>OY756958.1:30012500-31212500 GCA_963580455.1 Euonymus europaeus
TCCTTTTTTCTTTTCAGTATTTGATAATAAAATTTTATCTATCTCTGTTAAATTCTCAAATCTGTTAGGGTGAGAAATCTCTGTCTATTTATCAAACCTATCAATTATAATTATGAAACATATATAAATAACATATATATATATATATAAGTGATAGCATATAGTCAGAATTTCTCACATGCGGTCTTACTTTACAAACTCAAAATACGGATTTCAAATTTCATCCATTAGATTCATGTAAAGGGCTGAGATGAAATGACCCTATCTTCAAACCTAAATCGACGTCTTCCTCTCTCCAATCCATGCAGGCAGCAGCATCTTCGCGTCTCCTCTAGTCCAACAAAATTGTGCATCCTCCAGCCCGTCAGCTCGTCTCCACCAGTTCAAAATCGAGCCGTTAGCCACATCTCTATCAACACAGTGGAGTATTCGAACCGTTCAATACCAAGTTCGAGTGTCTAAGTATGGGGAAGGTGGACCTAGAACCACCATTGTTGAAGGTGAATCCAAAATTTGCAGATCTGAATTTTCAAAGGGAGTGTCTGTTTTGGGATGCTTTCACTCTAATGTCCATCGTTGAATCCAGAACCACCATCGCCTTTGCTTTCTTAATTTCGTTCCTGAGATGCTTTCACTCTCATCAAGTATGGGGTTCAGAAGTGACATAGTCAGAGGTGATAGAGGAGGTCCGACTAGAGAGATGGAGGAGAAGGGAGAAGTAGAGAGAGAGAGAGCCATCGGAAGTGAGAGAAGAAGGTTGACGAGCGAGACGGAGCCGATGGAGATCAGGAGAAGGTCCGATGATAGAGATGGAGGAGAAGGGTAGCATCATCTATCTTTCGATTGATCTTACGGACAACAAAGAAATCCGTAAATTATGCCCTTAAATTAGGGCCGTATAAGAGAGAAACTGAGCATATATTATAAGTAATATACATATATAAATAACTAATAACATATACATGTACATGTTGGGTTAGATTTCGCCAACACATTCCTATATCCGTCCGTTATTTTTTTCATGAAAATATTCATATCCGGTCCGTTAATTAGCAGGACATATCGTATGCTTTGATGAGGGTGTCTCTCCGATATGAATATTTTTAACATACCTAGTGATATATTTATAAAATGATGTCTTTTGCTTGTTTCTTTTTCAAGGGATGAATTTGTGTCTACAAAAACAGCTTATGCCAAAATTTAAAAACCCCCACATGAAGTAGGGACTCAGGACACATCAATAGTTTTGATTGGTTATGCACACAGTAAACGCTCCTTGGTGTGAATTAATTAATTAATTAGATTAAAAGTGATGAATTAAACTCTTTTGATTGAGGTTCACGAGATTTTCTTTACACTTTATAATATAAGATGGTGAGAATCATGGGATGGTTGAAGGAACATGACAAAGACAAATCATTAAGGTGACGGCTTTAGGCAGTACTAGTCGTGTTTTATAGTTTGTTCTTTCAGAAAATTGAGCGAGGCTAGTGAAGTCCAGCTGTAGTTTTCATAAAAAGTCAAAATTGAAAATCCTGGACGCATTGTGATACCGACCATCGTACCGTTAGGGTCAACCGTCCAGAGCTTGCTTGACCTAGCCTGCTTCAGTAACGGTAATTACTAATTATAACGTCAGAGACAATTATTTTTTTAAAAAATAAATCCTTACTTTTTTGTAGCTTCAGATCGGAATAAGCGGGTGATGTCCAATGTGGTCGAAGTATTGGGACGTGAATAATACCCGGGTTAATGGGCCAAGGGGGCATATAGGTCCCAAAAATCGGATTATATGCCAAATTTTTCATTAGCAATGCGAGCATGTGATCAAATTCTACTCTCCATTGGGGGCGCGTGCGAAAGGATTCAGTTGAATATGTTTGTCACGCGCTATAAGAGCTTGTAAATTGGGATATTGATAGAGAGACATTGTGAGGTTGTAGACAGACTCGTCTGTGTCTTTTTCCTCTCTCTATGGACTTGGGTTCGATGGAGTTTTTGGGATCTTTGTTCTTTTGTGGGGTCAACCCCCCTCTCTCTGACCAAATTGACTTTCCTTTTGTTTAGAAAGAGTTTTCATAAACAATGTTTCTTCTTCTTTTTTGTCCATTATTGACAAGGAATAATATGGTCATATTTAGTATCAGTAAAGAGGATTTATAAGTGACAATACTTTTTAAAGTTGTGCTGATTATCAGGGAAGATATATATATATATATATATATTCATGGTGCATAAAATGATGTCACCCAATCTTTTCCAGAGGACTGAAAAATATAATGGACTGACCCAAATCGAAAAAAATAACATAATCAATCAATAACCGATTAAACGATTTGACCAAAACATGTTTAAAAAAAAGGGATCAAAATCAACCGTTGAGACCCCTACCCAAAACCGGATCCGGATGAGTTTCCACACATCGTGTCAAATACAGTTCAAAAGCGAAGGTCGGCTGGCTCCTTGTTCATATAATTCTGCAGATTTTTGGGATGATATGATGCAACCCCACGATTGCTGGATCCACTTGTTCGCAAAGAACAATAACCGTTGTGTTTGTTACTGCAGATGATCGAAGCTAGATAAGGTTTCCGTTATACTTGAATTTCCATCTGTGAAGAAAAAGATGCACTGTTTTTAGGCAGGAACTTGGGTGAGAAATAATTGCAAAAGACCATTTCATTTCCTTGACAACATTTGACTTCAAAATTTAAAAAGCTTTCAAATTTCAATAGCAGAGGATAGACAGCCCAAGCTCTTTCATGTAACAGAACGTCACAAGCCACCAAGAGAAGAGTATTGATTTCCTAATAATCTAGAAAACTTTGAGATAACTGACGACTTAATAGGATTCACATTCAAGAGACTCCAATTTGAACCATATCGAAACCCAATTTTTGAGTGGTACAATTAAAATCAGCCCACCAAAATTGGACATGGTCGGTTGCTTGCATCAAGTATACAACATTATAACAAAGCGTAACAATTGAGCACAAGTGCAGTAAACAATATTGTATGCGAAGATTACCAAAACAGCTTCTACTGGGGAGCATGGCACCAAAGGCAGACTCTGTCTCTTCCTACGGCTCTGATACTTTACAGCTTCTATGTGGAAAAACAATCAATGGCTAAATTACATATTGACCAATCGACCATCCATCTTGCTTAGGTCCATATTTGCAAGTGGTCATGCACTTAAAACAACAACTTACTTTGATAAAATGAAATTGAACTGGGATGATAATTAGAGTTGTTTCTAGTAAAAAATGTCAAAAAATTTAGCATAAGGTTAAACATTCCATATCTCAAATGACGGCCCTGGCAGCACAGGTAGATGCCAGATGTTGTAGAATCTGAAAATCAAAACTAGGATCGTTTTCTGCTGCTTTCTGCATTTCTAATTGGTAGAGCCTGCAAAACATTAAAAGCATAGCATTTGGTCACAATTTGACAAAAGGCAAATACCAAATATTCAGAATGCAGAACTATAAAGAATCATGTGTATATGGTAGTATGTTCTTTTTCCCCTTCCCAAAAACCAGAGTATCATGTGTATATAGTCTGGTCCAGTTGATATCTTTCTATAAATGAACATACAACACTAGCTAACATCCACAGAAAGTAAAAATCTAGCTAAATACTGCGATGTGTGTAGCAACTATGGGTGTTAGTTAATCAGCGGACAACAACAAAGTATATTTACCATTGCTTCTTTTGCAGTTGGACTTTCTTGGTGATCATACTGCAGCAACTTGTCCACAAAATCAATAGCCTATCAAAAACAAAATACAAACATTAAAAGAAAGTTCATAAAAGGAATTAAAAAAAGTTCAGTAGAAGTGTCAAGTGTCAAGTGACAAATACTACAAATGTTGAATATCAACACTAATGAATTTTCACCATGGTTTCCGGCTATGCCTGTATCAAAAGATTTAACAGGATTAAAAGTAAGTGCCAGATGAGTGATCAATTCCAATACATCAACAGATCTATGAGACCATCACTAACCTCCCAACAAGGGCAGCAAGATGTGCTTCCAACTCTATACGGTACTTGGTCAAATAAGCATTCAATTCATCTGTCCCAAGTACCTCTCAGAAGCATAGAAGGGATAATTTAAGTTTCCTCTCATCTGAAAACCATGGGTACACACAATTGCAAGATTTCGAATATGCACACCACTAAACGTGCAAAGCTAAGATAACAATTACACAAACATGCATTCATCATATCATAGTTAGAAATTCTGTCAAATTGATTCTAACGTATCAACAGTACAAATCTAGCACAACAAAATAAAAGTTCTTTCTAGGGAAACAACAATAAGCATTTTAATGAAACAAAAAAAAAATCTGAAAAAACGCAGTTCCTACTTGGTCAACTATACAATGCAATATGTTTTTTTTTTTTTTTTTTTTTTTGAGAAAAAACCAAACTTTCATTAAAAAATCTCAGCACTGTTGTCAACAGTTACATATTGAGACAAAAAAACTGGAGACGAATCAGTCCAGTTAGATGAACATCTAGATAATAACGCATACTTAGCTAGAGTGTCAGCAGCCTGATTACCCATCCTCTTTACATGACAATATTTAACCGAATCAAAGCCTACAAGTGAGACTTTCACGGATTGCAAGCATAAACCATACTCAGAGAGAGGAAGTTCATCACAACTCATAGCAGCAATGAACTTCTAATATCTCCTCATACCTTGGCTACTTTGACCAGCTGATAATGGTTATCGTGACCATAAAAGAATGGCTCTTTGCGGAATATCTGTACACCAAAATCCCAAGTTATGAGTGTTGCGAGAGAACACAAAACATACCTTGGCACTATAGAAAACATTTGACCCCCTTGCCATCTGCAACCCATGGATGAATATACAAGCAGATCAAGATCTACTCATCTATGGCACAGCAAGAAGCTATTCTGTCCTTTATATTTTAAACTGACTATTTTTTATTGCCACAGATCATTACAAAAAGTTCACAGGAAAAAAAACACCCATTGGCATAATGGTCAAGGTCATAGTATTACGAAGTACCACTTGGACTAGAGACAATGAACATCCACCAATGATATGTTCATGCCATCTCGCATGCAGGCAACAGTGGACGTGAACGAGGATAATCTAACAATAAAGTGCTACGGTACATACAAAGACTGCTTACTTTTCACGACAAAGACTAGCATGCCTAACAATTATAAACTGGGTAAAAGAATGCTTACCATCCCAGCTAATATACAACCAAGGCTTCAAATCTAAAGAGTAGTCATAGTCTTGCAAATCAACAAGAAGCTCCAGACCCTTAAAATATCTGTAGAGAAAAGGTTGTGCGGAAAGTAGACAATGATATGTGAGGATACACATAGTCTTCAAAATAAACTTTTTAGCACGCTCTCATGTTGGATTGCCACAATTTCTACTCACCAATTTTCTTTTATGAGGTGATGTTAATCACAATATTCTCTCCTCGCCTATCTCATGGTTGTAACTAGCCAACATATCACCACATCCCAGATAATCTACCCATGCTTAGAAAATCTGGATATACAGGCACCAAAACAACCTTGAATCAAGGTTATGTCACTCGCACAGCGGGATGGAAATCTTACTGAAAATGCCATTTCACTTTAGAAGGCAATAAAAGAAAATAATTGAACACGAGGATTGGGAATATCATAAATTAAGAAAAGCAAACACACCTTCAAGCAACACGAACGTTGTATTCTTTACCAGGATGATAAAACTCAGCATGACCCCAATCTATAAGACGAGGTTTCAATTTTTCATGATCAATCATGACATTGTGGGGCTTTACATCTTGATGCATAATACCTTGTTAATGGCAATAATCCAATGCCTGCACATTATGGTTCATGAAACTCAATGAATTTTACTCACTACCAGCATGAACACAACAATATAAGATAGAACAAATATATTGACATACAAGCCAGAACCAAACTTACAAAAGTAACCCCCAGAAGACCTATGAATATCAGATAGACAATTTTAATGGATGCCCCTGGAAGAATATAGCTATACTGGAACTAAGAAAAATTCCATACATCACCAGGGAGACTACATTCTACTGTGACAAGCCTTGCCAGAAACGACAAAACCACTCACCCTGACCAAGAAAGAGAGAGATGGCAGAAACCCATTTTGTGGATCTATGAGTGCAGATAAATTGTTTCTCAAAAAGAGAGAGGGAGAATGAATTATATCTTGCTTCCAATTAGTACAACAATAAAAACATTAATCGATGCTTGCAACTGAATTTCCAATTTCATAACTATAAGCAACCAGCCGATGTACTGTAAGTCTGCATCAACAGTTTCACCGCATCAATTAGAGAAGAAGACAATGGTGTACTTGCCTTCAGAAGCTCAAAGATGTAGTACCAAATATCATAGTCTGAAAGTGTTGGGTACAGTACTTTGAACTTTGAAGTCTGTGTTATTGACATATTCAAATATACGACCTGGAGTCTGACAGCTGATCTCTGACAAGATCAAGCAACTTCACAATATCGGTCCTCCACATAGATTCTGCAATATCTTGACCTCTCTCTTAATGTGCAGTTACAGGAAAAAGAAAACCTGCCTTTGAAATTTTAAAAAGTTGTGCTCAACCCCTAATGTATCGTAATTCTTAGGAATAGTGAGCAAATCAGCAATATCTAGTAAAGAAAAATAAAATGTATACTATTCTCAATGTGCAAGGTTTGATTTCCCCTCCCCTCAAAAAATTTAAGAACATAACCCCATGACTAACGAAAAAAATAAAGAAGAAAAGCAAGAACACCAGCTATTAGTAACAAAAACAATCCAAGAATGTTTCAGGTAGATGTAAATCCTCAAAGTTATAAGATGACATTACGTAGGAGAAACTTGAGCATAATATCAATACTGATACATTCTTACAAGTCAAGTTAGTCTCACAAAAATTTCACAAATTGCTGCAAATGGTGATCAGTTTTGGCTTTGTATTCATAGCTTAAAGGAATCCAATAGTATAGCTCACAAGTAAATATTTAAAATTAGAAAAACAATGTAGGATGGAACTAGAAAATTAGTCCACCAAAATAAGTTGCAATGACTTTCGTAGATGCATTAAACTAACCGATGTCAAGCTATTGCCGAATCACACCAGACTAGTTTTGCACCTTCTGTGTTTTTTGCACTAACAACGTGTAAAACTGACATCCTAAATTTGAAAACTCAATATGCACGTAAACAAAAAAGGATAAAAAAAGAAACCACCATTAAAAATGCTACTCCCCAAGGGTTTCAATGCACGGCAACAATAAACTGCCAAAACGTGAACACCTAGACCACCGCTCACCTTCTTCTTCACAGGAATGCCCTCAAACACCTCGCAGTATTTCCTCCTTCCAGCCTTCCTTACCACCTTGTAATCATCCAGTTCTCTGCAAACGGCCAGCAGAACCAAAAATCAGACAGTAATCACCCCCAAACAAAGTTTCAATTTACGACCCCTGACAACGCGCGAAATGAATTAAAAATCAGATACGCAGTCACGATATACAACAAACACAATTTTACATTATCTTCGTCAATTTATGCCCACGCATTTTCATTCCGAACCAAACGAGGAAAAGGAAATAAAAGTAGAGTAACCGGAAAATACCCCCATTGAACGGTGAGGGACTCTTAGTCTCAGAACTCTTTGGCCGGATAAAGTTGACATCGTGATCGAATCGATTTCCCGATCTTCTGCGCCAGGATTTCAAGCGGCGGGGGAGGCGGAGACAGCGACTTCTTCACGATAGCTTGTTTTTGGTAGTAAAAAAGTGGCGCGCTCTAAGTTAACCGACTGAGGAAATTGGGGTTAAGTTTTGGTCACTCTACATTTTTTCCAATTTTGTAGGATAATATTTTAAAGTTACAATTTATTTTACTATGATAATTTCTATTTTATTTTTCCTCCAAACAATTGACGTGCTGACGTGTCACATTGGTCATTATAGAATCGTTAAAATCAGATGATTTTGATAAATAACTCATATTTTAAAAGTACATGGTAATCCATATATAAACAATAAATGTTAAATTTTAAGGAAACGAATTCGCTTAACCTGAACGGGCTCGTATATTGAATTTTCATACTGCAACCTAAACAATAAATTTTAAAACCTAAGAATAACCGGTTCGTTAAACACTAACGGGCTCGTGTATAGGATTTTCATATTATAACCTAAACAATAAGTGTTAAATTTTAGAATTTGCTAAACCCTAACGAGACTAATTATTAATTATAATAAAATCATAAAACCAAATAAATGTTCACAATATTGATTAATACAAAAGAATAATGAATTATAATATAAAAATTAATGAAATAATTATATATGAGCTACCATGAGTTTTCAAAATATGGGTTACATATAATTTTTCATAAAATCGGATAACTAGGCATGACGAAATGATAGGAAGAAATAAAATATACAAACTTTTTTTTATATATAAAAAATCGACATCAAGTAAGAATATGGGTTGGTTGTCACAAGTGGGAGGAAGAGGGGAAATTACGATTATTTCCTAGCAATATGACAGCGGTGAAAAAAAATGCTTGGGACTCTTAAAATTTGATCTTCATTTTATACTAAATTCTTAATTAATGTGAATGATTAGATGACAAGCAATTGCGGGATCAATACTAGAATAGGGTGAATGACTGGTGGGGGCAGCAATCCCGGATTTGACTACTCTTATTTTAATAATATTATTTAATAACTCAATTATAATCTGATCACACACCCCTTTTATTCAAAAATGCAACTAGATGTCTCCAGGGCATATGATTCAGCGGCATTCAATGGGTTCTTCGATTTGATTAGTATAGTGGAGTCTCGAGTTCGAAGCGCGTTTTTGGCGCAGTTTCGGCCATTATTGATTGATTTATTGGAACGTACTTGGAGGTCCCTGTCATCGACATTCTAAAGGCACGGGTCGGTAGACATGCCCTTTGATTTTGCCCCAACCAAAAAAAAAAAATGCAACTAGACTAGACAATCCTTGAATCATTGGTCATATATTTAACTCATATAGTTATATTTCTTGGACATAATTATTGAAAAGTGAAAATCATATGAGATTCATATCTAATTCATGAGCCAAGGGGTACAGAACGGTGTGCATTAATAAAAATAATTTTTCATATAAATAATTATCACTAAAAAATCACTTGATGATCACAGATCAATAAATAAATATTTTGGAATCGCGAATAAATATTATATTTTGGATTGATGTACCATTACACCATGTCATGGTAATTCAGATGCCTAGTAAATTTGTTCCGACGTTGGAATAATTTTAGGAATGAACCCTTTATTCCCTCTCAAAGTTGGGATACGAAAAAGGAAAAAAATATGTTTAGTGATAAAAATGTAACTGCGAATATATGTATTTTTTGGTATATAGTTGACGGATGAAAAGTTGAATTTTGCTGTTTGGAAAACGAGAACCAAACCAACCATGGCGAAGCGGGAAACTTGGAACCGCTAAATCACTGGAAACGTCTTTCTAGGGTTTGTTAAACCCGCAGTCGCAGAATCTCCATATACGCTACGGCCGCTGCTCGCAACAAAATACAGTGAAGAACGCCATGGAAGAGGTTCGGGTAAGAGCTGCTAGATTGAAGGTCGGTCCGCTCATGTCGTCGTGGGCTCTCTCGGCGAGTTAACGACATTTCCTGTTATGTTTGTAAACGGAGAAACACCTGTTTGTTCTTGATGCTCTCAATTTCTATTTCTGGCCTGGTATTATACGATCTTCGAAGGAATAAAACAATATACGAATGCGATTGCGCGTGTTTATAATTGTTTGAAGCAGGTATGTTTTCTGGTTTTTTCCCCTTTTCTCTCATAAAGATGTAATGTTGTGGAATTTAATTTATTAAAAACTTCAGTCATTGAATGGAAACTGCGATAGGATATTTGACTGTTCACTATAACTTGCTCCGTGAATTGGATACAACTTTGACCTAAACTGGCGAGTTTTTGATCCATCAGAGCATGGCTATGTGATCTCAACCTACATTCTGCTTGTTCACTTGAGCAAAGTGCGTGTGATTGAGGTTGATGTTCAATACTTGGTGATTTATGCCTTTCAACTGCACAACTAAATTGTGTCTTTTTAGCCATATTGGGGGCTTTAAGGATGTAATTAAACACAAAAACATAACTGGAGGCAACTGTCATCCTACAAAGTAAGAAGGGTGTAGACTGTGCAGCTAGGATATGCTATCCACACATTTTTACCTGTCAAATCAACAGCTACAACTTGTGCATCACCCCAGAAGCTGTTAGTTGGCTCCATAATGCAACTCAGTTATGTTTCCTATAGAACTCCTAGATTATTTTACATACTTTTATTTTGTTCATGCAGTTGTTTACTTTCCCTGCTAAAATTTATTTTCTAGCCATTATCATATGTGTTTTCTGTTTCACATTCTTAACAGACAAGGATTTAAGTTATGATCATTTGGCTTTCTGACTAAAGGAAGCTCTGGAAAACGACATATCCGTATTTGATGCTGATCAACTGCAAAAATAAACTGGTAGTTCTGCTTCTTGGATTTGGTAGATTTACATTTCTAGACTTGTACTGTTGTACATGCATTTAATAATTATATTAAGAAATAGTAGAAATCTAGGCTTCCAGAACTGAGCAGAAAACACACATTTGGCCTGAAATGGTTTCTAATTCCTCATTGCTAGGCTTTTGCTGGTAGAGTTGCATGAGTGCAACCTATCAATAGTTACATTTGCATGATTTTTTGTGGTTAGTCTTAGTGTGGGTAGTATAGTATGGTGTCAACTATCAGTCTATCATCTCTTAACAAATTTCTGTTGTCATGCAAGGGATCAATTACAGCATGATTTTTTGTGATTTGTTTTAGTAAGGGGTCAACTATCTTCTCTTAAACACGTTTCTATTGTCATGCAAGGGATCAGTTACAGAGAGTCATCGTAAAATATCGTAAAAATGTATGTATAACCTGCTAGCAAATCTATCATGCGTGTTCTTAACAAAGCACGACTAAAAGTAGACTAGGGTGGTTGCCCAGTGACAGTTATTATCACATTGATAATTTGATATATAGGAGTATCCATATGCACTATGACCCCTTTTCTGCTGCCTTTGCACCTTTTCTTTTTCTTTCTGTTAGTTATATTGTGGCACTTGGGTTCTTTGTGGTGGCCAATTTTCCATCATAAGTGCATTTGAGAACATCTGGTTTACGCACCACGTGAGGCCCGACTGGCACTTTATTAACTTTTGGACGAACGTCCTGCACAAAAATACTAGGTATCAGAATATTATAGAAAAGTGGTAATCTTTTCCCTTTAAAGCACTTATTGTTTGTGAATTCCTTGTTTGCTTGATGACTTGCATTCTACTGTATGAGATGGTCCTTTCTTTTGAAGCTCTGATTATTTGAATACGGATTATGAGTTGCTTACCTTGAGTTGGTTAAAAGTTGGAAACTAAAGTGATGAAAGGTGTGGGCTATAAATGTTTAATTGCGGGGGATGTAAGAGGAGTTAAACCCCACCTGGTCAAAAATAGATGTTGGAATGGCCAATGTTGCGACAGCATTGGGAGAATCAACTATTCCAGAAATTCTTCCTTCACATGGGCAGCATGAAAGTAGAAGATAAACCTGATAGTCACCATAATGTCCTTTGTATCAGTTATCTTATAAAGTCCCTGTATGGCTGTACCTGATGTTTGTTTGCCTGGTAATTGCAATTGTAAATTCTGTTAGGAATAATAAATGTGAAATGGAGAGTGGTCTTAAACCTGTTCCTTGGAGTACCCAAATTTGGAGAGGTAGTCAATGGCATTCAGCACTGCCCTCTTGTAAGCTACGCTTGCGTCAAGGTAATGTTGTCTACCAGTCTCATCTACACTAATTCCCTCAAATACCAACCATTCTGAGAATCTTGGTTCAACAGGGCCGATCTCAAAAATTGGGTTCACATGAAGAGATGTAGGTCCCATTGGTGTCAGGTACTCCTTCATACCTCCCCTTATAATATCACACCTGATGACAACATTTGTAAGAGTTATAACACTGGATAAGTCGTGAAAATAACTAATATTAGGAATGTAGCATTCATTTTTACAAGACATTGTTCTGTAACTTATAGTAACATGCAAGACAAGTTTGGTTATTGATTATTTCCACAGATGTGACCAGCAGCCTGAAACAAACTTTTGGATGGTTAACTTTGATGCTTGATATACAGTTCAAAAAGTAAGTAATTTGTTTTGTGATTAACAATTCAGCATCAAAGTGAAACTTTTTAAGCTTTTGAATTGGATATGTATTGAAAGATGTACTGATAAACAGTCCATCTACCAATATTTCTATAAGATTCTATCATCTAGATTAAGAGAAAATCGTGCCCTTGGGTGTGACAGGTAGGATCTAATATGGCTGGTATTTTCTTGAAAAATAACCTTGTGATAATTTTTAGTTATTATTCTTCTTTTACAATGTTACTGATTGGGTCATCTGAGACTAGACAGATGATATTGACGGATCTTCTTATGCCTAGTAATTTGCATGATTATTAGTCTTATTTTAGTTATTTCTAAATTCTCAATGGCAAAATTTTTCTTTGTTCATCTTTCTCTTTGTCTAATTGATTTTCCCCACTTCTTTGAGTTAATGAAGGAATTTATGGTAATTAATGGTTTTCCCTTTATCATAGTCTTTCAACAACAGGGAACATAAAACTTTGAAAATTTTACAGACCCTCTCGTAATCTTCCTTTGTGGATTGATTTTTTTTTTGCTATTGAAAATTGTTTTGTTTATCTTCTTATGTGAGGTTTACTTTGAACTACTTGCTCAGAATAAAGAATGATTAATTGGAATATCAAAATGTCAAGTGATGAGATGAAACATACTTGAGTTCTAGAAAACCACTCATCTCAATTGCCCCGCAAAATGAAACTTCGCCATCGCCTTGAGAGAAGTGCATGTCACCAGTACTCAGGTTTGCTCCTTCTACAAATACAGGGAGGTACACTTTTGAGCCTCTACTTAGATTTTTTATATCACAATTTCCTCCATTTTCTCTTCCAGGAATTGTTCTTGCAGCCTCTCTGGCAATCTTTTCCCATTCAGGGGTGCCTTCTGAGATCTACACACGAGTGTTGACTTGTTAAGAGTAAGTAATCTATGGAGCAAACATTAATTTAGCCCCCAAATTTTTTTTTTTTTTTGTGTATGGGTATTTTGGTCTTGCACTGTTGACAAATGCATGTGCATCTTGGTTTGGCTGAATGATCACCATCTATAGCCTGATTTAAATAGATTCACAGTTTCCTATTTTCATGTGATTTTGTGGGTATATAACTGTGTTAGAAACTTCTTCCTAGTTGTTTTAATAACCCAATCAAAGTAATTTTCTTACCTTCCCTAGTCGACAACCCTTGGTTGATGGTAGATTTGCTAGTGGTCGCGAATGCAGAACCTCGCATAGTTTCATAGACTGAAGACCATTTTCTTCAAGTTCTCTTTCTCTTTCATTCCATATATTTAGGAGTTCCATGGATGGGGCTGTTCCTATTATTCCAGGGTGAGTCAGGCCTGGAAATCTTACCCCTGTTTTGTGCATAAAGTTTAAGGTTAGCATATAATATTGATAGTGCTCAGCTAGTTTTATTGGAACATCACTTAAAACACTTTTCATGCATTTTTTTATGTATTCAGAAATGACTACATATAATTTCTAGGGACATTTTGAACCCTTACCTGGTATGTGAGGGGAATAGGCATAGATTCCTTCAAAATACCAAATGGCTTTGGTTGCACAAGGAAAATGGTCTGTCAAAAATCCACCTCCGTTTTCCCTGTCAAATGTTGCTGTATAACCCCATTCATCTCCTGGGAGAGGACCCAGGTTACATATTTCTACCACAAGAAGATCACCAGGCTTGGCTGGAATCCCATCCTTGTCTATGACTTTGATCGGTCCACTGAGATAATGAACCTGTGGATAATTTCCAAATGGTTCATGATCATCAGTTACCAAAAAGATTCATAGGGTGATCGATTAGTTCACATAATTCGCATCACCTGATCATTTTGATTATCAAATACAAGCTGTGTAGATCCAGAATAATTTAAGTGCTCATCATGAAATCCTAAATCTTTTGGTTTTAACAGATTTTGCTCATTTTCCCCTTTCCTTATGATTTTCTTTAAAGGTTGTCAGGACTTTCGAATAAACGACATCTGTGTGGGAAATTTGTGTTTCATACTTACAGTTGAGAGGTCAATCAATTTGACCTCAATCGCAGAATCATCATCCGTAATAGCACCTCCAGTCCAGTCTACCATCTCTACTCTAAAGAACTCACCAACCTTAACTTCTGCAACCGATGGTATACAGGGGTGCCAACGGTTGTGAAGTGGTAGTTTCTGCTCCCATGGCTTCTTCTGTAGATCTATGGGCAGTACTAGTCTTGGAGTTGAAGGAGCCATACGAATTGATTAGAACAGTGGGAGTTTTGTTGCAGACTTACTAGGCTAGTGGAATGGTATCCCACGGGGCAGGAGTTGGCAAAAGAAGCTGACACATTTTTCCTTGTCCTCATCTGGACACCTTCCGCATATAGGACAAGGCCGACTAGGTCAATATTTTACGGCAAGTGTGATTTAACATGTGAAAAGCCTCTCATAATAGAAAGTCTTGGGGGGAGGTCTTTTGTGTAATTAGTTTCTAAATACCAAGGAAGCATGTGCTTGGAAAAAACTTAAGTTGGATGATCAGAATGAAGTTTGCAAATATATGGATTAGATGAAAAAAAATTACTGAATCATGGGATTCTTAAAGATTTGATTTAGTTCCTTAGAAATTGGTATATATTTTTTTGACACAGAGCATATGCATATGGTAGTTATTTGTAGTAGAAACTAGAAGCGAGAACAGAAGAGCCCAAAGATATAGGTGCAACTCACAATAGACTGATCTGCAGTTTTGATGTCGTCCGCGGAGTATTCCTGTGTAATACCACCTCCACTGAAATCCATCATCTCAACCCTAAACACCTCTCCAACAGTGACATCTACAACCGGGGGAATCTCCGGGTGCCACCGGTTGTGAAGGGCAAGTTTCTGCTCCCATGCTTTTTTCTTCACATCTATGGGGATCACCAATCGTGCTCCAAGTTGAGCCATCGCTCTATACAGATTTCCTATGTTTGTATGTCTGAAGAAGTCGTAGTTATGTGAATAAGAAGATTCCCTGGAGTGACGCAAGTTTTGCAAACTTCATTATCAGTTGAAAGTTTGACAGCCATGATTTGCACCCAAGACTTTGATTTCCCTTTCATCTTTATTAGGATGGGGTTGGACCACCCAAAAAAAATTCGATCACATCCTTGACACAGTGATTAATTTGGAACTGCACAGTGCACACTCCTTGAGTAGAATTACAGCTTAAGCTTTGGGTGATTAACAGATCTTAGCCACTCATTAAGGAATAATGCACTAGATTTTTTTTTAATCTTTTCATCTTAGTTTAGGTGAATTTCTAGGTTGCGGACCATACATGTGCTTTGTTGAATTAACCAAACAATTGTACATGATTAGTGCCACCGCCTTCCAATCTTAGCTAATGCAAGTTGACACCGCAGATGACCCCACAAATCGGAATCTTGAGAGATATTGCCTGCCTGCATTTGATGTGATTTAGCTTTTGTTTGTTCTCATACAGAAAATTATTACTATCTTTAGCTTTTTTTTTTTTTTACTTGTGCAAATTATACTTTCTATTCATAATTAGATTGTGGAATGACGAGTTAAGTGATTGATTGCTTGATAAAATGATGCACATCAATGGTCCCAAGAGTCTGATATATCTCAATAAGGATATGAAATTTTTAATGGCTGATGTCAACCAGCCGTTGTGATCATTTTTGTCTAGACCAGGAACTCCACTAGATTAATAGTATGTGCCAATATATGTATACACACACAGATTACCAAATACTGCAAGCATTTTGCTTCAGGAACTTTTTACCAAGATATCCTTTTACGTGAAATTAGTCGACCAAAATTGGCAACCGATATTGAAATACTACCAGATTGTTTGGGTTATTGTATACCCTTGGGTTCAACTAATGAGTAATAGTTGCTAGTTATGTGGTGTTTGGCTGTATGTATATGTATGATAAAAGTATGAAAAAATGTACCTTATAGTAGAACGAACCCCACCAACGAAGTCATTGGCATTGTTAACCATACTTGCCATTATTTCAAAGCTTCTTTTTAGGGTAAGTAGCACTAATTAGGTACAATTATTTGTTAGCTTTGTCACATTTCAGCACGTTCAGTGGTGGAAAACAGTATTAACATATTAAGGGTCAAGTTTTTAATGATCTTGATGAAGCTAGTAATCCTTGCAAAGTGACAACTTGGCCTAGTGGCTCCAAAGAATTCTTAGTGACCCGTCAATTTTCTTCGTCGGTCCTCCATAATCTGTCGATTGTTTTCAGCTTCAAGCAAAAGATTTTGAAATTAATGAATTTTCTAAAACCAGATTTCTGACTTCTTGCTCAATGTTGATTTCAATGAAAACCTGCTTAGATATATTTGGGAAATCGGATTCTCGGATGTTCAGTCTTTTAATTAAAAAGGGCCACATCTTCACCCACAAAAAAGTCATCTATGTCCATGAAGATATGATTAGTTTTTTTTTCTTCTTAATTGCACATATTTTATGCTGTGTATTACAAACAAAATAGAGTCCATTGACAAGAAAAGTAGAAAACAAGGACACCGAGAGAACAAAACCACAGAAACAAAAAATTATCTGTGTTTCTATGAGGTTTTTGAGGGTGACATAATTTGAAGTTGAAGGTTGGATAAGGACGCCACGTCTGGGGAGGACCACGGCGGACATGTCCACATGCACACTCTTAGGATTGACGTGGTAATTTTAATATTTTATGAGTTTCTTCTTCTTTAGTAATAGTTTATGATTTAATATAGTACTTGTATGGTTCCATTGATACCCACCATTCCACATGCACAATATGTTAACATGCTGGTCTTAAGGAAGGAACCTAGCAGTGGATTTGGTGGCTGAGTCTGACAATACATGTCCCTTGTATGTTTTTTTTCCCCAGTTAATTTCGTGGCTTAAGTTTCAATAGGTCAGGATGTTATAATATAGAATATGAATTAAATATTAGTAATCAGTGCCCCATAAATTAAATTGAAGGTTATTGAGTATGAGTAAGAAATCCTCCTTTTAATTTCTTTAGGCTAGTGACGAGAATGGGATTTATTTTTCATTACTTTTTGAAGAAAACATCCAATAAAACAGGACGTACCTACTCTTAAATAGTTTTGATGTTCTGTCAAATCCTCAGTGGTCTCAACTAATTTTTATTCTGCACTGGTATGATAAGGTTTTATAATCTTGCTTCTTCTTGTTGATGATATATATATATATATATATGGTTGCCAGATCCCAGACGGGAAGAATAATAATTGAAGAGATAACATCTCTTAACTCCACTCCAGAAAATAAAGCTAGCTCAATATTTATCAATAATATCCTATCTAATCTAATATTCTATAATACATAGAAATCCCATATAATATAATTTAGAACTTGCAACTTGAATTTAGTAAAAAAATAAAAATACAAGATTAAGTTATGAATGCAAGGAGATTTGTGTGTTTGTTTTGCATATAAGCAGCATTAGCATGATCTTTTTAGGGTTTACCATAAATCCTCTTCACATCAAAAGTGTGCCTACTGCCTAGTAGTCCCTGCTAGTTTTGACCTGCTCCTTAATGACCCAATTAGAGGGCAAATGAGTTTTGTGTGATTGAGGAATTAGTTAAACTGTACATTTTATATCTCCATGGTCCATGGATGAAGCAATTAATCAATTTACATGCAAGTTGCACCGCTAACAATGGCTGTGTTTCCTGATCTTGCTCCAATCCCTCAATGATTAGTCCTTGGCCTCTGAAAATACTATTATCTTTACCCTCCCCACTAGACATTTCCTTCTCTCTTTTTAATCTTTATTTTCTCTCATCCCCCACCACCACAATCAATCCCTTCCTCCCTCCCTTGCGCCAATAACTTTATACAACCTTGAATAGTTAAATTTAAAAAGTAAAAAGATGCCTGAGAATGAAATCCTGTCCGTCGGTATCCACAAATTCCCATCCAACGGTGGAGGGACAACCAATCGCGGAAACACGGAGCCGCTCACGCCCAAGTTTTTGGAATCTTCCCTTTCCAACACAAAATACACGCTACAGAACGCCACACACAGACACCCACCCACTTTCAAACTAACTTAACCCTAGTTAACCCCCCTTAACCACTCCAAATACATATACGAGTACATACTCACTCTCTCTCTTTGTATTTATAAATCTTCCCCTTCGTATTCCTTGCGAGCTTAATTTCCTTTCTGTTTCTTCTCTCCTTTCTCTGTCCAAACAATCCATTTCTTGCATCCAAAGCAACTGCAACAGCAAACAATAAACACTCTCTCCGCAAAATCTTGAATCGCTTCTTCTCTGCGTTCATGAGATTTGTGTTTGGGAACACAAAGAATTCTGTATTCAGAGGAAGATGAGTTGCAACGGGTGCCGAGTTCTGCGAAAGGGATGCAGCGAGTCGTGTATTCTACGCCCGTGCTTGCAGTGGATCGAGAGCCCAGAATCACAAGGCCACGCCACCGTTTTCGTCGCCAAATTCTTTGGCCGCGCTGGTCTCATGTCCTTCATCTCCGCCGTCCCGGAAAGCCAACGTCCCGGTACTTATCCACTGATATACTTTGTCATTTTGAGTTTCTAGTGCTATATCCCATTTCGATTGCTTGTTCGTTCTAATCCTGTTTGAATTGTTCTACGTTTCAGCTTTGTTTCAGTCTCTTTTGTTTGAAGCGTGTGGAAGAACTGTAAACCCAGTAAACGGCGCCATTGGGCTGGTATGGACAGGGAATTGGCATATCTGTCAGGCGGCAGTGGAGACTGTCCTACGCGGTGGTGCTCTGCGTCCGATGCCGGAGCTACTTTCTGGTGGAGGATCTCCGACGCCTGCGTCCGATGAGGCCTCCGAAGTGGCCTGTACGGACATGTGGAAGCTCCAGGATCCTAGTCCGACTTCCAACTGTCGATTCACCAGTTCGAGATCCAAGGAATCCGTCAAGCGCAATCGAACCGACGAATCTCCAACCCTACTGCAACAACAACCGACCGATCTGCATCTTCGCTTGACCCCGAGTTTGTCACCGAAGTTTTCCCCACACAAGCAGGCAGTTCGACGGCAGGGAACGCCATCTATGAACTCAGAGGAGTCGGTGACCACAACGTGCTTCGAAAGTGGATTGGGCGATCAGTACAGCAACAGCAACGGAGGAGGGAATAGAAAGCTTCTTAACCTGTTTGCTTGAAGTTTGAAGAGAAAACTCGTTTTTATTTCTCTTCATTTTTGTGTGAATCTAACGTTCACAAGAATGATCAATGGTAGATTGGTGTAATAGTATTCTGTTTGAGTTTCCCCCCGGAATTTGGTCCGGCGAGGGGTTTTTGGTAATTATCACCGGCACAGGAGTAGTGCGTACTTTAAATTTGATAAGTTTGTGAAGGAGATGATGATTCAGGGGAGTCTCTCTAAGTCAAGAGTAATAATATTATATAAAACATCATCTACTTTATTAATTTAGCCTCTACCTCGATCGAGACCCAATTTGCTGTTTGGGGAATTGTTGAAGATGCACTCTTTTTCCTAAAAATATAGATCGCAATGAAACTTCGGAATGTACATTTTATGACGGAATAAACTTGATTTGCGACTGAATAGACCTGATTTGTGATGAAAAACTATTCGCAAATCTGTGATTTCTTTAGAGCATGTTAATAATTGAGAGAAAAAAAAGGGTTTGAAAAAAAAACACTCCGTGGCTTGTGAGTGCGGATTTATAAAAAAATATCAAATACACCTGAAAAATGTATGAAAGATCTTTTTGATAAATATTTAATAATCGAACAAAAAATATATTATTAAATTTATAAAAATGATCGAAAGTATTAGTATAATTTAATAGAAAAAACTATTTTGAACCCTAAATGAAATGAGTATATCTGCTTATAGAAATCTATAGAAGCCTGAAAATTTTGGGATATTGTAATAAGAGCAATTGCAATGGGAACATACAAATATTTCCATTAATTTTACAATTGGATCTCACCTCTATTACACAAAAGTTATCTCAAATATTTATTCATATCAGCAAAATATGTGTTCAAAATAAAACACATATTCCAATACAATTTTTTCATTTTAAAAAAATTAAGTCATTAATATTTCATTCCTCTATTTTTTATTATTAAAATTAATATTAAATTTCACTTATATTATTCAAAAGTCAAGCCACACACTCAATAATATTAACAAAAACATCTCTTTCAACAGAGACACGCTATTGAAGTGTACATTCTCATATATAATCTCCTTTCCCTCTTCACTAACTTCTTATCCTTACAGTTGCTCTAACCTTTGTTGGGAAGGCGAGGCAGCTTTTGGAGGACGCAAGGAGACGCATTAATATTTGGATGGATTTGTTCGTCGGAGTAGTTGGCCCACAAACCTTTGTTCATTTGCGTGGAGAGTTTCTACACTTTCTACGTCTCTTTCTACGCTGATAAGAGGCAAAGTAGTACGGCCCTAGGCAGCGTCGTTTTGGCCGCTTCTTTTTAAAAAAAATAAAAAATATTATTATTAATATTCTTTCAAATTATTTCTCCTCCACTCGAGAGCATCCTCTCCTCCTCCTATCTTGGGAAGTGGTGGGTTCCACATCACCACCCGAATATACAATTAATACTTTCTTTCCCTCCCTCTGCAATGCTGTAACGTCTCGCCGCATTTGAGGTGGACCCACGGAACCTTCTCTCCCATCCATTTTTGTTTGTTCCCCGGCCACCACCGCCAGCACCCACTTGGACTTGTTGCTTGCTATCGTCACCAATTTCTTGTACAACGCTAGTGCTATATGATTGTTGATGGAGTCTTTGAATGGAGTCTCATAGTTTTTGTATAAAAATCTCCAATGTGTGGCCAACACATGCAGGGGGGAAAAAGGAAAAGAAAAAAGGTGTGACGCGGATTTCACCGGCGTTAATTTGTTTTCATTCCTTGAGAAAAACACGACAAATTCCAAGCTTCTGGGTGGGAATGCAAAACTTGTTATTTATTATTTTAATACAGTATAATAACGTTTTGATAGCAAAGTTTTGGAAGGCTTTCAAGTGGGAGAGATATTTCTACTACTTTGCCAGCTCAGGTAGACCAACTAAGTGCATGCACTTACTCACACCAATTATATCCTCTCTATGTTAAGACGTATCCCATATCCATAAGATACAAATAAAGGTCTTACCTTTCTCACTTGAGACGGCTTTTTCGAGGATAAAATTATGTCGGTCTTAAGCTTCGAGGAGATAAAAAAATATTTTGAATTGAATTTATATTTATGTGGTGTTTTCATGAGTATTCGATTTATAACGTAATATCAGAGGTGAGATTGAATATATTTCCACGTGACCTCTACTAACCCATCTGTTAAGTCCCTTAGGTCCAAAACGAACAATACTCGATCGATTGTTTGTTGTTTGAATTGAATTTATTGGATACTCTCCCAAAGTTTTATCTTATCAATAAGACTTTGGAAATTTTCTCCCTTCTTAAATATTTATGGCAAATGAGGATTTGGGAATTCTTATGTAGATATCATGTTGGAGTACTATTTGTTGCGCCGTTCTCGGCTTGGTGGGACGGTAAATAATATTTTAAAAAGTATTGGGATTATTTTATTATATATTGTTGAATTGTTAACACAAGTTGCCAGACAAGTGGGCGCAAGTGGATATATGTGTGTGGGTTTGGCTTTTTTTATTTTATTTTATTTTATCAGGGGTTTGGCTTTTGAGATTCCTGTAATCATCCCCCAACCTAAAACGTCCTTTATATATTTATATATAAAACATTGGCTCATATCTCATATATGCAACGTTAACGAACCCTTTTTTTACCAGGAGGAAGGGGTGGAGATGGAACTCGAAATTTAAAATTATATATGATATAATTCTTCAATTGCGCCACTTGAGATTCTTAACTTTAACACGCCTTGCATTACTTGTAGTTTCCTATATTAATTATATATAGAATAATATATATATATGTGTATATAATATAGTTGTATACTTTGTTAAAATCTCACACTAGTTTTTTTTCTTCCTTGGCAGTTGGCTCACGCTAGCAATGAGCGACACATTGATATATACGACCATGAAATGATCTCTGGGGACTATTTATGGATCAATCTATACAATATGAATCACAATGCTCTCACAGCTAAATGTGTGTGGGCGTAAATACCCTTTGATGCCGACGTACTGCCTTACGACATATCTTTTTTCCCATTTTGGGGAAAAACCAAATTTCAGTGAAAATTGAATAATTGAGAGCTTTTCTTAATCAATTAATTTGCCATGGGATTATCTATCTTCAAATGACTTTTTTATATAAATGAATGACGTCAGAGAATGTTTTCTTTCACGTGACCATGTCTGCCTTTTCCTCCCATACATAACACAAGATGAGGAAACATATCGCACAGGACAAACAAACATAATTGGATGATTGGAGTCTCCTGGTTAGGGTGGACTAGTGTTCGTATCCAAACAAGGTCGAATCCGCTTTGCAATATGAACAAGGCGTGGCCCATCAAGCAATATCGGGCCATATTCATTTATAAGCCAGCCTTAAACATTGTCTGGGCTTTTGGCCTGTTTAAGAAAAAGGCATAAATTTCCTGTGCTGGGTTTGTTATCCTGCAACTTCCTCGTTAAATCATTTTCCCAATTCGGGCTTAGTGGGCTGATATGATTGATGGACTCAGATTTTTAGATCCAACGTTTCATCATCCCCGATTGCCGAGAACTGGGGAAAGGAAGCAGGATACTGACGATGTTGCCGTTGGATTCGGGACAGTACTGTGTGGGACCCACAGGGAAATTTGAATTTGAATGTCACGGTTACAGTACACGTGGCAGGTTTGAGTAGATACGTAGTAGGTTTGACCAAGGTTTTGAAAACCGGACCGGTCATCGAACCGGAAAATTCTTCGGTTCATGGTTCAATGGTCCAACCGTGGTTCGAACCGGGTTCAATGTTATTAATTATTATATATATATTTATATATTATAAGTAATAATTAAAACTATTTAATATTTTATAATTCTCATAGTAATATAGAAATATAACATTAATATGTCTCTTTATTAAAAAATTCGCAACTATTCATAGGTTCTCAAATATTCATTTAACAAAAAAAATTATATGTCAAATAATAAAATAAATAAAAATTATTAATGCAATCATAGAATCATAAATTAAAATTAAATATTTATTAAAAATCGAATTAAGAATTATATGAGTAAAACACATGTATATTACAACCATTTTCATCATCATAATATGAGTTTTTATGTCAAAAAAATTTAGTCGACAACATGAATATATAAAAAAATTAACTGAAATTTATTGCAATGATTTTTTATTAAATTAAATATTTGAAATAAATAAATATATATTATTTTATATAAATTTAATTAATATATAAAAATACTATATATTTAATTAGTGTTTGAGATTAAATTAAACTTAAGAGATATGATACATTAATATAATGTTTCACCATAGATCAACAAAATTGGATAGCTTAGTTGGTCAAAAGACTAGCCTCTAGTAAGGAGGTCATGAGTTCTAATCCTACCAAAATCAGCTTTTCCCAAATTTTCCAAGCAAAAACCGGCTCAACCGGTTCATGAGGATCCACCCAGACCGGACCGGACAAAGGGCCGGTGACCGGTTGAACTGGTCCGACCGGCCGGTCCGGTCCGGTTTTAACAACCTTGGGTTTGACACGAGTTGAACGATGGATATCCTCTAAGGTCATCGTTTGTGAATAACCCAGCCCATGAACTCTAAGAAATGGGCCGTGAAAGGATTTTTAAATATGCAAACAAAGTATAATTGCTTTCTGCCCAATCTAATGGAATATCAAGAAATTATTACAGCTCATCCTAAATTTTGCATTGAAAAATGCAGTATTGTCCTTATTTCTACCGCATCGATTGCACAACATTCAATGTTGATGTCTTTATACCTTTGGCTTCCATATGTTCTGTCAAAGTCCCCTCTACTTATATATATAATACTAAATATACGGATATACCATGTCACTCGTGAGCACTGCATGTATGCTAATATAGTATACAAGTAGCACCCAACTCCAGAGTGAACGGACCACAAGTCTCTATAGTTTGTAGTATCAAATTTGATAGTACTTGGTGAGCTATCGAGTACAATGCTCCAAATCTCACATTTTCGAGTGAAAAAAAATCAAATGCAAAATATAATAGCTTAAACTTTTAAACTATAAATCACTATTTTCCTTGGATCTGAGATGACAAAGTCATACGAACGAACTAGTATGGATTGAAGAAAAGCAGAGAAAATATTAGAAGTGTAGATGTGAGATCTATATGCATGCATGTATGGATATCAACAATTTAAAATGGAATTAAACACACTGAATTACTTATTAATCAGTGTGGGTATCTAATCTTAAGCAAGCCACATGCTTATCTTCCTTACCCTCGTGCAGATAAACATTCTGTTTTTGACGTTGTCCTTAATGTATGAACCATCAAAGACCATGATGGGAGAGAATTCCATTTGCACAAAATTCCAAATTCCAAATAATAAATATTTTCTTTTATCACTCTTATGTCATCTAGTACTTTGTATCTCAAGTTAGGCCAGGAATCCTCCTAAAAAAAGGGTTTAATGCATGTTTAAAATTTCACTTCCTTGACTTATCTGGTTCTCCTTATACGCATTCCCTGCGATTCTTCTCATGCTCTTCTTCACGACTTCACCTGCATGCACTTTCCAAGACGTGGAATTGCTAATTTTAAAATTATAAAAAACAATAATATTCTTGCAGTGACAGTAGTACCAAAAAAGTAATTCAGCTTTCTCTGACTCCTCAGTGATTTTTATATATATAGTCATTTTAATTTAAAATATATCCCATAGAATAGTGAAATTCGTCGAGAGTAATAGAAAACAACGTGGGATAGCTTTTTTCGCAACTTTTAATGATGACCTTTGCTTTTGGAGACCAAGCTAGCTAGGGTTTAGTGCCGTGTGGGTCAATAATTCTGATAAAATCACATGAACCCTGATGAGCAAAAGTGTACCATATATTGAGTAGCCTGACTGATCGATCGACATAGATAAATGTCTAGTGTGAGAAAATGACATTAAAGTTATGCATGGTAGACTAGTCTATTAATGGTGGGTCTCTATAATCTTAGGACCAGTACTGCTTGAACAAAGGGAATATCTATATCAGATGTAAAGGTATATATATAGAACGAAAAGAAAAACTAGCAAACGAAAGGAAAGGAAAGGAAAATAGACCCGCCTTCCAAAAAAAAAAGATGTAAAGGTATATATGCAGGTCCATAAGAAAAGAGGATTAGTTGTATGATCGATATACATAAAGTGTATATATATGGACCATTTAGCATGTGTACCCTCTTCACTTCACATGCTATATGTTCCATATTATTCGTCATTTAATTTGGATATATAGCTCAAAAATGGTCCAGGATAAGATTTTTTTTTGAATTAATTAATCAGAGCCACAGAGAGGGAGCTGAGGAATGTTATAGTGTCAGGTGCATTAATCAATACACATATTCACAGCATGAAACTATATATGAAACTATTGTGCAAATGTTAAAGAAATTATTTGATGGTCTTGGGACACCATGTCACATATATCGATGGATGGTGTATCATAAGTAACTTGATCGATGTTGTCGATTTTCAATGATAATGTATGAGTAATTGAGAATACACATGTAGTTTACAATTCAAACTTAAAAAAAAAAATACACCAACTGCTTGTAAATTGATCCCGTCTTATCAATTATATATGGTAAATCACATCAACACATGGCGTGGTGTAAATGTTCACATCAGTTATGGTAAATGTCCGGCTTCGTGAGAAAACAAAGGTTACATGCGAGAAGTAGATGTTTACATGAGATATATGATCCCGCAAACTCATGCATGGTCTAGTTAATTTCTGCACCAAAAGTAAAATGTTAGAGCATCCCCATAGAATGAAATAATCATTTGTTTATTAAGAGAGACAAAGAATTTAGAATTCTACATTAGTTTTCGACAATGACTATTGTCTTATCAATATATGCTTGGTCATATATCTAAAATTGATGAGTCACTAGAGAGGGACCCTTCTCCCATTCCGTCTGTCTGTTTCAAAACTTATATATTATGATGTTTCCTCATAGTGTTTCTTTCATCAACCCCACCGAGATTGGTACATAGATTCAAATATAGTGTAGTAGCCAGCAGCCTCAAATTAAAGAAGATCGAGAAACAAAATGATTTGTTCATGATGATACATATGCATCTATGATCCCCGTGAGTGAGCCAAAACTGTTAACTGCTTTAATTCTAATCCCTCCACTATCCCTTCAATAAATGACAAAATCCCAACTCCCACATCGAGACAAAACCCTGGCCGGCTAATTCACATGCCACCAAAACACAGCGCGACCAAAAAAGCACCTACCCCTCTCTCTACCTCTCTCTGCTGTTTCATACACAAACAAAACCAAAGTAACATACACATATATACGCACCTGAAAAGGCAGAAAAAAGGGTTAAAAGGAGGAAGGGATTAGACCCTTTTGTAGCCATGAAAAAGGTTTGTTCAATCACCATTAGCTAGCTTATTCTGCTGCTTTTTCATTTGGTAGGTATTTCCCTAAATCTTGACAACTGAAAAGGCTCTGGCTGATAGATTTGGTAATTGAAGGGTCTCTTTTGTTATTTTTGACTTGTAACTAAGTTTTTATGATCTTCTTGGGATGAGGTCTCTGCACTCTCTTCCTGATCAGTCCTTTTTTTGATCTTGCCATGTCAAAGCAAAGCAAAGTAAAAATCCCTAGAGACACAAAAAGCCGAAGTACTTACTGCCTCCTTTTTCTTTGACTCTCACCTCCTGCAGAATTTTCATCTTCCCCCAAATTTCTTCTAGTCTAGTCTCTTTCTCTCCCTCAAATGATGCAATTCAATGAAACCCCACCACCATCCTTACACCAAATCACTTCTAATATTCCAAACCCCACCACCACCACCACCACCACGACGAACAACAACCACATGAGGACTATGCGTCCTTGGCCTGGATTTCCCACATCAAAGGCTCTAGGCAATTTTGGCGACGCTAATTGCATGGAACAACTTCTTGTCCACTGCGCCAACGCAATCGAAAGCAACGACGCAACTCTTGCCCAACAAATCCTGTGGGTGCTCAACAACACAGCGCAACCCGATGGAGACTCCAATCAACGGCTCACCTGTGCCTTCCTTAGAGCCCTAATCGCTCGCGCTACTAAGATTGGTACCTGCAAAGTCTTAATGGCAAATGTTCACTGCAACCTCACTGTTGAAACACACAAGTTTTCCCTCGTTGAGCTTGCTAGTTTCATTGATTTGACTCCGTGGCATCGGTTCGGGTTCACTGCAGCAAATGCAGCAATACTAGATGCTGTTGAAGGTTATTCAGTTGTACATATTGTTGATTTAAGCTCTACACATTGTATGCAAATCCCTACTCTCATTGATGCAATCGCTAATCGCTTAGAAGGTCGTCTTCTTGTCCTCAAGCTCACAGTAGTCGGTCCTATTGAAGGTGTACCGCCCATGCTTGATTATTCTTATGAGGAATTAAGGTTTAAGTTGGTCACATTCGCTCGCTCACGCAATATAACAATGGATTTCAGAGTGATTTCTTCGAATTTCTCAGACGGGTTTTGTTCCTTAATCGAACACTTACGAATGCAGCAACATTTAGCGTCCACAGAAAGTGAGGCGCTAGTGATAAATTGTCACATGATGCTTCATTACATACAAGAAGAAACCATACCAGCTGCACTTTCTAGTACAACAAGTATGTTGTCGCTACGCTCAATGTTCCTGAAAGCCATTCGTAGTCTAGACCCAACAGTAGTTGTCATTGTGGATGAAGATGCGGATTTGACATCGAGTAATTTGGTCTGTAGATTAAGGTCTGCGTTCAATTATCTATGGATACCGTACGATACTGTGGACACATTTCTTCCAAAAGGAAGCAATCAAAGGCAGTGGTATGAGGAAGAGATTTGTTGGAAGATTGAGAATGTGATAGCATATGAAGGGTTTCAAAGAGTGGAGAGGCTTGAACCAAAGAGTCAGTGGGTTCGAAGAATGAGAAATGCGAGCTTTCGGGGGATTGGATTTGGTGAAGATGCGGTTTCAGAAGTGAAAACAATGTTAGATGAACATGCAGCTGGGTGGGGATTGAAGAAGGAAGAAGACGATGTTGTACTTACATGGAAGGGTCACAATGTTGTGTTTGCTACTGCTTGGGTGCCCATTTGAGACTTCTATTTTGTTTCCTCTCTTGTTAGCATAGATCTAACATTTCTTTTGCTTCATTTACTATTCTTCAATTCTAGTTAGCAAAGCAGTTTTTTATGCATGCATGGTGATATAATTAATACTATGATCATCACACTGATCTTTAGTTGCTAGCCAAACATAATAATTTTCCAACGGACATATGCTGAGAAAGCAAAAGAAATTTCTTCAGCTATTGTGTAAAAAGGACTCTAGCTTCTTCGACCAGCTCTCACAAAAAGTTTAAGAGAAATCCTCGCTTGACTTCTCAAACTCATCAGATTCTTCAAGTTTCCACTTCTTATCTTTTTTTTGATAAATGAGGGCGGTACCTCGTTGAATTTATTAATTATCCTCGCTTATGGCGGAGGAATACCGAGGTTACAAGTTAGAAGAACAAGCTACCAAAAAAAAAAACATACAAGACCAACCGAAACTAGAAACTAGAACTAAGACAAAAACTAAACTAAAAGAACAACAAAGACAAGAATAAAAAACCAAGAAGATCTAGCAAATAAACCAAGAAAAGAGAAGAAGCTCACTGCCCAGAAAATCATGCAAAAACCAACAAAAAGAGGAGAAGAAGCTCACTGCCCAGCCACTCTAAAAAAGCCAAGATCACTTCACTTTAACCTTTGCCAACCAAAACTAACTCCAAAACTAACTGCAGAATTCAAGAACAAAATAAACCAACTCATAGCTCCTCCAAACCACCAAGACCTTCGCAAAACACCTTCAGACAAGAGCCCTCCTTATGATGGGGATTCAAAACCAACACAAACACCAACTTTCACCTGCAAAACGAAAGCATTGAAGGCCCCAAAAAGAACACAACCAGCCAACGAGATATGAACAACCATAACCAGAGATGAGACAAGAAAGAATTAAATAATTTCTTGTAGCCATGCTACGAACATGTGGTCTCTTTCAAGGTCGAATCAATACTCAGGAGCGCCTTCAAAAATTGGGTATCATTTCTGTAAGTAATGTCAATTGTCCTTTTTGCAATCGCGTAATTGAATCCTATAATCATTTATTGTTGCATTGTGATGGGCCAAATCAGATTTGGAATAAAGTGTTGAAATGGTGGGGTGCTTCATGGTGTATTCCCAACACTGTTGATAATCTTTTTGAACAATGGAGCTTTTTTGCTGTTGGTAAGAAACAATTCCAAGTGTGGTACATGTTGTTTTCTGCCATTATGCATCTGTACCAAGAGATAAAGCAGTAAATTCATTCTCATATATATATATATATATCCAAAATAATAGCACAGCATCTTGTTCAGGAATTTCCGCAAACACCTTCCGAGTGGAGCTCTTGGGGCCTCTATTAGTTAAGAACAAGGCTTGCTCTTCCTCACATCAAGTGGACAAACGAGAACATAACTTTCAAGACAATATCCCAATACAGACAGTTTTCATCCTAAGAATCAAATTTGAACCCATCATGGGAGAATAACAAGGCTTCATCTTCCTCCAGTTGATCGCATTGAAATACAATCGTCAGCCAGATTTTTTTTTTCTTTTAAAAAAAGGGAGGGATTTTATTCCATAAAGGGAAGCAGAAAATCTAGGCGTACTTCGTGATATTAAAAATGAAAAGACAAATCGCTCCATTAAACCCTTTGAACACAACTCTAGTCATCTTGTCACTTATTGGGTTTGCGGCGCGTGTGTTTATCCTCAATTGCCCAAAAGAAAAAAAATTACAAAAATAAAACAAAAAAAGCAGTGGGCTACTACGTACCATACGTGTGAATAGATTTCTCCTATGATATGTTCTAGTGTGGAAGAATAGATAGAAGATGACACGTGGCTTGTAATTATTGGGCAATTCAAGGTGGTAATCAGTCCAAAAATCCCTAGATCACCTCCTATCAGGTCCCAACAAATCAGGTAAATCCTTTGCCTATAAAAGGAGAAGGGGACACAAGTATATTTTTTAAGCTTTAATACGTGTTTACTAGCTAAGCAAATTCTCTTAAAACTAATTTGAGTGTTAGAGCGCCAACGGCCGTCAATCCATTGATCATTCTTGTTTTCAGGTGAGGAGCGGCCAAATACGGAGGAGCAGCAAGCCGGATAACGATTCCGGCAGGTGGTGATTTTGATTCACTACAACTAGATTATACATATTCTTAAATATTCATGCATTGAACGATCTCTATGGAAGACTACTAATATTCACTCTATTTTAAAGATACGCTTATTCATGAAGAGAGTAGAGACACGACTGTTCATCCCCCAATCTCTATAAAAGATCCGTAGCACTCATGTGAATTCTGTCTTAAGTACTACATGTTTTAATCTTACATAACTTGAATCAAATCCAATCGATGTATATATTTCACTGCACATAAAATGCACGTGCCCTTTGACCCCAAAAGTGACTTAATAGTTTTAAAAAAAAAAAAACAATGCTCGCGATCGAGCCTTTAGCGTGCGTTTAGTTGAGAGTATGTCTAACAATGTATAAGTTTATGGATAAGCTGTTTAGCGTATAAATTGTGTGTTGTTTGATAAAACGTATATTTTAATATCGTATAAGATCTCAATTTACTATTACAAGTATGCAAATTAGTTTAATAATGAAATTAAAGTTCTTGAATATGGGTCTTATTGAAAATAGTTTTATGCGTTGAGTTCGAATATGTAAATTTTTCCGAAATCTAACATATATTTTGAGGGATAAAATGACAAATATGCGAGAGAATGGAGACAATAGGAAAAATTAAGAGAATTTTTTTTGTATATATGTGACTGATGTGATTGTTGACGATGAAATTGAGTTTATAAACTATCTAACTTATAAGTGAGCATGTAGCTAGGCTCCCTCAACCCCAACCCAACGCATGCTTAATATCTCTACGGGTGGCGTTAATTAACCCAAATTTATGTAGCTCAATATTAACTCAAGTCATGCTTTGTAAGCAAATGATATAGAAAATTAAAATTTTAAAAAATAAAATATTTCATTTGAAAAACTCAGAACACTTTTTTTTTCTTAAATGAAATTTTAAAACACTTTCTCTCTTAAATTACATATTAGATTTCGAAAAAAATTACGTATCCATAATCAACATGTAAAGACCTATCAAACAAGATTCATCATCAATAGGTTTTATTCAGTTATTCTTAATTATATTGTTTTTAATTACATAGTTTTTTTGGTACTAATATGTGGGTTACGTAGGTTCCAGTATTTATTTATGGATACCGATATGTGCTGTATATCTGATTTACATGTTGTTACCTAAACAATAAGTGTTAAATCCTAAGGGGAACGGATTCGTTAAACCCTAACGGGCTCGTGTATCGGATTTTCATGTTGTAACCTAAACAATAAGTGTTATAAATCTCAAGAGGAACATATTCGCTAAACCCTAACAAGCTTGTGTACGAGATTTCCATCTTATAACCTAAAAGGCTCAGATTCGCTAAACCCCGACGGAGTCGCTACAAAATCCTAAATGTCATCCTATGGTCCTAACTATTATACCTTAACGGATTCGGGTATCCAACATAATTTCAACAAAAATGCAAAAAAACAATGAATATATATTATACTGTCAAAGTGTAATAAAATTTCCGCTCGAATATATAGTTTACATATCATATATGAACGCAATAAAAAGTATCGACAATGAATATTGTTAGAAAGATTTTTACTCACTGAGTTCGAATATGTAATTTTTTTATAAATCTAACATATATTTTGAGAGATGACACGTTTTAAAGTTTCGTTTATGAAAAAATTAATATTATTAACTGATTTTTGAAAAAGTCCAATATAAGCCACCTACATAGAATGTCACGTAGACTTGAGTTGAGTTGGACTAATAAAAGTTAGATTCTATAACATTTTTGTATCTCTGCTGCCAATTGCGAGCGAGCTAAGCTAATGCATGGAGCGATCCCAAAAATTGTTGTGATAAGTCAGCGATTTCCGTTCAGGGCAATCTCATTGTTTCCATATCTATGTTTGTTTATCCTCCTTGGTTTTAGGGTATTATTTGTCGAGGCTCTTAATTTCTTACTGAATTCCTGTTCTTTTTCTTGAATTCTCAATTGGGTCTCGTTTTGGAAGTCGAAGCGTAGTAAAGTTAGTTATTACTTATTAGTGATTTCGATGATTCTCTATCCGTTTTTTATCTGAAAATTAAGTTCGACTATGTGTAGAGTTCAGAGATGATAATGTAAAGAAGTTTGTTAAATTTTCGAGACTGGTTTGCTCCCAATTTTAGTATATTTCGTTTTAAAATTCACTAGCAGCTACTGTTGACAGACTTCGCCCAATTTCCTTGCCTGAAACTTATGAGTTTAGGGCTTTGACTTGATGCTTCTTTTGTACCTTTTAAGCAGGCCTGGAAGTTTGAGACCTGCTACTGTTGTTTGCATTTTAATGAGTTTGTGTAATTGGCTAAAATTTTGGTTTTGATGATAGCAATGAAAATGGGAAGTAGAATGCCACATTTTCCATGATAGACATTATAGAGATGAAATCTCGAATTGAAATGAAGCTTGAACGTTCAAGAGCAGAGAACTACTTTAGTATCCTAGCAAAATATTTAGCCTATAAGATTAGCGAATCTGAGTTTGATCAACTACGCATTAGCGTAGTTGGGAGGGAAAATGTCCCTCCGACCCTCTTCATAATCATCTGATCAGATAAATTATAAGGCATGTGTACCTTTCAAGGACTCCCCCATCAAAAGCAAGAAAATTATAAGGTTCTGTGAATATCAAACTCCCAAATAGGTATCAAAGAAGTAGCATTGAGTCATTATGCATGGGTTTTCCCTAATCCCCTGGTAAGGGGAGGACTCCAATCCTTCGTGATCTCAAATTTAGGGACTGTCCGAGCCCTCTTCGCCTCATGGAAAAGGCACAATATTTCACTTGAAGAGTCAGTACCTGAGTGTCAAGAACAACAGAGTGCTATTGAATTACATTCTTCAGGTAGCAGACCCCCAGGCTCTATGGAAGATGGAGTGGGAGCCCGAGTATACATAGTAAGAGCCCTGTTAGACCTCGTCTTGGCACACCCATGAGCAATAAAGGGATGCGCTAGACTCTATGTAATGGTCTTACATCTGCTTATCGCACTGATACTTGTCATAGCTGCGGTGAGCTACTGATACTCACTCTTTGAGGAAAAGACAGAAGGTGAAGTTGGCGAGGGAGGGGTTAAATATCTCAGAAGATTGTGCCAATCTTTTGAAGCAAATAAGTAGGACTCATGGAAGTTTTGGATCGAGGTGATTATATTGAACGTGTCTGTGGATTTCTCAATAAATTTTATCTTTAAGCTATGCACAAAATTTCTTTACTACTGTTGTTTAAATTTTCGTTTCGATTCTCCCTCCTCCCTGAATATCCTTCTCGGGCGCCCTCACATTCAGTTCATTTTTTTTTGCTAATGCATACAATTAAATTTTCTGACATAGTTCTGTTCTGGCACAATGTGGGAAGACAATAATTTTCTTTGAAGCATTTTCTTGTAGAATTCAAAATAAAGCGCAAAGTCCTTTCAAAAGAAGGCTCGGTAGTCGGCGTTGAAAGATTCAAGGCGCGAAGGCAACTAAGAAAAGATAGCATCAAACTTGAAGAACTACCTCTCTCTCTCTCTGCTTTGTGCCGTATGCGAGTATTTACTGGATAAGAATGTAAGGGAGGCTGATTGCTTCTCAGGTATGCCTTTCAAGATCTCATGTGTTAGATGCATGCATGCTACGTTTGAAAAAGAAATTGCAGAATATTTGGAACTTTGTGAATTTTCTGTAACTCTTAGGTTTTGATTGATGGAAACTTGTGGATAATTGGCGTTAAAGTGGGGAAATAATTGCACCAATGAATTAGCTCATACTTTTACGGGACAGAATCATCATGCATGTGTTTGTCTATTTCTTCAATTTTCAAGATGCTTCCAGGTCCCAACCTTGTATGATTAATCTCTGTTTAATGATTATTGTTTCCTCCTTTCAAACTTCTAATCATGCATTATGAGCCATCAATACATGGAGTAATATGGAGAAAAGTAATATCTGGATGAAAATAAATAATTGAGAAAAATGTCTTTTTCACATTGCTTATATAATTGTTAGATAGTTATTGGTTAGCATCAATGTAATTAATTAATTGCACGTTGATAAGGAGATGGCATAATTGACCCATCATTTTGATGTCGTTGACGTCATTGTGTCAATTTGGAGCAATTAAATATGGATATAATGCAAAAAAAAGAAGACCACAGTCGAGCTCTTGACAATGCATGCATGCATCATATTCACTGGGAATATAGACTTGATTGTGTTTATTTTTGTCAATAATTTGAAGAGGAGGTGAGGAGAAAAGTTGGTACAACAGCACATAAGATATTATTGTCTTGGATTTATCACGTATCCTCTATCATAACTTCACGACGAACAGCTTATACGTTAATTATTAATTTTATAATTTATACGCTATTATAACTTCAGCTCTATCAAACACTAGTTTAATTGTAATCGAAACCACTAATGACCTGCTTTTCTTCCAAACAACAGGTGTTGATGATGCGATGTGCAATATTAACAATTTTGTTTGGAAGCAACGCCATGACATGCCCGACCAAGTTGTGGACCCTTCATCTTGTTATTTCTTATACGGCTCATTTTCTATATTTTATCAAGCAATAATTTTTGCTCTGGATGATAAACCATAAAGATGAGTCAAAAGTGAGATTATTTATTTGGAGAAATAAAATAAAAAGTTGCAAAATCTACATGTGTTGTCACGTTGATCCACTATTATTTTTTGTCTTCGACATGCACCACATGACTAGGTAACAACCCTTATTGTTTAATGCTAATCAATACACAAATTAAAAACCAGTTACAGTGACAATTTCCTTAATCAAACAAAATCTGAAAGCAGAGATTTGGCTTCATCTTCGACAACTTGATGAATTATTTAACTTAATTAAAAGCACCACAATCGCGACGGATGTTCCCGTTCCTCCCGGTTTTCACCCCGACCCGACCCAACTTCGTCATGGCAGTAATGAATGCCCGTTGAAAAGCGGGAGAGTTATTGGCCCAGGCATTAACAGTGGGCTTGGACCTTGGGTCCTCGAAGAGTACTTGATCCGATGTAAAGAGACCTTTGCGTTGTTGAAGATTCTTGAAATACATGTTGTCAAATGTGTTAGGTGTATTCGGGTCCATGTTGATGGCTATTCTCGGATCCACGTTCCTTGGGCACATACCCTGAAGTTGCTTCGCATACGTGGCGTCGAGTGTAGGGTCCACTCGACTTTGACGGCTGAAACTGTATATCCGGTTCGAGAACCTGCCACAATGAGAGAATCCAAGGGTGTGTGCCGCTGCAAGCAAAACCCAGTGACCTATGATCAGAATGGGAAGAAAAACGGGGGCCGCCTTCTTTGAAACGACACCGTATTTGTCACATACCTGAGAGAGCGATCATGTCTTGCTGCGTGAGCCCATGAGCGCCAAACATGGCGTTCAACTGATTCAAATTGAAATTCGGCTCAGGCAGCTTCCCGTTCACACTTGAAGCTGTTGAGCTTAGCCCATCCAATCTTCCCAGTTCGACAGCATATGAAGGACCACCAGTCTGCATTATTAACATCGATCGCATTGTCCTAATTTAATCTAGTTATCCATAATAAGAAAGAAAAAACTAAATCACAAATCAGTGGACTAACCAGTGCAATCACATCTCTGGCTGCCATCGCGAGAATATCAGCACAAGAAACCTTATTTTTGCAACTGGTTGCCTCAATTGCTGCTTTGGCTTTGATGACAGTGTCGAATCCGTCTCCAGCCAACGACAGATTATCCGGGTGGTCCTTCTCGGCCTTGTTGTTTGGAGTGGATCCGATTATGACTGAAGCATCACAGCCCTGTTTGTACATGTGAGTCAAGAAAGTAATATAATTACAACTTCAGATCAATTGCTCTGCAACATGTAAATTGGGAGTATTAATTAATTAATAGTATTACCTGGACAAAGCAATCATGGAAGAAGAGACGAAGAGTGGCAGGGGCAGTAACAAACGTTTGTTGAAATTTGGTTCTGACGACACCTCTAACAACGTTTTCAACATTGACATTTGGACAAATTGTAGCATAGTGGTTCTGTCTAAGTTGTGCAGATATGGTATCAGGAAAGAGACACAAACTCAGACAAAGTGACGACACTAATATAAGATTGAACCTGCTGCACATTTTGGTGACCATCGATCAAAAACTCAGAACAATAATTGAAGTAGTTTTCAGATGCGAGAAGAAAGAAACAAAGAGACTTGAGTTATATAGAATTGTGGAGGCCATGATCAAGCCAGTTGGATTTAGATTTTATTTTATTTTTTTATTTTGGACAGCCAATAAGGTGTGCGTTCGTGTAATTAAAAAGGGATTTGTTTGAAAAAACCATTGATGCTGTCTTTTGAAAAATAACAATAGCCGCCTTAGTCTCATTCAGAACTGCTCCCTTCGTTGTCCAAAAGTGTGAGCCAGAGAGAGAGAGAGAGAGACTGAGAGAGAGAGAGAGATTTGTGTAAAAATCAAGTCTTCGAGTGTAACTACGCGGCTCGAGTAAAATGAAGCGCGCCTGGAGAAGGTGAGGACTAAACCCTAAACCCAGCTCGTTGTCGTAGTATGCACGTTGAGGCTTATTCCTGTGGGCTGCGCTGCCAAAAAGTAAACTACAGCTTGCCCAAATGAAACAATTTGAAGCTCAAATAATTGAAAATACATGTATTGTGGTCAAAATTGAAATATAGACTAGGATTTTAGACATCCACAGAAAATGACAAAACCTCTCTGCCAATACTTAGTTGTCACTTTATTTTTTCAAGGGGAGGTGCACCAAATTAAAATGAGCAATAATACTAGCTTGAGAAGGGTACTATTGAGTATTGACAAAAAAATATGGTCCATCAAAAAATAAAACGTGGTACCACGTACCTGTAGTTGATAGCATAAATTAATAATATATATATATACACACACACATCATACATATATTACATGAAATTAAGAAGGTGAACCACATACAAAGGACAAACACAAGGGGTTTGACTATGAAATATTAGTCAAAACCTCTTAGCCATGGATCATGGTTGTTCTAATATTAAGCATAAATAAAATTAGTAAAATAACTCGGTGTATATAATTAACTTGTTAGAATTTCATTTTTATTGTGTATATTCCTAACAAAAAAGACAAGATGATTGAGAAGACTTCACACAACAACACATCATGAGTTGGCGGTGTTTGAGTCATTAAGGAAAGTGTTCAGGATAATTGAAAGAATAATTCAATATATGCTAATTAAATGATATTGGATTCCTACGATAAGTTTTGTCCACTACTTTACGGAATCCTTGCTACTTGAATAAAGTAATAATAATAGACTTGTTTAATTTGGTGTCACATCTTTTATCACATGGTTTTCTGAATTATTGTGGACCTGATTAAATAAGGTGATGAGGAGATTTGATGCCCTGGATCGATCAGATTGGGAAATGGCAACACTTGTACATGCAGTGATCAGTAAGATTCCTTTTCATCTTCGCACAAATTCACATGCTACCCAGCTAGCTTGAAAAATAGGCGTTACAAGAGACAATTCAAATATAGCTAATTTGGGCAGTAGCTACTTACAACAAAGTAAATAATAATTGAATAATTGTCGTTTTCATTCATATATTGTTCAGTGTGTGTATATATATATATTCTTTATCATCAAAGTTTTAGTCTCGAGACTCTTACGCTATGTTTGGTACCATGATTCCAATCGGAAATGAATAAATAATTACTCAAATTGAAAGAATTCCGGCATTTTGTACATTGATTGAGTCTGGAATGAAATATCAAATTCCGAAACATTCAGGAATTTGATATTCTCGTCTCTAGCCAAGGAATTGTGTATTCCGTGATGAATTGTAATTGTGCAAGCTATGCAAATTACATTTTTATCCTTATCAACAAATTTTGACCGTTGAATCAAAGTCATTTGAGCCATCAATATTTCTAACCTAATCATCTCCCCCATCGCCCCATCATGATTCTCAACCAAATCGAAGGAGGCGAACTGCAGCAGAGAAGGTAATCTCTCTTCTTTCTCTTGTTTTCGTTCTTCTTCTCCTTCAATTTGATAACCCCTTACCATGGTCAACGGGTAATTATTGGTCAGTGCCGTTAAACGATTGGGCTCTTTTAAGGTGACGTAGCGCGATTTGTCTCTGAAGTTTGAAGTGCATGTTGCGTTTCTTCGAGTGGGCTTGTCTGACCCGAGAAGGCGAGAACACAGAAGTTGGGCCTTAGACAAGCAGATCACATGTATGGGCTCTATGTTTACCCAGCCCAAACCCCCACAAGGTCATTCTCACGGCTCATGAGGGCCCATATTCCTACAATTCTATGATCTTAAGCTTGTAATCAGAATAGAGTACACAAAAGACCGACAAGACCCCATGGAGTATATGATTTTTGAGAAAAGAATGTGTGGCTAAGGTGAAGATATTGATATGACAAGAAAGTATACTGTCCAAAACCCATATATCTAATGCATGTTGTTAACGTTTCAGTTTTAAATTACTTCATTAATTCGGTAAAGATAGTTCTACTTTCTATATATGTGCTTTGTTATCTTACAAACATTTTCATATTTCTATAATTATTTTGGCTAAAAATAATAATATTAATTAATTAATGATATATTAGGAAATATATAAGTAAAATTTTATTTTTTTATCAATTATATTTTCTTAATCTATATGAAAAAAGAGTAAGATTATATTTATGGAACGGATGAAATATATTTTTAATGGTGTGATTAGCACAGAGACTGATGGGTCATTATAATGGTCCATCATCCATATCATATTCATCAACCACCATTTGCAGACTATGAAGTTTGATCTTCCCTATTAATTATGAATACATATATATTGTACAGATTTCAAAGTTGTCTTTTGTTTTGGTCCGTTTTAATTAATTTACATGTCCACCAGATTCCACTAACGGTCATCATATTGTCGTCGCTGTTTATTGTCTAATCCGTCTGTGTGAGTGCTTGGGCCACGAGTGGCCAAATCCATTCACGTCCACAAACCAAAAACGACGACGAATTAAAGAATCTGGAGCTGTTGAGCACCATTACGCCTAAGTTGTTGTACAGTACTTGTGTACTCTGAGTAATTACTTTTATATTGATTGATTGTGTTGAATATCGGGTCCAAATTTACATGATGTGATGACATGTTTATAAATGAGTTGGTACGTGGACACCCACGTGGCAGCTAACAATCAGATTCCTCAACGAAATGAGTACACCAGTACAGTATGTTTTCAAATCTCCCTACAATAACCTACTGTGGAAAATGTTTCCTTGTACTGTTTTTAAAAAAGAAAAACTTTGACAAAGTCTTCGCGCCACTCAAAAAATGAATTTCATCACTTTCTTTTCCTAGGTGTGGGACCCAAAAAAAACACAGAAAGAGCTCTATTGGGCCTAGCCTTTTTAGCAACCCAATGAAGGGCCCACCGCCCCATACGACTGCTCCTCCTCTCCCCGGCAACGCGTGCTCTCATCATGTCACTCTCTCTCTCCCGGTTCTTCACTTTCTTCCAAGTGATCAAGTCATGTATTATTATTATTATTATTTTATATTTGTTGTGAATATTTGATTATTCTTAGTCGACAAGCACGAGCAGACATGGATTTAAATTTAAATTTCTCATTCTCGTTACAGTTTTCTTGTCGTCTTACGTTACCACTAATGTCGTTTTAGTATTTCGTGAGTAGGTCCAATTTTCCTCTGCTATCACACAACAGTGACAAATGGTGGGGATCTAATTGTCGGCGGGGCAGTAGATGCCATCTTAAAGTTTTTTTCTTTTGAATCCGAATGCTTTGATAATGTAATATATTAATGAAGACAAAGACAACTGTTATTGGAGATAAGAGACTTTCTTTGAGTGCATGTGATTCTCCATAGCAGGTTAAGCTGTCATGCTTATGATTGTCTGGGAACAGTGTATGGAGAGGCCTTGTGCTCCTAATATGTAAATTAATACTATATATATATATTATATAGGAATATTCTAGAAATATTAAAATATAGAGTTGCAGTGCTGGACCTGTGCGAGGCATCTCTTTCACAAAGTTAGAATGAGATTGGTTACGACTCTGGGATTTTCTCGGCATGCCTTGAACCCCAGATGCAACAAACACTTTGGTTTCTGTGTGTGAGAGAGAAATCTTAAATTACTTCTTACAGTTTCTTCTTCTTTATTTAATTAGCTGTTGCAGTACTTAGAGTACTAGATACTGGTGTAGAATGTGAGTCCTTTTAATTCCTCTGACAAAGCAAGAGATGATGTTGAGTTTGAAGTTGTGGTAGTTAGAGATTGTTTTGCTTTCATGGAGTGTTCCTCGATCTCCAGTTGACATCCTCAAAACATAACTGTATGAGCTTCTGGATCAGCACTTGAATCCTCAAAAGGTCTGTATGTACTTGCATTTCAGTTATTATCAGTTTTAAAAGTGTTGAAATTATGCTGAAAGTAGTTGATATATAGAATGGCACAAGTGTGTTCCGAGATGGAGAGATTTTTTTGAGAGAGGAAATTATTATAGCCATGGAGCCAAAAGTGTGAAAGGTTGGAAAACAAGCTTAGCAAACAGACAAATCATGCTAAAAGTAGTCGATGTCATTATACATATTTGATATTCCTCTCTTAGTGCCTCATAATCATATATCCTGTCAACAATATAGGTCTCCTTCTTAACTTAAAAATGGATTCTTTAAGCTTTGAATCTTTGCATTTTTCTTTCATTCTACAGGGATATTTAACATCAGTTCTTACAAGATAAGATATCTTACAAAACGGAAAGTGCAATGTTCCAGGTATATATGCGTGTCTGAAGACCAGCTGTTGGAGAGGTGAAGTTCAATCTTAATGGAGGAGATGCTTAAGCCATACAGTAAGGAGTACATGAGAATGGCGATGTTAAAGCATGAAGAAACTTTCAAAGGGCAGGTACTAATTACTTTTTGCTCTCTCTTTTCCATATCTGCTGGAATGTGCTTAAATGAGTAAATTCGGAATTTTGAAGATATCATCTGCTAATAGTGATATGTATTGCAGGTTTATGAACTTCATCGACTGTATCGAATCCAAAAGTTGTTGATGAAGAACATTGCAAGCAACAGGCCTCCTAATGGAAGAAGCCAACAACTGTGGAACTCAAACACAAAAATCAAGCTCGACTTGGAACAAACTGCAGAAGAAAATTATGGTAGTGATTTAGAGATCATAGATGAGACTGAGATTGAGTTAACACTTGGTCCTTCGACTCATAATCGAAGAAAGAAACCTGATACGCTACTAACTTCGAATTCTGGACCAAGCTTCTCTTCTTATTCTTCAAGAGGGTCTAGTCGTATAAACAGAACAAGCTCCTTCGCCCCTCCCAGGACAAACAGGGCTATGCTGCAGGGGAGTAAAAGCAGTGCTCATGTTGAAGAGCAATTGAGACAGGAAAGACTACAGCAGGCTCCTCCTTGGCTTTTCCAGGTTTTGAGTCTCAATATGACCTGAAAAATGAAGTGTTTGAGTCGATATGAGAAGGCTTTTTGCATTGGTTCCGATCGACTTATTCTGTCATTGATGTTTGTGTGTATTTTCTGTCAGCTTTTGATGTAGAAAATCTTGTTCATGGTCTGCGAAAACCCATTACGATTGACTAATCGTTGACATAATATTCAGCTGATCATCTTTTCAATTGAAGCGTAATATCATCATCATCATCATCATAGCAATGTGTAATTACATGACTAATATGAATATTCAGTATGCAGAATCTTCATTGACAGACTAGAAGTCCCAAATAAATGTCACCTTAGTTTTCCTAAAGAAATCTGTCACTTTTCTTTTGTTTTCTCCTTTTTTAGATGCAACCTCTTAAGAATCAAACTCAATCAGTCAACCCTTTCAGCTTTTCTTTAATGTTGATCCAGCTTGCACTTGGGATTGGTCCCCCCCCTCCCCTCAACAAGAAGTGGTAGAACTTATTCTTTCCTGTCTGCCACCAGATGATCACTAGGTTTGTCAACATCAATAATGCCAAGTTCAGATTCCTCAGTATAAAATTAGCGCATGACATGACGATCTGAGACACTAACGTGCACCATCAGTACTAGCCAGTTCTTTGTGCTCTTCTTTTACCTTTTTCAAAAGCTCTCTTGATTCCCTGATTAAGGTGACTTCAACCACCTGTGGCAGTCGCAGTAGCTGAAATATATTTGGGTTTTTTTTTCCTGACCAGGAGCAGATCAGTCAATACTAATGTCTCCACTTACAAGTAAACTGTCACAAACACATAGCTATTATAAAGTTAAATCCTATATCTGCCACGAAACTTTCACTTCAAGCAAAATTAAGCTTGTGCAGCAGTCTATTTTGTTAAGAGCAGAATGACAACACTACCTACATAATATTGTCACAGAAACATCCTTTTTTCTCGTATGTGCTAATACTGCTAAAAAACAAACATAAGTCTCAAGAAATGGATGATTCCAGGTTTGCACGACCTTTGGAAAATGTATCTCCGTCCGTGGTTCCGTACGTATAAAAGGATAAGGTTTCCCAAGTTTTTAGACACTGAGCTGATAAAGGACTTTCGAGGCAGCGGGGGTTTATCAGCAGATATCACAGGGTTTGATCCTGGACTTCTCAGAGTTGATCTATGATATGATTTCTCAACTTCTTTCATTCTCATTTTCATTTTAGCTAGCTCTATCTTTAGGTATTCTCTCTCTTTTTATGCTGGGGAGCTCGTCCAAAACGGGGTGAATATCAGTGGAGTAAACATTCCTTTTGGAAGGAATAGCTGGTGGAGCTGAGGTTGCCACTCGTGGCAAAGACTCAAACCACCGTTTGGACTGGAAGCCAGTCATTTTTTAGCAGCATGAGCACAAGCTTCCCTTGATATATAGCTTTTGGCAGTCCATCCAACTACAGGCTTTTCTTTCTCTCCATCTCGCTTATTTGTTAAGGGTTTTGCTTAATATAAATTTATTTAGTAGATGAGTTCTAGTTCCAGCATCTTTTGGTTAGGAGATGAGTTGAGAGTTCAAGCATAATTTTAAAAGTGTCTCAGTTTGGTGAACTCGATCTGGCGCTGAAGAGTATGAATTTCATATTTATATTTGATATTTAGCACAATCCGTAAACATGCATTTGCCAAATGAAAATTCAATTAAGTAACTGGAATGAGTATGTGGACCACTCTTTTTAGTATTTAGACCATCATTATTATTGGTTTTTGTGCAATTTATTTTTAATTAATATTTAGACCACCCTGATATTCCCCTCTCTCTCTCTCTCTCTTCCTCTTGCTTTCTCTTTCCTCTCTTTTATTTTTTTGCAATTTGCAAAATATACTCTACTTTGTTTGCCACCGTGCCAGTAACACACCGGTTAAAACTCCAGATGATAGAAAACTTGCAACGCTCGACCGGGCGTGGAGCGTCGATAGTGCGTTAGTCCTTTGCTAGGCTGTTGTGTTGGCACCTAGGATGGGACGATCAAGCGTCAGGTAGAGCGCTAGCCCACTAGTCATCTGCTGGATCGAGAGGGTATGCTACTGTTTCGTTGAATTGCAAGTTTGAAAAAATGGGGATTCTACGCTCTCGTATCCCTTTTTTCGATTTGGTAGGAGATGCAAACCCTGCCACAGGCTGCTTTAAAATTGGATCCAAGAGGTATGATAACGAAAGAAGACGAACGGAAAAAGATCGTGACAGAAGAAGAAGTTGAATTATCGAACTGAAAAAGCAAAACCAAAAAAGAGGAGAGAGTGAGAGACGGTAGAGGTTAAAATATGAAATAAAATTAGGACATAAAAATATATTAATTAAAAATAAATTGCACAAAAATTAATGCTAAATGAGGTCTAAATACTAAAACAGAGAGATCCTCCTGCCTCTGTCTCTATCTCTCTCCTTTCTCTGGTTTAACCTAACAGAAGCCGGTTGGGACCCGTTCTCACCTGCTCCCCTTTTTCCGTTCTCACCCGCTCCACGAGGCTTTGTGGACTTGTAGATCTGGATTCTATGGAGTGAATATGTCATATTTGGTTTGCAGATTTGTTTATTTCTTTAGAGATCTAGTTGATATGGGTTTTCAGACTTTTATCGACCCTCTTCTCGGCTACTAATTTCCAGATCTGGACCGCTCTCCCGCCAAGTGCTTACTGTGTGCGGTGTTACTAGTGCCCCAGCTTACCTGGTGGTCACCCCTTCTCTCAGTGTTCCATTTTACTTGGTGTACACTAGTTTCTGGGTTGCTTGAATTTTATTTCTCGCACCTATCTCTTTGTAGATCAATGTGTCAATTATCTTCTGAGCTGTTATTAAGTTTTTATTATGTGTGTTGTACCCTCTGTAACGGATTGAATATCTTAATTATTTGTTTTCCAGCTTGTACTTGGTGATTTGCTGTTTAATGGAATCTGATAGGTTATAAAAAAACAAACAAAGAGATCCAAATACTCATTCCCTTGAGCAACAATTTACATATGACGCAATCGGAAGTCATCGGTGTCAACAAAGACAAACCTCAAAGGGTTATGGAATATCATATAATCAAAAATTACTTACAAAAGCTGTTTAAACCTTATTTGTAGTCTAAATATAAGAGGGAAAAAAATCCCTAATTGCATGAAAATAGGAAACCAACCAAAGCATTGAAACGGCGGCAGGCCATTAAAAACTTATGAAAACGACTAATTAGAAATCTTAACCAAGTAAATCCTGGTTGAGTAATTCAATCTCCCAATACATATCTATCTATCTATCTATTATCTATTACTTATATATAAACTTGGAACTGGCGCTCTTCTCCTCCGGTGTGTCGCTATTTTTTACGTAGCCGCGCGAGTTGCTTTGGGTGTTTCGCGTCAGGCGAAGCAAAACGACGTCGTTCTTTAGTCCGTTCAACGCCAAAACGTCGTTGCGTCCATTAGATCAAAAAATAGCTTTGCGTAGATCCGATGGTTGTCGTCAGGAGTCTAGACTCTTCTCATACCTTTAACTTTTGGGATTTTTCGATTTCATTTCTTCCCTCAACGAACTACTGTCCTCTTCATTCCTGGCCATTGATCATTTCATATTACTGTCAATCTCTCTCTTTTCCCCATCAAAATATGCTATCGCTCAAACTTCCTCACAAATTTATATCGTGCTCGCTGGTGATTGTGGTTGTTTCCACTCCGAAATTACTCTCTTGGACATTGGTATTTGGGGACTTCCATCGCTTTAGCCGCCTAAGTCGTTTTTGTCAGATTTCGTCGCTTTGGACAATGTTTTCTAGGTTTCTTCCTTTTATTTCTTGATCTTCAATTCTGTCATTTTTTCGCTTCTCCCAACTCATTCCATGGATATAAGAAACCCTTTGATGAACTTTGATTTTTGATTTCGCATAGGGGGTTGTTCTTCACTTTGAATAGCTGTTGTTGCTCGGATCGTATTGCTAAATTAGGTATGGTCTCCTTCTGAGATTGCTTTTGCTTTTGTTTAATGATATTTTCTTCAATTTTTTTGCCAATTCCGACTCCTTTGGTTTCTGGTTTCATATGGGTTTCTTTATGATAAGAGTTTTTTTTGCGGTTCTTTCTACTTTGCCTCCTTTGTGATTTTTATGATTTTACCGGGTGATGGATATGTTTTTGGTTGGGTTCTAATGTTTCTGTGTTTGAATTTCGCAGGGACTCGCCATGGCCAAAAGCTCTTTCATGTTCGAAAATCCATGGGTTTGCTTTCTTTCAACTTTTTTCCCCTTTTTTCGATTCTAGGTTTTTGCTTAGGCGAAACTCCCTCGCTATTGCCCCTTTTGCTTTTGTTAACAGATTTGTCTGCCGATATGCAATTTTTCTTCTCAAGTATGAGTTTTTTTCATTTGCTTAATTATATTTGTTTAGATCTGTCATTATGCTATTTTATCTTTCCAAACCCATACATGAAATATTATTCTGGATTGCTAGGAAAATTTATCAGCAGATATCACAGGGTTTGATCCTGGACTTCTCAGAGTTGATCTATGATATGATTTCTCAACTTCTTTCATTCTCATTTTCATTTTAGCTAGCTCTATCTTTAGGTATTCTCTCTCTTTTTATGCTGGGGAGCTCGTCCAAAACGGGGTGAATATCAGTGGAGTAAACATTCCTTTTGGAAGGAATAGCTGGTGGAGCTGAGGTTGCCACTCGTGGCAAAGACTCAAACCACCGTTTGGACTGGAAGCCAGTCATTTTTTAGCAGCATGAGCACAAGCTTCCCTTGATATATAGCTTTTGGCAGTCCATCCAACTACAGGCTTTTCTTTCTCTCCATCTCGCTTATTTGTTAAGGGTTTTGCTTAATATAAATTTATTTAGTAGATGAGTTCTAGTTCCAGCATCTTTTGGTTAGGAGATGAGTTGAGAGTTCAAGCATAATTTTAAAAGTGTCTCAGTTTGGTGAACTCGATCTGGCGCTGAAGAGTATGAATTTCATATTTATATTTGATATTTAGCACAATCCGTAAACATGCATTTGCCAAATGAAAATTCAATTAAGTAACTGGAATGAGTATGTGGACCACTCTTTTTAGTATTTAGACCATCATTATTATTGGTTTTTGTGCAATTTATTTTTAATTAATATTTAGACCACCCTGATATTCCCCTCTCTCTCTCTCTCTCTTCCTCTTGCTTTCTCTTTCCTCTCTTTTATTTTTTTGCAATTTGCAAAATATACTCTACTTTGTTTGCCACCGTGCCAGTAACACACCGGTTAAAACTCCAGATGATAGAAAACTTGCAACGCTCGACCGGGCGTGGAGCGTCGATAGTGCGTTAGTCCTTTGCTAGGCTGTTGTGTTGGCACCTAGGATGGGACGATCAAGCGTCAGGTAGAGCGCTAGCCCACTAGTCATCTGCTGGATCGAGAGGGTATGCTACTGTTTCGTTGAATTGCAAGTTTGAAAAAATGGGGATTCTACGCTCTCGTATCCCTTTTTTCGATTTGGTAGGAGATGCAAACCCTGCCACAGGCTGCTTTAAAATTGGATCCAAGAGGTATGATAACGAAAGAAGACGAACGGAAAAAGATCGTGACAGAAGAAGAAGTTGAATTATCGAACTGAAAAAGCAAAACCAAAAAAGAGGAGAGAGTGAGAGACGGTAGAGGTTAAAATATGAAATAAAATTAGGACATAAAAATATATTAATTAAAAATAAATTGCACAAAAATTAATGCTAAATGAGGTCTAAATACTAAAACAGAGAGATCCTCCTGCCTCTGTCTCTATCTCTCTCCTTTCTCTGGTTTAACCTAACAGAAGCCGGTTGGGACCCGTTCTCACCTGCTCCCCTTTTTCCGTTCTCACCCGCTCCACGAGGCTTTGTGGACTTGTAGATCTGGATTCTATGGAGTGAATATGTCATATTTGGTTTGCAGATTTGTTTATTTCTTTAGAGATCTAGTTGATATGGGTTTTCAGACTTTTATCGACCCTCTTCTCGGCTACTAATTTCCAGATCTGGACCGCTCTCCCGCCAAGTGCTTACTGTGTGCGGTGTTACTAGTGCCCCAGCTTACCTGGTGGTCACCCCTTCTCTCAGTGTTCCATTTTACTTGGTGTACACTAGTTTCTGGGTTGCTTGAATTTTATTTCTCGCACCTATCTCTTTGTAGATCAATGTGTCAATTATCTTCTGAGCTGTTATTAAGTTTTTATTATGTGTGTTGTACCCTCTGTAACGGATTGAATATCTTAATTATTTGTTTTCCAGCTTGTACTTGGTGATTTGCTGTTTAATGGAATCTGATAGGTTATAAAAAAACAAACAAAGAGATCCAAATACTCATTCCCTTGAGCAACAATTTACATATGACGCAATCGGAAGTCATCGGTGTCAACAAAGACAAACCTCAAAGGGTTATGGAATATCATATAATCAAAAATTACTTACAAAAGCTGTTTAAACCTTATTTGTAGTCTAAATATAAGAGGGAAAAAAATCCCTAATTGCATGAAAATAGGAAACCAACCAAAGCATTGAAACGGCGGCAGGCCATTAAAAACTTATGAAAACGACTAATTAGAAATCTTAACCAAGTAAATCCTGGTTGAGTAATTCAATCTCCCAATACATATCTATCTATCTATCTATTATCTATTACTTATATATAAACTTGGAACTGGCGCTCTTCTCCTCCGGTGTGTCGCTATTTTTTACGTAGCCGCGCGAGTTGCTTTGGGTGTTTCGCGTCAGGCGAAGCAAAACGACGTCGTTCTTTAGTCCGTTCAACGCCAAAACGTCGTTGCGTCCATTAGATCAAAAAATAGCTTTGCGTAGATCCGATGGTTGTCGTCAGGAGTCTAGACTCTTCTCATACCTTTAACTTTTGGGATTTGTCGATTTCATTTCTTCCCTCAACGAACTACTGTCCTCTTCATTCCTGGCCATTGATCATTTCATATTACTGTCAATCTCTCTCTTTTCCCCATCAAAATATGCTATCGCTCAAACTTCCTCACAAATTTATATCGTGCTCGCTGGTGATTGTGGTTGTTTCCACTCCGAAATTACTCTCTTGGACATTGGTATTTGGGGACTTCCATCGCTTTAGCCGCCTAAGTCGTTTTTGTCAGATTTCGTCGCTTTGGACAATGTTTTCTAGGTTTCTTCCTTTTATTTCTTGATCTTCAATTCTGTCATTTTTTCGCTTCTCCCAACTCATTCCATGGATATAAGAAACCCTTTGATGAACTTTGATTTTTGATTTCGCATAGGGGGTTGTTCTTCACTTTGAATAGCTGTTGTTGCTCGGATCGTATTGCTAAATTAGGTATGGTCTCCTTCTGAGATTGCTTTTGCTTTTGTTTAATGATATTTTCTTCAATTTTTTTGCCAATTCCGACTCCTTTGGTTTCTGGTTTCATATGGGTTTCTTTATGATAAGAGTTTTTTTTGCGGTTCTTTCTACTTTGCCTCCTTTGTGATTTTTATGATTTTACCGGGTGATGGATATGTTTTTGGTTGGGTTCTAATGTTTCTGTGTTTGAATTTCGCAGGGACTCGCCATGGCCAAAAGCTCTTTCATGTTCGAAAATCCATGGGTTTGCTTTCTTTCAACTTTTTTCCCCTTTTTTCGATTCTAGGTTTTTGCTTAGGCGAAACTCCCTCGCTATTGCCCCTTTTGCTTTTGTTAACAGATTTGTCTGCCGATATGCAATTTTTCTTCTCAAGTATGAGTTTTTTTCATTTGCTTAATTATATTTGTTTAGATCTGTCATTATGCTATTTTATCTTTCCAAACCCATACATGAAATATTATTCTGGATTGCTAGGAAAATTTATCAGTGTTATGGTTCATGCCCCTGAAACAAGAAAGACAACAAAAAAATTTTATGCATATGTTTAATTGGCAACAATTGAGGCCTTTTCATCTCTTGCGTCAGATTTTAAATAAATAGCACTTTCTCTGCTAATTGTTCTGTTTTTCTATGCTTTTACTGAATACTACATGAAATATTATTCTGTTTTGTTAGGAAAATTTATCAGTGTTATTGTTCATGCCCCTGAAACAAGAAAGACAACAAGAAAATCTGATGGATATGTTTAATTGGCAACAATTGAGGCCTCTTCATCTCTTGCCTCAGATTTTAAATAAATAGCACTTTCTTTGCTGATTGTTCTGTTTTTCTATGCTTTTACTGAATACTTTGAGCATTTTTAAAGTTGTTTACACATTCCATTTGCAAGAACTTGCAGGGTTCTTTGTTACAATTTCAATTTGCTGTTATAGGGTTCTTTGGAACAACGCTTTTATGCAAGAAATACAATACCAATAATTCCCTTCTATCCATGTCTATCTTTTTTTTAAAATTTAATTTTTTTTTTCATTTCCAATAAACATGGGTTTAGATGGGACTTGGGAGAATTTAGTGACTGAATATGGGTTTAGTCTATATCATGAAACTTTTGAACTTCGAAAAAAAATTCCCTACTTGAAGCATTGGAGGTTTAGTGCTCCTCTTAAGAGGTGTTAATCTTCTAGGGTTAATACTAAATTATTATCATGGTCACTTTTTACGCATGATTTTACTTCCATTTTCCTTACTCCTATTCACATTTCTACAAGCAGTAAAGATGGATATATGGTGGCAGACAAAAAAATGTAAAAAAAAGATGTGATGATTCAGATGTTAAGGTATGACTTACAACTCTGTTGTATCAATTGGTGACAAACATATATTTCATTACAACTATTTACATTCTTCAATGATCATGGTGTGCTTTAATTTAATTATGTCAATGAGTTTTCTGGTATTAGTCGATGTAGTTTTGATGGTTTGGAAGTTCTACATTTACCTAATCTATGTTTTGCTTTGCCTCTCTTTGTATGGATGGTTTGTAGTTTTATTGATTTTTGATAATTCTACATGAGAAGCATTAGCAACAAAAATGGTATTCTGTACACACTCATCTTTAAGCTGAAGATTGCCTCGGTATATAGATCTTCAACATTGGAATTTAATCAGGATACTTTCAAAACATAGACCCTGGATGCTACAGGGTAAACATTATTTTGGCTTTTGCACATTTTACATTTCATGGGTTTGGTTGTGAACTGATGCTAGGTGTTGCGCGTGGTTGGGCTATACAGATATGTGTTTCTGGCAACTTTAGTTGTATTTGGTTCGCGGTTTCGTTTTGGGAAGATATTTCTACACATCTGGAGAATACTTGGCATTTTACTCGATTTATGACTGTATGCATCTATATACACTAATGAGAATGCAATGAACACCGATGTTGATTGTAATATGATGAATTTGTAGAGAAAAAGAAGCAAAAGATTTCCGAGATAAAAGCTGGAGTGGATGAAGCGGAAACTTTGGTACATGATTAATATATTATAGCTGGAATTACCTTCTTCTTTAATGGGAAAGAACGTTTATTCAGGGTCACCAAGGCTGAACTACTATGTGATGTTGATGGTATTTTCCCAGATTAGGAAAATGGACCTTGACGCAAGGAGTTTACAGCCAAATGTGCAAGCAGCACTTCTTGCTAAATTAAGGGAATATAAATCTGATTTGAACCATCTGAAAAGTGAAGTTAAAAGAATTGCATCTGGCAATGCAAGCTTGGCTGCAAGAGATGATCTTTTGGAGTCAGGAATGGCTGATGCACTGACGGTATGTCTCCATTCAGATAGCTTGCACATATTTTATTTCAATTAGGTAGAATCATCAACTTCAATGTAATAAGCCTACAATCTGGATTATATTAGCACTCATTTTTCGATCTATTCCGAGTTGACATTAGATAATTGGATTTTTATCTCATGCTTGCTGATGAGCAATAGACCAGCATACCCATCCCGTTCCTGTGCATTTGAGGTTATAGTTTACTGATAAAGCCAAAAGAATATGAGTATCTAAGTTCCTTTATGACTTCTTTATGGATCCAGATTTTCTTACTTTGCATGTCATTCCATTTGTTGCGAAATATTACAGTTGTTTTGCTTCTCATTCTGGTAAATATGATTTTTTGTTTTGTTTTGAATTGCTTGTGCTGCCTTAGTTTTTAATCCGTGCAATTCTGTTTTGGCCTCTTAACCATTGAGATATATTAAGAAAATCAATTAAGTTCCCACATAAGAACTCTGAGATTCTGTTTATTTCCTTTATGTTGATACATTGTCTTATAATTTAAAATGGTATGTAAGATAATCAACTCCATTACTCAAGCATATGTACGCTAATGTTAATCGTCTATGAAATTTGGTCTAAAGTTGAAACTAACCGCCGCAAAGCGCGGGTCCAACACTAGTTATATGGACAACTGAATAAAAAAGCTGATCAAAATTGGGCCAGCACTTTTTACTTCCTTTCTTGCGGCCCAAATACTCTCAACCCGTAAGGTAAGGCCACCAGGAGGGTAGAATCGACGCCCACGTCAACATATCATTTATCTAATTGATCCGTTTGGATCAGAGTATGTCTCATAGAGTATAAACTATCATAAAACGTAAAAGTTGAGAGTGTCTGAGAGTATGAGTGACAAAGTATAATCCTTATACTCTGAAACAAACGGAGGCTGAATTTTAATGATCTTAGACCTAATGTAGGTAATTATCAAAATAAACGCTTGTACCGCTGGGATTAGGAACGGTACCGTTTTCCCCATTTGACAATATCCATACGCGAAAGAAAAAAAAAATCCGAGACGTTGCCACGAGCTTTACCTTATCAATCTCCCCAAAACCCTATCCTGCACCACCACTCCCAAAACCCTGCCTCATCAATGGCAACATCGCTTGCACACGGACCCATATCCCCGACTCACCGCTGCCAATGCTAAACTTTTGTCCAGTAATTGGTCTTTGCAACTCTCATGATGGAACTCTCTTCTCCTTTCACACAGCTCTCAAAACCATGTCCCCCTCCCATGTCCGACTTCTCCTTCTCTTCCTCAGTTTCTCCTTTCCCCCTCCAAATTCACTTCAAAACCTCCCAAATCAAACCGTGGAATACCCAGAATTTCCGAGTTTATGCCGTCGCCGTAGACCCACAAGAACTCCCCAGAAACAGCCCCCAGAGGCTCCTGGAAGAGCTCGCCAAGCGCAAGAAAGCCACCACTCCGAGGAAAAAAGCGCCCCCAAGAAGGTTCATATTGAGGCCTCCATTGGACGACAAGAGATTGGCCGAAAGATTCCTCAACAGCCCACAGCTATCGTTGAAATCGTTCCCTTTATTGAGTTCTTGCTTGCCCTCCTCAAGGCTCAACAATGCCGATAAGACTTGGATTGAGGAGTATTTACTCGAGGCGAAGCAGGCTCTTGGTTACCCTCTGGAGCCATCTGAGAGTTACGGTGATGATAACCCAGCTAAGCAATTCGATACGCTGTTGTACTTGGCGTTTCAGCACCCGGCGTGTGAGAGGTCGAAGGCAAGGCACGTGAAGGGGGGTCACTCCAGGCTAGCCTTTCTGGGACAGTACGTACTGGAATTGGCCCTTGCGGAGTACTTTTTGCAGAGATATCCAAGAGAGTCGCCAGGACCGATGAGGGAGAGGGTGTTTGGGTTGATAGGGAAGAGGAATATGCCGAAGTGGATCAAAGCGGCTAGCTTGCAGAATTTGGTGTTTCCATACGATAATATGGATAAGTTAATTAGGAAGGAGCGTGAGCCACCTGTGAAGTGAGTTTGCTTCTGTTTCTTATTTACGTTTCACGTGGCATAGGAATATTAATATTGATTTTGCGGCAAGACTTCTTATGTTCTCTGATTGAACTTGCCTGTGTTAAGTATGATGGGCTTCTAGTTAGAGGATATGTTATTTTTTAGTGCATAAAAATTTCAGATTCTCAGTGATTTCCCACTATCCCTTACTACAAAATATGTATAAACTAAGGTCACCTGTGAGTATCAATGGTTTCCAGTACTTGGTTTGTGCTTGCTTGTTCCATGTTTAATGTTTTGACATTGTAGCCACTGAATCCTCTTACTGGTCTTGCCAAAATACGAAATCTAAGACTGTGATTCTATATGCATCTGTTGCTTAAACCACTGAAAGTAATTTCTTATCGATTTTCATATGATTTACAATAAAAATACATCTATTTTCATCTGGATAACCAATGCCACATTTGGAATTAGTAACAGGCATCAATCCGCAAAAGGGTGCCTAGTCTTCTATTCTTCTATAGATTTGTTCACCTCCCAGTTGTATTTTTACGATAGCAAATGAATTTGATCTCATTTTGTATGCATGCGAGTTGTGTATATGTGAGATTTGTGTTCCATGGGCACACAAGCAGCGGTGTTTGAATATGTTTTTATTTATTTATTTGTAAGTATCAGATGATACAGTACTTCAATTAAGATTAAACTATGAGATCAGTTAGCTATGAAATTTAAATTCGACATGCTGGTGTTTGCAGGTCTGTATTTTGGGCTTTGTTTGGGGCAATATATTTATGCTTCGGTATACCAGAAGTATATCGTATTCTTTTTGAAGTATTTGGGATGGATCCTGATGCTGAGGAATGCCAGCCAAAATTAAGGAGACAACTTGAAGATGTAGATTATGTTTCTGTTGAATTTGATGGGAAAAAACTCAGTTGGCAAGACGTTGCTGCTTATAAGGCAAGTGATACTATATTTACCTTTTCTTGCTTATTTTCGTCTTCATTAGAAATTATAAACACCTTGAGAGAAATAAATAGGAAAAAAGAAGTGGGTTCAGACCTCCAAGACTTTGATTGGGAAGTTCAGGAAATGTTGGCAAAAATGTGCATTATTCTTGCATATGCTTTCTACTCCCAATCCTACGGAATATAAAATTGGGATTGTACAATAAGATAGTCACTTGGAATTTGGAAGATAGCAGTACTTTTGCAGGTTAATAATCTAATATCATGTAGGCTCATAGTTAGGCTGTATAGTTGCATATTATTCGAGAGACTTGAGATATAATTCATTTATTTTGCTTACATTAGGATAAATCTCTTTGCAGCCACCGGAAGATGCCTTGTTTGCACATCCAAGGCTTTTCAGGGCTTGTGTTCCACCTGGCATGCATAGATTTCGTGGAAATATATGGGATTATGATAGCAGGCCCAAAGTCATGCGAACCCTTGGATATCCCTTGCCTATGACAGACAGAATTCCAGAAATCACTGAAGCCAGGAACATTGAGCTTGGACTTGGGTTACAGGTAGTATTTTCTTTTCCTTAGGATTCATGACAGCATGTATGTATTTCTATCTGTATGCTGTATGCACATCTGAAAGAGCTTGAACAGGATTTATGGTATTTTACAATAGTTTGTTTTCAAGCATCTGGGCCTTGCTCAGTTGGGGCTTTCCCTTCTGATAAATTGTAGATGAGTTATCATACATTACCATAAGGTTCATGTGTTGATACCACAATATTGTTTCTGCCATCTATGCTTATTTCCATATTTAGAGCAATCCATTGAGCTAATACCATTAAATAAAACCTTAATATCAAAAATAGCTTATGCCCTTTCATGGACTTTGGTTGTTTCCATAGCTTACGATGATTGTGTGTGGCTCATAGTCCATTTGTGCAAAGCATAACTTTGTACCTTGCCTCCACTTTTCAGTAAATTTGGTTTAAAGAAGTGAACTATGTATAACAAGATTTACTGAATTGATAAACTTGTTCAATTCGTATCTTGTAGGTCGGTTTTATTGGATTTTCGCATTTCCTGTATAGATAATACACGTGCAGTAAATCTATGGGTTTTTCTGGGATTCGTTGGGTAACTTTTGTCTTAAAATTAAAATATATACATTTTTTTTCTGTCTCCACTTGATTTCAGCTTTGCTTCTTGCATCCATCAAAACACAAGTTCGAGCATCCTCGGTTTTGCTATGAGCGACTGGAATATGTTGGACAAAAGATCCAGGTAACATTTTCTCTGAGTTGATGGAAATATGCTTGTATCGTTCTTGCAGAGGTTCATTTTTTTCTAAAAAAATATTTATTAGTATAATTAGTTGTGTTCCCCTTGCATGCCAAGTAATATTTTGAATGAAAAACTTAAGAAGAGGTAAAATTGATTCACCTTCTTTTTTTTGGGGTCATTTTCTTTAGGATCTTGCAATGGCTGAGAGGTTACTGATGAAGCATTTAGATGCTCCTGGGAGGTGGCTACAGGAGAGACACCGTCGTGTTCTTATGAATAAGTTCTGTGGGAGGTATCTGAGGGAGAAGTATCTTCATCAGTTTATCGTCTACTCTGAGAAGGTTCAAGATGCATATGAGCACAATCGGAGACTAAGAAACCCTGCCACAACTGCTGTTCAGCAAGCCCTTCACGGCCTTTCATACACCATATATGGGAAGCCAGATGTGCGACGCCTCATGTTTGAGGTATTTGATTTTGAGCAAATACAACCTAAACCGATGTGAGGATTTGAGGAAGGAGGAGTTAGCTAAGTTTTATTCCCTAAATCTTCACTTTTTCTTCTTTTTCTTTCATGTGAAATTATAATTATATAATTGCATCAACTGTATTGGGTAAAAATTTGTTCAGTCACAAAAAAAAAATCCGTCTTAGGAAGGCTGATGTAATATAGAAAATATCAGACAAGCCGTTAACAATTCCTTTACGAAGTATGGGGACAGAGTATAAGCTAGCTTATACTCTCATCCAAACAGGGGCGAAGTACGATATTTTTTAATAGCCGCTGTAGTTGATGCTTGACAGCTTCTTGACTGTAAAGTTGGCGTATTTGTTTGAACACGGATCATTGTATGAGATGGTGAATTTAATGACGGTAACTCTTTGAATTGTGAGAAGTCGTAAGTATATCATTTTTTGTGATTGTGTTAATGAGTCCTTACTCTACTTATGTGTACCTCTTTGAATTGTGAGAAGTCGCAAGTATGTCATTTTTCGCTTGTCATGCGTCCTTGTTTTAATCCTTTCGGAAGATTGCACACCACCTTATCTTGGGCTGGCGTTTGGCGCTGGTCCAACCATCGTGTACGGAGGGTAATACTATAAATCTTGTGATACCTTCTTTAAAAAAAGAGTTATACTGTAAATCTATGATACCTCTTTTAAAAAAGGATAACCCTCTCGAACCACGATTAATCCTCAATGGTCTCCACCTCGTGCGTTCATAGTGAAGATGAACTGTGATGGTGCTGTTAATGTAGACAGTTTTGGTCTTGGTGCGGTTTTGAGGGATGATAATGGATTAATGGCGAAGGGGTGGGTTCGTGTCTTGCCCGGGAGACGTTTGGGTCTTGGAGTGTTTCATGCAGAGGCGGCAGCCATCCTCCATGGGCTAGAGTTTGCAGGGTCCATAGGCAAATTAGATATTATAGTGGAAAGTGATTCTTCCCAAGTTATCTCGGAGATCCTCAAGGATGACGAGTCTACCCACCCGTGTGGAGTTGTTATATTAGACATTAAGGTGCTGGCTCAGAATTTTAACTCATGTTCCTTTGCTCAAGTTCATTGGGCGGCTAATATGGTTGCTCATGGTTTAGCCTCTATTGCTAAGTCCATTACTGAAAACTTATTTTATCTTGAGGAATGTCCTCATAATTATGTATGTAACTGCTGATAAGCCTTCTCTTTAATGATATGATATTTTATTTCTCAGAAAAGGGAAAAAAATGGTCTGACTCTAGCATTTTGGGTGCCCTATACAATTAAAAAATGAAGCCCTGTGCAAATCCAAAAAATGAGGTTAAAGAAATTAAACAACTCAAATTTATAAATTTATCAGTTATTACATTGAATGAAGCCGAATGACAATAAACTAAATCTATGGAGAAAATGTACAAACTATTCTCACTTTTTGGTTTACAAAATTGTCAATTTAATTGTTGCAATCAAGTTTAGCCGTCATTTTTTTTTTCCTCTCAATAGAGCACATGTCCAAACCGTTCAATATATCTTATGATATAATTGATTGAACATAGTTTAAACTGATATAATCAATATTATCCTATTAAATAAAAACTAAAAAATTATTTTCATATTTTTAAAATGCTAAAATTTTGTCTTGGGTAAATAAAGAACATTCTACAAATTGAGTCTATTAATATTAAATATGTAAATTGTGAGTATGAAACTTCCAAGGGGGGAGGCCTAGCTAGGCAGCCTCCCCTTTAATGACCAATGAAAGAAAAGAAAGAAAGAGAGAGGATAATACCTTAATACCATGGACGAGCCTATCCAATCCAATAAGAAAACAAGGAGCAGCTTTGCTAGTCCTTTACCTCTGGACATATGGCTTAATAATAATCGATTTGAAAATAATAGGTCATCCGATTAAAAGATTCGAGTTCGATTTTTAGCTCTGCATTGTATAATTTGCGAGTAACATTTTATTTATATACTAAAGAAACGGACGGCTGGACATATCCTTCCCAGCCCAAGCTTTTCTGGTCCCTCTTATTTTATTTATTTTTTGTATTTATTGGGGAAGCCACTCTGCCACTGGATGATGGAACTGTTAATGACTAGATGGGCACATGAAAGATACCCACCACGATCACAGGCAAGCACTTCGCGTACGCCTTCTGCTAGTGTGCACTCTACTTGTCTTGCGTGCGCCGATTGTGCACTCTCCTAAACTGCGCACTCCCACTACCGCCGCCGCTAATACCACCACAAGCCACAACGTCAATAACAATAACGAGATCGACAAGATCGATAAGGATAACCGCGCCAACATCTCCGGTACGGACCGGCGGGGAATGTCCAAAGCTCGAGTGTACACTGATGTCAACGTTATTCGACCTAAGGAGTACTGGGACTACGAGTCCCTCACTGTTGAATGGGGGTAGCATAAAATTTCATAACCCTATACTTGATTAGTTGATTATACTGTTGAATTTAAACTTGGTCTGTTGTTCTGGTTATTTGTTTGGGGAAATTTGTGTGATGTTGTAGTTTAAACCCTGAGCTTGTTTTGTATTCGTGGATTAGGGATGGCTGATTGCTTGTTACCTTTGTGCTTCAGTTAGCATGTTCTATTGGATAATTTGATGAGATTCACTATTGGAGATAAAATCTGATAAAATGACTGTTTAAACGAGAGATATCGGTTAATTTGTCCTCAAATTATGGTTGTTCTGTAACTGTAGAAGGGGCCACTCTGTCTGGAAGACGATTGTCAAAGTGAAATTTTGACCAAAATTTGCTGGTGGTGTCAGGATGATGGTTGACGTACCAGATTTGAGTAATATATTTTTGTACGGTGACTGGATAATGGCATTCCTCTGTTAAATTTGTTTAAATATGTTGTTTCCAGGGATCAAGATGCCTATGAGGTTGTCCGCAAAGTGGGAAGGGGAAAATACAGTGAGGTTTTTGAAGGAATAAATGTCAATAGCAATGAGCGATGCATAATCAAGATCCTCAAGCCTGTAAAGAAAAAGAAGGTGATACTTGTAATTTCTATGTGTAAGGACATGTGGCATATTAGTTAAGGTTTGTATGCCAATACATTACATCCACAGGAAGTTGATGAGCTGGTTGTTTTATCTTTGATGTTCAGTTTACTATTATCCTGTTTTGTTTATGAGAGGAAGGATATCTGTTTTTGTGCCTTAGTGGCATATATTTGCAAATGATTATGTGAGCAATTCTGTTTGCACACCACCAAGTCACTCCCTGGCAACTTTCTTTTTTATCTCTCACATCCGATGAGGGAGCCTTGTGTATGAGTGTTATTTGCCTATTCCTTTGTTTTTTATGTATGACATATCCTAATTGGGTATTTAACAAGTTTTTTTTTTCTCGAGAGTAATGACCATTTTTTAACCTTTGTGCAGATAAAGAGAGAGATAAAGATACTTCAAAACCTTTGTGGGGGACCTAACATAGTCAAACTTCTTGATATCGTGAGAGATCAGCATTCAAAAACACCTAGTTTGATATTTGAGTACGTGAACAGCACAGATTTCAAAGTTTTGTACCCTACATTGACTGATTATGACATACGCTACTACATATATGAGCTTCTTAAGGTACTTTTTGCAAGAATTATCTTATTCACTTTTGTTGCATGCCATCAGATATATCTTTACCCTATGGCTGTGGGCATGAATTTTTTTAAAGTCTTACCTTTGCTAAAATACATTATTGCATTATTTTTACTTTAAGATAGTTGCCAATGCATTAGAAATGAAGAGAAGTGGAAGCTTCTACCTTCTTTTTTGAGTGTAAAAGGAATGCTTCTAATTTCAGGGAGCAACAATCATTGATTTTGTAAGAGCAGCATCCATTTTGAAACTAACGAGTTGTCTTGACATTTTTAGGCATTGGATTACTGCCATTCACAAGGAATAATGCACAGAGATGTCAAGCCTCACAATGTTATGATAGATCATGAATTGCGAAAGCTTCGCTTGATAGACTGGGGTCTTGCTGAATTTTACCACCCAGGCAAGGAGTATAATGTTCGTGTTGCATCAAGGTAATGGTTTGTGGATAACAGTAATTATGTTGATGATCCTTCTTTCTTTTCTTTTCCTTCCCAAATTTTATTTGTACTTATGACAGAGTACCCAGACTATGAATAAATGAATTGCTGGGAGCACCTCCAATTCAAGTGGTTATTTTCCTCACCATGCTGCCTAAGGGCAAGAGTTGGAATCCACCACTGTTGAACAATTAGAAAAAAGAATAGATGAATTATGTAAATTAGCATCATGTGTTACTCTGAACTAGTGCTACTATTGTATCGGTGTTTGAGGTTGGGTGGTTTGAATTGGAAATATCCAAGCCTAATATGATTTGTAGACTCATCAAAAGAACGGTGATGCATCCATTAACCATTGCATGAACTTTGTATCTTTGTTTTAATGAGAAAATCTGCAATTTTCTCTTATTTTTCCCCTGAATTTTGAGATGGTGTATTCAACCTGCATCCAGCAGGTTGTTGCTAACTACTTTTACCACTAGACCACAGTGGAGGTTTCTTTGTCATTTTCTTTAATTTGGAAAATTGCTTTGAATCCATAGGAATCACTAGGAATATATCTTCCTACTTTTTTTTCTTTTGCTTTTACTAAATTTACATTTCAAATATTCTATTTTAGTTCTTCTCACTGTAGCATGTAGATTCCAATCTTGGCCTTCATGTTTCCAACCTTGAACAAACTTTTGATATGGTCTCATCAACTCAGACGATATTGTTGTAAAACAAACAGCAAATAAGAAGGAAACTTTGTCTTGCATAGGTCGTTCAAACATATAGATCTCTATAACATACAACAAAGGGCTTAGTGCCATTCCTTCTGTAAACTTATCTACCAATCATCCCCTTTTTCTTTAGCTACTATTCCTGCGTATCCTTGATCATATCTAAGTTTATCAGTCATATTTTCTGCTTTCCTGGATTTCTACATTTATCTTTATCTGAAGACTGAAGTGCCTTCCCTGGTCTTCAGATACTTTAAGGGTCCAGAACTTCTGGTTGACTTACAGGACTATGACTATTCTTTGGACATGTGGAGCCTTGGCTGCATGTTTGCTGGAATGGTGAGAATTATATGTACTCAATTCTACTTTTTTGACTGCCTTAACAATTTTTTGTTTTAATGTGTTTTGATATATTTGACATTACAAAGCTTTGAAGACTGTATCTTGTTTTGATTGACTCAACGCTACTATTCTTTGTGCAGATCTTCCGTAAGGAACCATTCTTTTATGGCCAGGACAACCATGATCAACTGGTCAAAATTGCCAAGGTGATGCTGGAGTCGCAATGACTGCAATTGTATAAAAATATTTGTCATTTCTGTCCTATGTGGTCTTAAGGACATAATTTTATAGATCATGCTGCTCTCTGAAACTGGGATAATATCAGGTGCTTGGGACTGATGAGTTGAATGGATATCTTCACAAGTATAACTTAGAGCTTGATGCTCAACTTGATGCACTTGTTGGGAGGTTTGTAGATATGGATTTCTTCTCAGATAAGGAGTACCAAATTATTAAGGCTTTGATAAGTAATACCAATGGGCATTGGTCTTTGCTTATGCAGGCACACCAGGAAACCATGGTCCAAATTCATAAATGCAGATAATCACCATCTTGTTTCTCCAGAGGTCGTTATTTAATGTCATTTTAATATTACTGGCACCAATGGTGTTGATGCTTGAGCCATCTTTTGACATGCAGGCAATTGATTTTCTTGACAAGCTCCTGCGGTACGATCATCAGGATAGGCCAACTGCAAGAGAAGCAATGGTAATCTCTCTCTCCCTTCCTACCCCTTCAGTGGTTTATGCAGCGGATGTGCCCATCCTCCTAAAATGCCCTATGTACATGATTGGAACCTTTTCATATTTTTGTTGGGAGAGGTGAGCCCTCGGAGGAGATTGTTGATGCCCATGAGATCATCTAATTTCACATCCTATATTATTTAGTTTTGCTTAAAGTAGATTTTGTTATCTGATTCTGTTTTATTTGAAATATGTTGTTTTTTAAGAGATAATGGGAGATATTCAAGACGGCTGTGATTTTTGTGGATGATGGTGAAAATACAATTTCGTGAGTGCACTTATGAGTCTCTTTGTTTGTGCTTTTGGTACAGGCCCATCCTTATTTTTCTCAAGTGAGGGCTGCAGAAGGTAGCAGGATGCGGACACAGTAGCAGGCACCGGTTCTGGTCACCACCGTGTTGTGCTAGCATTTTGGCAATGGTAACAGTTTTCGTTGTGGACGTATTGTAAGACATTGGAAACACTCATTTTGTTTGGATTTTTCTTGCCCCGACTTGGAATTTATAAACTATTGTAAGATGTAAGATGGTTTCTTTCAATTATGAAACACTTCAATAACTGCTGCCTTCACTGTTTAAGAAACGTACATTTTACTTTGAGTTGAGGCCTGAGGATGTTAGTATAAGCAGTCATACAGTATCCCATTTGCTTGATGCAGTTCAGTCAATGTCATAGTTGCTATAGTTGTACTCGTGTGTGAAATAAAGTGGCTCATATTGATACTAGAATGTTACTTGCATCAAAAGATGCTATAAAGGGTTAAGTTTTGTGAGGGGGGACTGGGGAGCGAAGCTTACCTTTCGAGCATTGATTTATTTTTATTATGGGAGGTATAATTGTATTTTTGGGTGTCCGGTAACTTCTTGTAAATGGAAAAATGGAAAATTAGTTTAATTGTACACACGTAAATTTTTATATCAAAAAAAGAAGAAAATCATAGACTTCATGGACGTAAACATTCGGCTCACATAAGTGTCTCGCATTCTCCTTTTCTATATTATTTGATTGGTTTCATATATAATTTACGATTATATATGTGTATTTGTGTGGGTATTAGTTGACCACAGGTCCAAAATGAATCTTCCCGGTCAAAAGAATTATATATGAATATCATGAATTTCATGAATGGGATCCCATATGATAGGAGAGATAAGGATCGCGAGACATGGAGGCAGTCACAGTCCCGTTATTTTTCGCGGTTATATGATTATGACGTCTTCCCACCCAAACGGCCAAGGAATTGACTATCATAGAAAGAGTGGGCCGGTGGCTACTCCTATTGGGCCTCTAACTCAAGTTTTTTGTCAGGCCCAAATTCGAAATCGAGATTTGAGTCGTCCCAATTGATGGGGTAACTAACTTCATGAGAAGTTTGTTTCATATGCTGACATCTCAACTAATCTATTACCTTCTTTCTGTGCTTCTCAGATAGAACGACAGCAAACTAGTCGTTTTCAAATAGCTAGCTTAGGAGCGCACCAAGCTAAGCCAGAAATATAGGTGATAGAATAGAACCGACACCGAAACTGTAGCACCAGAATATACTTTGCTCTGCTTTGCGAAGTCCGAGTCTCTCTTGACTCTCTTTTGTCACCGTCAACAACGACTCTGGTTTGATCTCGCTTCGCTAGCTTAACAAGCACATTCTTCCTGCCATCCCGTCTCTGTAAAACGAGAAGTCATGCTGCTATTTCTTCAATCAGTATTGACGCTCTTGATTGTTGCCATCCCTATTGTATTCTTCAAAATATTTATTTCAGTTATAAATGATGAGCGTGAAATCAAAGCAGAATCGAAGAAAAACAATTCGGGAAGCAAGAGTATTGTAAGGGTTACTTCAAATGCCGTAGATGATGATGGTATCGTTGAATCTCCGCATGATAAGTGTACCTCGAAACAATGCTCCAGTGGAAGTCTTGGATCGCTAGATATACAAGAGTATAATGCGGTTTCTGGAGAAGCTGATTCAAGAGAGAAATATGTTCAAACAAGTTCTGATGAGACTTGCGGCGTGCGTGAATGCAAAGGGACTTCGATTGATGAGAGTCCTGAAAGTGTCATTCTCGACGAAATCGAAGTTGATTCCGTTAATGATGATGAAGTTTGTGTAGTTAAATCTGAAGAGATTCAAGTTTCCAACAATGAAAACGGTGATGAGATTGATGGTTTTGTGAGGGAGAGGTTGCTTGATAAGATTCAATGCAAAGAGAACTATACTGCGGAGATTCCCGCAATTCTCAACCTCGACGAAATTGAAGTTGATTCGGTTAATGACGACGGCGTTTGTGTAGATAAATCTGAAGAGATTCAAGTTTGTGCAGACAATGAAGTTAGTGACTCACTGGGCCTTAATGCTGGTGAAGGAGGCGACGAAATTGGAGTAATCATGGATGATGTTGTTGTGAAGGAGACCTTTCTTGATGAGGAAGATGATTGGGAGGGAATCGAGAGGACAGATCTGGAGAAGGTGTTTGGTGCTGCTGTTGTGTACCTTACGTCAAGAAGCAATGCTAATCCAGTATCAAGTCTTGGTAGTGATGCGAAGATGCGATTCTATGGGCTTCATAAGATTGCCACTGAAGGTCCCTGCCATCAACCCCAACCAATGGCATTTAAGGTCACCGCTCGCACAAAATGGTAATCAACTCGTCCGTGGAATTTTCATTTATGTTCATCATGCTCGTTGTTTTTTTGTTTTCATCTATGTTTATTGTTTTTTTCTTTTCCGTTTAAGGCTGGCCCTAATTCAATTAGTACTCGAAGCTCTCCCTAAGTTAATTGTTCTTTAAAAGGATTGGTTAAGCTGATGAAGTATTCCATTCGCAGTGGTGAATTAACTTACAATATTGTTCAGAATGATGCCTGAAATTTAGTTGATAAAGGGCTTGAGCTGGAAATCTATTTTTGTAGTGGTTGATTGATGATTTAAATTTCTCCAGTTAGACATACGAAATAGATATTGATGGAAATTGAACTATGAAGGAGACAGTGAATGATCACAAGGTTGAATAGTGGACTGAAATAGCAAATTCCCTTTTTGTGTTCTTACCTATCAGAATTGATGATGGGGAGAACCAAAGAAAATGTCTAGATTTATATCAAGCGGTACCGAGCCTTTCGGCTTTAAAGGCTCAAAAACTAATGAGGAGTCCAAGTAGATAACAAGTGGTAGAATTAAGTTTAGCTTGGACGGTCAACCCCGAACCGATTCAAAAGTAAGGCCTTACCATTTGAAGGCCTTCCCTCTGAAGGCATGGATTGATTGCAAGTCATAGTCGGAGGTTATGATTGCTTATTGAATTGATAGAGGAAAATTTTTGTACTTTGCAAGGAACGCTTGGCATCAACTAGGCAACATGAGTCCAGAGATGGCTATGGAGCAGTATGTTGCCTTGCTTTCGGAAAACATTACTAGCTGGATGCAAGATGGCATTGAGGTAAGCATTTTCTTGAGACATTCGGCGCTTTTATCTCCTTCGAAGAATGATATGTAAACTGTTTTGGGATCGTGAGACTTGTTTGATTTTATTTGCACAGGGAAAGTGTAAATGGGATTTTGCAGATGCCAAAGCATTTATGCAGTCAGCTTCTAATTTGAAGACCTCAATTTCAGGCCATCCAGGTGCTCTAGATGAGATGTAGTTTCTCATTTATTTTTACATCAAGTGTGGTTTGGGTTTATATTGATCTTACCATTGTCTATTTTCTCACTTCTCCTGCAGGAAAGGAATTTAGAAGAACTAATGCCGTTTCTTAAAAGGTTTTGATAAGCAAGATTGGATCCTGGGTCCAAACTCATTGAACAGTTTTTCTTCTTCTTTTTTTCCTCTTCCTGTCCACGGCTGTAGCTAATCCTTTATGGTTGTTAGAATAAATTTAGCACGCCTATGCTGGAGAGAATAGACGAAATGAATTCATTTTCTTAAAGATATATATACCATTTAATTTTTTTCTTTATTTGCCCTCAAAATTGTCTACAGATTCTTGATTTAACTGAAACAATGGTGAAACACTTCCATGGCTAGGGGAATTTTTTCTGATGCGCTAAATCTCTCGCTCTGCGCTAATGCTTTTTTTTTTCTTCTTTCTTTCTTTTAGATCCTGCGGACTTCTTAAATTCAGGCAATTTCACTCAAAAACAGGATCCTTCTTGATCAGTTTTGTTTGATGGCTATGCACATGCAGACACTGGATTATTAAGTGATGATTAATCTCATATCAAATATTCAAATTATTGTTTACTTTCCTATTTTATTTATATAAAAAAAAGGAACTGTGAAAACGCAAAACGAAGCGTTTCGTAAAGTACACTACTTCAAAATCTGCAAACTGCAACGATGCGGAGCGAGTTCTCTCTCTAGCCGAGTATCAAAAGCTTCAGATGCTTGTTCTTTCTAATCTTGATGTAAGCCACATTTAGATCTTGAAACTGCGAAGGGTCTAGAGATCATCCTGTCTGTTTCATTGCCGAACAATGGCAGTGCTGATCGAGAGCTCCGTTTGGGAACCAAGTCCCGCTCTCTACGTCTTCATTTTCCTCTGTTCCTTCTTCTCCGTCACGCTATTCCCTCGCGGTTCCAAAAGTAGCAATAACTCCAACAGAATCCCCTCTATTCTTGACAACGGCAAACCCTCCTCTCTCCTTCGTTTCCGCTGCAACTTTCTCCTCCTCTACTTTCTCGCATCAGGTCAGCCGCTACAACCACCGTACACTTGTTTAGAGTTTCGGAATTTCTATTTCAATGAAAGAGGAATCCGTCTCTTATTTACGATTTTACGTTTTACGGTTTGTGAGTTTTATTTGATATCATTAATGTTTTGTTGTGGATGATTGTTTTTAGTGATGGAGGGGATGTGGTCCGTGTTTGGAGAGTTTGAGTTAGCTTTCTATGGGGTTGCTAAGGAGCAAATGGTGTTCTCTCTTTGTGTTGGACTTGCAGCTGCTCTCTTCCTTGGTCCTTTCTTAGGAGTGCTTTCCGATTTAATGTAAGTGCACAATAGCTGTTATGTATGGATTTTTTTTTGATCAATTGAATAAAAATAGTTTTACATAGGGATATTGTTAGGTTGATTGAATAGTGCCCGACTATATGTGATAGGCACTCTGTTCAGATAACTTCTGTACAGAGTTCTGGTGTCAGTGTGCATTATACGGTGCTGATTGCAGTTCACATTCACTAACCGGGACTCTGATGAGTAGCTTTAAAATTTTTCTGCGAAGTCTGAGATGGAAAACTGAGCTTTCTGGTGAATGTTACTTTGCAATCAGCGGTGTTTTAGAGAAAAACTGTCGCACTTCAATTCAAATTAATCAAGAAAATGCTCTTAATTTTTTTCGCTTCTCAATATTTTGGATCCTAGTCAGTGGTATTGCTCTTACACTCACAAGACATCTTTGTCATATTTATGCTCTTCTGGATTACAGATCATGGTGAACCTGATAAGTTTATTGTTTCTTGTTTTTAATAGAGGACAGAAGAAAGTTTGTCTAGCCTTCTGCATCCTACACCTTTTTGTTGGTGTGTGGAAGAAAATTAGTCCAGATCCAAGTTTATTGCTGACAAGTATCTGTTTGTCACTGGCCACTTCAATCTTTATGTTCAGTTTCGAGACATTGGTGGTTGTCGAAAATGAAAAGGTTTGTCCTAACAAACTCTTTGTTATTTGCTTTCATTGAATAGAATGTTTGATGCAACATCCCATGAGGTTTTTAACCAGTGCAAATAACCAACGTTGGATTTAGTTTATTATTTGATCTAGTGTTAGTGATTTAGATTTTTCAACTTTTTCTTTTAGGAACTGTTAATTTTTTTATGAAGGAAAAGTGAAATAAAATAAAACATCAATACTTACATTGAGTTTTATGTTTCAATTTTCAGCAAGGGCACAGGCAAGATAGTTTGAGTGACACATTTTGGTTAATGACTTTCTTTGAATCAGCGTCATTAATTGCAAGCCAGGTGCTTGTGAATTTGCTGATAGGTAGTAATCTGAAAAAAGGCATTGCATCTACTTCCAATGCAGCAATATTTTTGGCAATTACAGGCATCCTCTGCATATCTAGATGGACAGGAAACCCACATATACCAACGATTCAGGAATACAAGATTTCTTTTAGTGCATATATCTTCCATGGTAAGAATCATACGTAATAAGTTTCTTCGATTTCTCGTCATTTATTCGGCAGCACTTCTTAATAAGCATAGGCTAATAGCGTTCATGGTCTAGCTTCTTTTTTTGGATAGCTAGCTTGCCTGTTCAATTCCCATCTTTTGGCGCTCATTCCGGCCCTTAAAAATGCAATGCACCTCGAACATGATTTTCCTTATGTAGCGGAAAACTCTGTTTATCCTTTTCTCACTGTGCTTAAAAGAGCATAGCTTCATTTAGTGCATTATTGCTTTTTTTAGTTTATATTGTGTGCACTGTTCTTGAAAACCGTCATGCAAATGCAATTAATTTTAATGTTGAGAATAGGCTATTTTAGCAATTCATGATTTGGCAACCGATTTCCCATTATGAACATATGCCATGCGCCATTTAGGCTGTGTTTTTGCTGCTGTCTTTTACATTCTCATTTTATTTGTATTCAAGTTTACTGATAAAAAAGATCAAGTTTCTTTCTAGAACCTTACAGGGTTACATTTTTAGCATTCTCAGTAAAGTCCATCAAGCAAATTTTGACTGATAACATACTAGCTCCAGTTGAATTGTAAATAGTATGTCTTTTAAAGCTACATATATGTCCAGCAGTGGCCACGTTCATGTCCAAATTCTTCTAGAAAATCCTGAACAGATATCTGAAAATGTTATTAAAGGGGTGGCAATAGAATTTCCCTTGAATGATACCTTAGATAAGAATATGGTCTTTTCACTTTACCGTCTGTACTATTTGGGTTAAATCTCTTCTACATGGAAAACAAAATTCAGCAAAAGCACGGTCTCAATTTTAACTTCAATGTGATTCTTGGTGATCAACAGATAAACGAATATGGTTATTGGTATGCACACAGGCTTGCCTTCAGTTTTCCATTGTGATCTTCTGGATATTGTGGGCCCCAACGGTGGTGGTATGAACATATTTCTAGTTAAGAAATATTGTTTGATGTTGAGAGATTTTAAACATATTATACATTGTTGGTAGATCAAGAAAGTAAGTTTGTTTGTTGTTTCTCGGAATTATAATAATTTGTTACGTGTGATTTTAGGCTGACGGACGAGAAGTTCATCTAGGGTTGATATATTCATGTTTGCTGGGGGCAAGAATGTTTGGAAGTACAGCATTCCCATGGCTGATCAATGGTCCAGCATCGTTTCGCACTGAGGATTGCCTAGTATACGCATTCATTACCATGGGACTTGTCTTGTCCGTAGTTGCCTATGATTATCAGGTTTGGATTTCACATCTTTGATTATAGAAGAGCTATAGTTTTTGTGTTCTGCCTTTCGTGATCAATTTTCACAATTTACGTGTAATGTGCAGGAAATTGGAGTTCTAGTATCACTATTCTGCATATTTCATGCCGGTGTTGGCCTAGTTATACCCTCCCTTGCAAGATTGAAGACCATGTGTGTTGCAAGTGTTTGTTATTTAATATGTACATAACTTGTTGGTGCTCTTAAGTCTTATCATATTGATCTTCATTGTTTTGTTCTTATTATTGTTGCAGGTATGTGCCAAATGAGTTGCGTGGAGGGGTGATAAGTCTTTCTCTAACCATGACAAATGCTGCTCTTCTTTTGTGTCTGATGCAAGTACGTTTCTATAACCCATATCAATTTAGACTACAATGGGTAATCCACTTATGGAAGCAATTTGGGGCTGTTAATAATCTCAAAACTTAGTCGATTTCCTTCCGTGAAAAGCTAAATCAAGTCAGTTGCAGCTGATTATATTTGCATAAAATAGTAAATGTTGAATCATACTAGTTTCGAGGGTAGGTCTGCGTACGTATAAATCTCAATTGGTCAAACATCTTTGTCGTATGCAGATTTTATGAACAATGGATTCTAGGAAATATGGTATTGAATGCGAGTATGTGATAGCTCTGTTGTTGCGTTAATGCCAGATAATGTTTTTATTGGGCTTGGCTGCATTTTCTTTTTTCAGAGAGGTTACCATCAGAGCATAGAGAACGCAACAATGATGGCGTTAGCCTCGATTGGGCTTTTTACAGCAGCTGGTTGTATGTACTTGTTGAAACGATTGGGAAAGCAGCCGTTCCAAAACTGGCATAAACAATGATTTTGTGCCCCTGGATTGCAGTCAGTACCAAAGTAGAGAAAGTACTGTTCATGTTGTCACTTGTCAGTCTTAAAAGATGAAATGAGCGGTGAAGATGCATCTCAAGGTTATGTTCCTTCGAATGCAAGGAGGTATTTGAGCTGCTGGCAAAAGGTTTAGGTATTACCTTGAAAACAAAGTTCAATAATGTCTGATCAAGGGGCATTTTAGCTGCCACCCATAAGAAGATAGTTGTGGAGGAATTTTGAGCTGGATAGTTGTTGACCTAATTTCTTAAAAGTAAAAGTTTTGTAGAGCAGTTTAGTTAAATTATTGGGTTATAATCTAAATGTGAAAGATGTAGTCTGAGATTATTTTTTGGTGGAGATAGATTTTTTTGGAAATTCCCTTCGATGTTTCCGCCGATCATAAATAGAGAGCATGCTTTCACAAAGTTGGCTTCGTAGATATTCGTTGAGCTTAGTTTTATGTATTATGAGCGAGATAGTATACCGTATGGGCCGTATTGAAGAGGTCTTATTTAGGGATGTATTATTTAAAATGGATGGAGTATACCAGTATGGGCCGGGCCGGGAATCAGAGTGGCTCTCCTCCAACCGCTTTAAGGACGAAAGCACGTGGAAACCTGGGAAATACACACAATTTTGCGTGCAAGATCAAAACTAACACGTTGAAGAAGCAATGCGTTCCTCAACCCCCCGAGTCCAGATCACACACTCAAGCGAAAAATAAACTACTGGTGCTCGTCAGCTCGTAATTGGTCACCTTTCGTCCACGCGTCAAGATGATCCCTTCCTTAAATAGTCTCTCAGTCTCGCTCAACAGAAATTAACAAAAATATTGTCTATCAGTTGTTTACCTCCACTCAAATAAACGAATAATTCAAAAAACAATCACGGCCACTCAATCCTTGTTAACTCGGGCCATATATACCATCCTCCACGTCTTCCCAAGCTGACTAAACGCTCAACTGTGGAATTTTCTCAACATAGGAGTCGATGCTCAAGCTAAATGTTCACTGCACTCTTATTCTCAGTACACGACAAGCCAAACTAGGGGTTGGGAAGGCAGAGCCTTCGTGGAACCTTCAATACCAGAATGGCCGGAAACTCTTTCACAAAGTTTCTGTCAAGGCTTTGAAAGATGAGATGGATGGGAGTACCAGGGGATTCAGGGGCCAAAACTGGGATCCTGGCTTGGAAATTGAAGTTCCTTTTGAACAAAGGCCGGTATGTTTGCTCGAACTGAATTCTTCTTTTGGTAACCACCTATCTGCAACTCGAAGAAACATCATTTGCCAAATTGCTTAGTGATAACTAGGGGATGCATGGTGGTTTCTACTTTTTTTCAAATATTATATGGCTTGATGCATTGCAAAAATTAATCTGAAAGTTAATTCATTGGATGAAAATAGGTGTCATAGGATCTAAAGGATTTGGGTAGCTTACCTGCCGTATAACAAGTGCAATTCTTGTTTCTGCAATAGGTGAATGAGTACTCATCTCTGAAAGATTCAGCCTTGTACTCGTGGGGTGAACTGGGTCCAGGGTCCTTTTTCCTTCGTCTTGGAGGTCTCTGGTTGGCAGCATTTACCGTACTTGGGGCTCCAATTGCAGCAGCAAGTTTCAATCCTTCAAGGGTAATTTAATCATGAAAGTTTTCTTAGCATTTCACGCAATGAGATCAAGTTATATAGTTCGCTGACAATAACACACTACCACACAAATAGACATCATCTAAATATAGGCAGAATAATGCAAGTCAATCTGCATACAGCTTTTTATGTTCCATCCCTGCAGGAACCTTTACAATTTGCGCTAGCAGCTGGAACAGGCACTCTATTCCTTGTGTCATTGCTTGTCTTGAGAATTTATCTGGTACCTTTTTCTTTTCTTTTTTCTCCATGATAGCCACTTAATCACATGCATAGTCATGATTTCTGCAGCGATTGTTTGCACCAAATGGTTTCCAAGATCACCTATTTAATATGAAAAGATAACATGAATAGGACATTTTAGTTATTTATCATTTGCCTTATCAGATAATATAAATGGATGAATTAGTAACTAGAAAGTACTTCGAAAATAGGGCTGACCCAACATGTTCATGTAAGCACACTCTACATACCCAAGTTGAGTTTCAAAAATTCTATTTAGCAAGTCAATTCCATCATACGTCTTAATGAAATGCAGCTTCAGAAAGTAGAATATGACATGCATGAACATTGCAGACCCAAAAGTTAGCACAATGTGTAAATATTTTTAACCCAGCTAAGACAACTAAGTGGCAGACCTACTCTGTAAAAGAAGTAAAACACCCTTCAGATTTACCTCATACATAATCTATGGCACCTAAACCTTATGTCCTATAGAGGATGCAGAAGGATTTGAAACTGCTCATACGCTTGTATTTATCAACTGAAAAACGTTTTTTGTATATTGGCCAGCCAGTATGATCTTTAACCAATGAAAAGCAGCCAATTTTTTGGAAACTATTAAAACATATTATGCTTATCATACAGGGATGGAGTTACGTTGGTGACAGACTATTATCAGCAGTGATACCTTATGAAGAGACTGGATGGTACGATGGACAAATGTGGGTCAAACCACCTGAGGTCAGAAACTCTTCACCTATGTGTTTATGAATTATGTTACCGGGGAGAAGGGGTGCATTTTAAATCTATATCCGAGTTTGATTGGAACAAATTTCTGCTACCCAACTTCGGTTAGTGGATTCAACCGGAAAATAACTTAATCTGGTTAAATTACTTCTAGTTGTTCTTCCTGAATGTATGAAGATTAAGCCCACAATATAAGTTCAGGATAAATGCATTTACAGAGATTTTTGTAAAGAAATTGAGTTGCAATACTGCATTGCTCTTGGGAAATTATTTGAAATCATAAGAAAAGGAGCCAGGTTCATGATATAAAATAAATGCAATGGAAAAGAAAACAGGTTCATGAGAATATGAGTTGAACTTGTGAGAAACAGAGCTGAATCCATTTGAAACGGGGATAGATGACATGTATGAGAAAATGAATACTTTCACAAAGAATGGAGTTCGATCCAGGATAAGTATGATGGCTTTCACGAAAGTGAGTTGAGCGCACTAGTCAATGGGTTCAGTTTATGAGAAGATAAGTTCATAAAGAAAAGACAGACAAAAGAGAGAAACATTGAAGTCATGGAAGAGTGAAGTAGACTTCGTGACATAAATTGTCTAAAACCCATGAATGATGGTTGAGTGCCCCAATTAGTGCTTTAAATAATGACAAACGTAATTGAATTTGTGAGGAAAATAAAGGAACTAGCAGAAACAGATCATAAGAATGGAAGTTGCACACTCGTTCTTCTTACCTGTATACCTCAATTCGCATTTTTACTTTACTAAAGCTGGGACAATTTATCTGGTAACCACCCCAGTTGGATCAGTGTGGCCATACCATGACTTGTGATCATAATCAAACTGGGATTAAACATCCAACAAGAAAAGAGTTAGCCTCTAGAAATGAAGCAAGATATATGAATATGATCAAGTATTAATCTATTGACTGCTAGCCATGTTGATTGAGTGTTTTGGGTGCATTGGAAATAAAATGAATACAGTAAGGAAGACGAAATATCATTAGACAAAGGAGACCTGCAGAAACATGCATAATTAATTATATAACCCCTCAGTTGTATTTTGAAACCAAAATTTCACCACCTCTCATTCTCTCTCACAGGTACTAGCTCGTGACAGACTCTTGGGCTCTTACAAGGTACAGGTGCAAATATTTCAATTATGTAACATTATAGTCAGAAAAACTTTTTGAGTGCTTAACCAAATTATTTAGTGACAGACTCATTCTCATTGAACCATTGATACATGAGCACATACACATGTAACACACACAAATGCATAGTTTCATTTAAGAAGGCTGATAGTGATAGGTGTCTACATCAATCAATCAAAAATGCATAGATTCGGCTTATTCTGCCTTTTCAAGAATCTCTAAAACATTCTTAGGGCTGTCATACACAATAAATGTTCTGATTATTAGGTCATTAAAGATTAATCATGCATCCAGGTTAAACCAGTCATCCAAATGTTGAAACAAACACTGGTCGGAATAGGGGTATTACTCGTAGCAGCAGTGTCGTTCTTTGTCTTTGCTACACCAGTGGAGGATTTCTTTCAAAACGCCATGATGACCAAAGAGAATTCATTAAACAATCCGCCTTCAAAGAACATCACAAAGTTCAACATAAGGTATGCATTATCAATTAAATTCAACTGTTATACTTTTTTATTTTCTTTTGTTCAATTTTACACTTACTACTTTCTTATCAATAATTAGAAAAGAGGAGTTGCTTCGACTGCCACTGGAGGTAATAGAGGATGACAATCTAGCAACAGCTGCAGCTGAAGCTGCTGATGGAAGACCAGTATACTGCAGAGACAGATATTATCGGGCATTGGCAGGGGGGCAGTACTGCAAATGGGAAGATCTAGTCAAGTAATGGGGACAAGGATGGATGATTGGCAATTGTTATTCATGGAAGTACTGTGTGTTTCGCTCTGACAATGCTAAAATCTTGAATTTTTATTCAATTCATCTGAACAAAAAGTGTGTATGGCGGAGTAAAAATATGTCAAAACAGACGTTCCAACTACCACCTTCTTCTAGGACAGTATATCACTTATTGCTCGAAAGCACTGAGTTAGGTATCTTTTAAGAGCTCCACCCAATAAAACCAGAAGCTATAGTTAATCATACTGGGTATAAAATACTAAAAGTGAATTGAGGAAGTTCAAGCTACTGAGACTTAGTTTTGGTGTTGCATGTGCCTATCAGAAGCAGCTTACAGAAGATCTTTTTAAGAGAATGTTCCACGAATTTTAAAACAGTAAATGGCAAATCATAAAATGTTTAACGAAACAACGAGGAGAGGTTAGCTTCTGGTGCCTAACAATAAAGAGAAGTAACTGTTCTCTCCTAAAAATTACCATAAAATGTAAAATGAGTAGATTTCCAAAAGCTACTACAGAAGATGTTACAAACAACATTTGGACAACAGCAAGGAGAAACACCAAAATATAAACAATGTCAAATTAACTCGTGGAATAAGATTTTATAAGCTGCTTCTTGAATCAGTTCCAATAAACGCAAGCAACGCAAAACTAAGCCTCAATGTTTTTTCCTGAGCCCTAAAACATTTACAGGGGGTAGTAGCATCACTGCATACTATTACTTCTCCTCTCATGGAAACAGCACAAGGCTCCTAACATAAATATTGGTAGTTAGTGAAACATGATCTTCATTAAACATTTCAATGTAAATGCATGAAGGAATTATTCGCACGAAGGAACAATAGGACCATAAATAGAGTCAAGTAAACTTGTACAGGTTTGGATTATATAATCCCAACCAATATTCTGGTCGAAACAAGCTAAGATAAAGAATGACCTTGGAATTTTCCCATTTAATTCTCACGAAATACAATCAAATATTCACAAATGTTGACACTACCACTTCACAAGCCAAGACATCATCTCCCACTCAAATACAAATTCATCTCCGCATATGACTTTATTTCTATCATACTAGAGAAAACACGATGCACTGATTCAAATTTCAGCGCCGTGAACCTGCAACTGCTACTGTATCCAGTGAAATACTTCCTCATCCATGGCAAACAGATAAAAAATGGAGGATACCTCGTAAGTCGAAAGCAGCAAGAATTTGGACGAAACTTTGACAAGCGACAGAATCGTTCTTCGAGTAGGAGAGCTCCGGATGAGTTTCCCTGGCCAGTCTGCCAAACTAAATGTTGATCTTTACGAATGAGCAATTCTCTGGAACTCCTACCAGCTCATATGCGTTCTGTACAGGGAACCCGTTCCTTATCGACCCGGGGCCGCTGCTGAACCATATTTTCCGCCGATGCGATGCGATAAGAGCTGGCGCTTCGCGTTGCTGTTGGAATTCGATCGAATTGAGAACACGAGAAGCACCATCTTCATCGTTTATTCTTATAGAACTTTGAAGAAATGGAAATGATGTTGCGGGAGGTCTTGCATTGTTGTAGTTAAAGGATATCACAACTGACAACACTATAGCAATTAGCAGGTCCGATGGGACTGACTAATCAGGTGAGGAAAGAACATGAACATTGACTGCAGAAATTTCCCCAAACAAAAACGTGACATCCACTCAACCAGTTAAGGGAAGTTGGGTCATGGGTTGGGTGAGTCTAGCGAATAAAGCTTGTTAATGGGCTGGGCCCCTCATTCGGTCCGTCTTAAGTACCAGTATTAGGGGTGCACACCAGGCCGGATTCCGGATTATCTGGTCAGATTTTATCCGACCCGGTCACTTTTTTCAGACCTCAAACCCGATCTGATGGCCCTCTTTAAAATAAATTCGGACTATCAAATTCCGGGTAATCGGATTGGGTTACAGGATAACCCAGTTGCAAAATGAGTTTAAACCACTAAGCAATCTCAACTGGATCAAACTTTTGTAGCAATATAGGCCCATGAGGCCCAAATTAGATCCCAGCCTGCCATTAATTATAAAGGAAAAGGTCATCATTCATTAATTCCTATCCTACATGGCTACATTCTTGATTCCTACTCCAAAATAATTCAACCAAACAGAGTTCTCTACAATCCAAAGCCTTCCCAGTTCAAGTGAAAACCTCCGCTGCAAAGGCAAAGAAATTCAAAGGTGAGAGTAAAAGAACCAGTAAATCACTTGATCCAATCCTTTGAGTAAATGAACTTGGGAAGACAATAATAATCTTGGTAAAAAATCATTAAAATCAAACCACTATAACAGATGACTAAAAGCATCGTAATGAGCATATAAGAATATAAGAAATGCGTACAGATTGTGAACATATGCAGAGAAAGAAATGCTATGGCAGATGAGCTAGCTAGAGAGGGTGTTCATACACAAATGGATTGGATAATCTGATTTTAAGCAAGGCTGGCTACCCTTGAGTCTTTTCATTGCTTTCTCCTCTCCCTCCTGTACTCTCTCTGCATGGCCATCCATATTAATGCTCATTTGTCTTCTCCCCTTCTTCTTAATATATATCTCTGTTTATCAAAATATATATATATATAAGAAATGCTTATGTATTTATACAAATTTGAACCACGCTGGGACCTTGGCTTATAGTTCGTGGAATATAATAAGAAATGCATATGTAAACCGTAACTTCCGATCAAATGCAACCCTAAAACTATCAAATCCAGACTGACAAATCCACCGTGATGAAGAATCGAAGATGACGTGCACAACTTCTAACTTCTGAGGGGAGCGACTGAGTGATTGAGGCAGCGAGTCGTGGCGGCTAGGTTGGGGAAAAAGGAGCACGACAGTCAACAGATGAGAATATGAGATGGTATTGGATGGGTAATTGGGGGATTTACTGATAGCCTAGGTTTATAGTTTTTTTCTTTTTTAAAAAAATTTGACCGGATTATCGGGTGATCTAATAACCCGGATTTTATGAAAATGAAAATCAGAAACCCGGTTCGAAATAATCGGATTCCATCCGGTGCTTATCGGTCCGAATCAGGTGAACCCGATAAGTACCTGGTTACCAGGCCGGGTCATAAACCCGGTACCCGGTGTGCACCCCCAACCAGTACCACTCTAAACTGAACTTTTCTGGCTCTGGCTCGGCAAAGTAGGGGACATAACCGTCTAAGCTGCACTTTTACTGGGCTGGACCTAGTGGGCTACTGCACAGATGATTAGCATTATTCTTAATTTTTCCAAATAATCCAATGATCTGGGCGGAGCCTTAAAGCCACAAACTCAGACCTGGCCCCATAAAAATGTCTGGGCCCAGATTTGTGTCCAGAGTCTCCAGACCCGATCGATGGGCGAAGATGATCAGGTCTAAATTCTAATTGAGACCAATTCCCTTTAGACGCGGTGGCATCTTTTCATTGGATCCAGCCATATCCACCTGCATCCATTTAGACCAAACAAGTTAATTAATGCACTGTGAGTTTTGAGTTTTGAAATTTTGAATTTCGCCAGCAATCAAAATGCTAGAAACACAACAAGAAGGGACAGATCATCTTTCCACCTTAAATTACAGCCGCAAAATTGGACGTTTTAGAAGAACATTTAATGTTTGTCGGCAATACCGTAATAGCGTTCCCCGTCGTGGCCTGTCCTGCATTGCAAACTAGAGTGGTCAGGAATGATACCAGTTGGACTGTGGTATTACTGCTCATATCAAATCCTAAAATTCACTTCATTGAACTGCAAACTGTGATTGCAAGACCACATTTGAACCCCTTTTTTTTTCTTTATTTCTTACATATCCACATCCAATTATATGTGAAAGGAATGAGCAATCCAATAATAGAGAAGCAAAATTATTTGGAAAATTCAGTCCAAACGTATCCATCCGTCTTTGAATTAGGCCAAGAATACCCGTAACTTGTGTGAGAGGGGTTCGAACTTGTTTATCATTAAGTTCAATTTGATTACGCCAATTTGATCGCATGTTAGACTGAAAGTCTTGATAGTCTCCATGCTTATGTGTTTGTCCAACAAATGGACGCGGAGTCATGTCTAAATGGATCGAATCTATGCTATGATTCAAAATTTTAAAACTTAATCCAAACATATATAAATGACATGACTCTGCGTCCATTTGTTTTTCTGAGCCGTCTCTAAAATGTTAAAGTCTAAAAAATACATCGCGTAAATAAGAGGGACTGAATATTTATTTTTAATTATACCAATTAGTTGAGTTACGAGAATTTCATCTGCCATTACAAAAATATATTGCACACATAACGTAAGGCCATCCACAAATCCAAAAGTTAAGAAAAAAAGAGTGAAGATAACACACATCCCTCCTTTTGAGCAAACTTGACTAGCTTTATTAATGATTATTGGTGGAAAGCAAAGCTGGAGAACTGAAAGTACAAAGCGAAGGGAGATTTATGTCAGTTTAGTCACGTTAGAGTCCTTTATATCAATATTTCTCAAAGCTGGTTAAGCTGCTGAAGTAACCGAAAGCTGACAAGGAAACAACACATTTTGTTCAATTATATCCGGTCAAAAATTAGACTTGTTTTCTCGAATCCAGGATGAGATTGCTTTGCTTGCTGGATCATGCATGGTTCGTTTATACGCTGATGCAACCGTACAGTTGGGGAAAAATATTATTGATAATCATCATAGGCGTTTATCTCTTGAACATATGAAACATGCTTCAATTCGAATTATCAAAAAATTATCACGTGATGACATTATAAATTATGTTAAAATCTAGCATATGATCATAAAAATACTGAATAAAATCACAAGATAAATCCCTGACAAACTTGTTACAATATGTTTTGTATTTTTTATTTTCTTTTCAGTTGCTTGCACTCATTGAAATTTGAATGCGTACGTTTGAGAGTTGTCTTAGAGTAAAATAAGACATTAATGGGTTGCAACATTAAGTCGCACGAACACTCATGGTCACATGTGGATGTGGTAGGTTTGAACTAATTGCCTGTCATCTTTATTGTCTAACCTACCCCTAACACTATTTTTTAACACATCCCACAGTGGGTTAATTATGGCCAGACAATTCTTATGGGATTCTCTTTATTGCAGTTGTCATCCATGCTGGAGACTTTCTTGTTGACAAAAACTGACATCAAATTACGGGTAGGATCACACTCTTAAACACTTGTCAGAATCCTAAACATTTTCAAATCAAAACAAAAAATTAATTCTTGCAAGGTGTGGTAGGTAAATGCTTAGAAATTTCCCCTATTTTTACCATCTAAGGTCGTGATTTTCTGAGTGATTATTGATACAATCACGTAATTGTTAGTAAACAAACACTCGATCAAAATCATCACATGAATTAGATCATTCCCAACCAATATTACTGACGGTTAAAAAAATGGCAATGGTCAAAAGCATGCTGCTGGAACTCAGGTTTGAAGAATTGAACTGCTGTTGCAAACATAGGTAAGAACGACAATTCTAGGGTTTAGATATTACTCTCTGATTATTTCTTGCATAAAAAGAGAAATTATCCTTACAGACAACATATAAGCTGCAAAAGTGAAAAGACAAAATAGGGCCTTTGACCAAACACAAGGCAACATAAACCAATACCAGTATGACAAACTTGATTCAGCTACAAGTTAGACGGCATAACCAAACAGCCACCTAAGATAAAACATAATATTCCCTCCATCTCTATTTGATTTGATATACACTTTATATTTTGGTTTTTCTCAAATAATGACTCGCTCCTTTATTGAGAATGAGTAAAGAATCATTAGTTTACTAATCTACTCTCATTTATTGTACATATTTATAAATAAATGACATTAATCTCTAGCAATAATAAAGTATGAGTGGAATAGTTGAAGAGTATATTAATAAGAAAATTAACTAAATTTATTGATTTAATAATATTAATTGTGTTTTTCTTTATGTGTAAAAAAACAACTAAACCTATCAAATACGAAAGGTGAGAGTACATAATAGAGAAATAAACAGGACAGTCAATTCTAACTGATGCTTGGATCCGTAGGCTTGAGGGTTTTTTTGTTTCACATTTTGCACATCTTAATGCTGGAAGGTCCGCATAAGATGTTGTGCTAATCAAACGCACATTTTGTTGACAGCTTAAAGCTCTAAGTCTCATAGATTTAAGCTATGCAAAATGAAATGATGTCATCTCATAACTTTTTAGATCTTAAAGCTGTATGATCCACAATATTTTACAACCACATTAGATAATTGTCCCTTAGTATCTTAAAAAATATCAAATAAAAGGACTTTACAATGTTTTACACAACATTTTTCAGAACTATAGGTACAAATTTTTGATAATTTAAGACTTTGAAATACAATTTTGAGACAAACCTACCAGTTGTATGCATTCTCAAGCGTACGCCCTTGGTCCTTTGACACGATGCAGAATAATATCATTGATAAAGTGATAAATGTGACAAAATATCAGTCCCAAAACGTTAACGTTCATGTGATCCACGGACCCACCACCTCTCTCCCCCCACCACCCAAGCAAACAAAACTGACTAGAAAGTAGAGAGCTTCAGACTCACACTGTGGGATTTTAATTAGGTGGGATTACTATGGCAGGTAAAACTTCCTAAATATCACTTACCAACCAAGTTAATGGACGACCAAGAGACACATAGGTGCCAGTGTACCAAAAAAGGTCAATTTCCAGGATTAATTTCTTCGATTATCCGCCCCTTGTTGTAAACTTGACTTAACCTAACCTTAACCTTAATATAAAAATATCTGTGTTTTGGAAAAAGGGCAAAGTAGTAGTATAGAGCAAGAGAATCTCGAGAGAAGAGAGCCGGCCATGGAAAAAGGGTCATATACACGTGAAGAATCCTAATATTTAAAAATACTCCTCCCAAGTTGTAGAGTCTCTCTCTCTCTCGCCCTCCTCTGTTTTTTTTTTTTTTTTGTCTTATTAATGCAATCATTCACTATAACGGACAACCACTCCCATCCCATCCCCTCACCGCTTCCTTCTTCTCCTCTGTCTCGGTGAATGTGAGACTCTGAGTGTGTGCCTTCACAGTCCAAGCGTTCACATTGTATGAGTATCTACATATATACAGTGCTACCGAAAGATTCTTATATATATATTCCCTACTACATCACTCCTTTAAAAGTATTGAGAGAGTGGAAGAGTGTGTTGAAGATGATTATGCCGTTTAAGTCTCTGTTCATCGTTCTTATCGGTCTCTGCCATGTCTCCATGGCAGTGGAGGAGAAGAAAACAACTTACATAGTACACATGGCGAAATCGGAGATGCCAGAGGAGTTCGAGACTCCTTCGCACTGGTACGATTCGTCACTCAAATCGGTGTCCGCCTCTTCAGAAATGCTGTACGCTTATAATAACGCGATCCATGGTTTCGCAGCTCAATTAACTGCGGAGGAAGTTAAGTCACTCGAGAACAACCCTGGTATTCTCGCCGTGTTGCCTGAATTGAAATACGAGCTCCACACGACTCGCACACCTGAATTTCTAAGGCTCGATAAAAATGCAGCACTGTTTCCTGCATCTGCCGCAGGTGGAGAAGTGGTTATTGGAGTATTGGACACCGGTGTTTGGCCGGAGAGCAAGAGCTTCGCCGATACAGGGCTCGGTCCGGTTCCGAGTACCTGGAAAGGCGCGTGCGAATCTGGTACCAATTTCACTTCTAAACTTTGTAATGGAAAATTAATCGGTGCCAGGTACTTCTCCAACGGCTACGAAGCCACGCTAGGCCCGATTGATGAATCTAAAGAGTCGAAGTCTCCGAGAGACGACGATGGTCACGGCACTCACACTGCGAGTACCGCCGGTGGTTCTGTGGTTGAAAAAGCAAGCATGTTAGGCTACGCGGAAGGGACGGCGCGTGGGATGGCCTCGTTCGCTAGAATTGCGGCATACAAGGTATGCTGGCTTGGTGGTTGTTTTAGCTCCGATATTCTAGCAGCCATTGACAAGGCAGTTGAAGATAATGTGAACGTGCTTTCGATGTCTCTTGGGGGTGGCATGTCAGAGTATAACAGAGACAGTGTTGCGATTGGAGCATTTGGGGCCATGGAGAAGGGAATTCTGATCTCTTGCTCTGCAGGAAATGCTGGTCCAAGTGCATTCAGCTTGTCAAACGTGGCTCCATGGATTACTACCGTGGGGGCCGGCACACTGGATCGCGATTTCCCAGCCTACGTTAGCCTCGGAAATGGCCAAAATTACTCCGGTGTTTCGCTTTTTCGTGGTGTCCCATTACCGGGATCTCTTTTGTCACTTGTTAGTGCGGCTAATGCAAGTAACTCTAGTAGTGGGAATTTGTGCATGATGGGTACTCTCATACCAGAAAAGGTCAAAGGCAAGATTGTGCTATGCGATCGTGGAGTGAACCCCCGAGTCCAAAAAGGGGAGAATGTGAAAGCAGCCGGTGGTTTGGGCATGGTCTTGGTTAACACTGCCGCAAACGGTGAAGAATTGGTTGCAGATGCTCATCTACTGCCTGCCGCTACAGTGGGACAGAAAAGTGGTGATGCCATTAAGAAATATTTATCTTCGGATCCGAACCCGACTGCCACAATTTTCTTCGAAGGGACCAAAGTTGGAATTCAACCATCACCGGTGGTGGCTGCGTTTAGCTCAAGAGGTCCGAATTCAATTACTTCAGAAATTCTGAAGCCCGATCTTATCGCTCCAGGTGTCAACATCTTAGCTGGATGGTCAGGCGGTGTGGGTCCTACTGGTCTGGCAGACGATGCCCGGCGCGTGGAGTTCAACATAATTTCCGGGACTTCGATGTCATGTCCGCATGTGAGTGGCCTAGCGGCGCTACTCAAAGCGGCTCACCCGAGCTGGAGCCCGGCGGCTATAAGATCAGCACTTATGACGACTGCCTACTCAGCATACACAAATGGCCAAAAATTGGAAGACCTCGCCACCGGAAAACCATCCACACCGTTCGATTACGGAGCTGGCCACGTGGACCCTGTGACAGCCCTCGATCCTGGTCTAGTCTATGATTTGACGGTCAATGATTACTTAGATTTCCTGTGCGCGCTGAATTACACACCATCAGAGATTAGCAGCGTTGCAAGGAGATCATTTACCTGTGACGCCAAAAAGAAGTACAGCATCGCTGATCTGAACTATCCTTCCTTTGTTGTTAGCTTCGATGCCATGGGTGGCAGTAATGTAGTTAAGCACACTAGAACTTTGACCAATGTTGGGTCTCCAGGGACGTATAAGTTGAGCATTTCATTGGATAATCCAGCGATGAAGATTTCAGTTGAGCCTGCAACCTTGAGTTTCGCTCAAAGTAACGAAAAAAAGCCGTTTACGGTGACATTCACTGCCGGATCGACAATGCCATCCAATACGAATGTGTTTGGGCGTCTAGAGTGGTCCGACGGAAAGCATGTCGTTGGGAGTCCAATTGCTGTTAGCTGGACTTAGCGTCGGATTTAAGAGTAATAATGGGGATTTAAGAAAAAACCTAGACCAGATTGTTTGTCTTGCTCAAAGGGGGGCGCGACCAGATTGTTTGTCTTGCTCAAAGGGGGGCGCGACGTAGCTTGTGTCAATCAGTTTCATACTTTTGTATTGTGAATCTTCCTGACTTCCGACTAATAACCGGAGCTGGAATTGGTGTCTGAAGTTTGAAGTTTGAAGTTTGATGTTGGTCTCTGATAGAAGACACGGAAAATGTTCGTTCTCTTTATCAGTGTATATTATTTAAAACTTTGAATTAAGTCATGCTTTCAACATTAATCATCATGACTATAGCCTTTGCTTTCAATAGTTTTCGTTATTGCAACTTAAGAAAACTTTGATGTCAATCGCCACAAGGAGATGATGTATTTTATGCAGTACAAGTTGCTAAAACATTATTGAAAATTTGTCGGCCTTTTTGTAGAGTACAGAGTACTATTTAGAAACAGTTCGTACATGATCAGAAATGTACAAATTTGGAGCACAACAATTCAAGCTATCCGTGATAGACAGCTAATTACGCGTAGATAGGCCTGGTAGGACAGGAAGATGAAAACATATCTTCTCATCTGTACGCGACTATTAAAGATCCACATGTATTTGATGGACAAATCAATTATGAGGTTAAAAATTATTTCAACTAGAGTGACATTTTGTGTTTCTAAGCCGTGCCATATTGAGATAATGTGGTATGTCCAATTTATGTGATCATTAAAGTTATGGGTATAAAAACACACCTTGTAATTAATGTACGAGTTTGGACAAAATAAAGTGCAAGCTTAATTATGACCGATAATGGAGGTCATATTAAAATGTATAAAAGGGCTAGGTCCCTCTCTCTTGTAGTACTCCAAAAGATAACCCATATATTGAGCCCTAGATTTAAACAAGGAGAGAAATACCTCTATCGATTGATTTTGTAGATTTATGGTTTAATTAATTAGTGTATTTGATAACAATTGATTCTTAGCAATTGTATGATGCACTTATGCTTAGGCATGGGTGATTTTTAATATCGCATTCTTAATTAGTATATGAATGCACTGTTTCTATGTGTGCATTGGCAGAGCAATTCCTGCCACGTGGAGCTCACCGGTCACAGATGATGAACACGTAACTTAACACGCGGCACAAAAGCAAGTCAATATCAAATACCATATAATAATAAAGCCATGCAAAACCAACAGATCCATCGGACCATCAACCAGAGTCCAGAAGACAAATAGTAGCAGAGGATGGAGAAAAAGCAAGACAGTGGTGGTGAAGAGAAGAAGGGGAGCTTAGAAGGGCTTCCAGTGGAGGACAGTCCGTATGTGAAGTACACGGACCTGGAGGATTACGAGCGTAAAGGCTATGGAACTGAAGGCCATGAGAAACCCAAGCCTCGCGGCGGCGGCTCCACCGATGCTCCCACACCCTCTGGAACTGGAAGTGCAGCAGTCTCATCTCAGTCTGACGCTGCAGCCAGCCAGCCACTAATGTAATTAATCGTCAAGGAGTGCCCTAAATTAAATTTTATGCAATCTTAGTCGTTATAGAGCATGTTTTTCCTGGAATAAAAGAAGATTAGTGTTTAATCTTGTGTTGTAGAGGCCAAAAAAAGTCTCGTGCTCTAGAGAATTTTCTTTTTAACCTTTTGCCATATGCAGGGTCTCGCGACTTGCACTCTAGAGACTGTCGAGTGTCGAAGACATAATGGATCAAATAAGGATAAAGATTGAGCCTTCGTGCTGAAAAGCCCAAAATGTTGGTCACTTTGGGCCTTTATGCTTAGAAGCCCAAACATCCTTATGATGATGACTGATGAGCTCAATTAACGAGAGCGCGTGGTGCAAATTAAAATTTAAAAGTATGCCATAGCATTGGGCCAACAGGCCCAACACAATGGCTTCACTTATTTTGGAGGTATGAAAGATCGTTAAAGTTTTTGTCCTACCTTGAAAAGTTGGCCACTTGAATATTATCATCTTTGAGATCCTAATTATTTTCATCCAAGATCCTAATTATTTTCATCCAAAAAAACATAACAGTAGTTTGTGACACTTATTCATTGGATATATTGAAATCATAATAAAGAGTATATTGGAAAACACGCCCGATAAATTAACGACACACATCACAATAATATTTTTGAGATCTAAATCACTAAAATCTTTATCATTTATTATCCTTTTCCACGTCTACACATTACAGGAATATTTTTGAAATCTAAATCACTAAAATTTTTATCATTTTTTATCCTCTTTCACGTATCTTTTCTATTAAGAAAAGATGACACGACAAAATTCAATTGGTAGGGCATTGTGCAATGTAGAATGGAATGGACAATTCTACTGAAATGGAAGTTTGGAACCATATAGAATATAATATTAGCGCAATTGCATTTATCCAATCTGACTAGTGACAACTAGACGTTAGTTTCTTCATTCCGGTTAAAAGTATTAAAATCTTTATTGCACCAAATGTCATCTTTACTCGTTAAGGTTAAACTTTCACGAGCACTACAAATTAAGGACTGCCGAACCTTTACGCAATTTGTTATTTCTATTGTTTTTAAACGCTGTCCAACCATTATCACAAGAATAAAAAGTTGTCAGAAATTTAGCTCAATATATACTAGGCACGATCTAGAAGCAATAATAACAAATTCCTTGGATTTTTAATTTAACTTCGCGGAAACATAAATTGGGTTCCTATACTGTGTACCAGTGAATCACATAGCAATTTACTGTCGGAATCAAAAAGAATAGTAATAAATAAAAAATACAGGTCCTTCCACATTTTAAAAAATATATATATTGTTTAATATTTTCCACCCGTTGTGGAGCTGGAAAATAACCATAACCACTCGTATATTAAATTATACAAACCATTCATGTTAAAGTGCAGAACTTTTCTAGAAGAAATTGACATTCTGTCATTTGCAAGACAAAGTTGATGTAATGTTAAATCCTAAACGGATGTTGTGCATGGTCCAACACCGACCGTGGACCTGCACCACTACTTCAATACCTCTACGGTGGCAGTCGCCCCTCATATTTGGAGTATCATAAACACCATCATTTGGAGCTACACTGCAGAACAAAGCTGTCTACGAGACAGCTTGAACATTCGACAATACAGAAGCCGCTTCCGTCCAGTCCAGTAATACTTGAAAGCGAGACTACATAAAGCACTAGCTCTGGAATGGCCGGCCTGATGGTTACATTTTGTTGCACTCCCCGGCAATAAAGGCGGACCATTTGGCTCGCCTGCTCTTTACTTTTACTTTCTTTTTTATTTGCTTTCCTGCAGTAAACGTCTTTATATCCCACACCTCTCTCTCTCTCCCCGTTCAAACAAATATCTGTCATCCTGTCTCTCTTGTCCTGTTTAAATATCTGTCTTTATTCTTTGATTTCCTAACAAGAAAATTGTGGCTTCGAGACTGGAAAATGGCGTGCGAGAGAAAATTCTTTCAACAAGAAGAGGAGATAGAGCGAGACGAGGAGGCATTATCACTCTCTGATCTGCCGATCAATTTGATCAAGGAAGACAACATGAAATCCAATGAATCAGACGCAGATGAAGAATCTCAACCATTGATTAAAAGAGGAGAGGATTTTGATTTTCGTTCATGGAGTAGAGAATCAGAAATGTGCGCAGCTGATGACGTCTTCTTTCAAGGCCAAATTCTCCCTCTCCGTCACTCGATAAGTTCAGAGAATGGTCTCATCAAATTCAAGCCGGAGAACCTGAACACAAGCAATTGCGTTTCAAGGTCGGAGTCCATGGACCATTATGGTTCATTAGGTGGGTTCACTAGTTTTAGCAGCAGAAGCAGTAGTACCAAAAGTCACTACTCATCGAGCAGCACCAGCTCTACCAGTACCACCACGGCAAGAAATTCAAACCCACGAATCCTAAACCAATTCCACACACACCCAAGTCCTAAACCCCAAATCAGAGTCTCCAGTACTCCGACAATCCCGAATCGCACTCGTAAATCTCCAATTTGGGAATTTTTCAGGCTGGGTTTGGTACGCACACCAGGAATCGAATTACAAGATCTTAGGGTCCGTAGTTCCGTTGGACGTAATAGAAGCAATGGAAGTAGTAGTAATAGTAGCATTTGCAGCATCAACGGAAGAGACAAAACCCGAAGCAGTACGAGTCATGGTGAACAGAGTACGAATATGGAGAAACAGAGGAAGCAGAGCAAGCATATGTTCTTTGACAGAGAGAGATTATTATTAAGTGGTTGCAGTTGTTCAGCTGGCAGTGCAGTAAAACCAGTTCCGCAGAAAATTGTCGTCATTAAAAGCAATTGTGACGACGATAATCATAATATTAAAGGAAGTGACAGAAAATCCAAAGAGAATTTGGAGAAGCGGCTGCAGGAGCTGAAAATGAAGAAGAAGAAGAAGGAATTAATGATGGAAAAGCAGCAAGGAAAGCAAAATGAGTCACGCCACCGACGAACATTTGAATGGATAAAGGAGCTTTCCCATGGATCTGGACATCCTGCCTCGTGAGCAGTTTGCTCGCATGCCTTGTTTCCTTTATGCACCACCATCATCATGTTCTCTTTTTATTCTTAGTAAAAGAATATTTGTTCGAAATGACTTGTAATTTTAGTGGAGCCTCGTTAATCTACAATCCTCTTTTTGTTTTGTCGGAGTTGTTAAAACTTAATACTGCCGGTATTGATATTTTAATGATTGAGGGAATGCGAACCGTGATGGATGGAAATGATGAAGTCCAAGTGGGGCGGTGTTAGTGGCAGTGGAGGTGCTTGTCTCGTGATTGTAGTGTGAACTTAGATTTGCTTTATCTGGAAAAATGATAATTCGTGACTTATCTCGAAAGCACGAGATTCTCTCTATTTATAGATCTTCTGATTGTTTGTCGGGAATGAATAAAATAACTGTTTAAATCAGAAGAACACAAATTGATTGCTGATCATGAAAAGTTAGATTCTACTTTTACGTGCATGGTTCACTGTTTGCTGTTTGAAGTCCTTGAAGGCAACTACAAAGTATGGGGATGGAGAACAGGAAAAAGATAGCTGTGGCAAGGGATATGTCGTGCAATCTAGATCGCATGATATTTGTGTAAATGAGTTTAATGCATAGGCGATTGGCTGGTTATTCAGCTAATATTGAATCCAACACAAATACGGAGATCTAATGGATCGGCGGGAGTTACACAAAGGGATATAACTTTCTCTCTTTTACGACTCTCATTATAATGGTGATAAATCTCGCTCAAATTCGTAGAAGGGAACACTCGAACACACAAGACCTCTCACTCCCTATATAATAAGAAGACCAACCAAACTATCACATATTGATATCATTGATATGTTTGAGCCAATGTTTAAACCCCGAACTATGATAATTGAGTTGGGAGGGCTCCAATTTTTAGATTCAATTCCCCTCAAAAGTCATGTCAAGTCATGAGTTCTTTTTTTTCCTTTTTTTTAAAAAGATACATTAGCCTATTAGAATTTAGGAGTTAGAATTTAAACTGAAGGGCTAAATGTTTTACAATTTATGATTTAGGGTTTAAGTTTTAGTGTTCATGGTTTAGAATTTAAAGTTTAGGTTTTATGGTTAAAATTTCAATGTTTATGGTTTAAGATTTAAAGTTTAGGATTTATGGTTAACATTTGAGTATTTAAGATTTAGAATTTAGGGTTTAAAATTATACAACATGAATTAAGTTGTGCTTTCTAGTATTATGACCACTGAAAATATTCAATAACATAGTTCTTAGAATAATTTAACCTACTCACATAGGTTTGAGGAGAAGAATTGTAGCTAAAAGAATTGGGCCTTGTTGATCCACATATTGCTTTGTTGGGCTTATCTGCATCTTTTCTCTAGACTCTTCGGCCCACTAAACTTGCTGATGTGTTCACTGTTCAAGTCTTCAAGATACAAGCGTAAAAATTTTGGACCTCGTTGGCCCACTTACTTCACCAGCCCGCATTATAGGTCCAAATTCAGCCACAATTAGGCTGAGATTAAGAAGCTTGACAAAATTGTAGGTAAACCTACTTTATAAGTGTTATTGATGGTAAGATCATTCATTTAAACTAGTATTTAACCAGTGGCTACGCCACGAGAATTGATTAATTGTATGTCTATTCATCTTAATATTTGTAGTTGTTGAAAAATAACTTTTAATTTTTTTTTTTTGGAGAATTGTTGGTATGAAATGTTTTTGAAGAAGACATTGTGGGTGTTATATTATGTATTTGAATAAACTCAACATGGGGTACAAACGATTATTTTTATCTATAACCGGGAAAAGAAATTACAGTTGCATGCATATTTTCTTTCAATTTCTTGAAAGCAAATATACATGTTTTTTACATTTTGTTGCATGTATTGTGTAAGTTGTTGGTTAGTCGCAGTCAAAACTTATTAACCAACTAAATCCCGATACAATCTAATTTGTAAATAAGATAGTAACACAGTGGAGAGCTATAGAGGCATCATAATTTTTTTAGAGTTTATGATTAGAGTATTTTTCGTTAGAGAGTTATTATACTAAGCATTTGTTCTACACATGATTTTTTTTTTCCAATAATAATGACCTTTAGTTTTCAATTTGTTAACTTTGTGTTTTATATCTTTGCAATGATTTCTTGTGGTGATTAATTGTTAATTAAGAATTGAAATACATATTTTTCTTCTCAATTCATAAATTCAATTTGTTTTACATTATAACTCATTATAATTTAAAATTATTTAATTAACTTTAATTTTAGTCTTTGATCAAATTTAATATCCTTATTATAACTAAAATATTTAGAAGTTATATACATTATGTGTGGCTATAGTTAATAAAAAAATATATGTAATTTATATAGATTATGTATTTGGTATATATATAAGATTTTCTCTCATGTGCATCTAATTTCTGAAATCTTTAAAAAAATTAATTTTAAAAAAATGTTTTAAGGAAATACATTTTCATATTGCAAAAAAATTAATTCTCACGATTACTTGCAAATAAACACAATGAGATGACTTAAAAGAGAGATTAATCCCGCCAAATCTTGGATTCAATATAACACGGTGTTTATTAAGAAAGTAAATATCAACCCACACTTGGCTGAAGGCAAAACTCTTGCATACATTCCACCCAAAAAAAGAAAGAAAGGATAATGGAACAACACGTATCCAAGCACCAAATTAAAGAAATTTTTTTTATTGCATATTACTTGCAAACTACAGTACAACTGTGAAGTGAATTGCACACAAACAAAAAGAATTTTTGTCAAAATAAAGAACAAAATGGAAGACTAAAGAGATCAAAACGACAATGTCATTAAAAAATCATAGCAAAACAAACTTGTATATCAAATGAAGCTATCAATGTCTTAAATATAAAACAAATTTCAAACAGACAGTAGACAGAGACGACATTAATACTGCACCAAATCTATGCATAAGCAAATAAATACAGGTTGAAATTAACAAAATCAAAATTTAGAGCAAACTGCAAATAGACAATAATCACAAACAATATTAATAGTACACCAAATATAATCATAACAAACTCAACACAGGCAGAAAATAACAAAACTAAAATGCAGAGCAATAGAAACAAACCCTTCAAAAGGAATTGATACATAAGACAATTAGCAAATAAACAGAAAGGCTAACCTCAAAGAGAAAGACAGTTAGTGAGACAACCACAAATACTGCATAAAAAGTCTTTCCAAACCTGCAATAGAAAAGAAAGATGGAGTTACCTGCAATAGAAAAGAAAGATGGAGTTAAAAAAAAAGAGGAGGAAAGTGTACATCATATTTGTTTCAATTTAAATATCAATTAATTAAGTATTTTGAATAGGCAAACTTAATGGTATGTATTACCTGTGCCCTCACCAAGTGTGGATATGTATGCATGTCTTGTTCTTGAATCCGTGAATGTCACAAATTGTCTTTTTTCTTTCATCTTCATTCTTTTTATCCTCCTCGCTTGTTGGTAATTGTGTTTGGAAGAAGCAGGGTTCTCAATATCTACAACATAACGGATGTTTCATATTTCATATAAGAGAGGTTGAAGATATGCTATTGATTGTCAATACAATAACATCAGTGTTAGAGCAATTATATGTATTTTTTTCCCTTTTTTATTTTGTTTGGTCATCTCAAAAGTTTTAAACTGTTGAGTAATTCTTGTTATTATTTTATACGCTGGAAAGTGTGTTGAGATATGTGTTGACTTTTAGATATGATAAATGCATGGATTCAATCATTAGATGAATAATTGACTTTTATGTTCATTGTATCTATTTGATGTTATTAAGTTTTATTAAAAATGTTGTATAATATTGTGATTGTGTTTTGATTATGATTTCTGAATTGTATATAGTTTATATCTTGAATTTAGTTGACTGGAGTAATCTAAAACAATATTTAATGAATCTATACAAACATTAACTCTGTGTTATAATTAGACGACATGAACATATATGACTATATCCACATTCAGCCCCTGTAAATTAATGCAATAAAAATGAGATAAGATGATAATAAAAATACTAACAGATTTAAATGCACTATATAGAAAGTCTTTTTAACTTACTTGTGTTTAGCAATCTAAACAATTGAATTTTTTTAAAAAAATAAATTTTGACCAATTCAAATACAGGTGGCATGATAAGGTTGATCTTATGTGTCAATAATTTTTTTTTTATCAAATTAAATACAGGTGGCATGCTCAGGTTAATCTTATGTGTCAAAATAGTGTTCAACCAAGGACTTGATTTAGAAATTATAGATAGTATAGATAGATTTATTTGTAACTAGGTTTATTACTAGATTTTTTTTAATTAATTTGACTTTTATTTTTTAGATTCATGGCAAGGTCGAGGGTTTTTAAGAAAAATACATATTAAATGAAGAAAATTTAATTTAGAAAAATATATCAATTTCTCTCTTTTAATTAATTATTTTACTGTTTTAATTAATATACTGAGCATACACGAGTCCATTAGGGTTTGACTAATTTGTTTTCCTTAGGATTTAATACTTATTGTTTAGGTTATAATATGAAAAATCGATACATGAGCCCGTTAGTGTTTAGCGAATTCGTTATTCCTTAGAGTCTAATACTTATTGTTTAGGTTATAACAAAAAAATTGATATACGCCCCCGTTCTCCTTAAGGTTTAACACTTACTATTTAGATTACAGTAGTGAAAAAAATATAATTATATAACAAAAATGACAGTGGATTGGACTTGGCCACAAAATAAATTTGGTGGGTGACTTAGATCTTAATAATTTCACAAAAAGTGACCGGCCGCAATTCTCCCAAAAAGCTTCGTGATAGACAGGTCTTTTAATATAGGGATTGTCAAATTTACTCTATGAAAACAGAAGAACTGCAGGATTACAGATTACATATATACAAACTGCAACCCACGTCAATTAGGCATGTATTACTGCAAGTGAACAAGTAAGAATCCCATAACATCTGCTCAATCTCTACTAATATTACTCTCTGCGAGCTTAATTAATTGGATTTGATGTCTAGAAACCATTAACGGTTGAACACATTATACAGTTGAAGATGGCTGCGACATGTGTACTGGCCACACTCTTAACATTCCGTCTGACACCAGCGACACATAAATATTGCTATCTTCCGACTGTGTGTTTTGTCCTCTCACAGTGTCTCCACCTGATCACCTCTCAGCCCTTCCAAATTCCAATACAATAACGACGCAACTACCTGTCCTCCATACTTGTGATCAAGTTATTACCAAGCGAGCACTTGAAAAAACACAAAAGTGAACGCCACACCGAGAGAAAAAAGAGTGGAAAAAGGAAAGGCAAACAGAATATGTCCCTGAACCTAAGAAAGAAAATGGAAATAATTGAAGCAGCACACAACGTGAGGGTATTGGGTTCTGGCGACGAAGTCATAGTTCTCTCTCATGGCTTTGGCACCGATCAAAATTAATCTGTGGAAGCACCTGGTGCCGCATCTTGTAAGTTTGATTATCGTGTTATTTTGTATGATAATATGTAGCGCAGACAATATTCCAGTTTGACATCAGGCACATACTTCCAATGGTCAAGCGTCCTTGCCACATACTGCAAAGCAAGTGCAGCTTTGCCATGCCGTTGCCTGCGACCGAGTATTTACATCAGCATCTCGGTGGGAAGTCGCTCGTCGAAATCATGCCGTCCAGCGGTCACCTGCCGCAGTTAAGCTCTCCTGATATCATGATCCCTGTTATTCTCAAACACATTGCCTCCAATTTAGCGGGATGATAGACCGTGGTGGCCTTAATGTTTTGGAAACTGGGAGTAGGAAGCTGTGTCAATCTTGGAGTTTTCTTTCTCTGTTGTTCATGTTTTAATTAGCAGTTTTGTTGTTGTTTTGTGCTTCTGCTTTGATCCGTTTATCGTGATTCTCTAAAGATGCCAGATTCCATGATTGCAGCTTAGTGGACTTTATCAGCAGTGAAGATGATAATGACTTAATGAGCCGTGACACTCAATTGGGCCAAATTGGCAATGGCATGATCCAATATGAGAATGGGCCTTGGCAACCTGCTTCTTGGCCTAATATCTAGAAACTTCCTTTTCCTGGGCGTAAAGAATGGTTGGCAACAAATTTGATACCCTCCGATTGGGAAATAATAAAATCGTTTAAAAAGTAATTTAAATTTCCAAAGTCATAACGGTTTCATAATTATTTATCATCAGTTATCCATTTACTATTTAATTTTTATTTTTATTTTTTTTACATATATGTTTTTTAAGAAACAACTACAACAATAAATAAATAAGTAGACTAGTAGCCAAATGTTTCAGTTCTTTTATACAAGTTAGAGATTCAAAAACTTTTACTAACGTATTCCCTAATATTTTTCAAAATTTACTTATAATTAATGATAGAATAGATTTTGGGACAATTTCAGTTCGGGTACCCTAAACTTGGCATAAAAAATCAAAACGACTCGAAACCGTGACGAATTTGAACATAAAACAAAAATTGTTTTCAAAATTTATAGGATCGAGTTTTGAATTTTAAATGGATGAATACTTTACGGATAATGTACGAATTGGTTTTTTTCCCCTCCATACCTAATAAAAAAAGGATTATTTGGTGATAAGTCCTTTATATGGACTTTATATTCCATTTAGTCTTTTTGAAAAGTTTGTAGCTCAATACATCCTTAATTATTTGAACATTAACTCAATAAGGACAACAGTAAATTTTAACTTTATTTAATGACAATTTTACCATACTCTCATTTAAACTTATCTTTATTTTTATTAGTATATGATTGCTCTTTATTTAGAAAATAATTATTATAATAAAATAAATATAAATACAATTCCAGAAAGTCGGATGAAATCATGTTTTATATCTATATGTTTTTAAAAATAAACTAATATTTTCACTTTTGATGAATCAAACTGAAGAGTCGATCAACCAATTTATTTTTTCTCGAAAATCAAGTGCACTCACATGCACAAAATTTACTTGACTTAATAACTTATATATATGCATTAAAATCTGTGAGCTATATTATTGAAATCAACAATCGAACACTTGTGCATTAACAAAACGTTATTCAATATAAATGTCAATATTTTATTATATTGTTAACTAACAACCAAAGTCCATAACTTATGAGAATAGTATCATAATAAAACTCAATTCATATTTTAAACAAAACCAAATACCATAACGATTTCTAGCCATTTTGGTGACTTTTGCGAAAATTCTCTAAATTCTAGGTAAGAAATCCTCTGAATTTTTTTTTGCATAATTTCAAAAAATCTTCTGAATTGTTTTGGTGAATTTTGTAAAATCCTCTGAATTCTTGACAAGTTTGAGAAATCCTCCGATCATCTACATTTTTGGTTGTTTTTTTGTTTGATTTTTTATAAATCCTCTAAATGTTTTATAAAAAATTTAGAGGATTTCTGGTAATAGGGTATAAAGTTTAGGGTTTTGAGGATTAATATATTAGTGTTTAGAGTTTATGATATAAAGTTTTTTTGTTTAAGAGATTATAATTTATTATTTAGGATTTTGGGGTTTATGACATAAGGTTTAAGATTTAGGGTTTACGAATATAAGTTAGTAAAATTTTATGATTTTCTTCTTATTTTTGTAAATTCTTCTTAATTATTTATAAGATTTTTTGTTAAAAATTAAAACTAGAATTGTTAACATTCAGAGGATTTATGAGAAATTCGAATTGTTAACATTTAGATGATTTCTAATTATATGGTTTAAAGTTTAAGAGTCTAGGGTTTAGAAGATTAGAGTTTAGTGTTTAAAGTTTAGGATTTAGAGATTTAAGATATTAGGATTTAGAGTTTCGGGTTTTTTTATTTTTATTTTAAAAAATTCTTCTAATTTTTATTATATATTTTATGAAATCCTCTAAACTTTTTTGCTTAATTTCAAGAAAATTCTGATTTATTTTGTTAAATTTTGCGAAATCCTTTAAATTTGAGACAAGTTTGTGAAATCCTCTGAATTTTTGGTTGCTTTTTATTTGATTTTCGAAAATTCAATAATTTTTTTGATATATTTTTATGAAATCATATGTATTTTTTTTGCTTAATTTTAAAAACTAATTTAATTGGTTTTGGTGAGTTTTGAGAAATCATCTGAATTCTAGATAAGTTTGAGAAATCCTTCTAGTTCATTCAGAGAATTTGATAAATAAACATTTAAACATATCGATCATGAGTCTCATTAGAAAGAGTTTTTCGTGCTGATTATGAATATATATATTTTAAAAAATCCGACTTGTATTTTGAGAGATAAAATTGTTTTAAAGCTTTTAAAAGAAAAAAATAATAAGAATATGATGATGTCAGCATATGTCATCCATATAAGGAATTCTTGGAATAATGGTAGTTTTGTCCATAATTATTTAAAAGATGTTATGGAATATTGAAAAATTAAATATAATAAATAAAATATATATTTTTATTAAAAATCTTATTGATGAATTAAAAAAAAAACCCACTAAAAATCATTCCAAAAGCATCTAATATTTTTTGACAATTATTCTTAGGTGTGAGTGTGTGACCATGACCTTATCATGGAATATCCGTCATATGCGGTCCGTAATAACCCTCGTCAACAACCGTCATTGTGTGAAAGAAACTCCACAAAAGTCCACGATTCCTTCACACAGCTAGCTAATCCTTCTTATCCGATCCATTGAAGGAGAATGGGAATCGTTGAACAAGCACACAACGTGAAGGTAATTGGATCAGGCGAGACAGTCATAGTTCTTGCTCATGGATTCGGCACAGATCAGTCCGTGTGGAGGCACTTGGTGCCGCATCTCGTCGATGATTACCGAGTCATTTTGTACGATAACATGGGCGCTGGTACCACGAATCCCGATTACTTCGATTTCAATAGATACACCACTATTGAAGGCTACGCCTATGATGTGCTCGCCATTTTGGAGGAATTGCAGGTGGAATCGTGTATTTATGTTGGCCACTCCGTCTCTGCCATGATCGCTGCCATCGCTTCCATCACTCGGCCCGATCTCTTCGCCAAAATCGTCATGATCTCTGCTTCTCCAAGGTAAAAAACTGAATAAGAGGACAATATCAAACTTCACTAGCCAATCCTTGTGAAGCACAGCTTTCGAGAAGTCTAAATTTAGATTTTTATCATTAAATCACAAATTGATCCCAATCTGGAACTCTTATCATTAACAAGCTGTTGATGATTTTTCCCCTGTTAGAGGGTGATCTACAGTGCCGAGTCTACGGACTAGTGAATTGAAAATTGATCTTTTTCCAAGCAATAAATTATGCTTTTTTAATATATATCTTATTCAGGTCTGAGTCGCACCACCAAACGTGGCTGCGGCGGCTCAGAGACGGGGTTGACCTCTAATATTATTTTAACTTCGTACATATAGGTACCTGAATGACGTGGACTACTTCGGAGGATTTGAGCAGGAAGATCTAGACCAGCTATTTCAGGCTATGCAGGACAATTACAAGGCATGGTGCTCCGGGTTCGCGCCACTAGCCGTTGGTGGGGACATGGACTCGGTGGCGGTGCAGGAATTCAGCCGGACCCTGTTCAACATGAGACCGGACATAGCCCTTAGTGTGGCTCAAACCATATTTCAGAGCGACATGAGGCAAATACTGCCTCTAGTCACGGTTCCTTGTCACATAATTCAAAGCATGAAGGACTTGGCTGTACCAGTTGTGGTGTCTGAATATTTACATCAAAATCTTGGTGGGGAGTCAATTGTTGAGGTCATGTCGTCGGACGGTCACCTGCCGCAACTGAGCTCGCCGGATGTTGTAGTTCCGGTGCTTATCAATCACATTCGGCACAACATTGTGCAATAATTTTGTTTATGCTTTATATCTTTTATCTTCAATGGTCCTATGAGTGTGATTATGGTCGCTTTTAATTGTGTGACTTTGGGGGTTAAGTGTGAATGGGAATTGGAAGTGTAATTTTTTGTTTTGCATGCTCAGCCCGATGAAAAACAAAAATATGAATAATATATTTATCATCGCCACCTGTTTAATCCAACAAAAGTAATTAACTCCAGTCTTGTAGTTTTGCTTTTACTTAATGGGCGTTGCTTAGAAGAAAATAAGTTATATTTAATAGGGCTGTAAAAAAAAAGATAAAATCGAAACCGATCAAAATTGAATCGTTTGATTGATTTTTAAAAAACATTACATAATTTACATTAAAATCAATAAAAAAATCCGACATAACTAAATGTTTTGATAAAAATATATCAAAAATTGACTGTTGACCCCCTGCTAATTAGGGATGATAAAATTATGTCTAATCATAATGACTAATTTATCAAATCTATATTAGACAAAGTTTGAACACAAGTCTTATGTTGAAAATCCGGCTCCAAAGACACAAAAAATTATGATTTAAAATTGGATTAAGGTCCAAACACAACCACTTTGACAATTTAGTTGTCTGAATCCTAACTTAAATTGGATTATTCTCCGACCTACTTGTCTGAATTTAAACATGTCTAGAATATGATCAATTAAATTTGTCTGAAAATATAAACTAATCTGGATTCGAATATGTAAATATCTCTTAAAAATTCAATATTGTCTTATCCGATATCAAATTTTTTGCCATCTCTAATTCGAATAAGCATATGAAAGTAGTTCACATTCCATTTTCCATTGACTAAACGTGGTGACTTTGCAAAAAACCATTTATGGTGTATCTCAATTGTTTATTTGTTTTATCATATATTTGCATCAGTTTTATCTCTAATCAGGACGGAAAGTGCTATAAGCTCGGATATAATTGCATTGTTGATTTAGCGATTAGTTGCTAATATGATCAGTTCAGAAAGAAATTTGAGTCTACAAATGATAAGAAAACAGTTAACGCAAAGTGATAATTTTTGGAAAAACCATTCACGAGGACACACCGCTGCACTACTCAAATTTGGATCTCTTTCGGTTTTCCTCCTCCTCCAGAAAAGAATACTTGCAGAGCAGGGAAGAATCTCTCTGCACCATCATTCCCGCGTCGCCAAATCGCGTAGCAACAATGCACTCCAACAGTCATTACACAGCATTCTTATATTGACTCGTGTTCCCTATGCCACTTTCTGCTCATTAAGAAATTGTACAATCAGGACATGCTAGAGACTGCTCATTTTATTGCTTCAACACAACGGAAGTAATATCTACCAGAATATATAAAACCCAGCGCAGCAGAAGGCAACATTCAGGTCCGATGCAATTTCAGTCTTGAACTGGGTGAAAAAAGCAGAGTGATTAGGGGCAAAAATAAAGTAACAACCACGGCCCTGGCCCCGGCCCCGCAAATGGTCAAACGACGCGTTTAAAGCAATCACGTTACGTATTATAGTGGTTGGCTCGACGCCTCGCTCACGCGGAAGCCCGTCCACCACATCTACACCACCGTTCCTCTCCATTTCTGCGTTTCAGCTATTCCGCACTCCCTAAAATTTTCTCTTGTTGCTCCTTTTACCTCAAACGCTTTTCCCAAAGACGTTGAAAACAAAGAATCCGAGATACAGAGAAGGTGAGGAGGTGTGGTCTGTGCTCGCGTTGACTCAGTGATGGCCTCAGCTGCCTCCCAGCGTGCGGAGCTCGCCAAGCTCTGCCGCTCCCGAGACTGGTCTAAGGCAATCCGAGTCCTTGATTCAATTCTCGCTCAGTCATTCTCCATCCAAGATATCTGGTACTTGACATTTTATTATTATGATGCCATTTTCGATCTTCGTCTTGTTGATAATTGACCTGTTAAACTTTTCCGTTGGTGATCAGCAATAGAGCATTTTGCTATAGTCGATTGGAGTTGAACAGACATGTGATTAAGGACTGTGACAGGGCGGTACAGCTCGACCCGACGCTTCTTCAACCTTATATCCTTAAAGGTTCCTCTCTGTGATCATCTCTCTCTCTCTCTCGATTTTAAACTGTAAATTGATTTTTTGTCTGTTGTTCTTATTAACACAATCGAATTTCCCTTTATCTCACAGTTGGATAATTAAAGTAGTTGATTAGGAATTAAATCCCGAATACTTATCGATTTTGAAATTAGGATTTTGACTTGATGAGGGACTATGAGACATGGTATCTTCTATGGGACGAGATGCATTTAGTTTGGATATTACACTGTCGGAGCAGCTGGATGTGCTGAATCTGAGGATGAATCTACAACATTTTTGTCATATTGGAAAAGAAACTAATAGTTTATTCATTACAGTTTGCATTCTTCATTAGCTTAATATTGAAATTTCTTTGATCTTATGATAATTCTGGTTTTGCATAACTGAGACATTTGTTGAAAATAATATCAAATCCTTTTGGTCAGAAGATGCATTACCTGATTAAAGTAGCAACTAATAGTTCATGACGACTTCCTCATCTCAAACAATCTGAAGTGTAAAACATGACTTCCATTGCCTAAAATTCTTCAGATGTGATTACATTCTTCAAATGTACTTGTCTTACATACGAAGGACATAATAGTAGTAATTCTTCTCTTCAATGCTGAACCTGTCAACATATTAATCCAACTTCGGGTTCTTGCACTCAGTTTTAAATTTATCTTTATTTTTTGTCATCTAGGTCATGCATTATCTGCTTTGGGTAGGAAGGAGGATGCTATTCTGGTTTGGGAGAAAGGCTATGAACATGCTTTGAGTCAGTCTGCTGATCTTAAAGAATTGTTAGAACTTGAAGAACTTTTGGCAAATGTAAAGCAAGAAAGAAGTGTTTCCATTAATAACGGTGTGGTGGTTTCCAGATCCTCTAAGCCTTTATCCGAGTCTGAACCTCATATCAGTGCCAAACTTACTGAAACATGTGTAAGCCAAAGTGAGCAAAGCCATTCGTCCAATTTATGCTGTGAGTCAAGTAATCAGTGTGAGATCCATGTCAAGTCTAGTAATAGTTTTGAAGTAAACAATAGAACAAATGATGAAGTGACAGGGAGTTTATCGGTTCCTCCATGTGAATCGGACCATCACATTAATGACAAATCAAGTGACATACATATGGATCAGACCAAGTTGAATGGCGAATCTAGATATCATAGCAAGTTAGGAGATGTATCGGTGATGAAAGGAAATTATGGCAATGATTTTGACGTAGGCAATGGATTCGGAGATAAATCCTGGGAGAACGAGATATTTGAAAGCCAACAGAATGGAACTTGTGACATTCCTGATAAACTAAATCATGACTCTGAATCTTGCAATGACTTGAGGAATACATCAGAAGCATTTGCTACATCATCTATAATTTGCCGTAACTTGGGTGATACAAGTGAAACTTGTGGTGAATCAAGTAATAAAGACATACATATTAAAGCAAGGCAAGAACCCAAGAGAAACAACAAGTTTAGTGTTACAAGGATTTCAAAGACCAAATCAATTAGTGTAGACTTTCGTCTATCCCGAGGTATAGCGCAGGTATATTTTAGCAGCTCTACTTCAGAATTACTTATGTTATTAGCGAGACAATGACTTCTGTTTTTACTAAGATAAATTGTTTGGATCTCTTACACTTGTCTTAAGCATTGCATGGAGTTTAGCATCACAATTTAGGTGTTTTGCAGGTTAATGAAGGGAAGTATGCTCATGCCATATCTATATTTGACCAGGTAAAGCATTTTCCCTTACAAGTGATTTGACTGCTGATCTGTTCAGCAGATTTTACTCGGTACTCTTTCAGATTCTTTTTTTAAACTTTTTCTTGGGTATTGGATTGGTGAGGACTGAGAAAATTGAGGTTTATCATTGTCCCTCTGAATCAGAGGCTCTTCCTAATATATTTATGCACAGATTCTGAAAGAAGATCCTACATATCCCGAGGCATTGATAGGAAGAGGGACAGCATATGCATTCCAACGAGAACTTGAACCTGCTATTGTTGATTTTACCATGGTATTCAAATTTTCTGTATACTGACACTGTCTTAGACTATTCTGGCTTCTCCATTTGAGTAATTTTCGTGGTTACTGCTTTAGGCCATCAAATCTAACCCTTCAGCTGGTGAGGCATGGAAACGAAGAGGGCAGGCCAGAGCTGCCTTAGGGGAATTTTCTGAGGTAAGAATGGTTATTGATTATATCCATTTCTTCCTAATCCAAAAAAAGTTGTCTTCTTAAACTATTTTTTTATTTATATTGCATGCCTTTTCCCCAAAATGTTGACGCTGTAAACCACACAGTTACTTTTGCTAGATTGCATTTACTTCTTAATAATCGCTTCCATTCAAATTCAAATTCCTGGTATATATTCTCTTATAAAATTGTCATTACACCCACACAAATTGATCTCTCTGACACATTCAATTGCTTCTTTGCTTCCAGGCCATTATAGACTTGACCAAGGCATTGGAGTTTGAACCAAACTCAGCTGATATATTACATGAAAGGGGTAATTTTCTTGAACTTCTTGTCGTTTGTATTTTCTAGCATTGATTAATTCTGAAGTTGGGGCCAGTTGCCTCTGATGGTGATCTGCTTCATCCTGTAGTTCCCCAGCGTTCAAGTTTAAGTTTAGATACTTTATTTTGAATTTTAGTCTTCTCATCTAACTTTGATATGACTGTGTAAATTAAGGTACTTTGAATATTTTCATCATCATCGTGTTTATTATAATAATAATAATTATTATTATCAGCCAAGCACTTGAAAACCTTAAGTATACTGCATATAAGTCGTGAGCTTGATCGTATACTTCTAGTGGTGAGAAAAAGTTGCTTTGCCTTAAAAACAAGGCAACAACGGCTTATGCCAGACAATTGATCAATATATTCTGGTTACTGCAGGAATTGTTAATTTCAAGTTCAAGGACTTCAATGCTGCCATCAAAGACCTCTCTGCATGTGTGAAACTTGATAAGAACAACAATTCTGCATACACCTATACGGTTAGTCCTCAATACCTTGAAATTGGCTGAGCAGGGCTAGACTTGAGTTGATGATTGTCTACTTATACAGAGTTGATGATTGTCTACTTATACCTTTCTATAAGTTTAATATTATAGGGTTCTGCATTATCTTCAATTGGTGAATATAAAAGGGCTGAAGAGGCACTTCAGAAATCGATCCAACTTGATTGTGGTTTTATCGAGGGATGGGTTCATCTTGCACAGGTAATTATGAGCATTGCCTAGTTATCCAGGGAGAATGGTCTTATCAATCTCCTTTTTGCATCCCAGTACAAACTGTTCGATGATTCAATCATACAAACACAATGAAAATTACATCATTTGCAATGAGTAACATACAATGAACAACGCATCGAGGCACATCTCTGAAGTGATGCAAATTTTGTGCTAACATTTTCTCTCTTCATTAGATCAAACCATCTTGTAATGAGGAAGGTTCTTTATTTGGCTCTGTTATGAGATAGGAGGGTAGTTTGGGTACTTTGTGTTATTAGGGTAGTGTATGTAAAAGATGTAAAAGGGATGTTAAAAATATATGAGAGATACGAATTGAGCCGCCTCTCCTCCTCCCTCCTCCTCTCTTCTTCCTCACCAATACTTCTCCAATCTCTGTCTAACTTCATTATCTTATTTCAATAGGCTCCAAAAGTTTTACGCGTGCTGTCAGCCTGTGCCTTTCACTGGAAAGGAGTTTGAAAATGTGCAGTCGAGCACCCTCTGCATATACTTTACATTGAAAACATATTAAACTACTAATTTGTTTTTCCAATTGGCATGCAAGGCTCATCACATAAATTTATGTTGGAGTTTTATTCTGTCATCTTACTAAAATTTTGAAAATGGTTAATTATGGGGACTCTTCCCCTCTCATCTCCCCCACAAGAAAAGAAGAAAAAAAAGAAAAAAGAATCGGCCAGTGAACAGTCTCTTGTAAATTGTTTCCTATACAGATGTCCGATGAGTAGCTGCTTTTGTAACTTCATTAGTATGAGGCTTTGCATACTTTTTTCATAAAACTATAATGTTAACCCATCAAAACCTCAAACATATAATGTCTATGATAACTGCACATTCATTTAATTTATTTTAGGTATTCTATGTTTTTTTCCCCGCTGCTTCATTATGTTGTACTAATTGGTTGACAGTTCTTTCAAGATTTGGCAAACTCTACGAGAGCTCTTGAATATCTTCAGCAAGTTCTACAAATTGATGAGAGGTAAGTCATTTGCTGCTTTGGGTGCCTTTTCTGGTAAATACCCTCTTCTTTTGTTTGCAGTTGACTTGTCCTTGATTATACTATTGTCTTCAATAGGTTTGCAAAAGCATATCACATGCGTGGCACACTGTTTCATGGGATGGGAGAACACAGGTTTGTTATGCAAACATTTGATCTATTGTGAGAGTTGATGTTTGAATGGATGTGCAAGTTCACTCATGATTGATAAACTTCCACTTTTTAGTGGTCAATCACGGATGCTTGTGCTACACTGCAGTTGTTTTTTTCGAAGAACATGCAGCCTCTCCAAGGAAGGGCCACATTAGACTAAATCCTGAGAAGAAAACCCCTGGATATTAGTAGCCCCCCTTTATACAACTAGTATCATTTTAAATTTAAGAGGCATGTGTGGTTTGAACATAAGACTCTGAGTTTGCTCTATTTGTTACTATATGTGGCAAGTATGCACTAGACCCTATTGGATTATCATGTTTTTGCTAAATCTATTGGTAGTTTGAGATAAATTGCAACATCAAGAGTCATTTTTTGACCAAATGCTGCCCACAATTCCCATGCTTGTGCACTTGTCATCCTAAATGACCAGTATGTGCGAGTGAATTAAAATTATTTGTTCTTTATATGACAGTTGGTGCTGTGAAGTCTAATATAACTTGCTCACACTCTTAGTTTTTTCAAATTGGTTTCTTCATCTAAGGTGTTAATAACATTTTCTTAACTATGGTTGACAATGTGAATTAACACATGCAGGAAAGCTATAAAGGAATTATCAACTGGATTGCGAATTGAGAGCTCAAACATTGAGTGCATGTATTTGCGTGCTTCATGCTACCATGCCACTGGAGAATATAGCCTGGCGGTAAGAACAATTGGTTGGCCAGTTGCATGTTTGTATTTTTTATCCTTAAATCCGGTTAACTTAATTGAATGGATGCAGGTCAAGGACTATGACACTACACTGGAATTGGAACTGGACTCGATGGATAAGTTTGTGCTCCAATGCCTGGCCTTTTATCAGGTTTCCTTTCTATGTATTATATAGCCTTAAGCCGCTATGATAACTTCCACATTTGAACCTAGATTCTTTGGTTGCACAGTATACTCCCATTCTTAGTCATGGTAAAATCTATGTTGACTTTATCCTTTTCTTGCAATAAAATATGCTGGCAGCATTTAACCGCCTCCTGTCATCCAGCTCTTTCTGAGTCTCAATCCTTGCAAATTCTCCTCTCATTCTGGTGACATCGCCTAATTTTGCTTCTTATAATACTTTATTGACACTGGATTTAAAATTTTAAATCTGGTCACTTCTTTGTTGCCATGCTTCACATGTACAAAAGTTTACGTGGGAAGTATGTGCGACCCAATATCAATAGAATTGGAGGTTAATTGCTAGCATTGCCTCCTTTTGTTGGACCCATTCCAAAAGTGTTTTTAAGTTAAAAATTCCCTAGGCAGAAGGTGTAATGTACTAATGTCCTAGTGATGAGTTCTTAAAGAAGGGAAAAAGAGGGTACCTGGGGTTTGTCGAATGTAAGATGAGTGAAGATTAAATGAAAATTGTCAAATTGGAAGGGAAAAAGAGGGTACCTGGGGAGTTGGGACAAACAAAATTATACTTAAAAAAAGGAATTGTGAGTGCTAATGCGTAGTCTGTCTTATTAGAGGGCTATTGTACACTATGTAGTCGTTTTGACTGTTATTTACCCCTTTAAAATTTAAATAATGTTGTAGGTTAACTTTGAGATTATGCTGTTTGAATTCAAGATGATCTTTTACAGCTTGGTCCAGCACAAGGACCCACTTTGGTTATTGGTTACTATGTAAATCTGAAATCTGTGCAAACAAGAAAGTAGAAATATTGAGAACTAAATCGTTAATTAATTTGGCCTCTCTTCATTGAAAAGAGAGGGGGAACACAATTGATTGTTAAATTCACCTTTAGACTGTAATGTTGAATTGCTTCTGGCTAACAAATTCTAGTACCACAACCCAAGCTTTGGTAATAAGTTTTTGTAATCTTAATTCTACTTTTGCAGAAGGAGATTGCTCTATACACAGCTTCAAGAATCAACAGCGAGTTTTGCTGGTTTGACATTGACAGAGATATCAATCCCCTTTTCAAGGTAAGACATTACATCATGATATTTCTTGCTTTCCCATTTGCATTTATTGAGATATTGTCTTTTTTTTAATAGAAAAGATTGTATTAAAGGCACCAAGGGGGTGCAACCTGAAACAACCAGAATTACAAAGATGAAAAATTTAGACAATCAAAGATATTGAAACAATTTCCACATAGCCAAAGCTGAAACACAATAAGCCAACCATCAAGGAAGACATCAGTGGAGCATTCCTTATCTTGAAAAATCGTGGCATTAGTTTCTTTCCAATGACAATATCATTGAGATATTGTCATTATCTCTTTGCTGATTCGGTCCTCTGTTTAATTGCTTTACTGTTATGCCTACCTATTGTTTCATTTCTTTCAAGGCAAGTAAGATGTGCAAGCGATGTGCATAGCTCAGATAGTGTGTAGCTGGCATGAGAGCAATATAACTTGACAGTGGAGAATTCTTTGCACAAAAGCTTTGCATAGGGAGCATGGAAAAGCATGCATTTCATTCAATCATTAAATAGATTTTAAATTAGCGGATATTTATATATCTCAAATCTGGCTTTGCTGCTGCTTCAGGCTGCTCCTTTATCTGGTAATAAAATGAGTTTGAATAACAAATCATTTTACTTTGCAACTCAGTATGGGAGCATATAGCTACAACTGAAGTTTTTTTGCTTTTGTGTTCATTTTTCCCCCTGTATTTTTTTGCTTTCAATATCATATTTTGATTTTATGTTGTAAAATGGAGTATGTAGGAGTACTGGTGCAAAAGATTGCACCCCAATAATGTTTGTGAAAAGGTCTACAGGCAGCCTCCCTTGCGTGATTCTCAGAAAAAGCGGAACCTTAGAAAGCTGGATTTTACTATGACAAAACAGAAGAGTGCTCTTCTGTTTGCTGCTGATTCAATTGGCAAGAAAATTCAGTATGATTGTCCTGGATTCTTGCACAATAGGCGTCAGGTAATTGTGAAACAATTTTAAATATTCTCTCGGGGGTTTTGTGGCATGTTTCTCATTTTGTTTTAGTTGTCTATTACTTCCATTTCATATTCTTAATTTATTTTTATAAAACGGTTCTCTTGATTCTCAGTCCAAATTTCGTTCTAGTGATATTATTTCAGTGCAGATTTTTTTTCTTCCCGTTGTGTTACATTTTTTCTTGGGCTTTCTTCTCAGCTTCATTTAACTCCTTTAGTTTTGATCCATGTTCTACTTTATGTTAGAAAGGTGTCTGCAACTTTTTCAGGAATACCCTCATGGTATGTTCTGACTAACATGTCAGAAGTAACACATCCAGCACCTCAACGACCTTAACATCGATGGGAGGCCTGCTAATATGTTCATTAAGGGGGCAGTCTATAGCAGGGTCTACAAACTTTGGTTCAAATCTTCAAATGAGTTTGATCATAATGCATGACGAGGCTTAGAAAAAGTGATAGATTGAAACATGTAATAACAAGTGTAGAAGAAAAATGGAGCAATGCTCAACCAAATATATATATTAAAGGATGGATAACTGCTTCTCTTTTGGATATGTTTATAAAGCTATGGTTATTTTCTAGACAATAAACAACTTCTAGACAAACATATCATGTTCCCTAACAGCACTAAGTACTAGAAACTTAAAAGCTAATCTAATTTTCTAAACAACAATAAAACCTAGTTCTGAAGTTAAATTTGTTGTAACCAAAGAACTTTTGGACTTGAAGCAAAATACTTTGAGTTTCCATGCTTCCACTGTGTCAGATTGTAACATAGGTTACTGATCAGTTATCTGCGAGTGTTTGTGAATTCAATTTGCACTTCATAATTTCACGTTCTTTACTGGGAGGCACTCGTCTTTCATGGTTTTCATGCGAGATATCTTTTGGAATCATCTCATATTCTAATTTAGTTTAGTCAGGACACAACCAGGCACGTAGTACATTTAAAGCTCGTGCTAAGATTGATAAATAAGTTAGCACTGATTTCTTATTCAAGTGTTCAATTTATTAATATAGATGTTCTGTTGTACCAGCATCGTATGGCAGGACTGGCTGCTATTGAAATTGCTCAAAAAGTTTCTAAAGCATGGCGTTCTTTACAAGCTGAACGGAAGTATTCTAACAAAAGCACGTCAAAATATGGCAAGAGAACACGAAGAAGAGAAAGGCTTAACATCCCAAGCCAGAATAGAGGTGGTGCTTGTTGTAGTACCAGCAGTTCCGTGGAAACACCAACTTCTCATGCCATTACTGAATCCTCTGGTCGCTCTATGATGTCATGGCAAAATGTTTTCTCACTGGCTGTAAGATGGAGACAGATTTCCGAACCCTGTGACCCGGTTGTTTGGGTTAACAAATTGAGGTATGCTGTGTATTTATATGCATGTGTATGTTTTCCCCCTCGTTTACATTGCCTGTAATGCAAAGGTGAAGAGTTCATATTTTCTATAGAGGTTCCAATCTCTCTCTTTTTTTCTTATTGATTCTTATCTTATTTTAAACTTGGATATATTTGCAATTCAGTGAAGAGTTCAATTCTGGGTTTGGATCTCACACGCCATTGATTCTTGGACAAGCAAAAATTGTTCGCTATTTCCCCAATTATGAAAGGTGAACAACCTACTTCTATTTTAAAGCAGGTTCTTTTCTAAAGCTAATGTCCAATGTTGTCAATACTGTAGAATATTGGACATTGCAAAGACCATCATTAAGGATAAACGGTATGTGCACAACAAAGCAGATGGAATTATTGATTTATCCAAGGATGAGAAATGGGAAGATGTGAGTACTTTAAAATTTAAATTTGTATATTTCTTCAATCAATCTATCCCCTCTCTCTCCCCTTCTCCACCACCCTCTCTCTCATCTTCTATAAGCATTTATTTGCAAAACTCAAATGAAATATTGAAATCTGCCTTGATATTGCATGGGTTGCATTACAGAAAATCTTTATCGATATTGCATTTATCTTCTTGTAATTTCTTAAAGATATCCCTTCCCTTTCCAGCATAATATTAATATCCATTAATTTCCATTCGAGTGCCAAGAAACACATTTGAAGTGGAATCTAGGTAATTAGTTTCAAAGTAAAGAATTGTGCCTAGCTTCTGAATAGGGTTTACTGGTCTGGATGGGCATATAATTTCTATGCCCATGTAGGCATTTTGGTTCTTCTGCTTTTAATTTTGCATAGATTATTCAGAATTTTGTAAATGTATAAAGTTATTACTTCAATAATATGGATCTATGTCATTCTTCTTTAAAGCAATGCTGTGTGCCCACTGATTAATAAATTGCCTTTATAAATGCTATTTTTTATAGGCAAGCTTTTTCTGATAGGGTTAGGATTTGAACTCTTCTGAACTAGGTGGTAGTTATATAAAGGCTAATTTAATATGTTTCTACAGATTATGCATGCAAAAACTTGCTCAGATCTTTACAAAGCTGTTGGAGAGGACTTCTGGTTGGCTACCTGGTGTAGCAGCACTGCATTTGAGGGGTAATTCGCTTGTGAGCAATTGTGACTTCCCAGGTACCTATGATTTATTGACTTGACATGGTTTCTGGTTTTTTATGATGTTGTACAGAAAGCAGCTGGAAGGTACAAGGATCACCCTAGTAAAGATGTAAACTCCACTTTTGCTCTCATGATTGACAGTTTATTTCATTTCCTTCACTTTCTGTAATTATTTTATATTACTTTTTTGAGACTTTTCTTGCATGGAATCATTAATTATTTCAGGGGAGAGTGTGGATTTGACTTTGCAATCAGAACACCATGTAAACCTTCCAGATGGGATGATTATGATGCAGAAATGGCAATGGCATGGGATGTAAGTTGCGTAAGACCTGGAATATGAGCCAATAATATTTTCTGTTGTTATTTGCACTTTCCTAGTCGAGCAGACTTATTTTGCCAAGTTTAAATGTTACTTTTAGTTTTAACCTGTAATTATTATCTACATAAAATTCCTTTTTATGATTGTCATCAAAACAAGTCTCGAGTCATGCATATCATCTTTGGCTTTGTCATCCTTGTCGCCGTCAAAGCTTTTGTCCCAAACTGTTTGGGCCAGCTACATGATTTCATTAGATAAATCTGTTTGAATCCCCTGCATAGTTTGATGACCCATCCTTACGAGCAAGCATCCTTTCATATTCAGATATGGTTTCTTAAATAACCTTGTTACCACAAGCATATTGTGTGCACCAATAGCTCTAGTTGTTTCGCAAGTATTATCTGGTACTTCATATGTTATTATCTGGCTTTAGGCGTCCATTTTGACGGGCGCATCATCGATTTGGGGGACTTTTATGGTAGTGTAATTTTGAGTCTTGCTGTCATCCTTTAGTTTCTCTTGGCTCCGTCCTTGTATATATGTCCAATCTGGGATGGTTATTTAGAATTCATTGATATTTCAAAAATAATAAGATTTGACGTAGTCTTCTGGTTTTTATTATTAATTTTTTATTGATTTTCTTTATGTATGCATTTTTTTTATGACTAGGAAGTAGGAATCATGGCCTTTGGCCCATAAAAACCCCAAGTAGGATCACTCCACTTTCCCAAAGTACCTTGGTGATGAACTTGGTGGTTTTATTTCTGTATACAAAAAGAATATAACTATTGAAAGTTTTTTTCTAAGAAATAATATTTTGTACAAATCATGCTCTAGACGCCTGGGAAATATTTGAATAATGTAAGCATGATAGAATTCCACTTATGCTTCATGTGAGTTATGGGGTTCCTTTTTTAGGTTGTACCGTGAATGTATATGCACATTAGTAGAACGCCAGTGCCTGTGTCCCCCTTTCCTATTCTCCTTTTGGGGATCCTTAATTCTCACTTGTGTGCTTGCTATGATCCCTGCTGGATTCAACAGGACGACTAGTCCTATAGTGACCATCACCATTGGAGAACGCTATCTACTCTTCCCTTCTTTGCATATGAGTCGTATTTAGGCTGCTTTAGAAGTTTACAAGCCATCATATACTGATATAGAATCTTCTTTTTTCCAGAAACAATTTTATGGTTGTGGTCTCTAAAATCTCATGATCATACTCACAGTTGGCTTTTTGCAGGCCGTGTGCAATGCTTACTGTGGTGAAGCTTATGGGTCTAGTGATTTCAGTATGCTTGAAGATGTTGGAGATGCGATACTAAAAATGACCTATTACTGGTAATCATACTTGATTAGAGCCTGAGATGGTTGAAAATTTGTAATTCGTCTGATTTAACTGAATTGCTTTTCAGGTATAATTTTATGCCGCTTTCAAGAGGTTCTGCTGTCGTTGGGTTCATAGTCTTGCTCGGATTATTTCTTGCCGCTAATATGGAGTTTACAGGAAATATTCCACAAGGTTTACAGGTGGATTGGGAAGCCCTTCTTAATCTTGATCCAGACTCCTTTGTGGATTCTGTTAAAAGTTGGTTGTATCCATCACTTAAGGTCTCAACATCTTGGAAAGATTATCCAGATGTCTCTACAACTTTTTATACAACAGGATCGGTTGTTGCTGCTCTGAGCACTTTTGACAATTAAATTCCAGATCCGATGACTTGAGTTGACGCAGCACTAGTCTGCCTTCCGCAAAATTGGAAAATTTTAGCCAGAATGTATGACTTTGCTTTTCTATAGCACTCTGAAGTTTTTGAAGGACGAGAACATTAATGTTAATGGAAGCTATGTGTTTCTTTCTGCTTATTTACAAGTTGCCTACTACAGTTTGCAATTATTTTTATTTTTGCAAGGAGGTTGCTAATTCATAGAGACAAAGCAACGCTTATGTTAGTTGTTGCTGATCCTCCAGAAAGAAAAAAAGCAGCAGCAATGCAGGGGTGCACTGGTAAGCTTCTTTTGTTGTAGCATATCATCTCCATGTAGTGGCGAGTCCATTGCCGAGCAGAAGTCCTTCAAGCTAAGACTAAACTCATTTTTTACAGATTTAGTCTTAATTCTTAAACCTAAAATGTTTTTTTTGGAATACTCTCTTTCAATTCTTGTCGACTTTTCACAATCTTCTTATAAATTTCTCGTCCCCCAACTAACCAGCCGCCCCCTTAAATTCTTTTCTAGATTTCTCACTGCCTTTATGTGTGATTCTTACAAATGCGTAAAAGGTGTTCTCTCCCCCACTCAAACGGGGGATCTGTAGAAGACATGTGGGTTAGATTTGAGCATTAATTTGGTGTTTTTTTATGCAAATAAAAGCATAATGAGTGGGTTAGGTTTGATACGAAACATATGAAATCTAGATTAGGTATTAAGAAAGATAATATAATCTTGATTAGCAAAAAGTCTTTGTCCGTAGAAGGCGTATGCGAAGTGCCAACGGTAAAAAGGAAAAACCGAAAAATGAGCGTAGACACAGCATCAGGCCCCTGTTCCCATCACGACACGTGTCTTTCCCTTGTGAGTCCACATCTCTTTTTCGCCCTTTTGCCCCTTCTAGCTTTCTCCTCCATTTTTTTCCAACACACTGCCCTTCCCTTCTCTTTGATCTTCATCATCATCATCCCCGATTCCTCTCGTCCGTTCGATTTTGCTACTTCTCGATGCCCACAACATACCCTTGACTCTGCAACTGCAAAAATCCACGTGGCATCCATTTGCTTCTTAATCATACGTGCAACATAGTATGGGATATTACTGACATGCTTCGCGTCGTCAGCTTTCATGCGGCCATTGATGAACATCAAGCAATCCATCAAGCTTTCTTTAGCCAAACCCTTCATATCATAAGCCTGCGACCTTCTCCACAGGCTTTTGCTGTGAGGAGTATTCGTTGCAGTTGATAAGCTCAAAGCTCTAGTTGTGTCACTAATGGCAGCATCAGGATTATTCGACAGTAAATAACACTGAGACCTGTTGCTATACAGAACAATCCTCTCTTTTATCAGTCTCAATGGACACAATTCCAATGCTTTTGAGTATTTGATCACTGCCTTCTCAACGTTACCTGACCAGAACTTGTGGTTCCCTTGCTTTTTCAACTTCTTCACGTCGACTTTTCTCTGCTTCAATTCTTTTTCAGACATTAGTTTCTCTCTCTTTCTTCTCTCTACCTTCAAATCCCACACTTCCTTTAATGCATTTTCTGCTCTTTTCGTCTCTAACTTCAGATCACAATATTTGATTTTGTGGTAATCATGTAAGAGTGTTTGAGTGATTGTTTCTCCTACTCTGCTTCTTCGACTAGGAATTTGAAGCTCAGTTAAATCAGCAAGAGATGAAGCTGCAACGTCGATAACTTTGAATCTTGTATCAGTGTCTTTAAGAAGTAGCAGAAGACAGTCAATTGCCATAGACTGCCAATCATCTGACGATCTTGCTCGACTGCACAGACTCTGTATTACAACTTTTGAATTGGCTATACTTTCTGTTCCAGTTTTGTAATTGCAGAGTGTTCTCAGGAGTCCTAATCCAGCTGGTGATGATTGAGTTCCTAAACCTCCCCAAATTCCGCACAAATCCTTCAAGAACTGCTGCTTGCAAATTAGGTTTAGCGATCTCTCTTTGCAGGCAAAGCAGTTTATGAGGTAGAGAGACCAACATTGTAATTGGCTTGCCCACTCCTCTGCCTTTGTGTTCTCTGTCTCTAACCCACCAAGCCCCCTTGTGAGCAGGTCACAATGATATTTCACTCTCTCTGACTCCTTCACTAAAACAAACTCCCTATAAATCCTATCAATGCAATTGCACGAAATATCCATTGTCAATTCTATCATCTCGGCTTCATACTGATGGGCAATGGCTTCAAAGGTACTTTCATGGCTAGCTATGTGACCAAGTGCACGAATGGCTACCCTTTGCTCGACCCAGCTAATTTTTCCTCTCAAAAGCTCCATCAGAGGGAAAATCACGCCTGATTTCACAGCGTTCTCCACGAATTCAACCTGGTTCATCACATACGAACCAATTATATGTGCAGCATAGTAAGGGATATATATGTTCTGGTCTTTCAGAAGCCAATCTTCGTCAGTAATGCCTTTGTGGATCAGTTTAGCCAAGCATTTGAAGATGCCGAGAGAAGGGAATTCTGGGTCATCAGGTTGAGTCATGGCGATTTTCCATAGCCCACTTAAGACCAAAACGTTTTCTTTGTCGTCTCTGAGAGGCAGTTCTTTGAAGCTTTGAGCAATTTTGGATCTTCTGCGAGATGGGTCTGGCTCGTCCATGTTGCAGAAGAAGCACAGTGGTCTGGTGCAGGTGGGGCTAGATAAGCTGTGAGACGAATTGTATTGCAGGCTTGAATACTCCATTGATGAGTCCAAAATATTAGAGTTGCAGTAGTAATACCTACCTGCATGAAGCGATTAATATGAAAGAGGGGAGAGAGAGAGTGGGAGGGAGGGAGGGGGGGGTGTGGGTGGGGGGGAGAGAGAGAGAGAAGACTACATGTGTGGCCTACTATTCATTCATCTAAGACATTTGAATATGTAAGCCAAACATCATGTGCAAATGGGTTAAAAAGTTAAGAAGCAAAACTCAGAAGGCATAAGTATACCCATCAGATGAATCTTATGAGCTTCAGACTTCAGAGTTCCAACATGATCACCAATATATGTTGCAAAAAGACTAAATATTTAAAGCACATCGACGAAAAAGTAATGCTTTCACATAAAAAAAAAATCCTAGAAAGGAATTGCAGTAGATAACAAGCCTGTCATGATTGACCCCAGACCAGTTTCTCCTTTAAGATCAAGCAAACTAGTCCTGGTCCCCTCCATAACAAGCCAATGAATGACATTGTTTTCAAATAATCAAATCTGTTAATTTAAAACAGTTCAGCCATTAGTGATGAGCGATTTCCAAAGCCACAATGCCACTCACTTTCCAACTAAAAAAGCTAAGAGGAAAATCCAAAGAAACAATACAAGTACAAGCGGGTTGGTCTCAAGAAAATGCGGCTGCGGCATACTGAGTTAAAGTATGGTAAGTGCAAATTCTATATTCTAGCTACACTAACTAGGTACAATAATGATCATTAGATGGTTTTAACTAAAATTGACTAGGATCTATGATGATAGTTCATTCATTGACATCTGTCCATGTCCAGAATCAAGATGCATGTCATCATTTAGTTTAATTCAGTTTGTTGTTCGGAGTGCAAGAAATAAATTCCCAGGCACATGAATACTGGACATAGGCAACTTGGCTTGATTAAAGAGGGGGTCTAGTTGACTGGATTCGTCTGGGAAAAACAATGGTTTATAGAAACAATGGTGCAGACTTCCAGAACATGCAGATTGTAGAGTAGTTAAATACTTCTAATGGTATACGAGTCTCTACGAGGATGGAAATCTTGAACCTTCCTGAACCCTTGACGATCTACAGATATTTTACCAAAAGGACTGCTATATCAAAAAAACCAAAAAAAGGGCATGTGAATGAAACGAAAGAACAAAGGAATGCAATCTAGTCTTGCAACATGAAGACTACTGACACTGTGGCAACTGTGATATGATATAAAGAATGAATGATGATACTATCATGACTGAAGTGGAGTTATGGAAGAGCTGAGAGGCGGGAAATATTTACCAATTATGATGGTCCATTACTTTTTTCTCCATCGATTAGGGATTTAGAGGGTTAAGTAAGGAAAGTTAAATAGAATAGTGATTATATACCTTACTTAGTTTTAAGTAAGAAGGAGTTAGGAGGGTAGTCTAAGGGATAAATTATTCCTTACTCTACTCTAATTAAGTGATAATTGTAACCCTTAATTTAAAGATTAGGAGTATAGAGTAGGGGAATAGTCATTTTAAATGTCTAAATTCTTTAATTTATTTACTCTATCCCACTCTACCTTCTATATAAACAAAGTTAATAATTTTTACCTTAATTAACTTTTTCATCCAATCAAAGTAGAGTTCTATTTAATTACTCTATTGTACCTCGCTTAATTCTCTCATACAATACTTCACTTAACCCTCTCTCTTTTTTTATCCAAGCAAGCCCTAAAAGGATGTGGGCTATACTATTGGACTTATGGCTAGGCCATCATATTGTGGCCGAATGTGACAAGATCAAACCATCTGATTTGAAAACCAAGCCGGCCATTTCCAACCTGAACCTGAGTCTGTAAACTCTTAGGGGTCAGTGTTTGATTGGTGCTTAGGTGTCTGTCCTGTATTGGCTTGCCGTAGTTGGTTGTCCTAAGTTTGTACCACATCGCTAATATTAGGTGTGTGTGTGTGTAGGATATATTGAATTCCGCGTTACTTAGAATTATCGGTTTTAAGTAATGGCATGTTCAGTCTCTGTCCCGTGTATGTGTGTCTGTATTTTTGAAAAATATTGTCATTCGTTCATTGATAGTAACTCTGATAGGGGAAATTGACAGAAAGTCTACTTTATGGTTATTATTTGTAAAAAAAACCCTAACTGATAATACAATGAAAGTTGGGCCTGGTCCTGGGCTGGGCCAGTGGATGTCCAAACTTCAAAAAATTCCAACGAAGCCCATCATGATGAGTCGTGCCGTTGCACCCTATAAGTCGGGACATGAAATCAAACACTGAAGTTCAACTATCAATATTGCCTGAGCTCGCAACTGGTAGACTCACAAATGAAACTTCTCCTTTCCACATTGAACATTAGAAAAAGAGAGAAGGAAAAAAAAAACTTCACAAGAGGATTAGAGGAGTATCAAATCCTCCGCAATCAATTACCTCTACAAATAATAAAAAATAAAATCACAAAACGCCTATCATTTGCATTATTTGTAAGGTCAAATGTACACACGCTATGTATAAGACTTGACTCGAAACCTGCAATGACACACTTTGGGTTACTTTTCTAAAATCAGTTCCTCCCAGCATTACCATGTCGGTGATTTCTGAAATGGGTAAGAAGTTGTTGTGCCTGCAAGAAAAAGCAAATTGATTTTCTAAGACAGAACGGAGAGAACAAAAAATATAGAATATCATCAACGATGATACCTTTTCCTTGGCCCTTGGGGTGCCAGACTGAGACAATGCCACTAGAGGTGGGACAGCGCCTTCTTGAAGAACCATATTGGAAAACCTACCACTGCTTGTGCAAAGGTGTAATAGAGCTGCAGCAGCATTCTCCTTCCCTCTGGCAGAACCCAGCTCAACAACCTCCACTAGAACAGGAATCCCGCGTTCCTGACCAATTGCAGTCCTACCCTCAGGAATTGTAGCAAGGTTTGCCAAAACAGCAACTGCCTTATCAACCATCCCAGCTGCTGGGTCCATTAGTTCAATAAGGTACTTAACGGCCCCAGTTTGCACAATCCGGTCCTTGTTTTCATGAAATATTGACAAGTTAAACAACGCTGTAGCAGCATCTTTCTTCCCCCTTGGAGTTCCATTTCCCAGTAAATCAACCAGAGGTTCAATGGCTCCAGACCTTCCAATCCTAATCTTGTTATCCTCAATCACAGAGAGGCTAAAGAGAGTGGCAGCTGAGTTTTCCTTAGCCTCAGGGCTTCCTGTCTTGAGGACATGAATTAGAGGTTCAATAGCTTCAGCATCAGCAATAGCAGTTTTATTGTTGTCATTAATCGACAAATTAAGGAGTGCTGTGACTGCATTTTCCTGAATCTCTGCATCTGCCGCGTAAAGCATATTAACTAACAAGCTAATGGCTCCACAGTTTGCTATTACAATTCTGTTATCCATATTGTGCTTTGCAAGTAGCCTGAGTTCAGCTGTTGCCTCTCTTTGAGCATCAACCGAAGTGCTCTTCAAGTTCTCAACCAGCTTCCGAACAGAAGATTCAAGACCAGAAAGATCTACCCTCGTCTCAATAGTTGGAGAAGAAACTATCCTTGGAGTATGGAGAACAAACCTCTCTGATGGCCGGCGCCATATTGATTGGCTTCTGAAACGTGTCTCCACCAAACGGAGGGGTGCCTCAGGCTCCCTCTGTGGAGTGTTCAAGGCACCAGCAACCTGTGGCTCTGCTTTCACCTCCTCAGAAGCATCACTGCTATAAGAAGTACGATGATTAGATACATCTGAAGTCCCATTGGTATCCACTAACATTCTTTCATTGAGATTAGCACTTGAGAGCATGCTGGAAGCTGACATAGTTCTGTTATGGCTCTGAGAAAGCTCACAAGGTCCGGCAGTATTAGAAGACTCTTTTCTCACTGGTGAAACGGACCTTTCACCAACTGAACCCGAGCTCCTTGCTTCTGAGTCAGTAGCCTTGTCTTCAGAACTTTTTAGCGACAGTCTATCAATATCCAAACCCAATCCATTCCCAATTACACCTGACAAGGAACCCTCAGAGGTAGAGCGGGGATGACGTGGAGAAGCTCCTTCTCCATAAGTTCCAGCAGAGGAAATCAAGCTCTTACCAGAAGGACTGCCAGACCGAATTGACTCAGGTGACAATGACCAGTTGCCCTTGGAATTCGGATAAATCTGTAAATCCCTGGGTGGCCCAGAGTCAGCATGTGTGAGAAGTGGAGAGGGTTGAGTTAAGCTCATGGACTTCAAGGGATCTGGCAGCTTCACATTGTTTGACTCACACCAATTAGCAATTAGAGCCTTTACCGTGTAATTAGGAATCAGATTGGTGTGAGCCAGTGTTTGCCGAGTCTTAGGACAGACAGTAAGCCCAAGATCAATCCAATTTTTAATAAAAGCCCTCTCATAGGTTTGCCCAGATGCCACAATAACTGGATCTGTCATTAACTCAAGGGAAAGTGGACAACAGAAGTCAGAGGGAATGGGGACAGGGTTACAGCTCTGTGACTGCTTTATTGTGACAAAACGATCATGCATGTGAGTCACAAGACCGATCATTTGATCGATAATCTCAGCCTCTGATGTTTTTTCAATTTGTTCAGCATTCTCTTTCAACTTTTCAAGGGCAACGGCTTCAATTAGAGTCTCCTGATTTGAGCTCAAGCCGAGATTCTCAGAAATTTTCACCAAAACCTCTGAGCTTGGTCCAACACCCTCTACTTGATCCCTTAAAGCTTCTTTGATAGTTGCCGACACTTGTTCATATCCCATGTGCTTAATTTTTTGTATGCAGTGCTGCAATTAAGTGATGCCAATAGTTAGCCACAATAAAAGAAATACAGCTCCTTCACATTCCCAAGTCCTAAAATATCAATCAAATAAAAAACCTTGCAATTGATTCTACCCAATCCATGCTGCAGCACGAAATAACACACTCAAATGGAAACGAAAAAAATTCCAACAAATACTTGTCAAGCAAGGTACCTCAAGAGAAGATGAACTTAATTCATCAGGGAGATTTTGATGGGACAGTTTCAACAGCTGAAGGATATCCAGGCCAGAGGTCTGAATATTCACCAATAATGTATCAATTTGCAGAACCTAGACAACATGCAAAATATAAAGTGGTCAAAGGAACAATTTTCCTTGAATAATATATAAGCAAGAAAGGTTAGGACTATAAAATGAGGATTCTAACACCAAAAGTATAAATGTCTGGAAAGGTTTACTGAGAAGTGTGGTGAAGGAGATATTTCATCATTTGCTAAGGTAAGTGAAGCAATGAACACATGTGGAGTTATTGGTCAAAAAACATTGAGATGCCTACACAGAGTTCACTCCTAACCTAATAATTTCTCGATCCAGAATGGAAAATGACACCAGGACCTCATACTAAGGAAATTAAAAAAGGGTGTGCTGTGCTGGAATATACCGTAAGATATTAAATACTATACACCCTCTCCCTCCAACAAAATAAAATTGTGTCGATGAGCAGAAGTTAATGTCTCAAGAAGGTTAAGGCCACAGGAAAGAAGAGGTTTTGCAAAAATATCTGAAGCGGTGAAGCCACAAACTCTTTAAAAAGTTGCTAAGTAGAAGCACTTAAGGTATTAATTTAACGTTTGGAAAAGTGAATACAAAAGGAAAAAAAAATGTTGCGTACCATCTAAATGGGAAAAAAGTCTATTTGGAGACCGGTCACTGGCAGGGACTGAATATAACAGGAGTAAATGAGGGTGGATAACTCACCTAGTGATAATATACACTTCTGAAGACATATCTCATCACAGCTCAAGTGATATGTAGTAAAATGGATAAAGATTGCTAGTACAACAAGACAATGATGAAGTGAAGTCTGAATGCACTTCAAGTTTTCAACATTTGAAAACAGCGATGTTGAATTAAATGCATAAAATTTGGGTTCACTAATGTCTAAAAATATTAATGATAAATGGAATGCTTCACAGTTGAACAAAGTAGACAGTGACAACTACAGCAAGAACAATAAGATATTGATGAATGCTTTCGAATATTAACGGAAAATTTGCCCCATCAACTTTAACAGATCGATACATCCAGGAATGACCAAGTCAGATGAGGTACAAGGTTGAGTGGCTTCCACTAGTAACTCAAAAAAAAAAAAACACGGGGATTTCTAAGCTGACACTTCGTAACAGCTCTGACGTGCTACAAAAGCACTTTCCTATTCCGTACACACTGGCCACAGAAAGTCAGAAATATTCATCAAGATTCCATGATAGCATCAAATCTGCAGCTGCCCTTGCTTTCACTTATTGTGTTAATTCTGCCACTACAGCATTATATCTCAGCAGCCTTACAGGCTACAGCATTGTCATTATTGGCCATCAACATCTCCATCACCAAAGTTTTGCCTTATAATGCTCCAGCATTGTGAGGGTGGGGGGATGGTTCTGATAATACTAGTAGCAGCTTATTGGTGCCCATCAAAGAAGTCAAAGACAACTTTCACCAACATAACTACCATCAAATTTAGCAAGTTGAGGCCACCATTGACACAAGAGTTGCTGCCTGATAGATCACTTATTACCACAGCACCTCCAAACAAAAAACTTAACATAGACCGATGTGAATGGCCCATGTAAGAATGGATAAACTTGACTAAAAAACGTGGACTTACAAGATAACATATGAAGAAAAGACGGTCCGTAACATCTCTAGGAGCATTTACATGCTGTTACTATAACTAACCGTCAAAATAACCTTTGCCAAGAACATATTGATGGGATATTAATCACACCATTAAAGGGAATTTACCAAGTTTACTAAAAAACTAAAAGGTGCACCAAATTTAGAAATAGTCCAACAGACATAAGCATGATGATAGTTTAGTGCTTAACGTAAAATTTGTGAGAGAAATAAAATCATTCCAAAAAACCATAAAATTTAACTGAAAATAGAGTTCTGACTCACAAAATAAACTTTACTCAACAATGATTGCCAATTTCTGAAAAGCTCCGTCAACTCATCAACAGATTGACCTAATTGTTCAAATGCCTTGCTGAGCATGTCCTCAGAAGCTATTTCAGAATCTACAATAGCATCAAGTATGGGCCTTAACAACTTCAATATTTCTTCTGCCTTCTGGTAACACCTCTGCATTGGGTCTGATTTTATGTTGTCGAAAGATGATAGATGTGAAAAGATTGAGATATTATTAAGAAGAGCTTTCAACAATGATATCTCCATTGTACCTGTGTCATGGAAAAGTTTAAAAAGCCCTCCGAAAATAGGAAAACTTGAAGAAACGGAGTAGTAAAACAAAATGCTACACATGGAATTACAAACATCCAATCCAAATAGTATCAAATGCTAATTGTTTAGAAAATTTTCCAATCTTATATGCTCAGGGATGAATAGATAAATAATTTCCAGCAACAACCAATAAATAGTAAGCTAAAGCGGTATAGATTTCACTTTTATTTACAGCAATTGGTATTTAGAGAAAGACCATCTTGAACATGAAAATGGACCCATACCAAAATATCTCATTAATCAAAATAGAAATGCCTATCATACCAATGGAAACAGAGACTACTCACGTATCATAAATATATTTTGCCTTAAAGGAAACCATAACACCACATGCACCTGCTGTTGGTCCCAAGCCTGGATAAAGAACAAGGATTGCAGTAGGTCGGCAACCAGCGTAAAACTTTGTCAAACCTCTGAACTTAAAGGAAGCTCTGTTCTGCCTAATCTATGGAAACAACTCTGTTGCTGTCATTTGTCTGCAAATCTATTATGTTAACTAGCCCTTTTCTGAGACTGATACATGCCGAATTCACCGAAGAAGTGCTCAATATCAATCAGCCAGTTACCTATATGTGATATGTGTACAAAAGGATTTGAAAATGGAACAATGCCATCCCACTTCTTCTAAAGCTGTCATGATATGCATGAATTACTATTATCCACTAACAACTCATAAATATATGCACATACGTCTGCATTGATGCCAACTATCGTTATTACTAATAAAAGTGAATGTCCAAGAAAAATATAATGTAAGATATCTACCTTTTCATTGCCAAATATAGAACTCTGCTTCGTGACCAAAAAAATTAAAAGGAAGCTACAGTTCTCCGCTCACTATAAGTTCATGTTTCTAACTTCCAAAAGAACTATTCCTTTCTCAGATATGTTTCTCATCCTAAAACTCCTGAGTACTTCGATGCAAAGGTTTTCTTCACTCAACCATTCACATAGACATATTTTTGCACATCAGCAAATGTCAAATGACATATTTATTTTGGTTTTCATTCCTATGCGCCTATGCCTTTTGACGTTTAACTCATTTTTAGTTATATTTCCAGTTTTCACCAACTGGTGTGTCAAAACTTTAAAGCTTGCCAGATAATAAACCGATTTATCACTTTTCCCTTCTACAAAGCTTTCAAGAATTAGCACTTATACTGTAACCACCTCAAGAAGCAAAAAGATAGGGATAGAGTCCCACTGATGCCATAATTGGGTAGCCGTTCATTAAACTAATCAAATCCATCATAAAAAAAAGCCAGTCAAAATTACAAATTAGTGATACAGATATGGAAAATTTGAGATTAAACCATTTCATCTCCCCATAAAACCACGACACTGATCAACAAGATAACACCTTGAGTTTCAATTGCGAAAATAATTGTCACAGTAAGAGAAATTAAGAGTATGGAACAAGACATGAGACTGTAATTATTCAAATTCAAAGCCTATTTGAGCCACCTCCGCAATCAAGTCGAAGAACAAGAACTGAATAAGAAAGGTAAAACCTAAACCCTAGATGGATCAAAGTTAGAGAAACAGAAATAGTACCTCGACGCAGTGAATGGTCAAGTACCAGAAGAGATGGGCCTCCGCTCGTCCCTCTCCCAAAAACTGCGACCAACTCAGATTTCTCTTATTCTCTGATGGTATTAATTTTCTTTGGAAAAATATTCTATGCCTTGGTGGTTCGGCAGTAAAGGTGGAGTTGGGACATCCACGTCATTAGTTAATTACATATTTTATGTTTCTATTTTTATTTATCTTCCTTTTCCCTTGTAATTAGTTAATTACAGGGTATGAGACTTTGACTGGGATTGGGATTTTCTTCATTTGGTTGCCGACAAATGGGCCGGGCGTTGGTTGCAATTGTCATAATTTTCAGTTGACCGTTATAAAAAAAGTCTCCCACAAATACGTTTAAGGGTACTTTCTAATTATTATTTTTTCATTTTAAAAGTATTTTCGAAAACTCTGGCTCCTGCCAAGTAATTCATTTGATTGGTAGTCTCTCAATTTTAATGTTAATTGTTGATTTTAACACAAATCATTGGGATGTTTACCCCCTGTAGAGAAGAAGAGGTGGTTGGGATCCCGTCCCATCCTTTTTGGATGGACTCTGGAAAATTTCTTCATTTACTTTCAAAAGATAAGCATGTTTTCTTTTTTGAAGATTTGATGTGTGTATATATATTTATTTATTTATTTATATGGAGAGAGAGAAATTCTCTGATGAGATCCTAAATTTTAATGTCCAATTTTATTTTATTTTTATTCTGAAAAAAATATAACTGTATTTTGTTCGACTTTACAAATCTAACCATTTATATATTTTGTTTCAAATAAAAATCAAATTCGCATGTTAATTCTGAAACGACAGATATAAAACAAAAAATATGTAATATATTTTTTCAAGTTTCATTTGATTTTTGTTATTTAGATCCCAAGAGTGAATTCAAAAGATAAACCTTATTTTGAGAATTCATATGCATGGATTTCCAATGAACTAGTTTGACCAATGTGATCCAAACAGTTTAACAAACTAACAAAACATTCCAATCCCAGCATTCCGGCTACGTACTTTGACAAACCATTGTTTAGTTTAGATCTAGCTTTGGCGCTACATTGCTCACAAAATCATTACAGTAGGAGCCACAAGGAAACATGTATCTTTTAACAACAACTCAGCACCTGCGAACCAAAAGAAATGTCCAACAATATTATTAAACCCTACAGCATAGGCAATTGCATAATCTACATATATGGCTGATGCGGAGACGGTGGCATCCCACTACTCAGATAACCACTATAATTAGATGCTGCATTGTAAGGAGCTGCAGGAATCCTGCCATCTTGGGAATGGTAGTATAGCCTCTGATCAGTGCTCTGCTGTGTATACGCAGACTGGCCAGGAACTTGATAATCATAAGAGGTTGAACCAGCATGGGGATATCTCTCAGGAATTCCAGGGTATGCAGCCCTCTCAGTGAAAATAGGAGGAGCTTGCCTGCGAGTAGCAGTAACGATGCCACCACTCTGTTGACGGAATCCACGATATCCTCCATCTGATCTCGACTTCTTCGAGTGGTGATATTTCCCAAAATCTTTATTTCTGTTATTATCAGGTTGTGACCTCTTCAATTGAGCAACCCTTTTCTGGAGTGGACCGAGAGGGTAGTTTCTCTGAAGCTTGCAGTCTTCAATGCATCTGATTACAGCCTTCAGTGCCGCCAGCTCCTCTGCATTTACAACGCCCTGCATATACATAAGAAACCAAACTAATTATTTCACTAGAGACAAATACCCAGCATCAATCAAGGGAAAAGGATGTACCTGTGCATCACGTCCAGCAGCATTCCCACCATTTTCTGAGTTTCTCATTGCATCCTTCAAATATGTCTTCAGGAGTGGCACAGGTGGGAACCTATCTGTAAGCTCAAATGTGTGTATAAAACGCACAGCATCTATTTGTTTTCCACCACTAATCAATGACTCAACAATACCTGCATAGATAGGGAAGTATCAGAAAATCCAGAATTAACTAAGGAAGGAGCACCCTAACTAGTACAATTTACAAGGTGGTGACCAAAAACATCAAATTTAACAAACTATTCAAGAAGTCCCCAATTCACGAACAATTTTCCATGGCCTAAAAGAATAAAACATCAGGGACACATCCTGCAAACATTGGCCCAGTCTCCAGACCTCATTAGGTCCGTTAATTAAAAGAACACCAACCTGGCATTTTGTGAGTTAACCCAAGAGAGCGGCAGAGCTCAGGTGCCTGCCTGCGATGAGCTACTGCAAGAACAATCTTGCAGAGTTCGTCTTCATCAAACTCAGAAGCAATCCTAAAAGTTGAAAGGAGCTGCAAGAATGCCTCTGCTTCCAATGAATTTCCATTGGCAGCATCAATGTCTGAATTAGCTAACTTAGGCTTCCAATCATCAGCAATTGCATTGGCTTGCTGCTTTATTGCAGTGTCCAGAAGGTGATCAACACCTGAGTCAAGTCTTGCCAATAAGGCAGCCATGGCTTCCATAATTATAACACAGGATTTGCGCATACCCTGAAGGGTAGCATCCTTCTTATCAACTGGTTGGGTAATTTCATCTGGAGGGTAAAACCCCTCTAGTGAATCTAGCACCAAATGGGCTGGCTCAATTGCACTTTTTAGTGCAAGAGTGAGTTCCTTACGGATGGTATATAGATTTCTTTGATTCTCCATAGTATAAGTGAGAAGCCCTTTTGCGTCCATCTGCTCACAAAATCGTGTCAGCTCTGGACGTGGCTTAACATGAGCAGCCACGCCATCAACATTTTCACCCATTCTATAAGAAAAATCCTCTGGGGAATTTTTATCACCGAGTAAACTGCTTACCGTACTATTTTTTTTGTCTCCAGCATCAACAGAATCTGAAGCAGCTGGCTGGTGGTTTGCCTGTGCCTCTGCAATGGAACCAACAACAGCATCTTTAAGCTTTTGCAACCGATCCTGGAGATCCTGCTCCTTAGCAATGACAGTTGCTTCTCTATCCACAAGCAATGCAAAAATTTCAGCTTCTTTCATCTGACATTCTTTCTCCTTAGCTTCTAGCTCTTTAGATTTTCTCTTTAATGTTGTCTCGAGGTTGAGGAAGTGCTCTTCAATTTCATCCCACCAAATGTTGTCCTCGGAAAAATTCTTGAAAGCTTTCAGTTCAAGCAATGCCTGGGAAAGCTGTTCCATGAGAGAAGATGTGATATCCTTCCCAACAGCTTGCTCCGCATCATTTTCCATGACATACTCAGCATCATCTGCCACAATTTTCTCATGGTCATTCAATTCAACTTCATGGGCATCGTTTGCCACCTCTTGCCTGACATCTTTCCCCACCAATTTCTCGGTATCATTTTCAAGAACTTGGTTGGTATCATTAGTCACATATTCCTTGGCATCATTTGTCATTACTTCCTCGGTGTCATTTGCCATTATTATGCAAAGACTTGACTGTCAAGGGCAGTTCTACAGAATCAACCACACGACATAAAACTGCAAATAATTAAAAGGAGAAAATGGTTAAAAAAACAATATTAAATGTAATCCACCCACAATAATCCTAAATCTTGCAAGTGATTGCGAGGAATGATGACAAAATCATGAAAGCATACTAAAATATACTGAAGCCACGTGTTAAATGTTATCCAGTTTAGACACACAATATGTCAGATTCAACCTTGAAAATCTCATGCCATCAAACTTCTCATTTCTGGCAAGGGGTACCATTGATAGAGCAGGGACAGTTATGAGAAGAAACTACATCCCAAACAAACAAACAACAATTGTAAAGGAGAGTAAAAAAAAACTACATTCATATGAAAGGGAGTTCAATTGGATGAACTAAAATGCAGCTCCAACAAGCAACTAAAGCCATATGTCTCTCCATTTCAAGTGGATAACTTCTTCATTACTACTCACTATCTTCAAAAATAATCACAGTTTCAAGTATCATGCACCTAAAATCTCACAGTGATCAGAAAGTTATCAAATGAAAAGATTAATGCCATAAATTTTGAGATCAATAATTTCACACATAATTCCATACTGAACACTCCATCCATAACAAATTAGACTCCAGTCCATTTTTCAATGCTGAAATTACAATGAATCTGAGTGTCCACATGCTATTCTTCAATTTCCATTTACAGAGACGGAAAGTGGCTAACACTTTGAATTCAATTATTCCTTTTGTGTAAAGTTAACACCATTTACTCCAGTCACAACTATAGGCCCCACAAGCATGCCTGAAGCTCGAGGCAAGGGGTTCACCGTCCACGCCTCAGGTGCATGCCCTTCAGTGAGGTGCAGCCCAGGCACACCTAGGTATGCACTTTACACCAGGTGCACCTGGGTTTCTTTAATTTTTTATTTACAGATTGGGAAAACTTTTTGTTTTAATCAGGAACTTATATTTATCCACTGCGCTTACACAATAACTGCAAGCCCAAGAGGTTCGGAACTTAGCTTTGATTAATCCATGAGTATCTATTGACAGATTAGAATATGAAATAGAAACAGAGGAACCCTAGTCTAGATATGCATGACAGACCAATTTCTAAAGGACGTGCATAGAAGACAAGCTTGCGAGAGTCTAGATAAGCTCAGCATTGATTTCTTTGTGTCTTTGTGAGTTAGATAATGGATAGTTGCATACTTCGATTATAATTATCTATTCTATAATTAAATTACCTAATTAGTTCCTTTCGCCTCAGGAGATGGAGGCCTTCTACCCTGCAGGTGCGCCTCTCTATTACTTACATGATTCATACACAATTGACAGCCTTAAATATGTTTGCTATGAATGTGATAAGTAATAGAAAATATACATTAAAAACAGAATATCATCAAGGCATCATATAACCATGTTCCTTTTGTCATTCTATCGTGAATGATACCTAAAGGATCAAAGATAACTTGCAAAATTTATATTGAGGCAATCAGACAAGGACACCATTAAAACTCATTCCATGCTTCAGTCTTCATACACCCTGTAAATAGAACCTCAATGATGAATGAAATTAGTTCCAATAGCACAAAGTAGAAAGTTGGCCTCTTGTTTACCAATTTTTTTCCCATGCAACTGCAGAACATAGTTCTAAAAACTGAACAAACTGGAAATATAAAGTTGACACAAACATAGAATATAACACAAAAAATAGTCATAGAAACTAATCATCATTGTAAATTCAAGCATATAATAATGAGAGGTAAAAATAGAGGATGAATCAAGCTTTCAAATCTATATAGTAACAAAACCAAAAAGAAAAAACATCTATCAAAGTGGCATTAACACAACATGAATACATGTCTACATGACAACAAATGAACAAAGTACCTTAAACATTCCATAAGAGCACAAACCAGATAAAATCACTCCACCATTGGGTCGTAGGATCATAGTAATACAAAAAAAAAACACTCAAGAGTAAAATTATCCAAACAATATAAACAAAAACAAAATACACTTAAAATCACTCCATTATTGGCATCCGCTATATACCTACAAATCAATTCCAAGCAAAATAATCCAAAACAACGTACACAAAATAATCAAAATCAAAAAGGAAAAGCTACGTATTACGGGTAGAACTATTCAACTATATAAGCATATATCTAGTCATATATGGAATCCAAGTAAAGTTTGGAATCGATTCAGACCCCTCTTCCCTCCAAATTATGCACAGACACTGTGCACAGACGATGAACCAAAGAAAGCTAAGAATCCCTTCAATTTGGCAAGAGTCACAAACATCAATTTTATATATAATACTTGTCTCTCAATTAGACTCACTCCAACCATCAATAAGACATTTAGGCTTACTCGAACCGTCAATTAGACTTACACAAACAAACGAGAAAAGAGATGAGCAAAACATCAAATTTTCTTTGTGAAAGAATGGAACAATATTCAAGCATAAACAAAATATATATCATAATGAACAACGAGTAAAGAAATAGCAGAGTATGTAGAGCACCTGCTGATTTGGCCGGGACGGAAGCAAACTGTGGCGTCCTACAAATTCTTATCCCAAATATATTGATTTAAACGTTTGGCGATCCAATGGAGCTGCCAAGTTCCGTCGAGCATGAACCCTACCCCAGGCCTTCTTGGTTTGTTATACCGCGTTTTCAATTTAATTTCATTTTTATTTTGTGGATTTATGAACTATAATTATGGTCTGTGGGCTGTGAGCCTGTGACCCATTGCTCTCGGCACTCAGGCCCCCATCAGCCTCTTATCTACTGTGGGCTAAAAAGCCCAATAGTTCAAAAATACATCGGCCCATTTTAGCCAACATGCTTTTAATTTTATTTTCAATTATCACATCTGGAATGGGGTTAGGAACATGTAAAATGTCTCCATTAAATTTATTTTGGGTCTCAATTTTATTATAGAAAATTTGATCATCATCAAAACACGTTTTTCAATACAGTCATATCAGCAAAATACAAATCATTTATACATATCTTTTTCCTTATTTTAGGCAAGTCAACCACTTTCCTCTTCTTTCTAATGTCCTCGTTAAATTTACAACAAAATCAATATTTATTCCTAAATTTATTATAAAAATTCAAGCCACATATTTATCTACATCAGCAAAACATATATCTCAATATAGCTGCATCAGTATTTCAATAGACATTTGTTGACCCATCAAAATTGCATCATTGCAATTGCCCTTAAAAAGCCAGTTGTGCAGTGCCAATGGGTTCATTGTAAATCAACTTGCAAATTATATGAAATTTCTTGTACTATGTATTTCAAACTGTATTTGAAAAAAGAAAATGATATATAGTCCATATTTTGAGAAATTATGGTAACTCATATCTAGTTATTATATTTTTTATTATAATTAACTATTTTACTATCTTAATCAATATGCAGAGCATTTATTTGATTTTATAATTTTATTCTAATTAATTATTAGCTCGTTAGGGTTTAGTGATTTCATTTCCCTAATGATTTAACACTTATTATTTAGATAATGACATGAAAATTCGATATACGAGTCCGTTAGAGTTTAGCGAATTCGTTCTCCTTAATATTTTAGACTTATTGTTTAAAAACGGGCTATCATAGACTCTTAAAATATGGACTATTTATCAGTATCATTTGAGAAACGTGCAATGACAAAGAGTTCATAAGCTCAAACATAACTAAAACCTTGTGTTATTAACATTAATTAATATTTAATGTAACTTTATTATTTATTATATAATATATATAATTGCAAATACTTATTAATTAATTAAATTTTGATTCGATCGGGTTCGGTTTGACGGTTTGTACAAAATTTGTATAGCAAAACTAACCTAACGGGTGGTTCAATTGCCTCCCTTTGGCAACCCTATCAAAAATTAATAATGTGAGTGAGTTCTTTTTTTTTTTCAACCACATCAATCGTATCAAGAAGTTCACTCATATCACAAAGAAGGAATCTAATATTAAGAAGTAACTAATGCATGCGGATGTTGTTCGGGAGAGGGAAATGTTAGTGGAGCGGGCTGTGTGAATTGTGATTCGAAGTGAGAGTAAGGAGCTAATCTTGGTCAAAACATCTATGGTGGGTCGGCCCACTAGGATTGAGTTGGCAGAACTCTTATGTCATCAAAGAGGGAATCAAACTTGCAAAGTTCACTGGTGGTAGAATGGTGCACATGGAAAGTGATTCTCCTAGGACCATCCAAAAAATTAGAATGGATTATGATTATTGGAATGAAGTAGGACATTCGGGCCTAGAAGCTTTAACATGGTTGCTCATTCCATTGCAAAGTTTGCTCTATCATCTGTACTCTACATATGGAATGTTACAACGGTGTCACAATAACTCCTTGATTGTATTTTGATGGATTTGTACCCTACATATGGAATGTTACAATGGTGTCACAATGACTCCTTGATTGTATTTTGATGGATCAGCTGTCCGTTGTTGTTTGAGTAATGAAGTTATATTCTCAACAAAACAAAACAAAAAACGCTAATGTTCAATGCATAGGAGGATAAATGTAGGAAAAAATATAAAAGAATGCACACTTAACATGAGTCTCAACAAGTAAAGAATCTAACCCCACGTTTGATTAAGAGTAAGCTTAAGGTGCGAATGAATTTAATATGAACTGAGCATGAGTTTATTAAGACAGAAGAATAAAGAGAGAGAAACGAGTTTGATAAAATTTTGTATGTTTTATTGAATGTGAGAATGAGCATGAGTTTTGATTTGAATGGATTGTAATGTAAATAAATAAAAAAATATTACTATCCTTTTAAAATAAACTAACAATTTTAAAAATAAAGATTAAATTCGTCATTTTAAAAAATATGCTATTCTTCTCATGAGAAGAATAGTCAAACTCATATTGTCACGAGTTTAACTATTCTCCCTATGGAAAGAATAAGGCCTATAAACTGATGAGCCACATTTTACATGAAGGAAACAAGTAAATGAGTTTTGAGAGCTGACATCTTATTCTTCCCACGTTTTGGGGTAAAAGAATGTAGACATCACATATGTTTGAAAGAAACAAAAAGCCAAATCCCACGAACATTGACGAGCTTACTGAAACAGTATTCAAAAGCTATTTCCATAGCATCTGATTCACAACTGAAGCTGTGATCCCATTGTTTGGCCGCAGTATTATACAAATGGAATCAGATAAAACATGCTAAATTACAGTCTTTTGCTGCTCCCTCTCCGTCGTACAGGAACAACTACCATCAGTCTCATACTACAAAGAAACAAGGGTTCCCTGCTAACTTCAGCTTGGTATATAGCTTGTACCTTGGGCTAGAAGTATCAAGTCTACATACTGTTCTTAAATATGCCAAATTCATGTGTTAGGTGCTCCCAACATTCGCGGCAGTGAAAATGAGTGTGTGTATGGTCTGAACGTTTTACAACAAACGCATTTATTCAATCCCTGCCTGTTTGGACTGCCTTAAACCGCACCAAGTGGAGAAGCTAATACCTCGGGAAACAAGGTAAATTATAAACGCAATATATGCGGCTGTCAAAACCAACGTGACGGTGGTAAAAATCGTTCCACTCACTTCAGAGGAGAAAAAATCCACTAAAAGATATCCATTGATAACGATCACCAGGCTAGCAACAAGCCATGCAACCATCTGCAAAAACGGAAGTTTCAGAAAAGAAAGAAAAAAGTCATGCGCAAGAAACTCTACTCCTCAAAATAACTGATAAAAAACATGAAGACAAAGCAGCAGCTCAAAGCAGGATGTTGAATCAGAGAAAAAAATGTTTACTTTATCCACTTAATTAAAAACTTGACAGAGCAATAACATAATATCAAGATCACAAACTCTGTATCCCTGTATATCTAAGCTCACTGCAGCATTTGAAATAAGAAGATTTCATCAAAAGCATGCGCAGAGTTTGGAAGTCAAGAGAACAGTCATGAATTCTATGATTGATATAAATAAATTTCAGGGTAGAAGTTTTTTTATCCAAGCCATTCCCTTGAAAAAAGCAAAAACGAAAACTTACGAGTACTATTTTGCAGCTGGCTTCAACCAATTTATCAAGGCATAATTGCAACTCAGAGTGTACCAAAAGATAATATAAAATTTGCTGTTCCAGTTAACTGGGATATGTAGCCACTGATTTAACCACTCAATATAATTGATGTCACAGTCTATGCAAATCAATGTGATTAATTTTTAGGATCCGCATGCATAGACACGAGGGAATAGCATATCAAATCAGCAAGTGAAGCATATAAGACATAAAAGTAGCAGAGAAAAAAAGAGAAAAGTGAGAAAAAAATACGCGCGCAACACACCACAAGAGCTCACACATTTTATCATGCCACACAATCACACATTGACATAATATGCAAATGTAGATTACAACCTGGAAAAGGTAGTCATAACTCATAAGGAAAAAGGTTTCCAACTAGACAACTACTCCCTCTACCTCACAAATCACAATAAAAAAATTACAATAAATCCTACTAACAAGTGAAAATTTTGACAAGAGTCTTTTGCTGATGCCATCCTTCCTATTTTGATTCCATAGCAAAGACAATTATATTACATGCTAATCACGAGTGAACTATCATAGACTCTAAGTTCCCAAAGATCTCTCCAAAAATATTAGTCAACGACCCAGATAATATATCTTAATTTTTTATCTTCAGTAAGGCGTCAATCACCACAAGAACAGAAAAATAAAACGGTATAGGACAAACGCAATTTCTGAAACAAGTAACTGAAATTATGAAATTTATACCAATGCAGTGATAGTTCATTGTAAACATGCATTACTAGAGAGATTACTACTATACCTTGAGAATAGGTCCAATTCTGAATGTTCCCATGACTTGCTCTTTGGCAACCAAACAAAGAAGGGGAATAAGTGCAAAAGGGATCTGAACTGACTGAAGTACATTGAGCCATTCATTCACAACATCTAGGGTGCCTTCAGAGGAGTCAAAGATAAGTGCGACCACAATAGTTGGAAGAATTGCACAGCTTCGAGTGATCAATGCCCTAAGCCATTTTTTCAATCTAAGGTCTAGGAAACCACCCATGATAAACTGCCCTGCGTATGTTCCAGTAATTGTGCTACTTTGTCCAGCTGCCAATAACCCAATACCCCAGATATACAAGATTGGGAAAACTCCACCGCCATATTTCTCTTGGAGATAAGTCCCAGCATTTTCGAGGCCAATATTTTTAGCTCGGTCCGTACCATAGAAACCCTTTGCAAACACAGTTGTCACAAACAGGTTGATAATAAAAGAAACTAAAAGGGCAACAGTAGATTCTATTGAATAATATTTGAGGGCCTCCTGGACACGGAATTTCTTGCTATGATCAATTTCTCTTGATTGTACAAGAGCAGAATGCAAAAATACATTATGGGGCATGATAATGCAACCCACAACTCCAACAGCCTGCTTTATTGTTCTAGAGCTAAGTTTGGGAACCACAATACCTGCAGAAGAGAAACCGTTTAATTTTCTATTAGTTGCAAGAAGTATAGTAATTCATTAGGAAAATTTCTAAACAAAAGGATTATGCTTTAAAAACAAACATTAGTTTGCATAGGATTTCCTAACCAAGAAGAAGGTCTATGCCACTTGGCTTTGCATCACCAAACATCCACGCAAATGACAGTGCCATTGTTGCAATCAGAACAGCAAAAAATGCTTCCAATTTTCTCACCCCATAGTTTTCGAGGAACAGAAAGATAAAACTGTAACAAGACAGAGAAAGGAGTGTCATACTAACCAAAAGGAGTTGAGAAACGAAAACTGAATACTGAAATTAATATTTTAACATAAAGTGCTAAAATACTATTTGTGTTCTTAAATTAGAGGAAACAATATATCAAAGCTAATCGCTTATTATCCTTTCCAGGTTTTCCAGGCAGCCTAACAAACTTTGACTGCTCCATTAACAAAGAACAAATGACATATGCATTAAGTTAAGGGTCACACCCACACCAACACCCACAAATAATAAATTAATTAGTCATTCAAAGCTCTTTCCACTAATTACTACATTATCAAGCGCAATCTACAGATGAATAAACAAAACAATTTTTTTTAAAAAAAAAAAACTGAATATAAGGCAAAAGCAGTAAAAACACATACAGAAACAATAGCACAGCTCAAAATCCATCAAATTAAACGAATCAAAAGTTACCGAACTTACCAATCAAGAGCAGTAATAATAACACCAGCCCAGAGAGGAACGAAGCCATTACTCAAAATCCTGATTGCAATCGCACTTCCAATAACCTCCTGTATATCAGCCCCGATCAGAGCCACCTCCGCCATGATCCACAGCACCATCCGGGCCCAAGTGGGGTACTCCTCCCTACAAAGCTCGGCCAAGTGTCGTCCAGTAGCCACTCCGAGCCGAGCCGCCAAGAGCTGCACGAGGAGTCCCATGGCCGTTGCCAATAATAGCAGCCATAGCAGCGAGTATCCAGCAATCGCACCCGCCTGAAGATCCCCCTCCAGATTTCCAGGGTCCAAAAACGCGATACTCATGAGGAAACCCGGACCAGTGAAAAGCCATAGCTTCCTCCACGAAAACGGCCTCGCGCCGTCGGCTTCGGAGTCGGAGTCGATTCCGACGATGTGGACCTTCTCTGCTTCGTCATACGCGGTTTCCTGGTCCGGGTCGAGCAGTAGCGGCTGCTCCTGCTCCTGCGGTGTTGGCATGATGAGGATTGGGTGGGCGTACAGCCTACAGAGGAGAGACTGTGTGGTTAATGCAGGCAATGCGATTTGCGAACCTGAAAAATTCAGTTGCGTCAATTGTACGAACTACTTACGAGACAAACAAGAAATGGATTGTTATTTGCGTTTATGTAGTGGATTCCTCAAATAGAAAAAGAAAAAGGAAATAATTTATTTTTACATTATCGTTTCCGGTTATTTTAATACTTCACTGCTAAAAGTAATATAAAAAACTATATTTGATAATAAATTATTTTTACTTTTCGTTCAGTGCGTTTTCCTTTTTTTCTTTTATCAGGTCCTTCAGACAATCGGAATTCACTCCTCCTCTCACGGTCTCACACCACCTTGTCCTTCCTAGGTTAAGATAATTACACATCTCTGTCCACATGTTTAGCAACTCCAGCCAAATCACGACGATGCATATTAGCCAAACACACACTGTACTGTTTGAAATTTTGCCAATAAATACGACACCGCTTGGCGATGAAAAAGTCGTTTGGCGGGCCAGGGGTGTATCTTATAGTGATGTGGACAAATAGATGGTTGATACAAAACGACGCGCGTGAATTACATGGGTGCTCACTCACTGCTGAGGTTGCCTTGCCTGGCTGTTTTCAGACGTAAATCAACTCTAGTAGTGACAAAAATTCTCTAAATTTTTTATTTTTTAAATGGATCTTATATTCATTATATGATTATATGATAATCAAATCACATCCTCCTTAAATCATGAAAATAAATTTTTTAACAGAATCTTTAAGTTTTAAATGTCTCTCATCCATTTTTCAATAAAATTACAGCAAAATTAATATTATGTCTCACATCTTTTACAAAAAAATAAATCACATACTCATTCACATCATCAAAACATATTTCTTCCTATAATTATATCAACAAAATCCGACATTTATTACATTATCAAATATTCATTTTCATACCTCACATTCTCTAAACGGGCGGAGGGCTAAAACACGAGCAACGACTGATGCTGTTGCCACGTGTGTGGGGCACAAGAGAGCGGACGTTTTATTCGTGTGTTGCTCATGGTTGCACGGGACTTCGTGTTCCCACGTTACGACAAAACCTGAAACTTCTTCACTTGTGGTACTGGATCAACAGTCTTGTCTCGGCCATGCCATGTTCGCACGTCTAGTGCACGCGTCTTCGCTTCACGACTAATTATCCTCTCCGAGCATTTTCTTACCAAATACAGTATGTAGCTTTATGATTACGATATCCATCAAGATTCGTGCCTGAAAGTGAAAGGGTAGAAACGAGAGAATTGAAGATAAGTATAGGAATATTCGTTATTATTTATTTACACGGGACTTATCGTTACTTTTTTTTTTTTTTTTTTGAAGAAACAATCTGGATATATTACTCAACCATAGAGATTACATCACTATCAGACATGGTAGTTAACCAATCTGGAAAACAAGTGTGCCATTGCACTACATCAGAAATAGAAAGAGAGAATCTAGCTATAGTATGGGCAACCGAGTTACCCCTCTTCTTGTGTGACAGTAGGACACAGCTGAAAATGTTTCTTCAATGTACTTACAATCTTCCAAAATAGCTCCTGACCGGCCATAAGACTTGCCACCTAGAGCAAGGGCTCGAGTAGAAATTTGAGAGTCTGACTCAATCAGAATATGTGTGAATTGGAGATCCCTAGCAAGCAATAGGCCCTCTCTACATGCCATAGTTTCAATTGATTCCACATTCAAGAATTGGTCAAAATGTCTAGCCTTAGCATCTATAACACGGCCCGCATAATCACGAATAATAATGCCTATACCAGAACATCCATTTGACTCATCCAACGCACCATCAACATTGACTTTAACATAAGGTTGGATAGGAGGCTTCCATCTAGTAATGATATTAGAAGTTGGAGGCACAGGGGGTTGTTTCAAACACTGTTGATACTCATATAAGAGCTGCTCCCCTTTAGCTACAACCTCCTCTCCTGAGCTGGATTTACCTTGAAAAATCCATTTGTTCCTTGCTTCCCAAATACTCCAGAGTAACATAGCCCAATGACAACAATAATCAGCACTATAAGAGAGAAGAATATTACGACACCATTCAGTTATACTCCCCACCCCATTCACTCGACAAATTTGTAAAGAGGACCATCTCCACACATCCTTAGCCACCCTACAATCTAGCAGCGCATGAACAATTGTTTCACAATCCTCATCACATCGGCTGCACACAGGGGAATCAATTACCTTCCTTTTAAATAAGCCCATTGAACAAGGGAGACCGGCCATACAAACACGCCAAATAAACAATCTAATTTTAGGGGGAACTTGCAAATTCCAGATGGACAACCACCAAGATGAAGTAGATGAACTGGCTTCGCCCCTCATGCTTCTCGCCTCCTCCAGTTGCCGGGCCAAAAGATAGCCTGACCGAACTGAATAAACACCTGAGGGATTAAAGTGCCATACTAGAGTGTCCACCTGGTTTGTAATTGGCAAAGGAATTGAAAGAATGGCTTCAGCATCACCAGGTAGGAAGTGGTTTTTGATAAACCCAGAGTTCCATTTATGATCAGAGATGAGAGCGGAAACTCTCCATTGTATAGGTAATTGCGGAGGCGAATAAAGACGGAAAGAGTGGGGTCTATCAATCCATCGATCGTTGTAAATAGAGACCTTTTGACCGTCGCCAATACGCCACCTGAGGCCATGTTCCAGCAGATCTCTACCCGCAAGAATACTTTTCCACAGGAAGGAATGCGAAGCTTGCAGACTAGCTGAGAGAAAATCTTGGTTCGGAAAATATTTAGCTTTTAATACCTTTGCTGCCAACGAGTGGGGAGCTTGTATGATACGCCAACCTTGCTTAGCAAGCATGGCCAAGTTGAACTCCCGCATTGATCGAAAACCCAAACCACCCATAGCTTTTGGAAGGGCCATCTGACGCCAAGAAACCCAACTAATTTTCTTTCGAGACTCATCTCCACCCCACCAAATCGGGATAACATCCCATCAATTTTAGAACACAAAGATTTAGGCAGCTGGAAGCAAGACATGGAATACGTAGGGATAGCTTGACATACAGCTTTCACTAGGATTTCCTTCCCTGCCTGAGAGAGGAGTTTCCCTTTCCATCCAGAAATTTTGGCCCAAACACGATCTTGAATAGCCTGAAAACATATATTTTTATTCCGCCCAACTGTACAAGGCAGCCCAAGATACCGATCATGGCTCGCCACTTCTCGCACTCCCAAAATAGCCACTAAAATGCGCCGCAAAGAAGAATGCACCTGAGGGCTAAAATAGATAGATGACTTAGAATAATTAATCAGTTGCCCAGAACATTGAGCATAAATATCAAGGATAACTTTAATATTTTCCATTTCCTCAACTGAAGCTTTCCCAAAGATAAAACTGTCATCTGCAAAGAATAGGTGAGAAATAATAGGACTACGTCGAGTAGCTTGGAATCCATGGAGAGACCTAGTCCGAACCTGCTCCTGAATAAGAGAAGATAACCCTTCAGCACAGAGGATAAATAAATAAGGGGACAAGGGGTCTCCTTGTCTCAAGCCCCTCTCCGGTTTAAAGGGAGCCGAAAGTTGGCCATTAACATTGACACGATAAGAGACAGAAGAAATACAAGCCATAATTTTTGACACCCAAGCAACAGAAAAACCCATCCGCAGCATAATATCTTGGAGAAAAGCCCACTCAACACGGTCATAAGCTTTGCTCATGTCAAGCTTTAAGGCAAAATGCCCCTCATGAGAGCCAGAGGCCTTAGCCATAGAATGCAAAGATTCAAAGGCAACCAGAACATTGTCAGTAATGAGCCTCCCTGCAATAAATGCGCTTTGAGAATCTGAAATGATATTAGGGAGAATAGGCTTAAGCCGATTAGCAATCATCTTGGCAATAATTTTATATATCACATTACAAAGAGATATGGGGAGAAAATCAGTGACTTTAGAACTAGCCTTAATTTTTGGGATAAGCACAAGCACTGTTTCATTAATGTGTTCCAGGTTGCCCCCTTTGTTAAGAAAATCCAGGATAGAGGCAGAGATATTACCACCAATGATATGCCAAAACCTCTGGTAAAATCGAGCAGAGAATCCATCAGGGCCTGGTGCCTTATCTGGATCCATTTGAAATAAAGCAGACTTCACCTCATCTTCAACAAAAACAGCATCTAACTTGCGATTAATGGCCGGAGAAACACGGCCCTCCACCATCCCCAAATAAGCATGAGAATCAATTAGGACATCAGCTCGAAATAGGTCTTAGAAATAATTGGAAAATTGTTGTTCGATAACGCGAGGATCCTCAGTCCAGTCTTCATCATTAACTCTCAATCTAGAGATAAGGTTACGACGACGTCGTTGCTGTGCTTTGTGATGAAAATATTTTGTATTTCTGTCACCCTCTTTCAGCCAAGAAATTCTCGAGCGCTGTCTCCAAAAGACTTCTTCCATTTCCAACAAATGATTAATTTCAGATTCCAATTCTCTTACTTGCTCCCAACACTGATTCATCTGGTTATTAGCAAAAAGAGTAGCTAGAGAGGTTTTGGCTTGGGCAAGTCGTCTCCCCACGTTAGGACCAGAAGATCGCCTCCAAAAAAGCAAACCATTACGAACAAACGAAAGGGCCCTTGTAATATCAAACAGAGAACTACTACAAGGAGGACTCCAATGATTTTGAATTACCTCCTCACACCCATCCTCCATCAACCACATAGATTCAAAGCGGAAGGGTTTTTTAGTAGCATTGATCTGCAATCTCTTTAAAATGATAGGAAGATGATCTGATCCAACACAAACCTCATGAAAAATGATCAACTCTGGAAATCTATTCCTCCAAGCCAAATTACACAGACCTCTATCAAGCCTACAACGAATCAATTCTTGACCTGCAACATCATTACGTTTAGACCAGGTAAATGGGGGTCCTTTGAAGCCCAAATCCATGAACTCACAGTCCTCCACCACCGAGCGGAACCCATCAATCTGGTTCTGGGGTCTAGGTTGACCACCAAATTTTTCATTAGAAGAAAGAATTTCATTAAGATCACCCATAAGGAGCCACGGAAAATCTGAACCATCCCAAAGTCGTCTTATCAAATTCCATGAGTTATACCTTTGATGAGTAACAGGATCACCATAAAAGCCCGTAAAACGCCAAGCACCCCGATGATCAGAGACTACCATACCATCAATATGGAACTTCGAATAAGAGGACAAAGAAAAAGAGATGTCATCAGACCATAGAAGAGCCAAACCACCTGCCAAACCATCTCTATCAACACAAAAACAATGCCGAAAGCCTAATCTTCGACGAACAGAATCAACAGTACATGCTAAAGCTTTAGTTTCAATTAAAAATACCATACTGGGACCTTGCCTCCGCACGATATCGTGAAGAATTCGAACACTTCGAGGGTTCCCAAGCCCCCGAATGTTCCAGCTGATAATAATCATTGGTCCCGGCGGGGCTGTTCAACAGCCTCCACCGATAACTTCATGTTGTTATTGACTTCCTCTAATCCAAGTTCCAAGGAAGCAGAGCAGAAGCCAGATTGTTTTTTTGCAGCTTGTTTATCATCCCACTCACCATCATCCACCTCACGGCTACGCTTACCAAGCTCTGGACTATCAGAAAAATCCTGGGCCATGCGCATTTTGTCTCTAGCCCGACGCTTCCATACAGAACGCGGGGTTGTTACGGTCTGTTTAGATAATTCATTCACAGACTCAACACCACTTTCTACTATTACACCACAAAGCACCTCATGACCATCCTGACCTCCTACAGATACCACTGCATCCTCAGTTCCACGAATCTCCTTAGAAGGAGCATCAGTAATGGGTGTGCCAATAAAGGACCTAGAGGCCGTGTCACCATGCTTCTTAGAATCATTATTGTTCCCTGTAGAACCATCAACCCCATCAACATCAGCCCATTCCTTCGACCCGGACCCAACATCAACACTATCTGACGATTTTGGGGATCTAGGATGCCTTCCCCTATCACCAGCTTTGGAATACAGCTGACTTGCCCGGAGCCAGTCACCATATTGAAAATCATCCATAGACTGTGTCCCTGCAGAGTTGACCCAGACTTTGCAATCCCGATGAGAATGATCCAGCACACCACAACAATAGCAGAAATTCATTAGCCTTTCATACCGTAAAGTAACCCATTGAGGCTCCAGTCCTTCAATCCGAATCTTAACTCCCCTCCGAAGAGGCTTCGTAATGTCGATATTCACCCGAATCCGGAGATATTTACCCCAAAGGATAAGATTCTCATCAGAAGATTTGTTCTCCAGCTGGCCTAGCACAGAGCCCACCCTTTTCGCAACATCCTCGGTCATTCCGATTAAAGGAACATCGTGGATCTGAATCCAGAAAGATGCCCTATTGAGCGGCACATCAGAGGGTTTAGAGTTACCCGTAATCTCCCCGAAGACTACCATCGATCTATCAAAGTGCCATGGCCCATTCCACAGAACAAGCTTCATAGTTTCCACATCATCAAATTCAAAGAGGAAGAGGTTCCCTGGCAAATCAGAAATGCGAACAACCCCGGAGGATTGCCATGCACGAACCATAGTACTCTTAAAGGCCTCTTTATTCACAACCTTCCGAGAGAGGATCTTGCCCACCAAGCATCGGGACTGAGTCGACACATCAACTACCCGATTGTGGTCAATACTCAGTTCCTCCTTCTCCTCCGCTGTGAGGCGGAAGCTTTCTAGCCGCTTTGCAACATCATCCATCGCAGCCCAAAGGTCCTATATTGCAGCCGTGAAACTGTGATCTACCACAGGAAAGAGACCCTCAGAGAGAGAGAGGAAAGAGACCCTGAGAGAGAGAGAGCATTTATCGTTACTTTGAAAACTACCCAAGTTTTTTTTTATGTAATAGATTGTGGATCAAAGTTCCAAAATCCACTTTGCTTAAGCCCATGTAAAATTATCCAAACCGTATAAACAAGGAAACAAGTCGGTCAGTGTCAAAGATCTCCTGCATCGACTCAGTCAGGTTCTCATTACCACCTGTATATAGAAGCACGACTTTCCCTCCAATGAGATTTTTAAGGAGGAGAACAATTGGCGCCCAGATTTATAAAATGATATCTAAGCATTAGACCTAGTTTGATATGGATCTCATTTGCGCGTGTTTAGCTCTAGACGAAGATATTTAATTCACGCGTGAGGAGTATTAAAGACCTCTCACATCGATTGAGTTAGGTTTTCTAAGACTCGTATATGAAAATAAGTTTTTTCCCCTCTAATTAGGCATTTTAAGAGAGAAGAAAAGAGAGCCAAATTTATTACAATCAGCACCGCTCGGTTGTTTGGCCGGTGATGCCATGCGGATCAAGGGAGCAAGGCAATTTTTTTTAAGCCAGCCAGTTTCAAAATGGTTAAACCATAATTTATGTCTTTTGAATTTTTAAATGTGGTCACTAATTTAGAAAATATAATCTCCTGTGTTCCAATGTGGACCTGAAAGATAAGGCCAGGAGGCATTTTTAGACTCATACATACGCATTAGTAGGCCTTCCGCTCATTAAGCCTCCTTTATAAAGCCTGCATTGCTATGGCCCGTGCCAAGATTTTATTACTGGGCCCATCAGACAAATCAAGGCGTCATTCGGCTCATTAAACCTCGCTTATAAGTTATAAGGCCTGCATTGCTATGGCCCATGCCAAGATTTCATTACTGTGATCAGTGTGATCATCAGACAAATCAACGAGTCATTCGGCCCATTAAGCTTTCTTTATAAGGCCTAGATTGCCATGGCCCTTGCCAAGATTTCGTTTCTGGGCCCATCAGACAAACCTAGTGACGGCCCAATTCAAAAGAATTACAGATAACCCAGGCTTTTGTCAAATGATTTTGTTCGTGTGAACATTCCTCTAAAGACGAATATAACTGATTGGATTTGGTGGGGTAAGAGGAATATTAGATTCTATCGTCAAATAACTAGTAATCTTAGAAAGTGAGATCAGTGATGATTCGATAGATTCAATGTATAAGGATAATAAAAGAGGAAAATCACCTAGAAAGGTGCACCACAAAGCGAGCACCAGCGACGGTAAAGTCATGCTATTGGATATTGTAATTGTTCGCACAACTAATGATCATGCATTAGCCAGCATTTTCTTTTTTGACTCCAAAAGAATGTCTGAGATGTGGGAGACGACACACACAGCAATTACCTTCAAAATAAAGGTCTATGTCGTCTGCCGACTAATACAAAATCCTATTACATTCTAGGAAATGTCAATCGCTGTATTTTTAGTGGCATTTTTAACGCAATTTCATACACTTTTGTTCGAAAAAATATTGAAATCCTATATCGCTCAAGTATAACACCCTAAGGGTGCGTTGGGTTACACAGATAATATGTTGTAATGGTTATAAGAATAATTAAATTTCAACTTTATTTATGTTTGTTATACCAATATATTTTTTACCCTTGTAATGGACTTCAATAATTAGGCATTCTATTTTATATGTAAAATTTAGTAGTGAAGAGACATAAGTAATATAAAGTAATAGAATTTTATTACCCTCATAATTTGGGATTCGAAGCAAATAGTTTGACCAGGACCGATTCCCAGACCCCTAGATGACTCAAGCCAAATCCCAGACCTTGGCCTAGTCAGGACTTGGGATGACCTGGGCCCAGATCCTAAGATGACTCAAACCCCAAATGCCCCGGTCTCGAGCCCCTACATGACCCGAGTCCGATCTCGGACCCTAACAAGACCCGAGTCTGATATTGAACACCCATAAGACCGGGGCCTGATATCGGACCCCGACCTGTCCAAGGCTCAAACCTGGACTCCAACAAGACTCGAGCTCGATCTTGGTCCCGCACATGACTTGGACCCTATCAAGAACCCTAACCTGTCCCAAGCCCGATCCCAAACTTTAGCCTATCCCCAGCTTGACCGCGAACCTCGACAAGACCTGAGTTTGATCTCGGACCCTACATGACCCAAGCTTGACCTCGAATCCCTACATGACTCGGACCCGATCCCGGACCCCGGCCTATCTGGGGCTCGATCCCAAACCCGACAAGACTCAAGTCCGAACTCAGACTCCTACATGGCCCGAACCTCGATAAAACCCAGGCTCAATCTCAGACCCCTACATGATCAGGACCCAATCCTTGACCTAGGGTCGATCTCAAACCTCTACCTGTCCCGTGCTCAATCCCAAAACCCGACAAGACACAGTCTCGATCGATCCAAAACCCTGATTTGTTCTGTGCCCGATCCCGGACCCTGACCTGTTCCAATACCGATCCTGGACCTCAGAATGTCGGGATTGATCTCATACCCTGCCATGACCCGAACCCGATCATTGACCCCGACCTTACCCCAGGCTAACGGTATTACACAAGTAATGCATATAGTTATAACAAACAATAGTAATGCATACCCGGGTAAATTTTACTCATATTTACCAAACAATGGCAACAATTACTCTCCATATTCATTATTACCCTTATAACATCTTACATGGGTAACAAATTATATCTCTAAATTCTTATCCTATACCAAACGCACCTAAATGGTAAAAAACATATAAGACATGGTTGGAAAAAATTCAAGGTGAAACAGAAGACTTGAACTTTTAGGTTCGTTCATATATATAATATATAATTATTTGTACTGTCTATACAATAATTTAAATGGATATCCAAGCTGAACCCCGCCCAGTCTTTCATGTCTACTACTCCCTTGGAATTGACAACGTCATTATGTTAAGACATGAGATACATATACGTACAATGTCAAATTGTTAATGACCGTTTGATAAATATCATGCACATGGTTAAATGAGCTGAGTGGCCGCCACAGTCAAATCTCTACTTTCACTTTGTCAGCTCTAGAAGGCTTAAAGGCTCACTCTTTTAAGAGCTTTAGAAAGCTATATATGTTAGGAACGTCTGCCTTTTAATTCCGAATTTGAGTCATTGATACATGCATGTAGCTGCAGTAGTCCACATATGTTTGAAAAGCTAGATTAGGAAGTCTATTCACCCATTTCTTTATCACGTGGACAAAACATCACCTCACTAAAAATGAGATAGCTTTTCGGATGTGAATTATGCAGACATTGAAGCTGGACTCAACTTTTTATGAATGCCCATCACCTTTGACTACCTACGTAGTCGGATCGGCCTCATCTTTTCAAATATTTGGCAAATCACAAATTCTCAATTTGATGATTCAAACCTAATAAATTTGAGATTAATTCCAAATTTTTGAACTTAATTACCTAACTAATTAGTAGGTCTACCTTAATAAATTTGATTTTCACTTGGGAATGTTCCATTTTGAAGTGTATTGAAAACTTAATTATGAGAAATGCTATCATTAATATTAGATTATCAATTATATAAGAATAATAGATGATCACTAATATCGTGTAATATCAATTAATCAAATCACCATCAATTAAATATGGGATTTGATTGATTTATTTTAGAATTCTTTCATAATGCCCTCCGCCCTTTTATAAATAACAAGCTCCTGTCATCTTGAAAATCAAGCAATAATAATAAATGATGTAATTTTTTTTTAATAGACTCACTGATCAAACCATACAGATGATAAATCATGCAAAGGGGCTTGAACGTACGTTACCACAGCGAATGTAACTTAGACGGCTTTAGAGAGTGAATATGTTATTATAAGCCGAATCACTATAAATATTGTGTTCGTTACTCTTCACAAGTCACAATTTCATTTATATTTTATTCAACTATTAGTTCATCCTATACGTTAAGTTGGTCGGAGAGGGTGAGAATGTGAGTGCTTATCATTAAATTGTGTTTCTCTAACCATTATTTGTTCTTAAATACTCAATGTAACAGGCTTTTATGATCTACACAGAAACCACCAACCCAGTCACGGATATCCTGAGTCGTGTACGCTTCCAAGGAGAAGATTCAAATAAAAACCTAGTTTTCAGTTTTCACAATCAGATCCACCAAAAAACCTTGTTTTCACAATCAGATCCACCAAACCAGCAGAAAAGAAAGCATAGTAGTGGCCAGTTTTCAGTGGAGTATCTATCACGTGCGATACAATCCATGCACATAAATCTCACAGGGTACAAAACGAACTTTACAACAACACCCTCGAAACATGAGAAGATTTACAACTTTTGCCACGTACGGCAAGTATCCCAGAACAATGAAACGAAGGCATTAACATCTGCACATTTTAACGTCTTTACAGCGAAAGCACAAAAAACAAAAGGACCAAAAGCCAGACAAAACAAAAGAGACATCATGCGCATACAGATTATATCAACTTTATTACAATTTACACAGAGGGAGACACTGCAGATTACAAAAGCAAAAGAGATTACACTAGATGCGGTACAGACACAGTAATCAAAAGCTAAACCATGACAGTCACTGTACGGTGCTCTGTCCCTTTTTGTTGGTATCCACAGATATTACTATCGTTTCCATGCGTTCCATTAACGACGGCGTTCCGGGGTCCAGTGTGGCAAAGCTGGGCTAAAATGCGCCGACACCACTCGCGAGTCAAGTAGTTCCATGATAGGTGTAAAGCTGACGCACCGTGGCACCTTGTATTGGTTAATTGACGCACCACGAGAGATTGCGTAATCCATGAGCTCCTCAAAGGTGCCGTTTTTCACTACCCTTATCTCCAACGGTCCAATTGAGTTATCCGCAACTCGTCCTTGTCGATACACCGAGTTCAACGATTCCTCCATTGCCAAACAACACTGATTCAAAACCTCATCAGTCGGCGCATTTTCTGAATCTTTAACCAGCAATTCCCAGAATATCACGTAGTGTCCCGGAATCGCCTTTGTGTCCGCATAGCTCGTATACTCCACCACATTTGTATTGAACTCGTTCAACAACAACGAAGCGTTATCAATCCCCTTTTGGAGCTCAGCCTCGTCGGTTTTATCGGAGTCAATGCTCAATAAAACGTTCTTCCTTCTAATGAACCGGAATTGCGGAGCCGAGTTGTAAAATCCGGTGACTCGGAGGATGTCCCCGACTCGGTACCGGCATAGTCCAGAATAAGTGGTAACCACAAGTTCATAATCTTTTCCGACCTCGACATCAGCGAGATCTACCAGCCGTGGCGGCGAGTCTCGAGAGAGAGCCGGAGCTGGCGACTCGTAAGGTATGAATTCAAAGTAGCCCAAGTTTGGCATGATTGTGTATGAGACCTCTGATGGCTTAGACATTGGTTTCAAATTAAGGCCAAAAAAGCACTCCGATGAAGCGTACATAGTGCAAGGAAGTGGTAACCCACCACTATAATGATCAAGTGTGGGGATGTACTGGGCCATAGCACCTGTCACAATCACATCCAGATATTTAGTTTTGGGCCAGATTCGTCTGATTATACCTTCCCACTTCTCTTCCCAACATTCTTTGGTTATAAATTCAGCGAGTTCCGGGTTCGGTTTGAGGATTTTAGCCATACATTCTCGGATTGAGGGATCCGTGATTTTAGGGTTTAAGGTGCCAGTGGAGATGTCTTGTGCGAGCTCTCTCCAGTTTAACTGGAGGAACTTGATGGCTCGAATTAGGCCAGAAGCGAAGACTGCACCAAGGCGGAGAACTTCGTCCCGCATATATAGACCGCAGAGCATCTGTGTGTACATGCTCTGGGAGGAATCGGCACAGAGAATTGCTTCGTCTGGGCTTGTGTAGACGTTGCAAGGGTCATATGGTCTGGTCCGAAATTGTTGACTCTTGTAGTAGCTTGTTAGAACTGGGCGTGCCAAGAGTCCACTTGGGGTTTTAGTTTCTGCCTTCACAAATAAAAAGTATAGGCCCTTCCCTTTGTCTAGATCGGGCACATACCTATTATTTTTTAAAAAGAAACAAAATAAATCACTCTATATTTAAAAGAAAATATATTAAAGAAAATTAAGAAAAAGCCATCAAAACTGAACTTACAGATTCATCACAGGAATTAGAAGGCTGAACAATATGCAACGACGGTCCCACTCATCAGCGATCATTGGCATCAGTTTTCTTTCACCAGCAGAAGTCCCAGAGCTGCAATAGGAGATAAAAATAAATAAATAATTAATTAAACAAATAAATTTAGTATTAATTTCCTATTAGCGTGGGAGAAAAATTAATAATAATGACAATAATATAATATTTGATAGTTTTGCTTTTGATCTCACCTAGTGAGGAACTCAGAGATAGGGTGTGAAGACAAGATAGGAGAGCGATCGCCATTAGCGATGCGTTGGATCTCAGGCTGGATATCCTCATAAGTAACAACAGGAATTTTAGACTTGAAAGTCTCACGGTCCGTGGCTGCGTTGAGTTTGAACCGCTTGAGATACTCAGTCTCAGCGTTACGACTCAATATCTCAGCCAAGACTCTCTCTTGAACTGAATCAGCCATTCTGGTCATCTCTTCAATAAACTGAAGCGCCTTCGCATCTTTCTCACAGGCGGGCACGCCGAGTGGAGACGATGAGAGAGCTGGGTCGATTCCCATGATAACTAACAGAATAGAACTCGAAAACAAAAAAGAGGATATGGAGAGAATCAGGATGTGAAGTGCGAGAATTGGAGAGAATCAGGCTGTGAAGTGCGAGAATTGTCGATGACAAAACATTGCTTTATATAGGGGAGGCAGTGCAACATGTTTAACCTAAGTGCCGCGTCACTGATGCCAACGTGGAAGGCCGGGCCGGTAGTACTTTGGAAAGACGTTGACGGAGCGACATTGGAAAATATTTGTCTGAATTTATGATGGGGAACATTAAGGGGACAAGTGGGAGCCCACTACAAGTAAGAATTTCTAAAATAAAGCCGACAATGGGGGTCCATGTGTCTTGCCATGTCAGCATCCGATTGTCCAAGTTCTTTGCGTCAGCCAGACCACGCGGCTCTTTTCTGGTTAGATTGTTGGTCACAGATAGCGACTGCTGCCGGCTAAACCTCTAGGCCATAGCGAGAGGGAAGATAAGGCCTTAATTTCTTATTAATTAGTATTATAGAAACAAAGCTTAGGCCTTGAAAAAATCAGACACGACTAATGCTCCGTTTGTTTGAAGAAAATTAATAATTCATGGAAAATAACTAATTTTTAGGGTTTGGATAAAAAGATTGCTAATTATTTTCTTTTATTGTTTGGTGGAATTATGAAAAATATAAATTTGAGATACAACATTTTTTTTTTAAAAAGTTTTATTTATATTTTGGTTGGTTTTATGAATTCAATGGAATATTTCTTATTTAAAACAAAAACTCAATACAAAAAAGGCAAAACAATTATAGACCGTCAGATGTAAACTCAAAATAGTCGATGTTTGAATTACGATAAAATTGATTTTTGTTTTGAAAACAAAAGAGATATCATTGGATTTGTAATCAAAAATATAATTATAATTTTTAAGATTTTAAAAAATTATTTTGGACCCCAAAAGTTAAAACCTCATTTTAAAACTTTATTTTAGGAGCTCAAAGGAGAAATAATATATATATATATATACGTTGACATACTATAAATTTTGCTTAATAAATTTTATTTTCTTATTTATAAATATCACAAAATTAGGAAAAGAAATTCAAGAGGTTGATTTTCTTCCAAACAAACGGAGCATAAGTGAAAATGTAATTTTGTTGATTAATTGAGATGAGCTATGAAAGCAATGTATTAATAAAGAAGGTAATTATTGGTAATTGTGATTAATTATTCTGCAATCACGTGGATGGGACTTTTTAATTGATATAAGTAATAGAATTTGTGGTTTTGTACTGGCACTGTGTGTCGAGGCTTGAGGTGACAATTTTTATATGAGGGGGGTAGGTGAGGCTGCGCATTGTTTTTACGTCATGACAGTTGCACATTGTTTTCTTCACCCTATTTTGGAGGTTAACTGGCTAAGATTAAATTAAACTAATTATTAAGATACGGGTTGATTTGTTTATGATTTTTTGTATATATATCTCCATCAATGTGAAGAAAAAAGTGGATCAGATGTTGACATGGAACATGCCCATTTATCACGAATTGGTCTCGATCATCTCTTTAATTTCATTTACATCAAATTTGCAAATATCTCAGGAATCATGCATACTAATATAAAAACCTATTGAATACAATTGATTTCCGGTTACTATTTGTATAATTAAATAACTACTAACTTGCCTGATTTAATTTGGTGTATAATGGGGGTAACAAATTAGCTTTTTTCTTTGTGTATGCATATATATAACTTGAGGAATTATCCTATAAAGTACTAAAAGGAGGCCCTGCATTTTGGGTCACTTCTAAGGTTCAAATTATATTTTTAAAAATTATATTTGTATTTTGATCGATTTTACGAATCCAACGGTATATTTTTTATTTGAAATAAAAATCAAATTCAACATAAAAAAGTTATTAGTCGTCGGATATAAACTCAAAACATCTTATATCAATCACAATGAATTTGATTTTTTGTCTCGAACAATATATATATATATATATATATCGTTGGATTTGTAAAACCGATCAAAATATAAATATATATTTTTATTTTAAAAAAATATATAATTTGAACCCCAAAAGGTATAACGTTATATCATTTTATGACTTTATAGGAGAATTCTTCTACATACCTTGATGATTATCTTAAACCATGCATAACTTATTTTACAATTTAATTTTAGAAGGATATATATGCTGTTTTAAGTCAATCCATATTGGCAGTTGTTCTATATATATCTTTGATACTTCAATCTCTGTTTCCAGGAGTGATGTGCACATCGTAATATATGGGTTACTATCATGCGATTGGACAATGAATTATTATAGAAACTACAAGAGCTATTTGGGTACATATTACTCTATTTTAAGACTTTTTAATTCCTGCTTGCTTTAGTGTGTGAAATGATGAATGATGGTGATAATGACCTACTTTAAAACAATTGCAGTGATTTAAGATTAGATAGTAATATGAGGAAAAAAAAACTTTTTAAGTTAAAATCCAACACCTCTCAATGGTATAAAATCTGTCTAAGGATAAAATTGTGCGGACCTTCGAGCATGTATAATGAGGCTCTTGAAAATTGTATTGGGATAATATATTGGGAATGCGTGTTTTTGCTGATGTGATTTTATTATGATATGCGTTTTGGTGATATGAATGAGAAAAAATGATTTTGGTGTAATTTTGTTAAAGAATTGATGAGGACTATTTGATGTTTAGAGATTTTATTAATGGAGAAAAGAAAAAATGTATAGAGATTTGTGTTTTACTGATGTGATCGTATTAAAAGATGTGTTTTGATAATATAAATGAATATGTGACTTAACTTTTTATATAATAGAAAAATGAAAATTTTGGAGTGTCATGTACAATCGGAGTTGCTCTTAATGTCGAAGCCAACAATATCTCTACAAATTATTCGGATTTAATTTTATTATCATGTGAGCATATATTAGTTTTATTTCATTGTATTATCATCGGTCATTATCGTCAGTCACGTGCATGGATGAAAAAGCGGATTGAAATCGACTATAAAGGAATCCTAGCCCCTACGGAACTATTGTACAAACAATTATCCATCAATTAATAGAGAGAGCTAGGAGGATCATAATCATATTTTTAAGGGATAATTTATAAACAAAGCCCTTACGGGCCGGTGACTAGATTGGCAGGCTCTTGTTTGTTTGCTGTAAAAATAATCTAGCTTATAAGCTAGCATATAAACAGTAAAATAAGATGTGACGCGTTTGGTAAAACTTATAGATGATATTAATTTATAAGTGGCGAAAATTTTATTTTTATTTGTATCTTTTTAATTTTTATGTTTATTTCATTGTACAACAAGTATAATATTATACAAACTGAAAAGTATAGTTTAATAAATATAAATTTTAAGATAATTTATTATTAAATTAACTTTCGAGTGTTAATAAAAGAAAATAAAAAATCTGGTGACTACGAAAATTTTATGTATTACTAAAAGAATAATCTAATATTCATATGAATTATAAATATAAAAAAATAAAAAATGGCGAACCACCCTCAGATCAGTTTCAAATTGGAACTTATTTTAACTTAGCGTTAAGACACCTGTTTGGTGAAGCGGTACAAAATAGCTTATAAGCTAGTGCTACCGTTTTGGGCACCGCTTCACCAAACAGAGCCATGATAATGGGATTTTTTTATTTTTAAAAAAGATAATAAATCGAGTGGCATGCATGGTTATATATGATTAATGGGATTTTTTTTATTTTAAAAAAGGATAATGAATCGAGTGGCATGCATGGTTATATATGATTGTGTTCTGATCATCAATCCATATCTTTATTGTTTTCAATTTCTGGAATGACATAACTTTTAAAAATCGGGTGACGATATACATGTTGGGTTCATTTTGGGATATATAGAACTATAGAAACAATAATTCATCGGCCCAAATATTTAAGACATGGAGCAAGGCTAACCATAATTCATACCTTCATTTGTGTGCAAGAGCACGAGATTGATCGCTATTTTTTAAACTACATATCTAATGAGGATTTGATAATACACATTAATTATTATTATTATATAATAGTTATTTTTTAGAAATATATACGTGTAAACTCGATCTTGTTGTTTAATGAGTTAATTAATTGCATGCATTTTTGTTTTGCATAAATCCCATACTTACTACATATTTTGTTTTGTATGATGCCGTTCTCGGACCCAAAAAATGTATGAAACCTCACGTATTTCTCAAATCATTGCACTTTATATATATATATATGTTGCATTTACATTTGAGTATATTGCTTTAATTTATAGAGACAAATAATTAACAACCTATTTTTCACATAACTCACTTTTATCTCTTCTACTTCAAATTATGCAATGTGGTATCGAAAAGTCTTCGTCGTTGCTGATAAAACTCCATCCAACTGTCCTCCCTACATATAGTACATCCAATAGTGTGAAACAATCAATGATCGATTACTTCTTGGTCTATCCACACACGCACGACTTTTAAAACGCATCATGAAGGTTAAGGAGGAGTCTATCCATATGAAACACTTTATGGAGACAGAGGAATGACAAGTTAACTTCCACTAAAGAACCTCCCGCATCGATGGATATGTTTTTTTTTTTTTTTTTTAGGTCAAACATTTTCTATGGATGATCCCATTAAGATTGTGTTTTCTTGGAAAAAACTTGTATGCACGAGACGAGACACGGACCTCACAACCACTACAATTTGCCAATTATCTAATTAAGGGCAGTAAAGATGTTGAAATCATCCGATTTATAAAAATAATAAAAAAGGACGTTGAAATCAAAGTGTACGTGTATTTTCTTACGGTAACGTAATGTGTAAGAACGCACGGTTAAGTAAGCAAAGTGACACCCAATAACGTATCGAGGTACTTCCCGCAGGAAATTACGTGGAAACTTCCACTCCAAATTTTAAAACATGCAGATTGACTGATTGAGTGCTTGTCTTGAACAAATTGCATTTGACTATAGAGACTCCCTACTAATGGTTAATGGTTTGACTTAGTCTCCTGTCACCAATTTCTGCAACATAAAACTACCACTCTTGATCTCTCACGTAATTGACTTTTACTTTTCTTGTCTGTTTTTTATGAATTCTGATGATGGTTTTGTTCACGGGAGCACGGTCAAACTTGTCAGCTTGAATAATTGGGTAATTTTGAAGAATCCCATTTAATTTCCCGCATAAATTTTCTCGAGAAAATCTGCCAATTAGAGTACACCATTGATATTTTGGCTTTTCTTGCTTAATTAGGTCTACAAAAATTGGCATTGTCAACTTTTTTATTATTGGAAATGTTGGCACCCAATACAGGAGTAGTTGACAAATTTAATATTTGTGACATTTATTGTTAGTCCCTCTCCACAGAGTGGACAACACAAATTAAATCATGAATTATTTGTGACCATGACATATTTTTATACGAGTAGTAACGACATTCATTCGTCACTGAATACACCAGCAAAAATCATCAATATATGAAGCAAAAAAAAAAACCATATCATAGAGTGTTTATTGTTTAATACTAAGCTGTCGCCACTGTTGCTCCGCCGACTCTTTATTCCAATCGAAGACGAGGCCATTAATGTAACTGAAAATTTGAGTTCCAAATCTTTAATTTTTCTATCCTTTTCTACGTTCATTTTATGAGGTCACGTACATTAGTTAATTATCAGTCGTCTCTTAGCACTGGTAGATAGGACGGCATACGGTTTTTATCCAATCATTGTCATCATCTTCTTCTTTTTTTCTTTGTTAACTATGTTTGGTCCCTCGTTCAACTATATTCCCAATATTGATATTTAAGTTCAGATATAAGTTTGCCTTATCTTATCTTATCGATTAATATTGTTTTTTTTAGCAAAGAACATTAATCAATCGTCAATGAATTGAATTGACATAATCTCATTGGTTCTGGTGTCCACATCAACGTATAACATGATGGATTAGAACCCCGAATAATTACTCAATCCAATAATGTCTAGAAAAAATGGGATCTTGAAAAGTTCGACAACAATAAAAGAGCCAAATCTTTGCAGAGGAGAATATACGATAGATTATAACCAATGCATCTCATTGAGACAGCAATATTGTCTCAGAGTCGAAAATGAAGACAATGAAAATGACTACATGCATGTGTTGCAAAGTATAGAGATATATATATATATATAAGAAATTCATATTAACAACAAAGAATTATATATAAATATTATTGAATTAAATAATATTTAACAGCAAAAAAATCATATGTATATATTATTGAATTAAATAATATCATATGAAACCAGTAGACATAAAAATAGTAATCAAAGAAAACAATCGATGTTACCAAATAACCCGGATTGATATGAAAATGAGCGAAGTGAGGTACGCAACATCGAATCTCCTTAAGGTTAAAATTGTCCAGCCACTGGTGTCTCTGCCTCCGAGCAATAAACCTCCCAAGATACAACACTTCTTGAACTGTAGATGAGTGACACACCCCACCAATAGACTTGGTCGAACAACAATATGAATCACACTCTCATATTTGTGGAACGGAAAGAAATATGGAAGAGAAAATTTAGCAGAGAGAAGCTTTGGAAATTCCATTCTCTCTTCCATACCATTTGGGCTACTATTTATAATAGAACCCAAGAAAAATCAAATTAATACTGTAACGGAAATATTAGAATTAAAACCGTAACTGAAATTTTAAATTTCGAATAAGCCTCATGTCCACATTCAACGAACCTAGTAATGGGCTAGTGCAAAATATTGGGCCCAAATGGGCTACGTAAGCCCGAGCCCGAACAAAAGCTTGGGTGTCTTTGAGCCTAAGTTTTACATCCAACACTTGGGTCTATAAACTCAAGTCGTAATTCTTCAATGTGGGATTTTCATATTTCTATTATTTTGCACTCAATATATCATGTCTAACATGACCAATTTTGGAGTCAATTTCCATTCAACCAAAAAATGGTTTTGGACAACTTTTAACTCAAATCTCTAGTCTTCATATTGAAGATTAGAACCCACTAAATTACATTCAATTAATACTCAATTAGTTGTAAATAATTATTGATTAAATAGTGGTTGACCACCATTTTTCCAACAGCATGTTCGAAGGATAACCCACACCATACATAGATGGTTGCTACGTATATGATTTTTGTCAACTTTTGAGACTGACTAAGTTGTTATCAACATGACTACATCTAGCTACACCGATTATTGATGTCCTTACTTTGAAAACAACACACAAGATAAACTTTTCAAAACCTCTGAATATTTTCTTGAATGATCGATGCGATGACATCCATATATGCATTTGTCATGTGAATGAAAACGATACATGGCAGCACAAATTCACTGCACCATAAGAAATTAAAGTTTTTCCGTGTGAAATAGTATTGTTTGTTGAGTGTACGCTATATATGGGGACTTCCCCTAACTGTCGGTGAATTGTCTTATAGTCTCTCAAATCAAATGTGGTCCAAACTAGATAACTCAAAGCAGGGCCATACACGAAGTCAATTACTTTCCCATGGTTTTAATAAATACAACTAGCAAAAAAATCGATTTCTTGCATGAGTTGCAATGTTAATTTGTTCTAACAATCCGTCACTATAATAGCAATATTCTTCTTCTTTTTGATACAAGGCTGGGGATTTTATTAAGATAAGCGAGAAGGAAAAAAAAAGCAACGTTTTTCGGTCAATATTCTTGGGGAAATGTTTTAAACTTGTTGGATCCTTCAAAAGAATCGATATCAAAATATAATGTCAATATATATTCTTGTGGCAATGCGTTGAACGTTGGTCTAACTTATAATGTCCTTAGGCATAAAGATTCTATAAGAGTGGACTTGATGATCGAAATTTAAGTATATATCATTCGTCTAAAGGATAAACTTGTTTGATGTCGTCATTGATTATAAATAAATAAAAAGACTATCACTAAATTATCTCTTGCAAAAGCAAGTCTCTTAAACTATAATGATGTGTTTATGTATACTTCTGCCATGTAATTAGGGTACATTGAAATAAATACATATGTGATTGATTTACACATTGATTAAATATAAGAATATCACTAGTTAAAATCACATAGACGGTAGATGGCACCAAACCCTAAACCAGGCTCTAGCTAAATTAACCAGAAATATATCCCTAGTCAAAAGTCACATGGCTCGTTTATAGGGACATCATCTAGGTTTTGTTCAATTGTAGGTATCCATCTCGATCTACGATGCATGATCAAAGTTTTGATCAGAGTCGTCAAGATCACATGGCTTTGATTTTCTTTGCGACCTATTTACAAATGCGCGTAGGTTCCCTTTTTTTTGGGCCAGTAGGCACATCCGATCGTAGGCCCATTTTTAGGCGAATAAGCTGGCCCCTTTCACTATTCAACAAGGCCCAATTCTCGTCTAGCAGTGAATCATCTTCTTCGAGAGGGGCCCATCAGGTTACTTAAAAGGCTAACCCATTGGACATCCAAATATAAAATTGTTTAACCGATGCAGATTTAAGTCCACAGACTTAGTGGCCTCCCAGACCAAGCCCAATTTGACGGGTTTGGCCCATTGTTCTGTAAGCTTTCGGGTACGGTCTAGGTGGAATTATTGATTGTTTGATTGATTTATTTTTTTTCTGGTCATTTCTTTGTCGTCTAAATTGACAGAGTTTTGACAATTCGGTATTCACCACATCAAGTGCAGATATCTTAAGCATTCTATGATCTTATAAATCTAATCAATCTCTAGGCAACTGCAATGGAGAAACTATTTCCTGAGGCTGGCGACCTTAAAATTCATCTCTTTATTTGATCACATAAACCTGTTACATATTAACATGATTACAATCGAAGATTCAAGTCAAGATTATGCAAATCTGATGATTCTTTCTTGAATTTGTCGACGCGAAAGCTTCCCGGCCAGATCAAATCCATTGCATCCTCAAGCATGAAGGATGTCCATGCCGTATTGAACCCTGTATTGGCATCACCAAATCTTGCTACCATACTCGACCCTTCTCTGCTTGGCTTGTGGACAAGCGAGTGAGCTTGGACCCCTAACGATCGGATCGGAACAGAATTGAAGGGAAACCTCATTGATGTCATCATCATTTTTTGAGAGTGGAATCTCTTAGCAGCTCCTCTTTCTATCTTGTGTGCATTCTGGTGGCCTCCCAAGGCCTGTGAACTGTAAAACTTCCTCATACAGAAGTTACATGAGAAGACCTTGTCATGTGCAGGTTTTGATTGAGGAATATCAGAGTCACCTTCAGTGGGAATCTCATCTCTGTCGAGGCCTAGACTCAACCAATCTCTCAGATCATTGTCTCCTGATCGTCTTTCGTTGTTGCTTGGAGTTCGTGATTTGGCATCCTGATTGTTAGTTGATACATCTCTTGCTGCTGCTACTGCTGCTTCTTCTTCAATCTGGGAAACCATTGCGATAGGGGAAAGTTTTTAATTCAAGGGGTTTAAAGTTGTGGTGTCTACTCTTAAATAGAGATCCTGATGTAGGGAGGAATAAAATGGACAAAGTGGGAAAGGATCATCTTGAGCTTTTATCCAAAAAATTGATAAAAAAAAAAGAATGGAAATTCACCACGGCTATTCATTTCCATCATTTATTTTTATACAGGATAGTAATTTCATTTTCTATTGTATCTTTGTATTTTCTTACTACTTCAAGCCATGTTTTTTAGGTTTTCCTCTTCATTTATCTCATACACAAATTCTCTAGATTCTTCTCACCATGGTATCGCTATCTATACCTATACGTTATGCATGCTCATATTATCTTAAATGATTTTCTTGGAAGTTAATTGATGCTATTATTATCTTAGATCTAATAATTTCATTTAGTATCTTATCTTCCCTAGCGTGTCCAAATATCCAACGAAACATTCAAATTTATGCCACGTGCATTTTTTGAATATGATCTCTCTCAAAAGTCGAACAAACCATATATCATTGCGGATTGTATGACTAAACTATAAAATTTTCCGTTCAATTTTAAAGAAACCATTCAGTCACATAAAAATCCAAATGCTCTTTTCCACTTCATCCTTGTGTTTTTAATCTTATTAACTATCATCTTAAAAAATCGAGTCAAGATATTTGAACACTTCTTTCTTTTTTTACATTTCTTACATCTAATTCAATCGTTTGTCCACTACTGTTCCAAACTAGTGATGCTAAAACACACAAGCAATGCTTATGTCAACTAAAAGTATTGCCCTTGTATTCCCCTAACTCATCTTTATCACCTTTTCCCCCACTTCTCCACAGCATCAACAATATGATTCTGTTTGGATGGATTACAACACAAGATTGAACCTAGACATGTCGATGAAACACTCTGTTCTTCAATCAATATATCACACATAAGCACATTAAATTGGAGTTTACTAAAACTCGCTTAGGATTCCCCCAACTCATCTGCATCGCCTTTTCCCCCACTTCTCTACAGCATCAACAGTATTATGATTCTGTTTGGATGGATTACAGCACAAGATTAGACCTAGACCTGTTGATAAAACACTGTGTTCTTCAATCGACATATCGCACATAAACACATTAAATTGATTTAGCTAACAATCAAACATGGTCCAAGGCACCACAGACACACTTCCCCATTTGCCCATACTGTAGTTTTGAACTCCCATACTGGACTGCAAGCTAATAAGGACCACACGTTGGGCGTGTGATTTGGGTCAAAAGATTAGGCACATATAGTTGAAATCTACTGTTAAGAGTAAAACTTGAAAGGCATAAAATTCATGGATAGTCAGTTCTCAACATCACCATAACTCTAGTCATTGTACTAGTAGTCGAGTTTCTGTCGGCTGAGGAGGAGATTGTTTTTGATAAAGGAGGAAAGAAGAAACAACCTGAAAAGTAGTAGGTACGTTAATAAAAAAGAGACTTTAAGTGAATGTTAAGACTCCTTTAGGAGAGCACTAGTGATTATAGTCCAGGATTATATAACCCATATTGTCCTTCTAACTTATAATGAACACTTACAATGGAATATGATATTTCAATGAAATTGAACAATATGAGTTGTATAACATTTTCCTTGAGAGAGGACTAGAATGTCATCAAGAACATGATAAGCTACTATTTTCAGAAAACTGAGGGCCCAGGTTACCGGCAATAATGGTGATAAAAGACTAGGCAAAGGTGGTTGTCTACTTCCACTAGAGTTTTATTCTAAAAACAGGAGGATCTATGGGAGTGTCTTCATGTAGTGGGCAGTGTACATGTACAGGGAGAAGTTCATTGAGAACCACAAGTGCTTATTCTGGCAGTTCTAATAATACTAATAATAATTCAAAGAGTAGAAAGCTTAGTTCTCCCCACATTGGTGTGAGGAAAGCAGCTTTGATGCTGAGGCTTATTTGAGATAAAATAATTGTGGTGCCTGGAATGCTGAGTCAGATCTTACAAAATTCCACCAGTCCTATCAATTGGGTTCACATAATAAGCCAAACTAGTAGAGATCGTATTCAAATAAAATAACTAGCCACTCAATGCTCTATGGATAAATTAAATAAATAATTTGGTAATGACATATTACCAAACGCAAAAAAATGCAAAAAAATCCAAAACTATGAACAGATCTTTCGTTGCCTTTCAATCAATTGCCAACAAGGTTATGCAGAGATGAAATAAACATGTAATTCTGTGAAACATATATGCATATCAGGTCATTATCATACGAGGGTGTCAAGATCAAAGCATCTGTTGATAGAGATCCGAGAAACCTCCAACTACAGTTTCAATGGAATGCTGATTCGAGAGAGAGATGCATCACACTAGATGAAAGCAACGCACAGATAACTAAATAACACCAAAAGATCTATAATCAGCACAAGCAGGAATATGGTTGGCTTATTCCGACATGTTCATAAATTCATGGAAGGTGCTTCGGCTGGCAAGATTGTTTTTCTGGGAATATGAAGAGAGCTACAGCTTATCAAAAATAAAATAAAATAAAATGAAGAGGGCATTTCATATAATTTTTTAAAAAAAGGATAATATAACCAACAAGGCAATAGGACAAGTGGACTGGTATCCAGTAACAATCCACTACAAACACCCAAGCAACCATCACTTGCACACGAGTTAGTTTGAAACATTTGAGTGAGAGTGATGTTACTAAATTAAACAACACCACTACGGGAAAGAAAGCAATACCTCGTCTCAGTTAAATTCATTCACAACCCAAATTTAACTACCATTGTCCATTATCTTTTCTTGGACTTCAACCAACATAAAAAATTGATTCCATCAAAGACAGACTTCTTGGGCAACTTAAAGTTCAGCAATTAATTGAAAATGAGAAAAATAACTGAGAAAAATCATATAGATCAACCAAGACGTCTCATGATTTTTTATTCAATAAGGCAAGAGCCTAGCTCAACCCAGTCAATTGCCTAATCTAGCAAAGAAAGTGACTAGGCAGTCTAAAAAATAGGATCTACTTATTTAATCCTAATGGGAAGGAAGGTTCATCCTATAACCTCCCGTTGAGATGAGAATTATGAAGCATATGTTTGAAGCAACAGTTATCAATAAAATAGCTTACATGACTCCTTCAAAACATTCCCACAAGACAAGCATCTAACCCCATCAAATGAAGCACCACCAGTGAACTTAAGTACCTACAGCACACAAGAAATCAGTAATTACTTCAACAAAGGACACTCATATCATACCCACACAAGATATGACTAATTTAGAAATAAAGTCCAAAGTATTGTAGAGCCGAGAAAAAACTTTAGGGTTTAATAATAATCTTCGAAATAGTCAGTCCTGATATGAAACCTACAAGCCCTCAAGTCATTTCACTAGTTAACAGCTTCCCATGCTAGAAAATAGAAAATATGAACTCTCTCTTTTAACCATGGTATTCAACATTGTGCAATGATGAGAATGCCAAAGAGGTATTCAATTCACACAAACAATTGTTTCGCCGATCTTACACTAATTTGATACATAGCACATGAAACGATATTGTATACTGTGTGATTTGAAAACTAAGGATATAACTTAGAATACATAGAGTGACGGAAGATGCACTAACCTCTTAAACTACATCGAAGATATAAGTCCCCCTTGGTAAATAGTTCAATCCTGAAAAGGGTTAGCGAACCATTGCAGTGATCTTTACTTGTGATTACATCTTCTTCACGCATTTGCACACCTAATCTAAATCCATTTAGTGACAGTAATTCTCATGTTCATTGCTGAAGCCTAAGGTCTATCAGAATGGTATATCACGATTAACATTTGTCTTTTTTATACATTACCGCGGTTCCATGAAATCTTACTAGAGTATACAATCTGGATAGCTCAAGCGTCCTTTGTCTTAATCATTAATTGTGGCCAGTTTGTATGGTTCTCGAGCTATAATTTTTTGAATGCGGTCCTCAATCTATTGTGTTCTTAAAGGGTTTGTTTCTCCTACTTTTAGTTTTCCTTCTACCATGCCTATGGTTTTTCTTTGGCAATCTAACAAGGCTTCCTTAAGGTTTCATAAACAACTCCAACAATAAGTATGTATAAATTATATCTCAGAACTACAGTAACAAGTTACAAGATGGCAGATATACCAACAATGGCGAAAGTAAATTGTTTGCAGAAATTCGGAGTAAGAATAGCATTTAAACTGGAAACATTACAGAAATACCCAATGAGTTAAAAAGAATAAATTCAAAAAAGAAAGGAGTGAACGTCGAAATGAAATTTTATCTCAAGCGAGTGGGATGGGAAAGAACTATCCTTCGATAATATAACAAAGGAAAAACACTAAAAAATAAAGCACATCTAATATATTACAAACTGGCGATCTTGACAAGTACGACAAAAGAAAAAGGTACCCTGAGACAACTCGCAGCAAGCGCGAGCCTGTCCTGCGATATGAAAGGTGAGACAAGTCGCCGCGACGACACTGTGTAGCGGCATCAACGACTGCGCGCACCCTAATGCCCCCGTCGCCCTACCATGCATTAATAAAAACAAAAAACAATTTAGCACTTCAAGCTATGAAAATATGAATTATCCATTTTTTTATAAATATACACAATTATACAACATGAAACATAACAGTTACTTGGGAAGAGAAAAGAGGGACCGGCGTGAGGGATGGCGGGGTGGGAGGGGAGGGCCCGAAGGGCAGTAGTGCCGGAGGGATGATCGGACAGGTGTTCCTCTTGATGTGGAAATCAGTGTTCGTGAGAGAGATCCGCAGCGCCAAGCCATCTCTGTTTCTGTTTCTGGAGATTGGTGCACACTATGTGGTCCCATGGACAGCAGGGTTTAAGCACCAACTCTAGTGTCTTCCAAACCCTATTAAAACGGCACCGTAGGATAGCGAAATTAGACAGCCCAGCCCAGGATTTCCTGCCCGAGATAGCATTCCAAGAAGTCAACCCAAAACAGCAGCCTGAGAAGTCAACCCAAAACAGCAGCCCAGGACCATATTGGGCTTGGATTACAAGCTCCGTGTGTCATAAAGAAGCGAATAGGACTAATAGCGCCAAATGTTTAAACGGGTACAGCTCCATCCATGTCCTCAACCACCAGCTTCCCGGGACCTCCTCCATCACCACGCGCCACCACCAGGCACCACTTGCCATCACCAGATAGGCTTGCCTTCCTCATCGATCAATCTAGAACCATTCAACGCCTCCGCCAAATCCATGCTGTTCTCTATCGTCATAATCTCCATCACCATCCCATCCTCAACTTCAAACTCCAACGGTCCTACTCGTCTTTGGACCGACTTGATTCCTCCCTCACTTTGTTTAATCTTACCCCGGAGCCCAATTTATTCTTCTACACATCAATTATCCACGCCCACACCCTCCACAATCTCCATCGCCAGGCACTTCTCCTATATATCCAAATGCTGAATCATGATGTTGACCCAAATACTTTCACCTTCTCGGCTATTTTAAAATCCTGTCCGATTGAACCCGGAAAAATGATTCATTCCCTGGTGATGAAACTTGGGTTCGATTCAGATTTGTACATAAAGACTGGCCTTGTTGATGTCTATGCGAGAGGGGGTGATGTAGTGTCTGCTCGTAAGCTGTTTGATGGTATGCCTGAGAAGAGTTTGGTTTCTCAAACTACGATGATTACTTGTTATGCCAGGTACGGTAAGCTTGAAGATGCGCAACTTTTGTTTGATGGGTTGGAGAAGAGAGACGTGGTTTGTTGGAACGTGATTATTGATGGGTATGCACAGCATGGTTTTCCCAATAAGGCTTTGGTGTTTTTTAGGCAAATGTTGGCTGCAGAGAATGTGAAGCCCAATGAAGTGACTGTTGTAGCCGTGCTTTCTGCTTGTGGACAGACAGGGGCACTAGAATCTGGTAGGTGGGTGCATTCTTTTATTGAGAACAGTGGGATTCAAGTGAATGTTCGTGTGGGCGCTGCTTTGGTTAATATGTACAGTAAATGTGGAAGTTTGGAGGATGCACGTTTGGTTTTTGATAGGATGAAGGAAAAGGATGTTGTTTCCTGGAATTCGATGATTGTAGGATATGCAATGCATGGATTCAGCCAAGATGCTCTGCAATTGTTTGAGGAAATGTATAGAATAGGACACCAACCTACAGATGTAACTTTTATTGGCATTTTGAGTGCTTGCGCTCATGCAGGTTTAGTCAAGGAGGGGTGGAGATTTTTTAACTGTATGAATGAGAAATATGGGATTGAACCAAAAGTTGAGCATTATGGGTGTATGGTTAATCTTCTTGGTCGTGCAGGGAATATAAAAGAAGCTTATGAGCTTGTCAAGAACATGAATATTGTCCCGGATCCTGTCTTGTGGGGAACTCTACTTGGGGCCTGTAGGCTTAATGGTTGCACGGCTCTGGCAGAGGAAGTTGCTGAGCTTCTTGTTAGCCAGAATCTTGCGAATTCAGGCACTTACATTCTCCTTTCAAATATATATGCCGCAGCGGGAAACTGGGATGGGGTAGCAAGGGTGAGAACATTAATGAAGGAGAGTGGGGTACAAAAGGAACCTGGTTGTAGCTCAATTGAAGTAAATAATAGGGTACATGAGTTTCTTGCTGGGGACCTGAGACATAGGAAGAGTAAAGAAATTTATATGATGTTGGAGGAGATTAATGGTTGGCTTAAGGCCCATGGTTATGCCCCGCAGACAGATGTTGTATTACATGATATAGGGGAGCCAGAAAAGCAGCTATCCCTTGAAGTTCACAGTGAAAAACTTGCCATTTCTTTTGGGCTTATCAGTACTAAACCAGGAACTACACTGAAGATTGTGAAAAATCTTCGGGTATGTTCAGATTGTCATGCTGTGATCAAATTGATCTCAAAAGTCACCAGTCGTAAGATTATAATGAGAGATCGGAACAGGTTCCACCACTTTGAAAATGGTTTGTGTTCCTGTGGGGATTATTGGTGAATTTTACTCTTTTCCTCGAGTTGTGTTGAGTACTGTTTCCATTGATGGTTCATTTGTTCCCTTTCGCAACGTATATTCTCAAGAACTGTAAGGGTCCTCAGACACAGGTAGTTCCAGAGTTCTTGCTGTTTTCATTAGTCATCACTATTCCTATCCTTCTTAATTCTTATGCTCTAAAGTCTAAACCCTTCTTACTTAAAAGTTGACGAGATAATGGGAACATGGAGATCAAAAGACAGTGATTTTCCAGAGAAACAGCTTACCATGACGATACTGCACCTCAGTTAAATTTATGCAAAATGAAGATTCAGCAGATTTGTTCTTTACAATCACAAAAGATAACTTGGCTCCTGGCATGCAAGAAACAGACAGTCTAATTGTGAAAGGGAGTTGCATAAATTACAATCTTAAGGGATATAAATAAAAGCATTCATACAAAGACAACATCAAATTTGAATTTGGGGCTTCCTAAATCACCAGAAGACAGTTGTTAAATGGGAGGTTGTAGGACTACTGTACGAGCTGTAGTACAGGGCAAATGACCTGCTAACGACCGTTCAGTAATTCTCACTTTGGCTAACAACATGAATCAAAATCAGTAAGCAATGCCTACATCTACGTTAAACATGAAACATAAAAGCATTATACACTTCTTCCTATGCCCATTTCAATGCTAGAAAACTGTCCCAGCTTCTTGTTAGATAAGCATCTATCTGAGTTGCATGCTCTTTAATTCCTTACATTCTGAAATTCAACACGCATACTGTATTGTTGGCAAAACATGCAGCAATCTTGTCGCCATCCTTGTTCCAACAGACTTCAAATATACCTCCCTTACCAGCATATGTTTTTACAATCTTTCCTTCCTTCAGGGACCAGATGTGAACGGATTTATCAAGAGATCCACTAGCCAAATACTCTCCATTTGGGCTAAATGCAACTGAGTACACAGGTTCCCTGAGGATTCAATTACAAAAACATTTGTCAGACATAAGAATATATATATCTTCTCAAGATTGCACTATATTAGAGTTTTCTCTTGCATATAAGGTAACTATATCTATGCAAGAGAAAACTCTAATATAGTGCAATCTTGATAAGATGTTTGGGTGCAACCTCATTATGCTCTATGAAAACTAAGTAGGTTATCATAACCATCAAATTTATCAAGTTACGAATTGTTTGGACACGACCACCAAATTTGGCTAGAGGTATGTGCAGGGAAATACTAAAGAGTAAAAGAATTGGAAAAAAAAGAAAGAAAAAAGAATAGAATATTCCAATCGGAGACAACATTCATGCCCAGCAAATCCAGAAGGCTCACTCCACAAGCATAAGTCGAAGAAAATATGTACTGATCATTGAGCTTTATAGGAACATAATCTTTCTTCCAGTTCTCTATAATGTAAAGAAATCAGAGTAAAGAATAATAATACCTGTGTCCATTAAGGCTGTATATAAGTCTCCCATGTTCCACGTCCCATAGCTTCACTGTCGAGTCAAATGATGCACTAAAAGAACAATAAAAACAGGGAATGCTTACATATACAACGCAGAAAATAAAGTACAAATGATCAGCTACAATTACCAAAATTTCAAAGTATTGTGAGTTGTCCATCATTCAATGCCAAACAGCATTGACATCAATGGCTAGTGAACAGGAGTACAAAATACCATTTCTTAGACAGATGATCAATTGTGAATCTGAACATAAGATTCTGATGACTAATTCTACATAAAATGCAGACATAAAAAACACAATGGGTTCGAGACAAAGGTGATGCACGAAATCTTAATTTGGCAACACAATTCACTAACCTCGCCAGTACTAATTGCTGGTTTGTCCCAGGTCCAGTTGGACTCCATCTGATAGTGTATATCTCCTGTAGAGTGGTCTTCTATATTGGTTTAAAATGAAACAAACAAACACTGTCCTTGTGCACAAGACATCATCAACATCAGAGAAAAGAATTTCAGCTGTACCTTAGAGTGCTCCCTCAAATCATGAACATACTTGTCTTGCTTCATACTCCATATCTGCCCCATGAGTAGACCAAATAAAACATGTGAGTCCTCAAACAGCAAAAACAGAATCTATTTAATTTAGAAGCTGGCAAACATGACTAAACAAGGTCAATTTCTCTTTTATAAAATTAATCAAAATAAACTCAGTAAATCAAAGTAATATTAACAGAATTTTTTAATCTCTGCGACTAAAAATGCAATAAAAAAGAGAGATGATGAAAATTTAGTAGAAATAACCTTGGCAGTGACGTCATCTGAGCAAGAAGCCAGCAACAATCCTGTTGGATCCCATTTGACGCAATTAACCTCGCCCTAAAGACAAAAAGAACAAAAGATTAGCCAAAAAAATGTCGTTTCTAAACCAAAATGGCTCGCTTTGTCCAATTGTCCCAGAAATATAATGCTTCCAGACATTACAACTCTACCCTTAAGATGATCATCTGGGCCAAAGTATTTCCCATTCACGGCTTTCCAAAAAACTACATCAAGGGTAGGCTAACGAACCTCAAATAACTTGTTACACCAACAACGGAGAATGTATATATCAGTGGTGGTGAATCTCAAACAAAAGCTGGAACTTTCAAGTCCCAAATCATATCAGCTAAAGCCCCAACGTTAAGATGGCCCTGACAAGGTGTTGACCAACCCAACCCCAAATGAATTTAAATTAAATTAGGCCTCCAGGCCTGTCAACCTGAATGAGAAAATTTGTTTATATCAGTCCTTAACAACTTTATGTTTAAGTGCTTAAAGATATAAACCTCTTCATTGTACTGCACTGGACCACCAGATTAGCCTAAACTCGTCAGGGTTGCATTCATCTGTGCAATGTTGACTCATTTTGACACAAGACAATATGGAATTAGCTGTTTAAAGCCACAATCGAAATGAACCTACCACTAACTGCCAATAGTAACAACCCTGCTATACTTGCGGTAGCATGATGCTCAAATGCACACAGGAACAAACCTGATGGCCTGCAAAAGTTTTTACAGGGCGGGTTTCTCCAATCTTGCAGACATATATCATGTTATCGGTAGAGCTCGTAGCAAATGAAACATTGTTGCGCCAGTCAACATCAAGTATTGGACCTATAAATAGATTAAAAAAATGAAAGTTGAATCGAATGACAACAGATGTGACATGCATTGTTTTTCAAGTGTCCAATGAGGTACCTTCATGAAATTCAAACTGTTGTTTCCATTCATCTGACTTTACATCCCAGACTATTGCAGTTTTATCACAGCTTCCAGTGAGAAGATAATCACTCTTCTTGTTCCACTTTAGAGAAAAAATGGGTCCTTTATGCTTAATAAGAGTACTCTTCAGTTCACCTACATAACAGAAAACATGGGATATAATAATATACATTCCTTCTGATGACTATGAAAAATAAACATGTGAACTATGGAAGCATTGAATTCCAAATATAAAAAATTCCTTCTTTTCTGCATCTTTAAGATGGCTATGAAAAATAAACATCAAAGATAATATCCCACAGAGCAAAAATCAAGAAAACATACCATGAAGATTTGAAAACAAATCCCCATGCACATACATCAAATGTAAACTTCCAAATAAGGGATAATTATGCCAGAAGACCTCCTTTATCCAAAACTTCAAATAAGCACATCTAATATTCCTTAGTTCAAAAGAAGCACCCCAATTTTTTTTTCACCCAAAAAAAGTCCTTTCGAGGGGCACATTTGGACAGAAAAATAAAAGTAAAAGTGTTAATTGAGATTTTAGACGGCAAAAAAGGCTCATTTAGCATGCAAATAGAAGTTCAAGAGATTATTTTGAACAAAATAGAGTAAACAGGCTCATTTCCACTTTTGGATAAAGTTGAGGGGCTTCTAGAATAAGGATATCTATTCCTCCAAGTAATAAGAAGACGATGAGAGAGAAGGAAAAAAATTGGAAACGCCCACATCATTGCGACTCTACTACAAAACAATGTTAGACAAAAACTTCATAACTATTTACAGCCAAATACTGCCTTCCAATATTTTACAATGGGCATGGAAGAACCGAAGAAGGCATCTGCTCAGAGCATCTCTGTAAGCATGTCGGATCATTTGGGTAATGATATTTGAGCTCCTACGAAAGCACGAGCTTACACCTAGCAGCCAAGGCCATCAATCCAGTCTATATTAAATATTATTTTGGATGAAAAAATAATGTCACTGCAGTGGTACCAACCAGGTACCAAAAGTACACTAACTTCGTAAAATGGCAAGCATGCCTTCTCATATGTTACAATCATCCTCCACAGCCTTCCTTTAGACCAGTAAAGCATGAAGAAAAACTACATTTTCTCCATATCACAGAAAGCAGCTTCAATTCCTCGAAAGGCCTATTATCCCTTTCTAGACACATTGACCAGCACGCATAACCAGAGGTAAAAATCCCCTATTTCCTTCTGATTCTTTTTCCCAGAAAGAAAAGACAAAAAGCTCCAGTTCCTCCATATAATTGTTCAAGAAGCCTATAATAAATATGAACTGTGCTTCCCACGCTCCATGTGAGATATTTGAGATATAACGCTCACTTTTGCTGCACTATCTCATTCCAGTAATTGATCATTTGGTCCAAACAATCTCAAAGCAAGCATATCTATCTAAATAAATCCAGGGGTGGGGGGCGGGTGGACAGACAAATGGCCTCTTGAGACAACCACTAACAACCAAGGGAACAAACAGGTCTTAGTCTCTTAAATTCAAAGACAAGCTCGATACGAGACAGGGAGCCTGCCCAATGGGAATGGTAAAAGTGCAGCAAAAGAAATGTGCAAAACGAAAAAGGCAACCAAAACACCCCATGCAAAACAAAAAATAAAAAACTCTCCATGCTTTTCTCCTGCCCCCAAAAGTGCTTTTGATAAAAGAACACCAATCATGCATTGAGAAAAAAAGAAGATATCCTGCCACAGAGCTACTGCAGGCTTCACTAGAAACCATGGAAAAGCATCTTACCATTTGTGCTCCAAATTCTCGCTTGTCCATCATATGAACCCGTCGCGAGCAATGTACCATCACCCTACATAAAGGTTGGTACGACAAAAAAAAACTCTCAGCAGGAAAGGCAGTGATAATTCCAATTACCAGAACTTTATTTTATTGAAATTCGTACATTCGAAGAAGGCCATACTGGTCATCATTAATTCATTTATTAAAGAAATGCAGCAAGGCATTGAATTATTTGAATTGTTCATGAGGTTAGAACAAAGATGAGAAACCTCCTAGCAAAAATGAGGGGGAACTATGGAGACTGATCCTACTTTTTTCAACTTAAGCTTTTCCTTGATGACTATAACATTTTGGATTATTGGCCTTGAATTTGAGCCTATTCAATTGAGAGCATCCAGCCAGTTCTTACATTTCCTACTTGAGCTTTCTTATACTTACAAATTATATTCCAAACACAAGAGTTAACTATAGTACTATACAAGGCATGATATTATCCTTTATTACCAAGAAAATTCCCATTCATTGGTGTATAACTGACCTGAACAGCCTATTAACAATTTTTTTTAAGTTCCTTGACATATTTAGTTCACTAGAAGTCTAGAACTTTTAATTATTGTACGGAAAATTTACTATGTGCTCTCCATGCTCATTTTTTTAATAATGAAGTCAAACAGCCATGATTGCCCAAAGATAATAAGTACTTTTTTTAATTTAAAATAACTTTTACTCATGGCCACCAAGAAGGTGAAACCTAAAGGAGAAGAGCTAATACATACTTTAACACGCATTCCTACAACATGCAAATATTTGTAAAGATATATAGTGACATTTTGAAGCATCAGAAATAAAAAAACTCAAGGACCAACACATTTTCAAAAAACTTAATTTCTAAAAGAACTTAAGGCTGTTACAGAACTCACATTCCAATCAAGAGTGGTGACATCTTTACTCTGCTCATTCGTTCGTCCCTGTACATGCTTCAGGACCAACACATTCAAAGGACCATTTTGAGAAGTAGACCTTGAGGTCCCATCAGCTATGGTCCAAATACGAGCAGTCGAATCACCAGATCTTAAAAAAAGTTAGAACGATAAGAGAGAAGGTGAAAAATTAGAGGAACTTAAAATTCCAACAAGGCGATACATAATTATCACCATCATCATAGTCATGTTATTATACGCCTTGGCACAAACTGCTCCTTTATGTAACTAAGATATTCACACCATACATTACAGGTATTATGCCTCCAATTTATATTTCAGCACGGTCAAAAAATGAATAGAAGATATTCATATTCCAGGAGAAGTCATCAAGAACTCCTAACATGAATCACCCTTGTAAGTTAAACTTGAATGACAGCAAAAAGGAGAAGAAAAAAACTTAACTCTAAGAAAACTTATTCAATCAGTAAGAGAATTAGACCATGAACCAGTCACGTTTTCAGCTGCCCAAAAATGAATTGCCTTTGCATTAGTTTTGATACAGAAAGCCTACGGTTTAATGTTCAAAATATCTAATTTCACATTCATAAACATACTTATGGAGCATTAATGAACACAATACATTTGCACAAGACACATACATGTACGATATTAACGAATAGACAACATCAATGTAAACTTAGTAACTTACAATAATCTAAAGTAAGAGATAAAGCTGTAAAGAAATAACCATTCCGGGAAGGAAAAAAAACTAATACTCACCCAGATGCAAGAAGAGAACCTGTTGGACACCATGCACCAGCACAAACCTATAACAAAAGAAAAAGAAGCAGATTGTCATCAAGCATGAAAATATAAGTGGTAAGGGATATGAGGAAAACAAAAATCTGAAAAGAACAAAATGAAGGAAAATGGAGAATAAAGAAACCTCAGAAGCATGCCCTTCCAAAACTGTCACATCAGAACAAGTAATTTCACCTCCCTGCGATGTTGATGTTGTAGATATATCCATTGGTTCTGGTCCTATTGAACATAATGCTTTCATAGTTCAAAAACGGGGAACCCAAGTATTAGGCTATATATATATATATATAGAGAGAGAGAGAGAGAGAGAGAGAGAATCAAAAGAGGTGTAGAATGAGAAGGTTGTGTGAATTGCATAGCACATACAGTATCACTTAAATGCAGACCCTTCTGGAAACTCCTCACATCTTTAGAAAGGTTTATAATTTATTTCCAATTTTTTTTCTTTGCAATCCATATGAGCATTGAGCACAGAATAATACAGATCAAAATAATTGCCTCTGGTTGCTCTCCTAATCATAGGGGTAAAAATTGTTTTCTTATAAGAGACATACACATTAAAAACAATTTATGTCTGATTCATGATGAGTTCCCCAGCTGTCAAATATGCTAGTAAAAATAGCAGGCTAATAGGCAGAACAAAGAAATTACGTAGAGAATCAATTCACCTCCAGGAACTCCATTTTCTTCATGCTTTGGATAATCCTTGTCCTCCTGAATTGTAACCATCTCTCTATCAGTGTTATTCTCATGTTGCTTTTCTCGCTCCTTGCCCCTTTCTATCCTCTCTCTCTCCTTTTCACGTTCCTTCTCCCTTTCTATTCTCTCTCTCTCCTTTTCACGTTCCTTCTCCCTTTCATGTTTTTCCTTCTCTTTCATGCGTACACGTTCTCCTTCATGCTCCCTGTCATGCTCTTTATCTTTATCTTTATCTCTATCTTTCTGCAAGTTCTTTTTTCTTTCCTTAACAATTTGCCTTAGCTCATTGACATCCTTTGTAATGAGATCTATTGGTTGCAAAAACGAAAAATCTTCATCAACATCTGCATCACTCTGGCAAGCTCGGAAAACGAACCTTAATTAGCAGATATTACATTGCAAACACAAAAATCACTTGAAATGATATAGGCGACTATAGATGGGCATATCAATATATTTAAGCTTCTAACATTACTCAAGTTTGCTTCCATCTCCAGGTACTGAAGTCCTTTCTGGATAAAGGTAATAAGAGCCCCAGGTGGAACCAAATTGCCATCAATAGAGCATTTGTTAATACCAGCCTCATATCCTAAGGCAAAAGCTGAATGGGTAAAACCTGCAAGAGTAATGAGAATATAAATTTAGAGCACAGCATCATTTATTTTTTAAAGGCTTAAAGGTACATCCCCTAAAGCACGAAAAGCAAGCACTAACGTTCTATGTAGCACAAATACGAACACAGATAAGACCAGAAACACACGCAGATATGTGATTTTTCAAAAAAGTAGGATACGGATACGGATACGTTGGGGGACATGTTGAATATTTATTTTAACATATATATATATATATATATATATATATATATATAAAGGCAAAGATAGACATTTAATTTAGCAGGGATATTAATGAAATAAATCTATGGACAGATATTAATCCTATATTAACAAAATAAAGCAAATATATTATGTTGATTTCTTTATCTAGGCAATGGGCGATATAGTGTATGAACCCATAAATCACAATATTGTATACAAACCCATATTTCTTTATCTCACCCTTGTATACGAACCCAGAAAGAATCGCCTCACTTGAGAGTCGTCGATTGTCGCAAAGCTTGTTTGGTGTTCTCCTGCGTGTTTCAGTTTCAGTTTCAGGGCTTCTATTTTGGCCTTTTGGATCAAAAAAGGATTTTTATTTAACTTATTTATATTAAATTACGATTAATACTTTACAAAAACGCTTAAAATATGGGACCTGAGCGTGTCCGTTGATTAAAAATAAAATAAGAGATACTCTTTTTTACATGTCCGACATGGACACTCTGGCCAAAACAGAGTGTCTGTGCTTCTTAGCTTGAGATTGTCTAACCAAAGTAGCAAATTTATTAAGAAATCAACACAGCAAGCGTTACCAGTGGCTTATTTTTTTATTTATTATTGAGCAGAATATCTCACAATTCCCTGGAACATGTAAAAGAATCTCAAGTCATGACTATGAGTGCAAAATGTTGCCTCAATGATACAGTTTTCTTCGCTTCACTTTTTCCCGAGAACATGGAAGCACGCCAAGGCAAGGCCACAACAGACTCCACCCCTCCAAAGTAAACCCAAACCCCAATACTAACGGTCACTGGCAAACCACGAATGCTAAAAAAATTCAAATTGTTTCATTGGGATAGGGATTCAATACTTTTAATTTTTCAAACAACAAATTACGTAAATATATCTGGTTGTGAATGGGAAATTGAATGTGGCCACCTATTTTCCTTTATTGGGTTATAAAAATGAGCAGTTGTTCTAATAGATAGACAAATAGACAATCCTTCAATAGCACAAAACCTCTCCGTTAGGCAAGTGAGGGTTTCAGATAAAGGAATCCCTTTATCCAATGGCACTTCATATTTGATATCGTTTGATAAGGATCTCAGCAATTCCTTAACAAGCTCAAGTCAACCACTAATTTCTCCAAAGTAATAAAAAGTAGTTTTTGAATTATATTAGGAAAACTACTGCATAGCTATATTCTTTCAATCCTTATCAAGACACACATTACTCTTCGTAATGGCAGCAAAGATTATAAATGAGAATCACTGGTTCTATATAGTATAAATATTTATGGAGATTTTTGAGGGCTATGGCCACTGCTAGCATCGCCTTATCTCCACCACTGACCACTTGCCAAGTAAAGCCTTATAGAAGATATTTAGAGGTTTCATGCCTAGAGTCTAGAAGTCTTAAGATTATCCAACTTTACCAAGTGGAATTTGAGGAATCCTGAAGTTTCTCCACAAGAATACTTATTAAAACCCTTCAACCTCTTGTGAAAAGTTAACTTATTATCTTTCAATACGGAATTTTTGCATGCTTCTCTCGTTACAAGGATCAACCCTTTCATCAGAACTCGAAACAGAATTCTGAACCATAATCAGAGACAATTAATTCTTGCAAATGGAAACGCCAAATGAGAGCAGCCTCAAGCACCCCAAAGAAGTTCGGTCTATACCACACAACATGCTAGGCTTGAAACATAAATCAACACCCTCTCCAAATCAGTTTAGATCATATTAAAAACTTCCCAATCATACCCAATGGTTACACTGCCACACTGTATGCTAGGCTTAGATCATAATTAACTGCCTTCGCCCCTAGAGGGCCTACCCAACTTGCAAGTGCAAAATCATCATCCTACATACTCCACGAGAGCGAGCACTAGGAAAAGATAACACCCAAACAGGGACCTAGACGACCACTACCGCCCTGTGATATAAGCTCAAACCCAGAAAAACCATCAATCATAGATGTCATGGTACCCACTTCCCACCATCCAATAGAAACCCTAACTTGACTACAGACGACGTAGCAAAACCAACAGATATTGCACAAACAAAAAGAACGGAAGAAAGAAGGAAGAAAAAAAAACCAAAGTAAATCCTAACCTTTTATTATCCATAGAACCAAAAAAAAAATAGCAATACCTATCCTATCCGATTTTGTAAAAGAGATAAATTATTAGCATACCTGATTCTTGAAGATAACGAAAAACGAGATAATTTAATTCGACGGATGTGATGGAGGTTGTCATTGTCATCGCGAATCCGCCGGTGTCCAGTGGCTGAGCCGGCTTCGCATGTGACCCGAGCTCGCAAAGAAAGATGGTCTGCTCTTGGTTGGGACTTGGGCGTTTCGGTAATGTCGGAGGCCTGAGAGCGGAAGACTCGTTTTCCAATTTTTTATGCCGTTGAAACGAATTTATAGTTGGGTTTTTTGTTTTATATGACCTCCTTGTTCAATTTAGTTGACTAATAAAAGATAAATTTAATCTTTTGATTAATTTAATATCAAATTTATCTTCCCTTTTCCTCATGCACTGTCTCCATCTCTCTAAGTCCGGCCATCATTTTTGTCATCGTAACAATCAAAACGAAAGTTGAACTCTTAGAAAAAAATTCAACAAATCATGAAAATTTCCGTCCCCGATAGGCACTAGAATCATGAATAGAAGCTCGCGATCAATCAAACTTCTTTCTTTCAATCCAGTCAACTCCGACAACCGTTTTTAAAACCGAATACATCGTTGAGCTCACAAGAACAAATGCTATGATTCCCAACCAATTTTTGGTCATATCGGTGAGGTTTGCAAAAATTCTCTAAATTTTGAATAAGGAATCTTCTTGAATAATTTTTTTACTTTAATTTCGAAAACTCTTCTTTTATAAATGGAATATACCATTGATTAAGCAATTCTATTAATTATATGCGCTATCTTGTATATATAAGGTTTGGTTAGTGGTTGGAAGCCTTGAATTTGAATCTTCGTTATAGTGGGCCGAAAATGAACAACTCTGGTGATGGCATGAAATTCAAAACAGTTATTCTTGAACCGCCAAGGCCTGTCATATACTGGGTTCCTTCTCCAATTGTTTGTCTAAAATGGAATACATGTGGTTCTTTGCAAGGAGAGGCTGCGGGTATTGGCGGGGTGCTGAAAGATTGTAATGGAAATTTTATTTGTATCTTTTCAGGTCCCTCTGATCATTTAGATGCTACAATAACAGAGATTAAAGATATTGCAACATCGCTAAAAATCTCTTTGGACAACAAAGTAGGCACAGAGCTAAGCTAGTATATCATTGTCGAATCAGATTCTCTAAATGTGTACATTAAGTTAACAATATGCCAAATCAATCACTGAAACAAGTCTAGTGCATATATATATACAACTCTTTTAGCTCAAAGTTTGATTAAAAGTAGAGTTTAAGACGGAAATGAGTTTAAAATAAGTTGAGCATGAATATGCTTATTGGGAGGGAATAATAGAGGAGTGAATAAGTTTAAAAATAAATTTTGTATGTTTAGTTTGATATGAAAATGAACATAAATTCTGATTTGAATGAATTGTGATATACATAAAAAAACTGTATTACCTTTTTATAATAAATTGACAATTTTATATGAGATTTAATATAAGCCTAATTTTGTCATTTTAAAAAATATTATGTTCTCCCCATGGACAGAATAGGGCCCATGAGCTACCCATATTTTATATAAACTAAACAAAATAATGAATTTTGAAAAAGCTCATTCTCTTGTCTCATTTCCTAATCTCTTCAACCAAAAGTGGGGTTAAGTCTTTTGTCATCATTGGTATAGTGACACTATAGCAAATATCCCCCTCCAAAGAGCATGTATAATGGACTCTTAAAAAAAATATTGAATAATTTATGAGAATGTATGTTTTTATTGATATAGTTGTATCGAGATATGTGTTTAGATGGTTTGGAAGACTACGTGACTCGAATTTTTGTAAAATATATGAGATTTAATATTGATTTTAGTATAATTTTGGTAAATAATAAATGATGAACATGACATGTAGATATTTTTTAAAAGAAAAAGGAAAATATAAAAAATAATTTGTATTTTATTGATGTGACTGTATTTAAAGACGTGTTTTTGATGATGTTGATAAATATATGTTAATAGAGTAGGATTCAATAACAAAAATGAAAAATTTGGAGAAACTGTAGCATTGGAGTTGCTGTCATATTTGTATATATCCCAAATGCTCATGAACTAATTACAAACAGTTAAAGACAGGGAAAAGATAGAAGAGAGATAGCCATGGAAGACAACACTGTCTACTGCACTGCCATTTCTCTTATCTTCCTCTTTCTTGCAGTCAAATTTTACCTTTCAAGATCATCAAGCCATAAGAATGAGAAGAAGTCACTCCCTCCAAGCCCACCTTCAGTCCCAATTCTTGGCCATCTCCATCTCTTAAAACCGCCGATGCACCGCAACATCCTCTACAAACTCTCCCAAAAATACGGCCCAATCTTCTCCTTATGGTTCGGCTCCCGCCGCGTGATTGTCTTGTCATCACTATCACTCGTGGAGGAATGCTTCACTAAGAACGACGTCGTATTCGCCAACCGACCTAAACTACTCATGGCGAAGCACCTTGGCTACAACAACACACTGTCACACAGGCCCCATATGGAGACCACTGGCGTAACCTGCGCTGAATCTGCACAATCGAGGTCTTTTCCACTCACCGACTCAACATATTCTTGAGCATCCGAAAGGACGAGATCAGACGGCTATTAGTCAAGCTTTCGCGTGATTCTCTGGATGGTTTTGCCAAGGTAGAGCTGAAATCGATGTTTGCGGAACTAACTTTTAATATTATAATGAGAATGGTTTCAGGGAAGAGATACTACGGTGACAATGTGGAGAACGATGACGAAGCGAGGAAGTTTAGAGAGATCATGAGGGAGGCTTTAAAGAACGCTGGAGTGTCGTATCCAGGTGATTTCTCTCCGGCCCGTTTTGAAGTGGATTGATTGGGGGAACTATCAGAAGAGACTGAAGAAACTTGCTGGAAAGACGGATGCTTTTCTACAAGGATTGATTGAGGAGCATAAAAGAAAAAGAGAAGGTTTGGAGAGTGTGAATTCAATGATCGATCATCTACTTTCATTGCAAGAGTCACAACCAGAGTATTACACAGATCAGATTATAAAAGGACTTGTACTGGTTAGTGGATCCTCTCTCGTTAACTAAAGAAGATATTTTAAAATCGTCTGTTAATGCTTTCATTTATTCATTTTTATTTTGATAATTAAATACAAAATTATGCTTTGGATAAATCATTTATGCGACAAAATATAATTATGCGCATAAACTGATTTTTTTAAAAAAATTGGTCCCCGTGCAAGGTTATTCCGCCGCTGTGTGTCGGTGCTGAATAAAATATGCTAGCCTGAAGAATGTAGTAATCCCAAGCTGGCATGTCAGCCTGACACGTGTTCCCATTTAAGCCGCACAAATCATGTGGCATATGATGTGTGGATAACGATGGGAATGGGATTGGGCTGGGCCCTACCCAAATACATGACCCTTGAATACAATCTATGTTAATCAGAGGACAATTATTTGGAAGGCAAAGACAAAGATGTGGTTCATTTGTCTAATTTATCATGCATATATGTTTGGCAGGTCATGCTACTGGCAGGATCTGATACAACAGCAGTGACGTTAGAGTGGGCTATGTCCCATTTGGTTAACCATCCAGACGTCTTGCAGAAAGCTCGAGCAACTGGATTCTCGAGTTGGCCAAGAAAACTTGATTGACGAGCCAGATGTCTCAAAGGTAACCTGCATTCAAGCCATTATATGGGAGACACTTCGTCTGAATCCGGCCACACCGCTTCTAGTCCCACACATATCATCCGATGACTGTACACTAGGAGGATACTACGTGCCACGTGACACTATTTTATTGGTGAATGCGTGGGTTATACATAGGGACCCAAAACTCTAGGATGAGCCATCAAGTTTTAAACCCGAGAGATTTTTGAACTGGGAAGGTGAGTCTGAAAATTCATACCATTTGGGCTTGGGAGGAGGGCCTGTCCTGGGTCGAGCCTGGCCCAACGTGTTACTGGATTGACTTTAGGGTCATTGATTCAGTGCTTTGAATGGAAAAGAAAAAGTGAGAAATTAGTTGACATGTCTGAAGGCAAAGGTTTGATCGTGCCCAAACTCGAGCCGCTGGAGGCCATGTGTAAAGCCCGTCCCATCATGAATAAGCTTCTCTCTAACTGAGTAATCGTTTTATAGCTCATTTAGGGTATAATAATAATGTGTTTTGTGTGTCATTGTATTGAGCTTTCCTCTAGACCAGACCTCTTCCTCCTCTTTCCACTTTATTTTTTTACGTTTATTCCTAGCTTGCTTATCATATGTTTATCCTTCTTGTTTTCCCAAGAGACTGTTGTGAGTGTTAGAGAATCCCACATCGGAGGATTCTTCCCTAGTGAAGTGTTTTATTATGTGGTATACTCCCCCTTTATTGGGTATTTTAGAGGGGTGAGTTGGGTCACTTAACATGGTATCAGAGCGTCGATTGTTGGGGTCTACTCTGCACTTCTTTGGGCAATACCCTTAGCCCAAGTGTGTTGGGCCCATTTGGAAATGCTGTAAACCCACACACGTGCGGGAGAGTCTTAGAGAATCTCACATCGGAGGATTCTTTCCTAGTAAAGTGTTTTATTATGTGGTATCATCCCCCTTCTATTGGGTCTTTTAGAGGAGTGAGTTAGACCACTTAACAATGAGTGTCTCCAGTTCGGATCCTCTTGTTAGGTGAGAGGGACACACTCTTGAGGAATTGCATTTCCCGGTGCTTGTGTTTATATATGGGTTGGGTTAGATGGTTCTTTACCGATTTGTAATTAGGAAATATCTCTTTATAAATTGTATTTGCATATCTATTGCACTGACTTATTTATTAATGGACAACTCGCCTTAAAAAAAAAGTACGATAATTAGATAAGTGAAGTCCACTCGGGCGGCATTTGGAAAGCAAGACAAATTACCACGATTAAATTAAGCAATATAATATCCGGCAATTGGTAGAAGAGTTGTGGAGTCGTGGGTTTTTCATGGCGAAGCTGGTGCTATTCTATTTGGGATTGATTCTGCACTCTCTTTGGGGTTAATGCATATGCAGATTGAGAGTGACTCTTTGGAGGTCATCTCTCTTCTTCAATTCAGGAGGTTTGCTCACTATTATTAGTGTCAAATTGGCGACTTGTGGCTTCATATAGTCCGGTGATAGTGACTCTATCCCAACAATGTTAAGGATTCGAGCAGGCACGGAAACGAAAATTTATCCCACAAATTCAGTTGGCCCTAATCCCAGGTGGGACAATTCCCTGTTCGAGCTGGAGTCTGCCCCACCCAACACACACATGGACAAATTGTGCACAGTCACTCAGGCTAGTGGTAGTGACTTAAGGACAAAAATCTTCAATACTTTATTTTTCTCATCTTTATATATATTTTTAAAATGTTGTGATTGTTGTCAACTTCTGTACTAGAAGTGAAACAAGTTCAACCGTTTCTGACGTTTTGGAATAAAAGTGATAGTAGTGATGATAAGAATTTTACTAGTGTGTCCGAATTTGTTGTCAATATGAACGTTGATAAGAGATTATATGCCTATCTGACCTTTTATCATGAGAGATTCGAGGCGTTGTTTTGGAAGGAAGACAATTTTGTATTCTTTGATTTTTCGTGTTACTAAATACCAAATTTTTTGGTGATCATGCTAGAGTCAGTCATGTCAAACTTGGTCAATAATTCGAAAGTCGTAAAGAAGGTTAGAACTGAATTGGATGATCAAGTTGGTCAAGAACGTTTGATTGAAGAATCATATTTGAATCTACCATAGTGACAAAATATAGTCTCAGGGACCTTTCGATTAAATCTAGCGGCCCCACTTCTGGTGCCACACAATGCATCCAAGTATTAATTGTTCCATTGGCGGTTCCGAATTTGTGGACTGATCCATTAAGCCTCGATTTAGTAGAGAGGTTGACTCGAAGATTATAAGCTGATATATAATTAAGCTGTTAAAATAAGTGTATAAACTGTCAAAATAATTTACTTTAAACTGTGTACGTGTTTAGTTTTGTTAATAAAGTAAAAGCTGTCAGATTAATATTAAAGATATTAAATAAGTTTAATAATAATACATAACAAATAAATTTAAAATTATAATAAAATGAGATTCTTATATTTTAATTATCTAGTAGTTATTTTTTTTAATATGTCATATTTGAATGTTTAAAAAATATATATTTTTTAAAAAGCCTAAAAACTTTTAGTGAGTATAATCAAAATCTTATTAATTCAATATGAATAAAAAATTATGCCACCATCCACTGCCTTCTTGTCTTGTCTTATGTGGGACCACGATTAAATCAGAAAAATGAAAAAAGTATAGAAGCTTGTGACTTGTGAGGGCAGCTGACTGAAAAGAACGAAACGTAAACAAAAAAGCTCCTCATATGAATGGTGGAATTTTGAGCGGTACCCTCCAACATATAAGTTTGTATTTAAAACACCCGTTTGGCAAGGTGAGAGGTGGACAGCTTCGTACTCTGGTGTCAGAAGCTGTCCCCAAATGGGGGCTAAGTTTTAAGGCCGAGAGGTTCGAGCACAGTGAATCTAAATCTTACAAGTTTCTAGAAACTTTCCAGCATTTGGGGTTGGAACTTGGAAGGAGGTATTGTCCCGGAGCAGTATGGCCCAACGAGTGGTGTGCTGATTTTTGGAATATATATTAATTGAGTGTTTTGAGTGGGGGAAGGTCACCCAACAACGCTGCACCATTGAAGGCTTTGTGCGAAACAAGACCACCGCTGTTAGTCTTTCTTTTTCTACAAATAAGGCCACGGCTGCCTCTTTATTGCACTTGTTGAATGGAATTAATGAACCTTGTCATTTTCATATACCACAACGGCCACAGCCATATATACACGCACAGGAGATATTCTTATCAAGAAACATGCATGAACCTAGACCCATCAATCTCAAATGATGTTAACATAATAAAGCAGAGGGAACAATAATAATTAGTCAGTGGACTTCGTTGTCGCCCCAAAAGAAGTCATGCAAGCCATATCAATGAGTTAAAGTCCGAATTTGATAGAAGACTGATGACCGGGATATATAAGGGCTTCAATTAATAAAATTTAAGAGTTACTGTTCTCTTTTTTTTTAAAAAAAAAAAACTCCAATTATTTGACATTGTTGTAGCTACAATTCCTTTCAAAACTGTCTTAAATCATATTTTAAAATGTGTTACTGAGTATTTTTGATGTTCATAATTTTGTAATATATTAATAGATTTTGAATAAAAAATACTAACTGCTAAATATTAAAACATAATTTTGTAGTAATAAATCCTAAACTTTTAATACTAGAGATTAAATTCTAATTCTTAAACTCCAAGTGCTCGTTTGGAGTTTGGATCAGAGTATATCTCATAGAGCATAAGCTATCGTAAAGCGTAAAAGTTGAGAGTATCTGATAGTATATGTGACGGAGTATAAACTAGCGTATACTCTGAAACAAATGCTGTCAAATAACTGTGTGGTGTTTGATAAAGCGTAAGTCTATGATAGCGTATAAATTGTCAAGTTACTAAATCTACAGTAGTTTAATAATGAAATAAAAGTTATTGAATATATGGATATTGTTAGAAAAAAAATTTATGCGTTGAATTGAAATATATAATTATTTTCAAAATTTAATATATGTTTTAAGAGACAACAGGACAAATTGTGTGAGAGAAACAAAAATAATAAAAGAAATTGAAGAAATTTTTTGAGGCATATATCAACATGAGTGAGTAAAACATAACTACTGAGCATATACGTTGTTACTTATCCTCCATTCGTTTTAGAGTATAAGCTTATACTCTGTCCCCATACTCTTAGACACTCTCAGCTTTTACGTTTTACGAGAGCTTATACTCTATCAACATATTCTAGCAAATATAGTGCAAATATCATTTTTAAAAAATAAAAATCCCTTCAATGCGCGGCACTCGTCCGCCATATATCAGTACGCACGTGCAAATATTTGTGTGATTGTAGATAACTTACATAATTCCAAAAGGTTCGTGATTGATAGAACATTGACACAGACCGCATCACATATGTAAGCAGTGACTTAATATATACATTAAAATAACATTAGTACGCAAAACAAATGACTAGGAAGAGTCCAATAAAGATAATCATAAGGCCAAACAAAAACAATGTATTGATTATCTCTTCAATTTGATTTCATCTCTATTATATAAGAAGTACTCTCATATATTTATTTATATCAACAAAATACGTAATTCGATATAACCACATCAACAAAATACATTTTTCAATACATTTTCATTAGTTAAGTCATCAACATTCCATTTTTCCCCACTAAAATCAAATATGAGTTTCGTCACTATTATTTAAAAGTCAAGCTATTTAACCATTCACATCAATAAAAACATATCTCACAATATAACTCATAGGCAAAAATCCCCATTTAGCTAATTACCATTGTAAAATGCCAACTTTTTGTCACCATTGGCATAGTGGCATGATTGCATGGCATCCCCGCCTTGTATATATGTATAATGCTCATGAAGCCATTACAAACACTTAAAAGTCAGGGAAAAGATAGAAGAGAGATAACCATGGAAGACAACACTATCTACTGCACTGCCATTTCTCTTACCTTCATCTTTATTGCACTAATATTCCACCTTTCAAGATCAACAAGCCAAAAGAATAAGAAGAAATTACCCCCTTTCCCTCCAAGCCCACCTTCACTCCCAATTATTGGCCACCTCCATCTCCTAAAACCGCCGATGCACCGCAACATCCTCTACCAACTCTCCCAAAAATACGGCCCAATAATTTCCTTGTGGTTCGGCTCCCGCCGCGTGATTGTCTTGTCATCACTATCACTCGTGGAGGAATGCTTCACTAAAAACGACGTCATATTCGCCAACCGACCTAAACTACTAATGGCGGAGCAACTTGGCTACAACGGCACGACCGTCACGCAGGCCCCATACGGAGACCACTGGCGCAATCTACGCCGAATCTGCACAATTGAGGTCTTTTCCACTCACCGACTCAACACGTTCTTGAGCATCCGAAAGGACGAGATCAAACGGCTACTAGTCAAGCTGTCCCGTGATTCTCTGAATGGTTTTGCCAAGGTAGAGCTGAAATCGATGTTTGCCGAACTAACGTTTAATATTATTATGAGAATGGTTTCAGGGAAGAGATACTACGGTGATAATATTGTGGAGAACGATGACGAAGCGAGAAGGTTTAGGGAGATCATGAGGGAGGCTACAACGAACGGTGGAGTGTCGTATCCGGGTGATTTCTCTCCTGTTTTGAAGTGGATTGATTGGGGAGACTTTCAGAAGAGACTGAAGAAACTTGCTGGAAAGACAGACGCTTTTCTACAAGGATTGATTGATGAACATAAAAGAAAAAGAGAAGATTCGGAGAGTGTGAATTCTATGATTGATCATCTACTTTCATTGCAAGAGTCACAACCAGAGTATTATACGGACCAGATTATAAAAGGACTTGTACTGGTTAGTGGATTCTCTCTACCTAGTTAACTACAATAAAATATTTTCAAATCTTCTGTTAATGATTTCGTTTATTTTTTTATTATTTTGATAATTACAAAAATTATTGAATAAACCATTTGAGCCATAAAGTTAATTTCAATCAAAAAATATTGTTGTATTTTTAAAACGGAAAATATTTGATTCCCCAAATTCTTACCTTAGTATTGTGGCATGTGGGATATTTAGTGTATGGTACATTTGTGTTTATAATCAATAAATATTCCACATGTTACATTGAATAAGAGTTGAAATGGAAATAATATTCGAGGGTTATACTGTTATAGTATTAATCTTTTAAAGTTTTAATTTCAAACTACTTCATCTTCATTTTCAATTACACATCTGTTACCACCAACTCTTTGTTAATTTACACTACCATTTTGATTCCGATAAATCGCACTAACAACATATTACATGGTATGTAGTGGCGAATCTCAAAAATTAATTAATTAAGGAGGCTCTGGTTAGTGCATGAATGAGAAATTTATAAGAAGCAAGATTTTTTTTTTGGATATCAATGCTTAGAAATTAAGATATTTAGGATAAGATTGTAGTGATGGTATTTACACCCCAAAAATTGTATTCCTAAACAACTTTGGTGGTGGGAAAGCAAGTTGTGCTCGCATAAATAGCTGTCCTCTTTGATTTTTGCACAGAAGACTAGTTGTTGTCACAAAATGACAATGACCCAGTTGTTTATTATATTAAACTACATAATAAAATATTTTCAAGTAAAATATTATATTTATACATATTAATAATTTCTATATATTTCTTTATCAAATGTGGCACCACATTGGATTGGAAGGGTTTGATTATTTCAAGGGTTTCGATAATGATAAAATGGACCATCTATTTTGCAGCCCCTCCCCTATTTCTGCAAGCCTATAAAATTATCTGTACTCATCAGACCCCATCTATTTCCCACCCAGGACGTAATCCCAAGCTGTCATGTTAGGCTGTCAGCCTGACACCGCTTTCCATTTCATGCAAGCCAACGTAAACCGCACAAATCATGGAGGCATATGATGTTGTGTGGATTTTTCGATGGCCATAGGAACTGGGTCCTACCCAAATACGTGACCTCTGTTGCATGTATGTTTTGGCAGGTCATGCTACTGGCTGGAACTGATACGTCAGCAGTGACGTTGGAGTGGGCTATGTCCCATTTGGTTAACCATCCAGAAGTCTTGCAGAAAGCCCGAGCAGAACTGGACTCTCAAGTTGGCCTAGAAAGCTTTGTGGACGAGCCAGATGTCTCGAAGGTAACCTACATTCAAGCCATTATATGGGAGACACTTCGTCTGAATCCGGCCGCACCGCTTCTAGTGCCTCACATATCATCCGATGACTGTACACTAGGAGGATACTATGTACCACGTGACACTATTTTATTGGTGAATGCGTGGGTTATACAGAGGGACCCAAAACTTTGGGATGAGCCATCAAGTTTTAGACCCGAGAGATTTTTGAACGGGAAAGGTGAGTCTGCTAAACTCATACCATTTGGGCTTGGGAGGAGGGCCTGTCCTGGGTCGGGCCTGGCCCAACGTGTTATTGGATTGACTTTAGGGTCATTGATTCAGTGCTTCGAATGGAAAAGGGTGAGTGAGAAATTGGTTGACATGTCTGACGGTAAAGGTGTGACGGTGCCAAAGGTCGAGCCGCTGGAGGCCATGTGTAAAGCCCGGCCCATCATGAATAAGCTTTTGTTTAATTGACTACTTGGGTCGAGTCTAGCTTGTTTAGGTAATAATGTATGCTGTGTGTATTTGAGCTTTGCTCCAGACCAGGCCTCCTCCTCTTCCACTCTCTCTGTTTACTTTTTTAGCGTGTATTCCCTGTTTTCCCTAAAAAATGCATGTTACTGTTAGAGCCTAACAGTTACAAGTACTTGTGGTTATGGGAATTTGTTTTTAAGAAAACATTAAAAATATCATCTCAACCAAATACTGACTCGAATCCCGACCGTTGGACACTTATTTATCTATGAAGCCAAACCCTAACCCAACTAGCATGGAAGCCCATTTTCGTGCAAGATGGATTGATTGTGCCAGGAGAGAACGTAGTGAAAGAGACGAAAATGTTGGGGAAAAGGAATTGTATATTCTCAGTATGTTTGATATACGCCATCATCATATGCATATATACCGTCTAAATTAAAGTAATTGCTACAGCTATTATGGCTAATATTATGGCATATTTGCAGTTAATATTATCTGTTTTCCCTGAATACTGTTGTGGTGTCTCCGGTTCATATATGTTTGGTATTTGTGGAATATACTATCACGACAATAGTGTTAAATATCACAGTCCTATATATCTCATGATATTCTATTAAATATAGTTTATTCTATTGTGTTCGCATAATAGATATCATGAGATATATAATAATTATGAGATACACACATTCTTGTTATAAGAAATAAACCTAAATACGCCAACGCACAGTACTCAAAATGAAGAGGATGCATCGTCATGTCCACGTGAATTACGAGCAAAATTTTCTTTGCAAGAGTCTCGCTTCACCTGTGGCTAAGGACTTATATATGGGACCAAGATCCATGCAACACACACATCCAACTCTATCCAAGTCAGTAGCAAATATCAAATTGGCCACCAATTCTCTCATTGTTGCACTAGTTGGCAGATTAATTGCAAGGCATTTAGGAAGAAGATAAAGGCACAGTACGTTTTTAATAGGGAGTGAGCTTGAATCCTCCTATCCCCAATTCGTCTGAATAACCAATAAAAAAGAAGAAGTAAGCTCATTCTCAATCAAATATATAAAATTTTATTTTTAAACTCATTCTCCTCCCTTTTCAGTAAGCTCATGTTCAATTCATCTTCAATTCATTATCACCTTAAGCTCATTCCCACCTTAAGTTGCTCCTAACAACGTGAGGTGATTTCCTTGATAAATTGATCAATAGACTGGTTAGAAGAGCCACCAAGAGCAACTGCTTTCCTAGCTGCCTCTTTCAATTCCATTGCTCTCCTCCTAATTTTCTTTGCATCAGGACCATCAGTGACCTCCATAATGCACCTCTCCACCTCTTTTTGGCTCAAAACTCCATTTTCATCCTTCCTCATCCTCACACCAACTTTTAAAACGTCAACCAAAAGCTTAGCATCAGTTGGCTGATCAGTCCACTCCGGGTAGGCAATAACAGGCACCCCCGCTGCTGTGGTCTCCATAGTTGAGTTCCACCCACAATGTGTAATGAAGCAAGCCACTGCTTTGTGGGCTAGCACCTTCTCTTGTGGACTCCATGTCACCACTAGTCCCCTCTCCTTGGTTTCTTCTGGAAACCCAATTGGCAGTTCACCACCCTTTTTCTCCGAGTTTTTCTCCGGTGGCTTAATCACCCACAAAAATGGTTTGTTGCTGTTTTTTAGTGCAGCAGCTATGTTGTCTATCTGTTGTTGTGACAACACCAGTATGCTACCAAAGGAGATATAAATGACTGATGAGGTGGGTTTTTTGTCAAGCCACTCTATGCAAGAATCTTCAGCACTCCACATATCAACTTTTCCTGAGAATCTCTCTTCATTTCCTAGCAGAAATGGTGAAACCAGTGGACCAATTGGGAGGATCGGACGCGAAGTTAACGCCAGGGAATTAATGACATCTTCCTCCAATTCATTGAATGAATTTCCCAATAACCACTTTATCTTGTCGAGACTATAAATCATGATGTCTGAAACCATTTTCTTGAAAGAATAAGGCGCTGAAGGGAGGACAAAAGAAGGGAGATCTTGTACCTCTAGAGTTGGCAATCCAGGCAACTCTATTGTCTCTTTGGGGTCATCGAACGATGTCGGAAACAGATTTGGATTCTTAAAGAAGTGATAATAGACAGAGTAGACAGCACAAGCTTGGATCCAAAGCAGTGCACATGGAATTTCATGTTTGGCAGCAACATCGGGCACCCAAGGAAGAAATGGATTGCAAATAATGCAAGAGAATTTCTTGTCTCCATTTGTTGTTAGTTCAGTGATGAGGTTTGACAGATTTTCTGCCCCTTTTGTTCTAAGGGATTCCATTAAGACGCCGTGATTATTGTGGCGATCGAACTCCTCGCTAAGGCCATCAGAGAAGAAGTGAAGATTGATTGCCGGGAAATTTATATTGGTGTTCTGTTTTGTGTTGTTTAAGGTGCCACTAATGTTGGATCTGAGCACGAGATGGCGTGCAAAATCTGTAGTGACGAGAGTGACATGCAGACCCTTTGAGACTAGAAGCTTGGAAAGATTGAGCATGGGATTCATATGTCCCTGAAGAGCTAATGTCACTACTAGAACATGTACTTGTTCACCAAGCCCCATTGTTGTTTTTTGTGCAAGATTATCGTTACAGTAATAATCAGCGTGACAGATTTATATAGTTTTAATGATTTTTTCCATTTATGGCAAGTGAGCGAGCTAATCTCGGGCTCTACCTAAAAAAATGAATTTTAAGGAAATATTTTGCTTGTAATGACTGATAAAAGCCAATTTACATGAATTCATCCAACCAAATCTCTAGAGATAATAATATCAAAATATTTTTAGTTGAAGATGAAAAAGGACAGAAACACAGAAAAGGGGAGAAGTTGGTGTGAGGAATTGAGAAATAAGTGACCCTCTTAAAATAGCTTACAAACACGTGTCTTTTTAAAAAAACTCAGCTTACAAACACGTGTTACAATTTGCTTATTAAAAAAAAGACCAGATATGTGTTTAGTAGAGAGTGTGTCTGACAGAGTATAAACTGTTAGATTAAGCTATTTTAAACTGAATGTATAAGCTGTCAAATGAAATTACTTTAAGCTGATTAAGTGTTTGGCAGTGTTAATTTATTTATAGAATAAAAATTGTCAATTTATCAATAAGGGTATTTAAAATAGATTAACAATAATAATGTCAATTTAATATTTTCTTATATAAAATAAATTAATTTAACATTATATATATTTGATCAGATTTTTATGCTACATTAAATATGAAAATTTATGTGTTATTCAAAAAATTACAAGTGGACCCATGAGATTTACATCAATGGACCATATTGCAGTACGAGATAACGTGGCAGGATCTGATGACTCACATCATTCAGATTCACTGCACAACACTACTAAAGAAGAATAGATTATACAAATTGCCTACTTAGGGAGCCATAGGAGAAACTTTTATGAGGGGGTAATGTTTTGGAGTATACCCAGACTCTCAGTTGAAACCTGTATTTTTCTCCTAACAAATAACGATAATTATCAAAAAAGAATATAATTCTTGAAACAAATAACGAGAATTAAATCATAAATTTTATAATTCTTAAGCAAACAGAGTTTAATTAAATATTTTCTACTGACTTAAACCCCTGTCATCAGACACCTATTTATCTATGAAGTCAGATACCTTCACAACTATCATGGATTTGTCCTTAAATTAAAAAAGACCGAAGGTGATGGACATATATTTATAAGTTAAATTGTTTGTGCATAATATTTAAATGTGCGACTTTTTGTTTCTAGCAAGGGGACTAGTGGTGACATGGTGTCCTCAAAAGAATGTTCTAATGCACAAAGCAATGGGTTGTTTTATAACCCATTGTGCGTGGAATTCCTCATTAGAGACCATATAGTAGCAGGGGTGCCTGTTATAGCCTACCATTGACAGTAATAACAGCCAACTGCAACGAAGAAAGCCGTCACTCATGACAATTCTTCTGAGGGGTTACTGTTTTGATCAATTTATTAGAGAAATCAGTGAGAAAATTCTTCGAGAATCTCCTGTAATTTCAAATTATCTACATAGTATCAATGCTGACAAATATATCCAAAGAAATAATACAAGATTGTGCAGCATGTGTCTGTTTGACATTCAATCGAACATCCACAAGGCATACCTTCTTTGAATGGTTGCCGCCATTGAAATTAATCAGAACAGCGACTTTCTTACCATCCCATGCGTAGTCCCCAATCTATTGGAAATTCAACAACGTAACATTTCATAGTCGTTGGTCTACAAGCTGCCAGGATGAACTTTCCATCACCACGAGGACTAAATATTTCAACAAGAAACTCCCTTGTTGGTTCCCAAGTATTGAAGTCCTAAATTTGGACTTGCGATGGTCAAAATCTTTGTTACCATAAATAGCTCACTGCGACTCCTCTATGTTTGCATATCACAGACACATTCCTTCATTACTCCATCAAGCAAGCCCAGTTTTTTGTCGTTTTTCCCCTTAACATTCCATCAGCAACAAATCAACCCAATATGATGAGTGGCCAATTCAGATCTCTCTGCAACTTCTTTTTCATTCTTCTGCTGCTAATTAACTCCGCATCTGTTGAAACTGAAGCCCGACCCTTCAGTATCATGAAATCGGAAAACGCTGCTGGTAGAGTAATAATCCATGGTTTCTTAGATGAATGGTCTCTGGGATCAATCAAGCAAGCAGGCCCAAGTCCCGGCGTAGGACACAAGTATACTGACAGCCGCACCACCCTTGGAGGGATTAAGGATTCAGGACCAAGCCCCGGTCAGGGACACTAGCTGCAATATTCACCATGTTTTTCTTCAACAAATATTCGTTTATGTATCTTGGTAAAATAGTTTTTTGAAGTATAATTCTTACACGTTCGAATCTTTGCCATCAAATAAGAAGTGATTGTATTATTTGTATACGCCCCAATTTTGGGCACTCAATAGTTCTTTAATGCAGATTGTGCCATTGATTATTAATAAACATGTTTTATTTCCCTTAACTGTGATGGCTGGTCCGGCTGGAATAGTATTTTATTTTTTTTTTAAAAAAATTGTATTCATGGAAACAGAGTATATTGTTTGGATTCGTTGAGATGAGTAATACATTTTTTTATAAAAAAAAATTAAAAATTTGTTGCCTTAAAACACTATTGAAACTCTAGAACTTCCCTTTATTAAAGCTTCACGTTACATAAAATAATAAACTATGCAATGGCTTCAAAATTTGAAGAGCAGACTCGGACTCTACAAGGGTGGTAGAAGAACTATAATTATTGGTATTAATGGAAATATATAATTATTTGTTTTTGTTTTTTTTTTTGACGTGGGATCTGGGTAGCACTTTGGCCTGTGAATTGCTTCATGGATACGGGTACCATTTTGCGCACGGCATGAAGATACTGTGCATGGTGGACTTGATAAGTCGTACATGAACTGGATACTACCTTTGAAACGCAATTCCTGATGCCAAATAAGTTAGGAACTCGTAGACTTTGCTTGTTTGCAAATATGAGAGTAATGATTTTAGAGTATTTTAAAAGTAGCAGCCATTATAATAGATTTCAGGGTGTTCTATTGAGTTGGAGTGTTTTTGAAACACTCCGATTCCAATCAAATTAACACTATATTTGTATTGGGATTTTTTAAAAATGGTGCTCTTAAAATGTAAACAAATATGGATTTTTAAAACTCATCCTTTTTAGTCACTTAAAAAATCATAATTTCCAATCATTTCAATATCCAAGTGGTGCGTTAGGTATTTTCTCGGGATGAATTTTCAAATTGAGAAATTTTTGACTTATGATGCGTTTGTTTCACATTTTGCACAGCTTAAAATTGTGGGATCCCCATAAAATGTTGTGTCAACCAACTTACATAATTGTCCTTCCATATCTTAAAAGTTCAATTATTTTTTATTGTAATACAATTTTTTTTAATTTTATCTACAAAATTAATCTAACAGAAAAATGAATCAATCGCCCTACAATATTTTATACAGTTATACAACATTTTTCATAACTTTTAGCACAATATTTCTAACAACTTAAAGTTATAAAATGCAATTGTGAAATAAACGAACCCTCCTCGATATATATTTGAAGATAGAGAAATGCTGATGACTGCCAAGTCACGCAAGACTACACAAGTCGTTTATTTTTCAAAAAAGAAAAATAAATAAATTATTCGTAATGGGCCTAGTAGGTGTGCTTGGAATATCGATATTTAATTGCAATTGGGCCTAGTGAACAAGTCATTTGTGGACCTACCTGACTTTTCGGTTAAGCAAAAGAATTTTCATCTTTAACGGGCCAATTCGCAAACTGTTCGAGGCGTCCTGATTGAGTCTGCGAGGAAGGAAGGTCTCGCTACCGAAAATTGAATGCCTTGCAACTGAGCGCCAAGAACATCTCGGATTTCTTTCTGTGAGGAGAACAGTGGGGAGTCCATCCAACAACGACCCTAGGCCCAACAATTCCAGTCTCTTCTCCGAGGGCGAGTGAGTCTCTGCCTACCACGGGTCCCAGATTTATGAGTCTAAGGCATCTCTTTATCTCTGTTGCTTCTTGTTATTTCTGCGACTCTCTTTGTATATTTTCTATGTGCGTCTCTTAATTATTCAATTTAGCAGATTCAGTGTTGATAATTTTATACTAGTACACTAGTTGATATTTGAATTTGCGGCTCTTAATTTGCTCTGTTGATTTCGGTTTCGAACTTGGATTGAGGAATTACAAACTGTGTGGTTGCGGAAGGAACTGTGTCTGATAGAGGAATCAGGAAATTTTATTTAAAGATTTCTGACAGTTTAATTAATGATTCAGCATTTATAGAATTCAGATGCATTGAATTAGGGTTTCATTAATGTTTATTTCTAATGGAATATTTTGGGGGTTGGGGGCAGCAATTCCTCCTTAAAACCATGTTAAATCATGGTCTAAAATGTGCTATTGAGTATTTTTGGTGTTCATAATGTTAGAATATAGTAGATTCAATCACTATATTTTATCACAAAAAAATAGATAAATTCAAATGGCACTGCAATTGTACCAGGCCACATGCTCTCCTTAGCTATACAATATTTAAGTATAGTGTTTTTGTCTGATCCACCACATGCTAATGCCTTCTAGGTTCAAAAAATAGCTTCAGAAGAAGTAATGGAGATATTTTCTTCACTACCTTGTAAGTTTCAAGCTTTTTCCCACACTCTCTACCCCAAAACCTGATGATTTTTCTACTCTAAATTCTTTATGTCTCTTTTTTCATATCCCGTTTATGCTTATGTGATTTCTTCTCCCCTTGGATTACCTATTTGTAATGCCTAGAGCAGGTCCAGACACTCGTTTGGTTGAACTTGGAAGAAAAGCTTGCCAAACGCTTTAGCTTCTATGATCTGCAAATTGCAATGAGATAACATAGATCATTGTCTTTTAGCACAAGCACCAAAGAGGTACATTTTCTCCAATCTTAGAATGAAAGAGAGAGATGGAACATTTTATCAATTCCAATACCAATGAGATAGAATAGGTTCAGATGTTTGGTTCTTGCAATCTTGGTTTGCGCTGTTAACTGATCTTTTTTCTCGCAGCTTGTTAAACTTCCCCGTAATTTGCCAAATGTCGATGGTATTTTGAAAAAAAGTATCTCGAGTACAGGTCAAAGAAGGATGGCATGTAAGTACTCTGTACTCCTGCCCTAACATTACATTTAGTGATGACGACTGAACTGAATCCAAATACTGGATCTTCTTATTCCATTTTCCCTGGGATGTCTCTGTCAATATTGTTGTAAATATTTTTTACTTGTACAGGATGATTGATTCAATAGGAGAAATCTTGAAAGGGATACGCTGTTACTTTGACAAAGCATTACCAATGGTGCTGAACACTTGCTACGCCTTCTTCGGTATGTCGTTCATGAGAGCGATCAAGTTTTGTTGAACTATGATTGATTATAGTTATGGTGTTTCGTCACTTGTGAATTTTGTTTCTCCAAAAGAAAAGTCTAATATGAAACTACTTGTTGTCGCATAATCTTCTTTACAGCAACATGTGAAATTATGAATTGTATGAATGCTCTTTTCTTCTCTAATCATCGATAACCAAACATCACTTTCCCTCAATCTATAGCGACTCAACTTATCATTAATCTATGAATTATCTTAATCTGGAAATTAAACTCAGTTTACATCATATATTGACAGATTTTTAGGATCCTGTTTTAACGTTGGAGTTGTTTCAGAAGTAAGATGACACTGCAGACAGTGCTGTATTCCTTTGTCCCCGACTTACCCTCGGAATAAGTTTCCAGTTGATTTTTATTTTGGGGATAATGGTTGATTATTCCAACTTCCCTAAGAATTAGTTAATGGTTTGTTATTAATGTGAGCAAGTAGGATGATCTGTTAGTCGTTAAAAGCCTTTGAAAACAAGAGAAGGTTCAATTAATGAGAGGAGAGAAGACTAACGAAAAATACATGTATTCTCTAACTGCCAACTGCTACCTGTTATGCCTCATTATCCGTGCTTATCTCCTCAACAACCAACTTCAAGTTAGGCATATATCGTTAATGGTTTAGGATCACTGTTTTTGTATTCTTTCATTTTTTCCTGTTTGTAAATTAAGGAACGAAAAATAAACGAAGGCACCATAAGGTTCGAATTGAATACTTATAATTTACTTTTTTGCGAACTCTCGGAAAGTTAATTTGTTTCTCATAATTTTTCGTTTGCCGTGTCTCGTTTCTCTAAAACTGAACAACAAGGTCACGAAAGGCGTTTTCTTGTTGTTTTTCCATCTGGACTCGGGACATCTTTCTGTAGATCCAACTCAGCCTCAGTTGGCTGGTTTTTACCTCATCTGTCCATCTCTCTGTACATGAACCCAAAATTATTCTCTACGAGGCTAAAGCCAAAATAAACAAAAGAGAGACACAACAGCTCAGTTTCCTCTCTCTCCCTCCCTCCAATTCTCTTCAACTCTATCCATTTAACTCAAACTCACTTGGCGTTCGCTCAAAGCCGATTCACCGCTGCATTCCTAAATCCCTCTCCAGCAGCAGCTTGCATGCACATTCCACCACTCTGCTCCATTATGTAACTCCTAACTTCGCTCCTTATCATCTCCTGCATCACCGCCATAAACTCCGTACTCAACCCCACAAAACCCGTCCCAGCCGCCGGATGTGGTGCTGGACAAGGTTTGATCAACTTTACCAGCGGTACAGTGGCACTTGTGTTAGCCGCAGCAGTTTGAGTCTGGATGGGTTCTGAAGTAGCGTGATTTGGAACCTCACTAGAATCGGCACCGGGAAGTGATAAACTAAGTGAGGTAGGTGGATCGTTGTTATTGGACGACGATGTCGTCTCCACAGGAGGCAAAACACTGCCGGTTCTAGCCACAGGTCTGTATATATGTGAAGATGACAAGAAATGAACGCTAGAATCGCTCATATCGGATCCAGATGGACTACCTGGGTTCATATACAGACCAGTGGAGACGGGCACACCACCGGAACCTGCACTCACCGATCGCTTCAACGGCTGGCAGTTGTTTAAATTGCCATCATACCCCTCACTCTTAGAGGAGTTATCACCTTCCATCATCGAAGCACACTTGCGCTTCAGAGTCGAGTTCCAGTGGTTCTTGATTGCGTTATCGGTCCGGCCATTGAGAAGGCGAGCGATGGTGGCCCACTTGTTGCCGAATCGAGCGTGGGTTCGGATTATAGTCTCGTCCTCCTCCTGCGTGAAAGCTCGGTGCTCAACCTGAGGAGAGAGCTGGTTGCACCACCGCAGCCTGCACGACTTGCCGGACCTGCCGGGAATCGATTTGCTGATGAGAGACCAGTTTCTCGGGCCGTGCTTCTCGACCAAGCTCTGTAAGGCGTCGTCCTCCTCTGGGCTCCATGGACCCTTGATCCGATCCATTTCCTTTCTAGAAGCTGCCATTAAAACAGATTCGAGAGATTCAGATCGTGCAATGAACAGTCTTTCTAGTTTAAATTTTTCCCGAGTTTACGAGTTAACAGTAAAACGATAGAGGGAGGACGTTCAGGACCAGGACGCCTTGTCTATGTGCGAGGAAGATTTATAAAGAGGTATAGATGGGGAGAGCTGTATATAGAGAAGTAGCAAGGGTAACCGATTGGGCCGGTGGAGACGTTATGGAGACCGCCTCTTCCATTCAAGCGGTTGGACTTGCGATACAGCTGGAAAACGGACACGCGTCACATCTCAGTAGCACTGATTTGCATAGGTCGCTCTCTCTGCTTGCTATTTTAAATAATTTTCCTTTTCAAAACTCACTCTCTCTCACAGGAGCGTCTGTTTCACGATTTCAAAACAAAGCCAAGTGGTCAGGAGCGGGGGACATCAAAATTCCAGTTTTTTGGCTTTTATATATATAAACAGTTAAATGTTTGTTAACAGGTAAATAAATTCACTGTTGTTGAACCACAAATATTAAAGAAATAAATAAATAAATATCCAAGAGATAAAGATGGATAGGTAAAAGGACGAGTTTGACTGGCTAGGTGTGCCAGGCTGTGAAGCATTAATTTTTCACTGTTTTAAAAAATCTTTGTATTTTTTTTTAATTTCTTTAAAATAAAAAATAAGCCGGAGGAAACTGCTGAGCTGGCGCAAAACGACGAGAGTGGTCGCCGAATCAGAGGGCGAATCATTACTACCATACTGTCCATTCCAGGCTGTAAACCTGCCACCACCACCTCCTCCTCCTCTCTCTCCCCTTGACGGCCTCAATCATCCCACAGTTCCACCTCCTCAACGGACACATGTCGGTCATCCATTCGATTTCTCAAACAACCATAACAGTACCTCATTCAGCTTTACTGGTACGGAACCGGTAATCCAGTATTCATATCCCCATCCCACGTACCTTCCCCTAACCTTCCTGAATCCGCATTCAAAGTTTTTAAACTGAATTAACGGAATTAAAAAAATGTCAAGCGGAGGTGATTAATATTTAATTAACTGATCATAAACAGGATGGGGATAAATTTGAAGTATATGTTTGTGTACGGTGAATAATAATTATAATATTAAAGTGAAGGAAGATATGGAGAGATCCGTATCCGTTTCTGTTACTGGTACATCGTACCCACTGCTACCTAATGCCCCTGCCGTTTGGTGTGAAGGTGGGGTTAACTGTATTTGTTTGGATTTATTTTACAACTTATTTTTTGTGATCTTTTGGAACTTTGACTGTCTACACCGTCGGTGGTGTGGTGCTGCCTTAAAATATCTTAATAGTTTCTGGTGTATGTTCATTTTTTTTTAAAAACAAACTTAGTCACTTCCAATCGCCAATGTGACCAAATAGTGAATTAGCATACCTCTCTTCCTAATTTGTTTATGAATTTATGGTTGAAGTTGGGTAGATAACTTATGTGTGCAAGCGAGCGTATGACAGTCCGAATTTAGTCACACATTTTAATGTCTAAAATGAGAAATTCATGTAACATCAATCTCAAAAATAAAAAAATAAAAAGGATTTATGGCTAGAATAATAGTATTTTTAGTTTGGATAGAGTTAAGTTTTGACGAATCTAGCCTTAATTTGCAAGGAAGCGTGACCCGAAACATTAAATAAATATCGAGGACATTTCTTTTGTGTGAGGGAAGAATAAAAGAACATTGGGAAAGGGACACACCCAACTGTCATTTACACAGTTCTCTGCTTTTCTTTTTCTTTTTCTTGTTTTTTCAAAAGACGTTGGCTTTTGGATGCCCAAACACACTACGCTCGTCACACACTGTTCTATAACTTTCATATTTTTTGCATTTAACATATAGTAATGCTTTTCTTTTATGGATAAACAGGAGTACATACGACTTTTATTTATATCATTCAATTTCAATTTATTAGAATTACAATCATCAATTTGCAATTTAAAGGCAATAAGAAATGAAATTATCCCTTCCCATTTCTCAAGAAGAAAAGGAAAAAAAAAAAGAGTTACTCTATTCTCGAAAAAAGGTCAACTTAATTTTGATGTCAAATGGTCGCCAAAACTTGGAGGATCTGTTTATTATGCTTGTTTTTCGTGTATTTTTTGTTATCAATTTCTGAAAATTAAGATGAGGGGTTGCAACTTCAAAAACTCAATGTGGGTTTTAGGATAGTACTCAACATCGACCTCTACAATTACAAAAAATAAAAAAATATCCTTAATCCTCCCCAACAAAATTAACCAATATAATTAACCTCCGAACAAACCCAATATTAGCATTTCTTATTTACAATACTAACAGATTAAGAGAAACCATTGTTTAAACAGAGCCATCTGATCCTTATCATCCGTCTCTTTTGGTCACGACTATTTGACACAATTTACCCTCCATGCCTCATTCGTGAATTTGTCTATGTGGTGGTTTGTTCATTAATGTTTCAAAGCAAGAAAAAGAAAGGTGGAGATGCGGGCAATCGTACTTTCAGCTTTGGTAACCGTTGAAATGGGGACAGCTGTCAGACGACCCACCCGGCCCGTCTTTGTTTAACTTTCGGTTTTTTTTTATCCATCGCATGTGCTCTTGACACTTCTCACGTGCTTCCGCCTCTCTTATTGGAGACACACGTTCGACCTGTTTCTTCTTCGGCGGAGTTTATATTATCTTCCATTGATTGACCGATCTGACCCTCCCTGATTAAACTAATACAAGGTCATTAAAAAGGAATTGAGGGGTACTTTAGATACGGTCAAGTGTACCTAGAGGGTACGGTTAGCGAATAATTATCTGTATTTCACGTGTGAATGAATGGTCTAGGAGGTTTCCTTTACCCCCACAAATATCTAGGAGCAGATCCTACAAGTAAAGTATATATTAAAGCCGTACTTAAGTTACTTTGAGACTTGGTCGGTTCGTCGACTTGTGCTTAACAAAATAATATAGAACCCAGACCACGTTGGAACCACTAGGGTCTGTATCATGCTCGCTTTTTCATTATTGGATGTCCTTCCCTTATGTTATGCCAATTGCACGTATGCTCAATAGTCAATACTAGCACTCCTCAAGACAAAACCCAAACTAGAAGGAAAATTAGGAATATATTTCGTGTACTTTCGTTTGCCACGGGAGATTCGAACACGATCACTCGATCTCCAATCGTAATTATTGAACTAACTTGAACCTCATAGTCGAGTATCTCGTAATTCACGTGCTTTCTTTTGCATAACAACGAATGATCAGTCGAATAGTTATCTCTTGATATGTCATTAAGATCGAGTAAGTTTTGGAGGTAATCAAATTCTATAAGAGCGCGTGCAATGAGTGTTTTTTAACGGCCCATCTATTGTTTCCATTTTATCATTTGAATAGGCTTAAAAAAGTGTTCAATTATCAATTTTTGAGGGCCAAAATTAGTCGAGCAAATTAAGATGTGAGCATGACAAATGTCATGCCTATATGTTGAATCCTTTTTAATACATTTTATTCACCCAGTCACATAAGTAAATACTCTTATCATATCAATAAAACGGATTCCTTTATATATATATATATATATATATTTTTTTTTTTTGATACCAACAAATTTTCACAAATGTCATCACTCGGACTAAAAGTTGCACGAAGATCATGACAGACATAAGGACGGAAAAAAAAAACAAAAACAAAACATGAGGCCCAAAATTCAACGTCCAACTTGACCTTCACTTCACTTCACTCTAGGGGTATGTATCTTGTCATCTTGATCGCTTTTTCATTATTGGATGTCGTTCCCATATATGTAATGCCAATTACACATATGCTCCATAGTCAATACTAGCACTCCTCAACACAAAACCCAAACTAGAAGGAAACCTAAGAAGATATTTCGTGTACTTTTGTTTACCAATATAGATTAGAACACCGAGCACTCTTCAATAGTAATTCTTTAACTAACTTGAACGTTGTGGTCGTGCATAACAATTAACGACCAATCGAATAGTTATTTATAGACCACTTGATATGTCATCAAGATCGGATAAGTTTTAGGAGTAATCAAATGCAATGAGTGTCTTTTAACGGTCCATTTGGTGTTTCTATGGACCATTTAAATTTGAAAAAAAAAGGTGTTCAATAGTCAATTTTTGCAAGCATGGATTAGCAGAGCCAAGGATGTGAGCATGGTAAATGTCATGCCTACATGTTGGCTCCTTTCTAATACATTTTATTGATTCAGTCCTGAAAGCAAAATAAATCGCACTAATAAAATAAGTTTTTCAATATATATACTCCCTCCGTCTTATTTTAAATGTTCCTTACAATTTTACGCGCAGTTTAAGAAATTATGTAACTTCCCTTTAAGTTGACATTTATACCCTCATTGAAACAATTAAAAATCAATTAATGTGTATAGTTATTGACTTTTTTAATTTAAAATTAAAATGATTAAAATTAATTTTAATAATGAAAATGGATATGTATTTTTGGATATCTAAAAGAAAAATAATTCACAATTAAAATTAGACCAAAGTATATATATTTTCTGCTTTTAGACAATTTTAATTTAATTACTCAAACTAAAAGTTGCACGAATATCATATCAGACAGAGAGAGAAAAAAAAACACGAGGCCCAAAATTCAACGTCCAACTTGACCTTCACTTCCCTCACTCCTAAATTATTTGCATTGGTTTTGTCGGCACGTGGAAAATGAGCCGATATTCGGCACCGTGCACAAGGACGGTTGTTGCGACAAATTAAACAATCCACACGTGTCGCGTTCCAAGAGATGCCACGTCAGAAATAAATGAAAATACAAACAGCAGACACAAACGTCTACAGCCCAAAAACGTTCGGTTTTCTGTTCTTCCTACCACGTCAAAAGATTTGTTGTAGCGGGTCCCACGTGTCCAGTCTTACGTGGCAACAAACGTCACCGCATAAAATACAGTTATTTTTAGTAATAAAAAAAAGAGAGCAAAAGGGCGATGGAGATCAACGTCATTTTAGGTTTGCCAGCTATAACGCATTCTCTTTCTTTTTGTGGCGATTGTTTATCCGTGTTTTTTTTTTTTTTTGTATTTTTGTGAGTTGAACGACAACGACAGCATGTCTTCTTTTTAGGGGGGGTGGGGATTTTTTCTTCGGGATTCGTTACCATGATTCCCGGTATCGTAAACCGTATGTGCCCATCCGATCGTACAACTTCCGCAGGCTCGTGCATCTCAAAAAAAAAAAAAAAGGCAAATATTTTCTAATCAGTTTCACGGAACGACGTCGCTTGATATCAATCCGCGCCTCCCAATTAAAATAAATTTATTTTGATAACATAAACGGACCTTAGTGTACGGATGTGACCAAATGTATAGCTTGGCCTGGAACTCTTGAAGAATGCAATAAAGATGTCATGAATTTAATTTTTTGAAATAATTTTTTCATATATTAATTAATTTACTATGTCAGGTCCCGTCCGGCTATTATTGCGGGGATTTTGTGTACGAGAATCGTTAACCATTTTAATGTTAGTTAGAGGGGCTTGAAGATCAAGTTCTGCATTAGTTAACTGTATCAATTAGTATAAAAATGCAAAGCTGTGTGTGTATCTTACTATTTATTTTTAATTGGAAACGACTGTATAAACGACGTCGCTTTAACTGACTACAGCAACCACCGAAAATGAAGACAGAAAGGGGGCCCATTCTTTAATTTTAAACCTGTCTTTAGCTTTCAACACTACATTCATTATTTCCTTCAATCATATGAGACCATGGAAGTCTATAATTTGGAGACACAAATACACACACACACACATTATATATATATACGTATGTGTATGTATATTATTGCAATAAAAGATCGTAGTAGACATAGTCGTTACCATAAATTCAGTGCATGTGGAACTAACCAAGAAACTGAGCAAGTAAAGTATAGTTGGTTTTGAGTTCTTCGAATACAGTTGGAAATCCAGAAAAAGTGAAACAATTCCCCGAGAAGCCTCGCCCAAATTGTCAAAAGGGGTGGAGCCCCAATGCTCCATTGTGGGTTATGTGTTTTGGTTATATGTCATTGTCTATCAAAGCAATTGAAAGCTTACGTACGTACCTTGGCTAATCAACTTTCCCTTGAAGCTCCTACATATATAATAAATAATAATAATCCAAAAAAGATTCTCAAACTAGTTATATCATAAAATCATTGCCAAACTTTGGAGCCCCCAATTCATGCTTCTCTTTGAATTTTCATTCCAAATATATATATATGGTTTCCTAATCTCTCACTACGTACTTAGCCACCCAATTATTAAGTTATATGTTTTAGTTATGTTCTATTTAGGTCAAGGATAGCATGTTTGAAGCAATAATCTCAACTTAAACTTGCATAAATCTACTTCAGGTTCTTGTGAAATAAAATCTAAACCTTTTATGTGTATGTAATGTCAAAATTGTGATGAATATGAGACTATTAATATTATATACATATAAGACATGAATGTCTCCACCATTGATTGCATGAAGCCAAAGACGTGGAGTTGTGAGATACCAGAATTTTATTTCCTTGTGGAGTGCTTTTTCTTGGCAGCCAAACAAGGAATTTGGAAGCTAGCTATACCCATATGGTACCTAACATCATTAATGATTTCAAATTTATGTTATTCCATGGTAGGCCTGGTCTTTGTGTTGTGGGGTGTGTGAAATGAATAAGATGATGAAGTATCTTTTCATGGTTTGTTGTTTGAGAATTTAGGGCCTATATGCCGCTATCTAGGGTAGTTCCTTCTTGTTCGTATCTGTGAATTTTGTACTTTTTTTTTTAAAAAAAAGTGTGGATTATCTTAATTGATAGTAGACCCAATTGACCGACCCCCAACTTGATGTAGACTTTTCAGGATTCAAATAATTAACCAGACTAAGAGCAAAAGCTAGAGAAACAGAATTTGATCAAGTCTTGTTTGTGTACTCAAAAGGAATATGAATTCTTCTAAACTTTTCTTGGTTCTGTTGTGTATATAAACTTATCTCTGACTACTAATTACGCTTATTATCATTTTATACGTCAAGTACGACAAAAATAAATAAATGTGTGACATTTTCTCGATTTAAGGTTTAAGATTTCAGAATATATGTACACAATCTTATTTGCGTTTCGAAAAATAATATCATAATCTGAATTTGTAAATCCAAAGAGATGTACGTCCGAGTTAAGTTGTCAAAATTGAGCAAGTCTCTATTCTGATTTCTGAACGGACCCCCCAATCAATTTCACAGAGTGAAAAGGTGGTGGTTTTCGGCAGCTCCAGCCTGTGTTTTTTCGTACGTACCTAACATGGTCAAACTTGTAACGGAACCTGCGGAAAGAAAACTCCATACAAGAGATGGGATTTGAGAGATAGAACATAATATAATTGTGGTTGCAATCATATAAATTGAACTGTTAAGCACTACTAATTAGCTTTTTATTAAACAAAACTAATAACAATAATTTATTAATTAAAAATAAAGCAAGCAGTTAGTGACAAAAGCAATAATTCACCAAACACTTTGATGGAGAAGCTAACTGGCTGGAGTAATGGTTGTCACCATAGTGCGAGTCCTAAGGTCTAATAGGGTGCTCATAGATAACGACAATGATTAAAGCAAGTAGGCGGCATTGGGATTTGTGAGTCCAATACAACAAACACAAGCATGAATTGCATGCCCTTGCAACTTGGTATATATAAATTCAGATCGCAATCAATTTAATTTTTATTTCGAAATATTGAACATAACATACTAAATACTATAAAATAATAATAAAAAATTGATCCATTAAAACGGTGCACCGGTTGGGTCGAGTGTTTTTTTTAACCCCGGACCGTCCCTTAATACTACAAAATGTGCTTAAAAATTAAAATATCCAAAGTATGAGCACATATAGACAGTTGACAGGTAATACCCACTAAATATATCCATTCTGAAGTGACATCATTTGCAATTATTTAGACTAGTTAGTGATTATCATGAAAACGAAAATGAAAGCTAAAAAAAATCACATGAAGAAATCTCATTGCCTTAACAACGTGGTTACACAAGGGCTTGGGCCTAGACATTGACATAGGGCGGTGATTTTTATAGTGAGTGATGGGTACTGGCCTAATGAGCTTTATTTTTGAGCTTTGAAAAGGCTTCCATTTGAGCAAAGCCCAAGGATGCCTACTAAAGGCCCAAGCATGAAGCAATCACAATCACAAGCAACAAAACCACATAACTGAGCGAGTGAGCGCTCCTACAACCCAGCCCAAGTATTTCTCTGCGTTGTATATTACACGTGTCACCGCAGCTCAATGGGCTTCACGTCACCTGATCATGCACCAGAGTGCCGGACTGGGAAGGCTACAGTGATGGATGAAATGGGCCTAGTGAACGGGCTTTTAGTAGAGGGGTAAGAACTGGGCGTTTGAGAATTGCTGATGAAGTAATATGGGCTGAATTCGTGGGCCAAGAGTTCTTGTTGGGCTGGCTTCAAGTGGGAGTACCACTCTGTGGATCTCCAATTTCGCAGAAGAGACCCACAGTGAAAGAAGCCATACAAATTCTTAACAATCACGTAAAATATTTTACACGGTCATGTAATTGGCAGCGTTTTTAAAACTGAATTGATCGTCGAATTGAAAAATTGTTCAATTTAAGGTTCAAAGTTTTATCGGATTCAAACTGTGTTCAATAAAATATAATATCATAGATATTTATATGGTATAAATAGTTATATAATACTATATAAATAATATGTAGTATTGAAAAATGTGTTAAGTTATTTTACAAAAGTACTATACATTGTAACATTAATTATATTATTTTTTATGTCATATTTGAATAAATAATGTGTTATAGTTTAGTGATAAATAGTTCATGTCATCATGTGTTCAAAACCCATCTCCAACAATAAAATTTTCAACTAAAATTGACTGGTTTGGTTTATTGGAACCGCCGGTCAAAAAAGCCGGTTTATTTGGGGGTGATCAGACCGCTTCCATGCTAGTCACTGATTCAACCTCCCCGGTAATGAAAACCTTAGTAATCAAATTCTTAAAACTTTGGTTGGGTGGGTGCGCCTGGGGCGACACTGGAGGACTCCAGTAGTGTTTTTGCCTTTGTTGTTATAAATTGAAGATAAAAAAATAGTGATTCTTTTGTCGTCGATGAATTTATCAATTGCAAGAAAAAAACGATCGATATTAAAAAAAAAAATGTTATCCGAGGACATTTGTTTGAATAGAGCTCTTAACACTTTATATTTTTATTATTAATATACGCCCTAACATTGATTTCTCAAAACATAAAAACATGTTAGTGTTATGTCCAAAAAAAAGAAAAAAGAAGACAAGATGATTCTCTCATTATTTACTTTTCTTTGTGAAGTTGACTTTTAATTTCTTTACATATGTATAGTCTAACATTTACCAATTTCTCCGTGCGGTATATGTACAAGTACAATCGAGAGAATTGTTGGGAAGAAGTACGGCCCCTTTCACCTCACACTCATTTAAATCAGAGATGACTGCGTTTCGGTGGAGACATTTTATCCTCACCAATGCGTCGTCGTTTTCTGATCCAAATGAGTGTCAGGTAAAGCATACTTCTTCATCACAAGAATCAATTAAGTACTTAATAGCTACAGCCTCTTCAGGTCGCTTTCCCTAACGAAGAGTCCGTGGAAGCCGTAAGGCACCCTCTGTGGGAGTTTAACGGCGGCGACAATTTCAAGGTCTGGCGTTTTTGCATCCATCACCAGGAACCTCGACTCTCCTGTTTTCTCATTGTGCACATACGACAACACGTAGCCATCATCTTCTTCTGACTCTGGATTATCCTGTTCCCTGGCCACGAAGAAGGGCTCTCCTCCGTAGCATCCCGGCCCGAACATCCGGCTAGCCACCGTGCACTCCTGCCGCACTCCTTTCGAGACGTCCAGCTTCACCACTCCTGATATCTTTGGCATTGGATCGCCTACTCCTGCATACACGTATCTATTCTTTCTTCCTGTGAAAGCCGGATTTATCACTGCGAAGTCCAGATTCCTTGCCGATACTGGATGTCTTGTTACAATTCCCGTTTTAAGGTTGATTATCACTTTCTCCACCAAAGCATGCACCAGATCCGTCCGCTCCATGGTATGCTCGACTGAAAGTATGTTGGGTGCGATCATCACCACGGTGTCCTCTTCTTCATCCCAAGCATTGATGGCGTGTATGATGTTGAACCCTGGCACATCGAACCACCTTATATCCGATTCATCCTTCGCATATCTGGGGATGATTCCAATTCTAGAGACTTTGGATGGGTCGGAGCCAACAGGGGCTCCACCGCTTATCATTTCAACAGGGTTCATCCCGATCTGTATGTCAGTGAAGATGGCGTACTTCTTGGTGATGGCGAAGTCATGGAGGAAAGAAGGACGTGTCATGGAGAATATGGGCACGTCTGGCTGCTTGTTTCCCTTCTTGTCGAACCAAAAGAAGGTTAAAAAGGGGGGCATTGGGCCATACCGAAACGCGAAGGCCTCCCCTGTTTCAGGCTCTATCTTGGGATGTGCTGTCATGCTCATCACCAGTTTCCCCTCAAAATCATGGCGACCCACCGTCTTTATGTCTCCGTTTGACGTCAAACGCACGGCATAGGGAAGATCAGACTCGCCTAGTGCATACAGGCGGTTCCCAAAGAAAGCCAAGCTCGTGTTTGCTAAACCAATCCCATACGCCGGGTTGAATTGACCCGTGAGAACTCGAGCAGCGGTGACAGCGCCCCGTGCGGCCGAGGCTGTGAGACCATTGAAGCCGGAGAATACATTGGGAATAAGAGGAGCGCCAGCATCACACTCGATTTTGTACTTATACGTCCTAACGTAGCGGCTACAAAGGATAGCTTTTCCTTGGGAGATTCGAATGGAATGAAGCATGCCGTCACCGTCAAATAGGTGGTAAGGCCCGCGTGGAAGGTACTGCGGATTTGGGCCATTTCGAATATATGCACCGTCTAGACATGGAGGGAGGGATCCCTCTATCACCTCACACTCCGTAGGAGGAAGATCGGAGACTGGAGCAAAGTTATCGGACAGCACATATCTTGGGTCAACGGAGGGTCGGAGGGGAGGGTCTATGAACTTGTTGATGATATCATCAAAGGCACTGAAAATCAGTGCGGGTAATTTTAGCTCTAGCCGTCTCTTTGTCGGAGGAGATAATTTTGATTTTGTAGGCAAAGATGGTGATGGTTTTGGTGCTCCGCCGCTAGAGGTGGTGGTGCTTGATGGTCTTGCTGTGGGTGTGGCGGACTTCTCTTCCAATCTAACCGAGGAAATCTGAAGAGGCTGACGATGTTTACAAGGAGATAATGGGGACGAGAAGAGGAGCTTTGTATGTGGTGATGTGGAGAGAAACGAAGAAGTGAAGGCATCCATGTGGATACTCTTTTTTTTTTTCAACAGCAATAATGGAATGAACAAATGAGGGCTGTTCAGAGTGTTTATAAGCATACTGGATTGCAAATAGGAGATATTTATAAGTGTTTCATCTTCATCAGTTAAAAGAATGAAAAGTTCTGAGACTAAATTGTTTGGATATTTTTCTCGGAAAATAGAGAAACTATTCTGTGGACAGATCACACTTCACTTCGTGGCAGACTAAGTGCGTCCGGTCCAATCAAATTGTGACACAATTTGTCGAAGACAGCTCTTTATGAGAGAAGCCCCATATAAACTTTTTTGTCTAGTGCCATGCGGGATCAACATCGGCTTGCACCCAAGAAAAAGTAATTTGTTCTCGTTTGATTATTGGTCATATGAGAAAAATAACTTATAAAGATCAACTAATCAACGTCAATCTCATGGATTATATAACTAGAGTAATATCTAGCACATGAAAGCTCTCGGGGACGAAGAAAATGAAGTACGTGTGTAGTCCAAGGAATGATTCCGATCCCAGGGTGGTGGCGGCTTTTATTGTTTGTGTGGCTTCATGTGACGTTTTCTTTTCTTCAAAGTTCGCTCTTTGCTCTATTTTAGGGTTCATTTTTTGTTGCCTCGTGTGTAAGCTCATCCTTACAAGTTTAATTGAATGACATCCCAGGTGTTTTTCTTGGTTTTCAAAAAAAGAAAACCCCTAATCGCAGCAGTCAGCACATCCGGACTGGCTTAGCTTGGCTCGTGAGGGCCACGAGTGACTGACTATTTTTGGATTCTCTCAATGCACCAACTCAGCCCCTAAATACTCACATTACAACGACATCGATTAGATAGGAATAGGCTAGTCTACTACGCAAATAATAGAGTCTAACATTGCGAGGCGTAAAAGCAAAGCCAAACAAGAATATGTCTCTATCTAATTCATTTATTTATTTTCTGAAGAATCTCTTTACCCAGACCGGTTCTAAAGCAAATAAAAATTTACATTACACTGACACACTTAATTGACCAAAAGTCCAAAGCACCTTACAAAAGAAACTAGGGATGTGCACCGTCCAATTAATCGGACCATTAGGGTCAAACCGTCAACCCCATCAAGAATTATGGTAACCAAGTAAAAACAATCAAAATCAGCACCAATTCAGTTTCAAGCCGATTTGAGGCTGGTTTCGGTTTTGATGTTGACATACTATTACTGGGTAATTCCATATCAATTTACAGTGAAACCGTGAAAGTCTCCAAATCTAATACCTTTTCAAGCAAAATCAAGACCAAACAAATAAGCACTGCAAAATCAAGGCAAATAAAACTAAAATTTCAAACAAAAGCAAGGCTAAATAGTCTTATCTACCAGACTACCACCATTATTGAAAAATGAACACTGCCCTTTGCAAACAACTTTTCAAGTCTTCTTTATCAAAATTCCAAACCAAAAATTTCAAGAAATAAGTGCAATGACCTGTGTGCAACTACGGTCTATGCATACATCAATCTATAATTGTTAAGAACGGCAAGCACTGCAACTGCCAGTGACAGTGATTGAAAGGATACCAAATCCATGCAAAAGTGCAAAGTAAATGAAGTATAGAATTATCTGAACTACTGATTAGCAATTACAGTCATCCAAGTCCAAGAATTGCAAATCAGCAAATGTAAAGTGAAAACTACTAAGTAAATAAATAAAAAATCAAAAAGCCCTTCAGAGGCTCAACTTGAGATGAGAGAACTTCAGATCTTTAGGTATATGGGATGAGGAAAAATTGTGGATCTTGGATGACTGGTTGTTAAAGATGAGATGAGAGTGAGAGCTCGCGTGAGAGCTGCACCAGGTTGGTTAGGGTTGATTTGTTAGGATCGGGTTGGTGAACTGGGCGAGGGTGGTTAGGGTTAGAACTGTGGACTATGGAAGAAGGGTGTTGGGCACTTGGACTTGGTGTTGCTAGGTTAGGGTTCAAGTTAATAGAAATCAAGAGTAGATATGACATTATCATTATAAATCAACCAACGGTAGATACGACTTTTAATCTTTTATAATTGAAATACATTAAATATTTAGATTATATTTATATATATGTATATATACCAGTCCAGTCCAATTAACCGATTTTTTGAATTTATGAAACCGTTGACCGGAGTGATATATCACGGTTTTCCAAACCGTTTGATAGAGGTCAGTCAAAAAATCGATTTGGACTGACCGGTCCAGTTTTCGGTTTTGGTCCGATTCTCAGTTCAATTTGGCAACCCCTAAGAGAGAGTGAAAAAAAGAGAAGGAAAAGGCTGGAATGACATATTCCTACGTCAGTGTGCGAGGGACCTGTGGGTCAGCTTATCCACAAACCACAATGGATTGTGGTCCTAAATGATGGAAGCTCACAAAGACTTTCATGGTGAGAAAACAGAGGTAAATATTAGGAGTCGTAGGGCCAGGCTGAAGGAGTAAGACGATGTAAGATATCTAATATGGTAATGGCAAAGCATAAGGTGGAAATAAGACCTAGACATGGGATTTTTTTTTTGCTAATCACAATATAGCCCGTTCATGTGATATCTGCTACTTAGACATGTGATATTGTTCTTGATACTCACAGGTCCATTAATGCAAGAGGTCGTTGTCAATGCCAAATGGTCTCTGCCTTTTCAGCTCAAGCAAGGCCTTCCAACCCTGCTAGACTTACTAACTAATGTAGAGAGTCCAGCCAACCAGTATAAAGAAAAGAAAGAGAATGAAAGGAAAGGGATTACCAGCCTCAAATAGAGGAAAAAAACTACATGTTAACCCAGGTTTGCCAGCAATCCTGTTCATTGAGATGAAATTGTCAAAGCATTTTATCTACTTAGATAGAATTTTACTGGTTCTCCAACAAAATGGGTTCCTAGAGCAAAGAAAGGGATTGATGAAAAATGGGTTTCCACATATTAAGTGTCCCTACTTCTACAGATAATAATAAATGCCAGAAAACAACCGGCAAATAATTGAGATATCTAAGAAAACACAATTAAATAAATTGCATAACAATGTGTCCCCACATTTGGACATTTTCAATCAGAAGTTTCCTTATCTTGATTATCACCATACAAGTATGCAGCACGCAAAACCTACTAAATAGATGTGGCTTCTAATTCACTGATACTAACATATTGACAGACACAAAACGTTTTAGGATTATAAATTGTGATAAGATTCGAATTCCAAGGAGTATATTTAGTTGCAAATAATATATATATATATATACATAAAAATTAAGCAGAAGTGGCAGAGGATCAAATGGTCATTGAGTTAGAATGGGGTAGTGCGGGAAAATGTGAGAACAACTAAAATAAACAAAACAGAAAAATCTAGCATAGCTTGTATGCATCAGAAAGCAAATTGGTTGCTTCTTGAACAATAAGACTAACAAGGCGCCTCCGCCATGTGGAATTTGTCTCCGAGTGAGGGAAAAGGTAATCAAATTCTTTAACTAGAGGAAAAGGGGATGACATAGCTAGAACACAGACATGGATAAGACACCTGACGAGTTGGGGCAGAGCGCAGTGCAAGCAATCCAATCGCTTGAAAACAAAAGGTCTTCTTTTCTCTATCAAGAGCTCTGGCAATGCAACTAGGTCAATGGCGCAAAATAATACCATAAATCCCAATCACAAAGAATGAACAAAAGAAACTAAATGAACAGTGCTTTATTTGCATATTAGACCTGCTTTAAAAGCAGATACATTCCATTCAAAAAAAAGTACACGGATCTTATATACATTTACCTATGTACTTTTACTAGCTGCTTTAAAATATATATATATATATATGTTCATTACTTGTACAAGAATATGTATATATCAGTTAACTAACCGGACTTCAATGATTTGATAGGAAGAACCATCAACAATAAAAAAATATCCAAAATTTAAATTAAATAAAAACCGTTGAACAACTTTTACCTTCCTCTCAAGTCTCAGCAACAATCATCATCCCAAACTAACTATGGGAAACCAAAGCAAAGTTGAACAAATCTCAGAAACCTCCATGTAGGCTTTAAGTACAAATTTACCAACGTCTTCGGGATGTAGGATAAATATTTATGTACACACAGGTAGGTAGGCATCTAGACGTGAGTGATTCCACATTTCTTTATTTCCATAGGAAGAACTAAAACTCCACTAGTCTACTAGCTAGTTTAGTTTATTAATCTTACCTTCCTCTTCAAAAGCATATCACTTGTCAATTGATGTTTTCGGGCGACCTGATTGCTTTGGGCAATTGAAAGCCCTGGTGGGCATCCTTCACTGCGAAAGAAAGTAACATGTTCCCAAATAAACTTTGAAACAACTAAAGAATTTTTTCAATACTCTTGTTGTGAACTGATTTTCAAACCTTTGAGGCAATTGATACAAAGTTGTATGAGGCAAAATTCAACAAACAGCTCACTGTTGGGAAAACTATTGATCAATCTATACTTTGCTGTAACTTCATCTCAATACCATTTGCATGACATTCACTCATCGCCTCAAAAAAAAGCAGCAGTCAACAAAAACACAACCCTGTCTCAACAAGCTGGATGTCAGATCAGATGGCCAGTATATTTCTCATTATTATAGAATAGTGAAACACCTTAAACTTAGTTATGTTAAGATTAGTTACTAGAATTTCTATCTTTTATTCGTTTGTACTTCCAGCTGAGGAAGCAAGCACTCGGATGACACTTCCATTATCAAATAACTCAAACCATTTCTACTGTTAGAAAAATGCACTTTTCATACTAAAAAAATGAAAACAAAAAAAATGCACGATTAACGTGCAATTAATTTTGATTAACCCACATTGTTCGGGAACAAAAAGCTTCAGCAAGATCTTTATTTGTTTTCTCATTTCATTTGTCCGCATAAAGAGATTCATCAAAATTCATCATAAGGCAAAAAAAGAAAAGGGGTGCCTGTGAGTTAGGGGTGTTCATGGGTCGGGTAGGGTCGGTTTTGGTGAATTAGTTTGTCCGACCCGATCTAGTTCGGGTTATATACTTACAACCCTTAACTGATCCTAATTTGATATGGGTTGAGTGAGGTCGGGTTAATAGGGTTGTCGGGTAGGGTTGGGTTTAGAACGAGTTAACCTACTTACAATTTATTTCACATGCAGACAGCAGAGTTGCAGACAACATAATACAAATTACAAAAATAACAATTTAGGCAAAATAGCAAAATAGGTCACTGAGTTTTACATAATACAAATTACAAATCACAAAGTTCAAAACTTCAAAAACAAATTCTCAAATTACAAATCACAAGTTCTCAAATTATATTACCATCCATAAGATGTGCTCTTGGTCCAGATCATCATCAAGAATTCAAGATACAAAATATAAACAAATCAAAAGATAAAAGCAACCACACTGCAGTAAGCAATTAAGCATTAAGCAACTTAGTAACAAGCGCTCCAGCAAGCCAGCAACACTCTGCAGCAGTCCCACTCAGCCAGCATTGATCTACATGGCCCAAAATGTAGACAATAAATTCCTATGCAGTAGACAGTAGACATTTACAATAGTATGTCATATTAGACAACAAGTGACTTATAAAAATTCAAGCAAAAGACACAAATCATCAATACATAATAAAGATTTACTTACACTAACATTATAATGACATTGAGTCACAGTCGACAGTAAACTCAGACAATTGCAATTCTGTAAAAATTAAACATTGAATTAAAGTATATTATGACAAATCAAATTATAAAATTAATAGAAAGTAAAACATAGGTCAAGGTTTAAAGTTATAACAATTACCTTGCTCCATTTCCTCCACGGTTTCAATATCTTTCATCTCTCCATAAATGTCAATTGCTATTGGTTTCTCTCTCAACCAATTCTGAGCACAAATGAGAGACTCCACTGTTTTTGGAGACAATGAACTTCTATATGGTCCTAGAATTCGACCACTAGTGCTGAAAGTTGATTCTGAAGCAATTGTGGAGACTGGAATAGCTAGCACATCCCTAGCCATGCGAGAAAGAACTTGATATTTGCTGCCATTGACCTTCCACCAAGCTAATATATCAAACTTATCATTAAAATTCTCACAAGATTCATCCAAATAGCGTCCCAATTCTGTCATATTTTCTAGACTCTCATCGGCTCTCATTCGCATGGCCACCCTTGATGCAAATATGCTCACACAATCTTCATCATCGTCCTCCACCCTCATAGTTTTTGAAGGTGGCTGAAACTCACTTGGATTATCTCCTTGATCAACCCCATAGTTATAGTGATCATACAATTTTGTTAATACATCTTTCACCTTTTCCACCATAACTTGACTCTTAATAGGATCATAAATCTCCTCAAAACAATATTTCAAATATTTAAGCTTGTAACGCGGATCCAAGACAGCAGCCACATATAACAAAAAATTCATGTTATCCCAATTATCCCAATATTTGTCAAATTTTTCTTTCATGCGGTGGGCCATAAGTTTCATATCGATATCATCACTTTTGCACAATTCCAAGAGTCTACTATGCAATGACACAATCTCAATGAAAAATATGTTGGAAGTAACATGAATGGAGGTAGAGAATTTTAAAGTCATTTGGTAGAAAAGTTTTAAAAATTTCACAAGTGCCCTAGCATATTTCCAATCCTCTTCAGTAGGTGGGCCAATATTCTTGTGAACTTTCCCTTTTCCCTTCCCTTTCCTCCCAGTGTTGCCACTACTTGCACCCTCTCTATCATCACTAATCTGAGTTCTATCAAAGTACAACAAGAAACGTCTATCATCGGTCTCAAGCCTTCGGAAGACTTTTTCATACTTCAAAGCAACATCCAACATTAGGTAGGTGGAATTCCATCTAGTGTCAACATCCAAACACAAAGATTGCTTACAATCGACCTTCACCATCTCTATACATTTCCTAAAAGCACGTAACCTAGCCGGTGAAGACCTCACATATCGTACGGCATTGCGAATCTTTAGTATGGATTGATCATGCTCATCTAACCCTTCTTTTACAATGAGATTTAGAATATGCGCACAACAACGCATTTGCATATACTCATTACCTAACACATTGCCCTTCCACTCCTTAGTGACAAGCTTCAAGTGCTTAAGAGCTCCATCATTTGAACTTGCATTATCCACAGTGACAGTGAATAATTTTTCAATGCCCCAATCTAACAATAATACCTCTATGGCTAGCCCAATCACATCTCCCTTGTGACTTGGAATTTGAACAAAACTTATGATTCTTTTATTCAATTTCCAGTCACTATCAATCCAATGCGCTGTAATGCACATGTAATTGATGTTTTGTATTGATGACCAAGTATCAGTGGTGATGCAAACCATTTCATTTTTTATTAATTTTTTCAATGACTCTCTCTCTTCCTTATAAATCTTCAAACAATCCCTTTGCACTGTTATCCTAGAAGGGACCTTGAATAATGGTTGGAGTGACTCTACGAACTTCTTAAATCCTTCACCTTCTACGGACCTAAATGACAACTCATCAATTATCACCATCTTTGCTAACTCTGTCCTAGCATAATCAATATTGAAATTAACAGCCCGGAGGCTAGGTCCTGAACCATCCTCCTTCTTTACAGACTTAAAAAGGAGGGTCTTTTGACCCTTGTCTAATTTCCTGAGAGGTGACTTCTCACATTTGGACAGGTGAATTTTCAAATTTGAAATTCCGTGCTTCTTTGATGAACACAAATACTTAGAACCACAATAATTGCATTTGGCAGATTCTGGTGGTCCTATGATGTACTTAAAATGAGTCCAAACCTCAGAAGTGCGCTTACCTTTACGACCGCTTCGCTTAATAGGGCTGTCTGCATTGTCGTTGGCAGCATTATCCTTGTTGATGGGTTCTTGAGGATCTGCCATAGTAGGTGTGGTGTCTATATCAGGTAAACTTTGAGGATTTGCAGTACCATCAGCATCCATCGAAGTAACTGAAACATAAACTAAAAACCTCAATTAGAAAATTGAAACATCCCAACATCAATGAAAAATTGACAATAGTACCGACAATTAGAAAATCAAAAAATGAAAACCCAAACACACAATTAATATTAACATATTATATAGGTCAGTCAATCAATAATCTATTTAGTGAAGGATAGATTGAAAGACAACCTTGAACACCAGAGGCTATGGCTAAGCCTTCCATCCTCGATCTGGATTCTGGGTAGTGGGAACTGAGAAGTGGGGACTGAGAAATGGGTAGTGGGTACTGGGTAGAGGCGTAGAGCGGCTAGGTTTTTCAACTTTCACTTTGAGAGAATGAAAGGAAATAAGGCATATTGCATCGTGTTTAGTAAACACTGTTTACTTTAGTCTTTACTTTTGTCTTTACTTCTTTAATCTAGTTGTCTTAGTCTTTACTTTACTTTTGTCCTTACTTATTTAATCTAGCTGTCTAACTCTCATCATGCGTAATGTACTAATGTCTATATTTATATTTTATAAAAAATATATATATTTAATTAATAGGGTCGGGTCGGATATATATGGATCGGGTTTACACTAAACCAATAACCGACCCATTTATAAAACGGGTTAGATTTTTTATACCCATACCAGAACTGTTTCATGATGGATTGGGTCGGGTTTTGTCGGATTGAATCGGATTGGCGGGTTGGGTCGGATTGGGTACGGGTTTTGTACAGGCCTACTGTGAGTAGACATAGTATACAGAAAAGGCAAAACCAAAAAAATGGAGAGAAAAAAGGACCAAAAACACTATTTCGTTACTAGGTAATCAGAACAAATCAACGATGATCAGGAGCAATCTGCATGAGGCGAAAAGAACAGAAAGATACCTTACTAACAATTCTCAGCACTATTTCCTGATGTAGAGAAATATTTGAAATGTTCACCAAGAGCGTTGGTGACAAATTTTCCTTTTCCTGCAACCTAAAAAGTGTCATCTCAAGAATTAATACAATTATAAGCTGTTGTTCCGTAGAAGCACGCATGCATAAAATGCATACCATCAGTACCAGGTTGGGAATACCAGTAAGAGATCCAGATACCTTCGTGGATACACATTCAAATGCCATATCAATGTACAAAATTCAAAAATTCTTAACCATTGGAGTAGAGTTAGCTTCAACAAATAATGTCCACAGCTCTGACAAAGACAAACCAATGTCGGGCTGGTGTTTCACTTTCTTATTCACATGACTCAAAATCTCAAGAACCTGTCAATAGAATAAAAATATAAAATAAAACACAAACTGTGAAAATCATGATTCCGTTATTCTTTTTGCTTTTTATCTAATAAGAAACAAATTACCAAACAAGATGCACTATAGGATTTAATCCATGTACACAAGTATATACAGGATACCCTTAGGCCAAGATAGGAAAGGAGAAGAAATTCCATGGGCGCCAATGTTACATATGCAATGTAAAAAGAGAAAATGAATGAATTCAACAAATAGCACAGAGCATTGTGTATACGGACAGCCATCAAAATATTGTTGAAAATATATAGACTCGAACAAAATTATGCACGAAAAAAACAGTCAATGATAGCCAATCGATGATTTGATTTCCAACAGCAATAAACCCATACAAAACCCTAAACTTCAATTTTCAGGAAAATCTCACATGTCCGCCTCCCAAGCCTAATTTGAAACCCTGATTCAAACATCAAAGTTGAATTAGAATCCAACAGTTCCAGTAAAAACATTGTTTTACCGGGTACGTCATAACATATACAATCATCAATGATAAATACCCCGTAAACTCATAAATCCAACCATTCTCGATTGCTAAAAATCAAAGATAAGCTCAATCGAGTAAATCTAGACTTGCCTTGTTTCGTACGGGAGTATATTGAGAATAGAAAGGGGAGAGAATGTAGGGAAGAAGCTTGGGGAACGACGCTCCAGTTTGGAGCGGTCAAAGAGAGCCGCCAATCTTCTGAGCATACGATCCAGCATTTCTTCAGTCTCCTCATAGAATTATGCAGGAAGAGAAGACGACGATGCTGATTCTGCCATTCTTTCTCTTCTCTTCTCGTCTAACCCTTTGTCTTCCCTCCCTGTAGCAGCCAAACACGATGCTTGGAGCGAAAATACAGGATTGGGGTAGGTCCAGTGGTGGACCAGTGAGTGCCAATTGGGGATATAAAAAAAATTTAAAAAAAACTTAAAAAATGGATAAACGTCTAGTATATGCAACGATCTTAATGGTACTTTTGTGTTGGAAATAAAAATAAAAATTATCTTAAAAAATGTGTAACAATTTTAAATCATCAAATTTAAAATTTAAATATTTAATTTTAGATTTATATGATTCTGATTTTTGTTTCAAACAAAAAATATATCGTTTAAATCGTTACGAGATAAACTAAAGATTTATCATTTTTTAAGATTGTTTCAAAAAAAAACACTTCAAACAAAAAAATATATAATTAAAATTGTTACAGTATAAACTACACACTTATCATTTTTTTAGATTTTTCAAAAAATTTTGATGCCCCTAATTGAGGCACTTGACTCGTCCAGTGATTTTAAGCTATTGCACCTACCCCAATACAAAATACAAGGAAACAAATAGTGAGTAGGCATCGGCGAAGCCACTCTTTCTTGAGGAGGTTCATCAAAAAAAAATAGTGTTAAATATAGGTAAATTTCTATAAAAAAAACCTTTCAAAATTTTAATTTAGACCCTTGTGAAATTGGAAAATACTCTCTTAATCATTTATTTTTCTTGAATTTACATGGGTTTTATAGTTCAATTAAGTTTTCACTTGGTTGATTCATACTAATCACGCAACGTTTTTACCAATATGATAGTGATTATTGTTAATTGAATTGGTTATTGTCAAATTATTTGAGTATTTATCATTTTATGTAATATTAATTATTATTCTTTTTTATATCAAAGTGAAAGTGCAAGTTAATACGACAATATATTTAATATTTCCTAAAAACAAATCAAGGGTGTTACATTCGAATCCCCGCTAATTTAATATTATCTTAGTGAATTTAACGTTAGTTGTGACCCCCTCACATACTGTCCTAACTTCACCCATGTGAATAGGCCTGTAAGTGGTTTTATAGGCTATCAAACTACTCAATCCTAATGTCGATTAGGAAACTTTGTGAAGCTTATACACTGACATACTTGTATGCTAAGATAAACAGCAAGAAATACGGAGTTAAATTTTTGGAAAATTGTTATTTTTTAGAATAATTAAAGATAAGTCTCTCATTTGAAAATGTCGTTTCAATAAAAAACACTCCAATAAGTAGTGTTCCAATAAGTTCAATAAACTTAAATCAATATTTCAAAAATGATAAAAGTTATGAAAAATTATTTTATTGACTGAAATACCCTCATATTCTCCATTTGATACCAAAATTTCATATTCCTCCGACGACGACTATTTCGGCCGGCCAATAGTTGAAAATGGTGCGCCGAGGTTTGGGTAACACTACCATGGTGGTGGTTTGTGGCGGTTGTGTCTATGGCGACTGGATCTAACACTTTTATTCACCGTTTACCAAAGTTTCAAGGTCAAAATCTGGTGGAATCAGCAATTGACTGCGGCAAATGATAGCTAGGGGTTGGTCATGGTGCTTCGACGCTTCATTTTGATTGGTCAGTGGCCTTGATTGATGGTTGGACGATGGTGGTCCACCATAACCACGAATCTGCGAATATGTTATATATTTCAAACTTGTGATATGTTATATGTTTATCGCAGATATATCTTATTTTTATAGAATTTTGTGTGGTAGGTGTATGAAGTTAGGAAACCACGACATAAAAATATGAAATGCTGCCATCTTATTTTTTGTGATTATTTTGTTGGATGTAATGATTGTATTGATGAACATCTAATTTTTCATTATGATAGATAAATCTTTTTAAACAAAAAAAATAATTATGGATTGCTTATGATATATGTTATTTGTATATTGTTAGGAAGGTACGTTTGATTTGATTTAATTTTATTATGTGTTTGTAACATATTTTATTTGAAAATTTATGACAAACGAAAGTAGGGTAAAACGGATAATATCATAGAGAAACAAAACAGATAAAATTTCAACAGATCCAAACCAGATAACATATAAACAGATTCAAAACAAATCTATCATAACAAGAGCAATAATCTAAAAAAGAAGAATAAATTGATGCATTTTTTCAGATATAACTTTAATAAATCTTAAGCAAATATAATTTTGAAAGATACAAAACATATTTAATAACAGATATTGAAGATTTATCAATGTCTTTTTCGTTTTTCATTATACAGATATACGATAACAAGAACAATTAAAAAATAAACTACAAAAAAGAAGAACATAGATGATACATATTTTCAGATATAACTTTATCAGATCTGAAACAGATAAAATATTGATAGATTTGAAAAAAGAAACAATATCAAAACTCTGCTTTGAAGATGTATCATGTAGCAAATGAAGGAAGAAGAAGCTCAAATCTCTGTAGCAAATAAGAAAAATAATTGTCGATCTATGTCATAAGCCAAATAAAAAGAGAAAATAAATAATGATCAAGGAAGAATATATAAAATTGTCGGATGAGGAGATCGATGGGAAGAAGAAGAAGAAGATGAAGAAGAGATCAGCGTGTTAGAGTGACATACTTGAGGTTAAAAGGGATATTTTGATGAACACATTATTTTTATCATTTTTTATAATCTTTTATCAATTTTTATTTATTGAAACACAAAAGCTTTGATTTGTCCATCTCCGTAAATTCTACTTTTTTTCCCGTTACAGGTACCCACGTGAATGTTACCGTTTATTTATTTTTTTGAAAAGTTTCCTGTTTTTAAATTTTAAATGGCTATATTGATCGATTCTTTGACCAATTATTATTTTTAAGATATGGCATTCTTGATTCGTGGCAGACTGAAATTAATGTTTAGCCCATTTATTACGTTTTTTTTGTGTGTGTGTTTAATCATAACCATAACTCCGAGTGGAGGAATGTTGCCTCGGATCATAATAAAAGTATTATTTCAATTCAAAATAAATAAATTAATTAATTTACCATACAGTAAACTAAACTTCAACGACATAAATTTAGACCTCTAAAATATACGCATTTTTCTTTTCTTTTTTATTATAAATAAACAGACATATTAATGGATCAATTCAATCCGTTACCGTTTTATTACGTGTCACACATGGGCTAGCTCTTAAATAGGAAAGTTCTCAAAATATTTAAACTATTTCATTATGTCATACGTGGGGTAGCCGTGATTGGCTTTTATCCATCTAAAAAGTGTCCCAAAAGATTTCAAATTCAAAATACTCTTTAGAAATTTTAACACGTGAGCATTTTTCTTGCAAAAAGAAACTTGCCGATCATCTTATTCCTCGTTCTTTTTTATTTTTTTCTTATTAATCTTTCGTTTGATAGAGAGGAATACAACTTATACGTAGCGTCATGTACTAACTTACGCCATTCTCACCAAACATCATTCTTATGCCCGCGTTTAAGCTCCATTTTACGCTTGTCCATTAGAGCGACACGTGATATATGGTAAGGAATTACACGCCTAACTTTCCTTTAATACCCGTTCACCTCTCTTTGACCCGCAAACATGCGTCTATTCATAAGGTTAGAGAGAGGACATTCAGTGTGACAAAGCAAAGTCTTATCCATAAGCGTCAACAATGTAGTCACGTGTTATGTATTGCATAATTATATTCAAAGGGCGTAGTAGGAATAACGAGAAATTTCAGGATGTGGGAGACAATTCAAGCGATTCAGTAGTAGATGAGGCAGGGACTTCACGAGGAACGATTACGAAGAATGTGGTGATTTTAGTGGCGATTACAACATTGATACAGTTCGAGATAGGATTGTTGTTGCATTGCGAAACAATAAAATGTCGATGTTATTGTTAATAATATATGTAAAATTAATGTTGCACATGTAATTGTGAAATATATAACCATAATTAAAACAAGACGTGTAAGCTAGTTAATACTTATGGTACACCGGCTTGTTTCGAATATTTTGTTGGCAGAGTATTAATCAACACTGTTATGTAGTTTTATCAAAATAAAAAGCTTCTGTTATGTAAATAACTAACTGTGCCATGGACATGCAATCTCATCATTCCTTGAATCCTTGATTGCTCGGCAGCTTCTCAAAACATATATTCTTCTCTGCATTCAACTTGGAAACAAAATTCCATCCATCGATAACTGGAGATATTACCACTGAAAGCAAAAGAATCTGTTTCACTTTGTTCTTCGCTATCCTTATCTGAATCTGATTCTGTTCATCCTTCTATATCTCCAGTTTTTTACATATCCGTGCTGGCCAATTTCCTCTCTGCTGCTTCGGGTTACTCTGAAGGACATTTCTGCCCAATATTCTTCGTAGGTAAATGGTCGACTCTGTGTTTCTTATGAGGTTGACGTTCTTTTGTATTTGTTGTTTCTCGCATACTTGTGTAACTTAATTACTGATCCTGTCAGTAATCTTATTGGCAGCAGTTGTTCCAGAAATGGGTCTGGCAATGTCTAGATTTGTAAAAATGCTCTTTGCAAAGAAAGAAATGAGAATTCTGATGGTGGGTCTTGATTCTGCTGGCAAAAACAACCATTCTTTACAAGCTCAAACTTGGAGAGATTGTTACTGCCATACCGACCATAGGTGCAGCTCTGACTGAAAATTATAAAGAACTTACTGATTCTCCCAGGACAACGAAAAAAAAAAACATTCAAATGTAATAATTATCTCTATTTTGGCCAGGATTCAATGTAGAAACTGTTGAATACAAGAATGTTAGCTTCGCTCTCTGGGATGTCGGCGGTCAGGATAAGGTACTAACTATTCAGATTAAACAGATGTAGACGTATCATTCTCTGTCTGTGACATATCTCATAAGAGATTGTTTGACTCTTTGCTCTAGATACGACCATTGTGGAGGCATTACTTTCAGAACACACAGGGTCTAATGTTTGTGGTGGATAGCAATGCAGAGAGAGGATTTCTGAGACCAGAGATGAGCTCCATCGTATGCTGAGTGAGGCCAGTAATCTACAACTATATATACATATTTCAGTTCCCATATGTGCTGGATAAAAACCCAACAATGTGATCAAATATATATTAGACAATAGATGTAGGGGGTTTAAAGGTTTGTGATTTCTTGTTGCAGGATGAATTACGCGAAGCAACCCTACTGGTTTTTGCCAATAAACAAGACCTTCCTAATGCTATGAGTGTTTCTGTAGTTACTGACAAACTTGGCCTGCATTCACTCCACCAGCGCCGCTGGTAAGCAAACTTTTTTTACGCCCCAACTCACGGCTATAAATTAAAAGAAACACAATTGTTCAAAGCTCCCAGTGATAACTGAAGAAATGGATGGCTAATCAGGTTTTTTATTGACATTTGGTAATCAACTCTGCAGGTACATACAGGCCGCTTGCGCCACCAATGGCCAGGAACTATACTAAGGACTCGACTGGCTATCCAGCAATATGTCTAACAAGGCAACATAAGCAATATCCCTAAAGTGTTGGGGACTGCATATGGCTCATAACTTCAAATTTACAGTAGAGCTGGATTCCAAATATGCATCTAGTCTATCTACATTATTTCCTAGATATCATACATGTCTCACTAATAGCGAACAAGGTGGGTTCACGCATTCATGATCCGATGACCATACCAGAGTGAGTGTAAGTTGCATGTATATACAATAAAATGTTCATGTGACACCCTTTCCTGGACTCCTCTTACACCTTTGTTGGATTCCCAAATGAATCCGATAGTGTCCTCTCTGTGGAGTCCAATTTTGCACCTTGATGAGACCCTCCTACCCATGTTGTACTAACAAACGCCCTATAATCTTTACATGTGACTCATTAGAACAGTTACCATGCTTGCCCATTTTGATTGTTTACATTGGACTTTGGATGTTGTGTTGTGAGAATGAACAAAATATTGATTGTCTGTCACTTTTTCCCCCCCTCTTGATTAGCATCCAATTACCTAAAATATTTCCTACTGAATCAATCAACACAATGAAACTTCCTCTTTCAGATCCAGTACCAGAAAACAAAAAAGGGAGTACTGGAAGTTTCCAAGCTGTCTTCAACCACCTTCCCAGTTCTGTTTTCCTCACATGTTCTCCAGTACACCTACTCCTTGTCTGTTCTGTCCTATCCATTTTTGACCTGTTCAATACTTCCATGATCTTATGCTTACTCATCATCATCTGCTCTTTCAAACTTTCAAACCCCATTCTCAGGTAATTTTTGCTTTCAACCAAATGAAGTCTCAAGGATTGATGAACTCCAGTCATCATCAACACTTGTGAAGAAGTATATATAGAGAACATATGAATTTCGTCAATTTATGTGTTAATGTTCCTCTAGCATTTCGGCAGATATTTCGCTTTGATAATGGGATATGAAAAATGCCTCTAGTAGGCTTGAGTGCAGAGGACCAGTAAGACCATATGGGGCAAGGGATATTTTCCCAACAGTTGCCCTAATTTGAATTTTATTTGTTTTAGAAGGATATGATTTTGATTGGCACCAGCTGCATTGGCTGTCCATGGAATATCCCTCCGAATTATAGATCTAAGAGGCTGATATTAGTGTAATTCTAGAAATTTAAAGCCAGAGGGCAAGAACCGGACAGGTATAGAGGAAACCATGCACAAATCAAAGGTTCTAAACCTCTAAAAACTGCAGATTGATCTTTTTAGGTCTGAGCAGCTCATTGTATCTCAATCCTGCAGTTAATATAACTTGTGCTTACTCGGATTCATCACAATATTGAAAGAATCAATGCTTGATCTAAAGCTCGCCAATCTATACAAAATAAACATCTACAATCATCCACATATACTCTTTCCAGCTAAAATATTAAAATAACGCGATCATCTATCGTTCATGTTCATTCATGTAATGCAAGGATCAAAGGTTTTCACTGTTAAATATAAGCCATCCATCCAAGCGAATGACAAAGCAAAGACAATATACTCTCTCCCTTCGACACTAACGACATTTACTCCTAAAACATTGCATCAAGAATTCTACAATAGTATGCATATCTTATCTTGCAGCAACTCTGCTTGCCTATTTTAGTCTGCAAGATTAAGAGCATTCGAATCATGTTTCTGCACACATAGGATGCATACAGATTGATGATCTATTTCTTAGGTCGAAGATTCAGAATCACGTTTTGATGGACACAGAGGACACTCCAGAGAGACCCAGAGAGATAGATAAGGGTGACCAAAGAGGTGGCAAAGCCATGGATATGTTTACAAATTGAGAACAGCCAATAAAGTAATCACAACAGCCTCGTTGAACATCTGATAAAGCACGAATTTTCTTTACATTAACCAACTCCAAAAAGTTGACAAGAACACTAGTTTTTGGTAATAAAAAAGCATAATTTAATGGATGATGTAGTACAAGATGGTATTCCCTCACACCTAAGCTTGAAGACTAACAAGTGCCTTTTATGAAATTCACCTAAATTGTTATAGAGAGAGAATGAAGAGATGTCAAGAAGGTAGGAAACATATTCAGTAAGCAGGTATTGTTGTCCATTTGTAAAGACTTCTGGTTACTAAGTTTGACTTTGTTGAAAAAGCCCCTCTCCTAACTCTAAAATTTAGAAGTTGAAAATTTTACCTCTTTAGTCTCTATTGTTGCTTCAGGAAGCCACTTAACTAGCAATCTAGGCGTCACAGAAAGCCTTTTAAATGTGTTTTTTTTTTTTCTAATTTGAAGGACAATATAGGAAGGATGAGGGGAAGTGGAAAATCTATAGCTCTGAGGAAAAACAACATCCATTTCCTCTTTCTGATCCAGAAACACTCTCACTCTCCCATTCCAATAAAAGGAATAGCAAAATATTTATGCTAACTGGCAATTTAATATGAAGGGTGTGCAGAAATTCAACAACTACCATTCATAGACCAGAATGTTTACACAATAAGAGGAACATAGTTAAAGGAAGATACTTAAACAAGGACAGATTAATAAGGACTGGTAATGACATCCACAAACATACGATTTAGCGAAGGCAATCGCATCTGCTGATCATTGACTCTCCTCCTTTTGAACTGCGGCTCCAGTAAGGGCAAGTTAGAAGATGATGCCACAGCCCACGAATCATTTGAGCTGTCACAGCTGAAAGATGCATCAATCACACCACTAGGGCTGCCAGGATCAGACAGATGCTTGCGTTTGTTGTTCTGGCTGCCTGTTATTTCTAAGATGGCTTTATAGCACTCTTTAACCTCATCCTGTTGAAAGGTAGTCATCAAAACTCAACCGATGAGCCCATCATTCCAAAATATTTTACCTTATAAAACACAAAATATGTCGTATGGAAACAGAGTAAATAAATATATTGCAACCTCATTGGTTTTAAGCACTTCTACCAGCTGATTCTGGTATTTCACATGATTACAAGGATCAATCTCTTCAATAACATGCAGCATTATGGCAGCAGCTAATATAGAAGGAAGATAAATCACGAATCTGGAATCTGGAATCACAACCCAAAATTGGAAATTTCAATAGTAAACCAAATGAGAGAATCAGATAAGCATTTCTTCTTCACATTCCATCCAGTCAAGTACAACACACTCATTTATTAGCATTTGAATAAGACATTTTGATCGCTTACCAGGAATGGTGGAGAGAAGTAAACGCTCACATCTCCAGAGAAACTCCAAATGCAGGTGATTCCTCAATCCGAACCTTCTTATAATGTGATCAAAGAAGGAAATTGGAGTCACAGGATTCATCTTCCATTGAAGAGTAGAGAGCACCAAAAGTTCCATCCGCTGAATGGTCTTGGCTTCAAAAACATACTTTGATTCCGCCGCCTGAACAGAACACCAAAAAAAAATCCAAGATCGAAAAATTAGACAACAAACATTAAGAAACTCGCATTATACAAATACTTCAAAAAACACCCAAAATGCATATTGTTGGCAGTGCACATACTTGCAGGTCTAAGAGAAGTGGAACTTGGGTTTCCTCTACTTTAGCAGCCAAAGACAGACAAGCCACTGCAGTGAGCTGACCCATCCATGGCTTATCACTTTGAAACTTAAAGCGCAGAACGAACCTATCAAAGTAGTTGACAGCTAAAACAGCGGTCAAATCATTGAAACCATAGTGTGCCTTAACCCCCAAAATCCACTCAACAGCCTCTCTACGAGCCACCACGAGAGACCCGTCAGAGGGTAACTCCTCAAGACGAAAACAGCTCTGTTTCTCTTTAGAGATTAGAGACAACAGCTCCTCATCTTCCCAAAACAAGTCATGTTCGAGAACCAAAAGTGGGAAATGTGTGTCATTTTCCACATTTTGGTCACACCGATTATCACTCCCACAGTGTTTATCCTCCTCGAAGCTCCCTTCTTCACAGTAAAGGCCATCAAAAATCAATTGTGCGTTCTCTAAATATTGGGTTTGTTCTTCCTGTAAAGCCATCTCCCTCTGAGAAGATGAGATTGAATCCGGTTTTCATTATACCATGAAGAAGACGATAGATCTCAACCTCATCAGACCCTTCTTTCTTCTCTCTGGACTCTAGTGAGAAGGAGGAGAGATATAGAAAGGAGAGAAAACAATGTAGTAAGTTGAAGGGTTTTATCTGAGAATCATAAAACTATCACGCCTGTCTTTCCTTTTTCTTTTTCTTTTCCTCTTTTTCTTTTCTTTTCCTTCCTTCTTATTTTTCTTTTATGACTTATTTTCCGAGAAAAAACCCATAAATGGAATCAGAAATAATGTAGTAGTAGTTTTTTAGGCTAATGGAGTGCAGGCTGTTGCGGTATAAATTAAAGGCAACTGATACAGTGATACGTATCGGGGACTTATTGGTATTTATGTTAGGAAAGCGTATCATGACCGTAGCTCTTCGGGGACGGTCCTCTGAAGTCACGCACTTGCACAAGCGCGTCTGATGCAAATTCAAGTTTTGATGTACAAAGTTGTGCTGTACACGCGCTGTTTGATGCGTACGGCAGTGGTTATAGTTGACCACGTAGATAGGGTTTTTTTTAATAAAAATATATTTTAATAATTAATTAGTTATCTCATCGGGTGTAGATCGGGTGTTCAAATAGCCTTATTTAGGCTGATTTGATTCTGGCCATCCATTTAGTCCAAGTCAGATCTCACGTATGCAACTATTCCATTTAATCAAGATCAAATTTGTATATCTCGCCTCATCTCTCCTTTGTTCATCTCCCCCGACCCTCCATCGTCTATTTTCTACCAACGAAAATAATAGAAGGAGAGATTTTGTCGTATTATGCAAATTTGAGAGTAACAAAGGACATTTTCATGTGGCAGTGAAAAAAAGTATAATAAATCACTGCAAATGCACACTATAAGTCTCAAAGTCTGGAATAACAGAGACTGATGACACCTGAATTGATAAAAACTTGATCATCTTGAGAAGAAGAAGAAAAAGGTCACTGAGCAAAGTAAAAGCAGATACAAAACTTATGCCATCAAGTTCCTAGTACATTTCAATCTCTTCCGATTTCAATATTTCTCACATCATAATATATGAACTTCTCCAATCAAAACATTTTCTTTCTTTTTTCAATTTCAAGATGGACATGAACACGAGTATGAAAATTTCCGCTCAATTAGAAAAACTAATAGAGTTTTGATGGTGATAGAGGAGATGCGATGCAGGTGCGGCGACGCTTCGAGACTTACGATGGACCTTCGAGATGGAGCTTCGCGATGGAGGTCGGCGGAGATAAACAGAGGAGAGATGAGATAGATATGATTTTGACGAAATAGTATGGCTTTGATGAAATGGATGGTCAGGATCAACCCGGTTAACAAACAAAATGGATATGAGAAGGTCGAACAAGGTATAATTGTAACAGCCATCATTTACACTCATGTCATAATTTGTCCACTTTGAACCCTCCCAAGTAGCCGCGTGACTTTGTCTTCCCATAAGGTCATTCATCCCAACATTGTTCTAGCAAAAACACGCTTAACTGTAAAGTTTTAAAGAGATATCACTGCTCCAAGAAAAATCAGTTGTAACATTGTTAGGAAATTTGACATACTATATTCTGCACATTAGATATTCCTATTAGGCAATGTGAGACTTAAATCATTGTTTCCACCCATATCACAATTTTTTCGCTTTGGGCCATCCCAAGTACTCAAGCCTTTGTCTTCCTAGGAGGTCACCAATCATAATATTGCTATCGCAGAAACACGGTCAACTCCAGAGTTCTAAAGAGATATGATGTCATTGCTCCAAGAAAAATCGGTTTTAACATGTTATGAAATTTGGTCAACTATATTCTGCACATTAGATATTCCTCATGAGTGATATGAGATTTAAAGCACTGAGCTCATTCAACACTCGGTAACTCGCCTAGTAAGACCAAGTTTGCGTTGCAAAGGCTTGTTGCACCCGCCCACTCGAGCCGGATATTGCATAAATATAACATATGTGGTCAATGGAGACACAACAAGAAACAACTTTAGTCTACCTGATATGATATTATGTAATGAATCTATGTATTTTAATGGTATTGTGTGCAGGGGCGGAACTTGGGCTGGGCTGTAGCCCGGGGTAAAAAAATGAAATTTTTTTACCAAGTATACATATACATGTTAGCCCAGCCCAGCCCAGCCCAATGTGCAATATAAAATCAGCCCGGGCTCCTTTCCACAGTTCCACTCCTCTCTGTCTCTCTCCTTTCCACTCCTCTCGTGCTCACGGAATACGAAGTCGGAAACCACTCAACTAGAGAGGCGCTAGAGCCCAGGGTCCAGGAAGCAGGAAACCAGAGACGAGCCAGTGCGCCACGCCAGAGCCCAGGAGGGCAGGAGGCCAGGAAGCAGGAAACCAGAAGTGGGGAGCCTCTGCCTGCCCAGCCCAGGTGCGCCGTGCGCGAACGCAGCACGCTGCACGCGTCGCAGATCTCCCTCTCCGGTCTTCGCCTGACGCAGTGACGCCCAGGCCAGTGACCGCCTCTCCTGTCCTGTCTCTCGCCGTCTCGCGGTCGCCAGTCTCGCCAGCGGCCATTATGGTTAGGCTTAGCCCAGGGTAATTAAAATTCCTGGTTCCACCACTGATTGTGTGTTAGGATTATATGAAATTATGTAATGAATCTATGTACTGTGTTGATAATATGTGTTAGGATTGTGTTATATTCTGTAATGCATCTATGTATTTTGGTGGTATTATATACGTGTTGGGATTATCTTATAAGCGTGTTCTGATCAACTTAAGTTATTTTTTTTCTTTCAACGTCTAATAACGATGTTGGAAATAGTGGCAATATCGTCCAACTAATTGACGTTGTTCCGAACAGCACCAAATAACAAGTCAAAGCTGAAAGAAGAAGAAAAAAAATGATATTCCAAACAGCGTTATTATTAAAAACCTTACTCTAGTGACGCCATCCCGGCCAGGATCAATTGCTATCTGTACAAATAATTGATATGGATAATGACATCACTAATTAATTATTAAAATATTATTATTTTGAAAAAAAACTGCCGTCTAGAGCTTGGTCATACCCATTTCACTTAAAGATGGATAAATCTGAAACGCGGCCATACCGATATTCTGACATGGGATGACGCATTTGCCGATGAAAATGTATGTAATGGTGAACCACATAAACTGTTGTCTAACACCATTCGCAATTCTTTATATTGATGGAAAAGACAATTTCATAGCTAAAAAGAAGCGGTTACATATGAGAGGAGCCACACAAGGAGGGTACTCCTCCAGCCACACAAGGAGGGTACTCCTCCAGCCACACACTACATTCATCAAATTGGCTTGCCATTCTTGTAAGTTCATGAACTACACACCATTTGCAGCTCTATTAACATGATTACAAACACACACGGAGAACTAGCAGTCCATAGCCGTTTTGCAGCTAATTATGCCAACACAATCACTACATATATCAGGTAATTTGACAGATCAAACACATCAAAGAAACCCAAAGGGATTTTTTCAGGACCATTTTTTATGTTCTTAGGCCAAAAACGCATCACTTGTGTGAGAAGAGCTGAACTTTTGCTTATATGTTGTTCAGTTGTGTTATGTTAATCCGATGTGATATTATGAGTCTTAGACACATTAAACACAAAAAATAAGAGAAGACATTCCATTGTCTAAGAACATCAAATCTCTAATAAACAAGTTTTAATGAGTAATGTTGTGAGTTATGCATTAATTTATTAAGTACAAAATCAAAGAAATAAACAAAACAAAAAAGGAAGTTAGCACCCAAGCTTGTCAGTTGGACTTAAACTTTTTTTAAAACCACAATCACATGCCTCCTCTCTCATGGCCAAATACCCTCCCCCTATTTAAATTTTAAACCCCTCCATCCCTCATTCCCTCTCCATACACAAACACATGACACTTTCATAACAAAATTCCATTTAAATCCATTGTCAAGATTAGGACCGTGTTAGAAACCTCCTTACACCATTCCTATATTGTAGAAAAAATATAAGATAACTGTAACATTGTATGACCCTTTGTTTAGGAAAAGGTAATTTTACGACCTTATATAATTAAAAGACTACAGAAAGAGAGAGGGAAGGTCATTGTGAATTGTGATTCAAGTTGATATGATATGGCGTGGGGGTACAAAAGGGACAGCACATATCTCTCTTTTTGTATTGGAAAGGTTGAAAAGGAGAGAAGGAAGGTTTTGCATCGAAGAAAGACAAAGCCTAGCTATGGTCCCTCTCTCTCTCTCTCTCTCTCTTAAATATGTTGCTCTCTCTTTTCTACCAGAAACATACGCCGTACGTTCCTTTTCATGTCCCCAGAGTCCAGAGTCCATCCATCTTCCCTTGGGAAATAAATCAGGATTATCTACAGTCTAAAAAAGCACTATTATCTAGTCTCCGTTTGGGACGGAGTATAAGCTAGCTTATACTCTGTCCCCATACTCTCAGACACTCTCAGCTTTTACGTTTTACGAGAGCTTATACTCTATCAACATACTCTGATCCAAACGGACATCTAGTAACGATGTACTAAATATGCTGTCTACTAAAGTAACTAAAAGCTTGCTTCGTCTTATTGGTTTCATAAGGTCCAACTGTTTTGATTTAACATTTTTGGCAATTAATTCGGCTCTCACCTTTGTTTGTATTTTTGTATATTATCTTTCACCCCGTAGTTAACCACGGCTAACCAATAGTAAAAGTAAAACACAGTGTATATGGATACATACATACATATATATTCATATACATAACATTTTTGGCAAACAATATTTTCACTAATGATTTCAAACAGTCTAGATCGATCAACAAAATTATTGAGGTCAATCTCGATTTTTTTTAATGTCTCACCTTAACCCACCAGGCCATGATGACAAAGAGCACTTGAAAACTAACAATCCTATTATCATGATTATTGTCCTTTATTAACGTCATCATTAGCATAATTATAAACATTTAACACTAATGATCAAGATATATCATAATCACGCATAATATAATCATGTGCATGTGCCATGCAGTCAAAGGAGTCCATTAAAACTCAAAGGTAAATGACACCTTACAACTTGGATCTCAAATTGTTCTAATAATATATGGTCCTAATTAACTAATTAAGCTGCAGTTGTATTCAAAAGCATGCACTATCATATATATATTTATTGAAAGACAAAAGGAAAAAATATATTCGAATAATTTTTTGTTAAAAAAAACCTTTCACTTTATTTGTGTTAATTATTCAGTAAAATACATATATAACCTTTTAGGGTTAGGGATTTATTGTTGTTTCCAATGTCTTTGACACTCAGGCAGCATATATCTTTATTCCTCTCTTATTTTTTTCTTTTCTTTTTATCATTAATTATTGCAGGGCAAAGAGATGTCTGAATTGGCAGAAACTGTAGAGGCAAATCTCTTTTGTGTATGATTTCTTTGTCTGAAGAGGGTAAAGGGGGATTGCTCGACAGCTTGAGAGTTTGAACTGCGAAGAGTAAACTAGGGCATTTTTAATTTTTTATGACTCGAGCTGCGAGGGTGCAGATTGAAAGAGCACTGGAACACTGTGTAATCCAGCAAAACCCAACTTTCATGTAATTACAGCCCGCCCGCTCTCCCTCCCTGCCTCCTGTAGATATTATCCACTACGGAGGAATAATTTATTATCTTTAGCCTTTTTTCTAAAAACACATTTAATAAGTTAAGAAATTTGACATATATTATAAATTATACTTCAATTCTTCCTCTGACGTAAGTATTATTGAATCTCTTTGTCACTCGATAACTCACCTAATACCACCAAATTTCTGTGTTACATTTCGAGTTAATTAGAAACATAAACAGAGAGAGGTTGGCAGCTAGATATTTACTATGTAGTCTTTACATGACGAGCGTGCTATTATTATTCTGTGCATTGCTTTTACTTTTTGGTTAGAGAATAGAATTATCATGCATGTGCCTTTTTTTCTTCTTTCTTTCTGGTATTATTTATTTTCCTTAACAACTATAATGCCACCAACAGCTGTTCCCAATTTTAGGTTGGAAGTCAATTAATCACTCTCGTCCCTCTCAACCTGTTTAGCTCGTGTTGTTGCCTTATCATATCTAGCAAAAGCCACTTCTCTTATATCGGTTATATATATAAAATACCCCCTCCCTCCATAATATCTAATTTATCTTCCACTAAATTAATTGATTAAAAATTCGATAAACATGCAAATTAAAACTTGCATATACATATATATACCTATTATGGGACAACTAGAATCTTATTGCAGCATAAAATAACGAATTAACGATCCTCATATTTAAAATCAAGTATTTTCAAAGCGATGATGAGTTGTACTCGGACTTGTGTTCATGATCATATATATATATATAAATAATATCCCTCCCACCCCCACCTTGTGTTTTTTTTGACACTGTAAGTTTGTTTGTTTGCCTGCAAAACAAAGACTTGAAAAGATCGCACATTTCTTCTTGGTCATTATATATCCTTTGTTTTTAGTACTCACCAATTCAAAGTCACGACAATTAATTCGCCAGTTTCTGATTTTGATTCTTTTACAAGTAAGATTTTTATTATAAATAATATTTTTGTGGTCATGCACTAGATTTTGGTCAAATTTATTATGTTGTTGAAAGATAAATTTATGTACGTGCAGACCTGACGATCCGAGTTTAGATCCACTTTAAATATTTAAAAAAGAACATATATGATGAATATTTATTGTGCTGAGGGATAGGAAGTCAATGCCCATTGCCAACGTTGAATAATCAAATGGAGAACACAAAATGAACCACTGGGTATGCTATCATGAGAAGCTTTAACCTGCCATCCAAGGGAACAACACAAACATTTTATTTGAAACCATTGAACCATAAATTAATCATGACACACATGGTTTTGACCAGGATTATTATGAAAGAGACGATCCTAGAAAAGGCCTCACTTCGCACGTCGTTGACTCACTCAAGATTGCATGCTTCAGCTGCCTGTTTTTCAAAATGTTTTTTAATAATGGGACCTCCACCCAATTATGCTTCCAAGTGAATAGTCAACCATGTCATTATACGATATTTATTGGCATCATTTCTTATTCCATTTTTTTCAAAAAAAAATAAATTCTCTTACTGTGTTTAAAGTTTGTGTGTTTAGTACAGAATATTCCGATAAAGTATAAATTGGTGTGGTGAATAATACCTAAACATGTCCGACAGAGTATAAGTTATACCAACGCTCGAAAAAAAAAATTATCTTGTGCAGATTGCCAAAAGAAGTTGTCGATCCATAACGGGCCGAGTGATGTTTGGGTTTATTTTCTACTAAATGGGCTTTGTAACTTACAGGATAAGTTTGGGCTATAGTCAGCCCAACAATTGCGATCCATCGTAAAAATATATTAGTGATAAAACACGAGCCGTTAAAATGGAGGTGTCCTTGCCAAGTGCCCGTTAACGCGGCTAAACATCCATTAATGCGGTAGAGCAAACAAATAGGGAGGGAGAGAGGTCCACAGAGAGCAAGAAGCACAAGCATAACCGGCCTCGCATAGTCTACAGGAGAAGGGCCCAATGGAAAACGGACCAGCCACTGGTGGCCTCGCCGTGGACGATCTCTCTTCATCATCGACGGTTGGTGTCGTATCACAATGGAGTTTCAACCTGTCGCGGCGATACCAGCACCTCCTCGACAAGTCGGTCCCCCACGTCTTTCATCGATGGATCGCGTGCCTGGCGGTGGCGCTCATCTACGCTGTACGCGTATACATGGTGCAAGGTTTCTATATCGTCACTTACGGGTTGGGCATATACGTGCTCAACCTTCTCATTGGCTTTCTCTCCCCGCAGATTGACCCCGAGATCCAGGATGGCCCTACTCTCCCCACGCGCGGATCTGACGAGTTCCGCCCTTTCGTTCGTCGCCTCCCCGAGTTTAAGTTCTGGTAGCCGCTATTTTCCCTTTCGTTTTGTTGAATTTGCAACTTTTTTAGGGTTTATTTGTTCTTTTCCATTCTCTAATTTTATGCTTTCTGAATAATACTTAATGTTGAGATGGTGCGTTTGATGGACAATATACCTTACTTTTTGCCTTCAATTTTTCATGTGAGCATAATTCTCTGCGCCGTATGTTCTAGCCATGGTTAATTATAAACACATGTATCAGTCTTTTTGCTTGTTGGGATTCATTGGGTGATTTATTTCATATTGTTCTTATATGTTCTTGAAATCTGCTCATTTTGATAGTTTAGATATAGGTAATACAATTCAGTACTTTTAAGACTATTGTGGTTTTTTTTTCTTCTAGAATTCCTTGTAACTAGACAACTAGTGTACAATAATATGATCCCAAAATATCCTGGAGTCTGGAAAACTGCAACTTGGGGCTAGGAATTTCAGGGGTGAACCACTGGCACCCAATCTTAGAAAGAGATCACTATCTAGCGTGAACCATGGCTGGTAGGTGGTAGCTAGGGGCTGTGGAGTCTGTGATAAGATATAATCTGATCCAAAAATAGTGCATAAGACTGCCTCTCTTCTCCCAATTGTGTGAGCGTGAAAAAATCAATTCTATACCTTCGAGTCAATTGCTGATAGCTTCTATTCACGATGCTTCTTTTGTGTTTTCTTGGAAGGTACTCTATTACAAAGGCATTCTGCATTGCTTTTGTTATGACATTTTTCCGCGTGTTTGATGTACCTGTATTTTGGCCAATACTTCTTTTCTACTGGATCTTACTATTCACACTCACAATGAAGAAACAGATTATGCACATGATCAAATACAAATATGTTCCATTCTCTTTTGGAAAACAGGTACTTTGAATTGAATCTTTCAGTATTGTGGCTTCTGTCTTTCTATAGCAGTTCCACTTAATGTAACTCTTATCGCGCTACAAGTTGAGTGATGTTGATTGTATTCCCTTGATGCTTCATTAGCGATACGGAAAGAGAGCCCCCTCAACAGACAGCCCAAGCCTTTCTAGCGATTGAAATCCTCAGGTATTTTGAATTATAAACAAACTGTTGTGCTTGTTTAAAATGACTTGCTTGTCTAATCAGTCGCCTGCAATTTTCTGTTGACAGATCGATCAGGATAGGGGCATTAGCAGAACTCGTCTCGAGGTCTAATTTTTGGCATCTCAAGCTATTTTCTCCGGTTCTTTACTCAGGAACCCCTTCAGACATACCATTTGAAAATTTAGCTTGGGGAACTAAGTAGTCGAAGTTTCCATTACATAAAAACTTCCTTCTGTACAGAAAGGAAATTCTAGCCTATATTTCTGGATGCTTAAGAATCTAATCTGGTGGCTACTTGTTTGCTGAAGGGAATATTAGCCAAGCAGTGTTGGAGCTGTACCTATAACTTGTACTATTTGTTTACTATGGTCTATGGGATACATTATGAGAATAAATCAGAAAATCTGCTGTTCTCAACTTTTTTCGCTACAAACTGAGTTCTAATATCCATTTATCGTTTCCAAAGTGCTTTGGACAAAGGCTGACGTCTTGTGTTATCGACAATGCCTCCATATTTTCAATTAGTTCAAAAAATCTACAAATAATGTATGTATACTTCTATTACATCACAAGTGTCTGGCAAGAAAAGATAATTTTATTACACTGAAGAACATTTTTACAAATGCAACTACTGGACACGAACTCTTTTAATTCCTACGCTTGAAAATCATGTATAAGATTTGAAGTGTATCAGACAGTCGGTAAAAAAGCAGACAGCATGAGTTGTTGACATACCTCTTCTATGGAACAACAGTATCTATCGGTCACGGCTTAAGACAGACCACAGTGATGTAAAAATACGGTGGAATTTCAACTGAACCACCATCCAATAGGACTTTGTCCCGTTCTGCCTTATAATTCAAATTTCTCAGCATTGAACTTCATCAGTCTCAAATTCACACGCGCATGTCAACTTAATCAAGTATTGCCCTCAAGTTTCAGTTACGATCAGAATGCCTAGCAGCAGAAACCTGGGTTTCTATTACTTTTGCCTCGTGCTTCTTCTTACTTCGAGAACGTCTTGACCTGGATGATCGAGTTTTTGTAGGTGTAGCATGCTTAACCATCTGATCCTGGTCACTCATCACTGCTTTCTCATTAGAAGGGAGTTCAGGAGGAGCATCTGGCCATGGTGTGCGTTTCGCTGGGACAGTGATCTCCAATGGTGGGTCGATTATCCATCTGTAAGAATTATTAACACGAAATCAGCTGCAAAGCTTTGAAAAAATATGATTGAAATAGATTCATTCAGTTGCAGAAAGCTCATGAAAGATGTGCATTGTGCAAACACATCTACAGCGTGCATCAAATCTTACAAATCAAAAAACCTTTAGCTCTAATAATAGATTAGATAGATAAAAGGACTACCAATTTATTGTGCAACTGCGAGTCAATGCCCTCAAATATTGAAGACTCCAATGACCTATCAAGATATCAAAATAGTGGGACAAAGCAGATACTAATGGGGTCTAAAATCTACATGTAAGGTTAGCAGGCCTTCAGTTCTAACAGCATAGGTTGATCAGCCTCGAAAAACAAGTCGGGGTTTCTGCAAAACACTCCACTGCAATCTTGATCTGAATGCGATGGATTCTTCACTGCATTAAACGAATGGCCTTTAAAGGGTTCGATCAACATTAGGATGCCAAGTCAGTCAATTGCCTACACTAAGTATGATACCACACTTTTACCCTGTGCCAGGTCCTTGAGAATTAAACAAGAATTTAGCATATCTCAAAAGCACAACTCAATCTGTAAATAAGCTTGTTGAAGACTGCCAATTAACTCAACCAAGAGCAGGCTCAAAAAAAAAATTTCTTCTTTCTGTTAGCTTATAGGAGATCACCCAAACAATGTCCTGCTTGGATCAGTAGGTTCACGTAAGTTTTATAATTATCAGAATTTTACAATAAGTCGACCCACTGCTAACCGTTCAGATGTCAAATGAACAACCAGTTCATTTTAGGGAAATTTTGACAATTATTTTTATGTAAATAAGCACTGCAAACAATGCAATAATTAAAAAGGCAATCGCAAGTTGCTTAAGCTTATGAATCAATGAAGATTGAAAGAGTGTGGTTGTATGGCTTAGTTCTGACTTCGAGCTAAGCTGGAGCCAAACACACTAAAATAACAACAATGACCTAAGCTCAGACTACATAGGTAAGCTACCGCTAGAAGCCGGATTCTAAAATGGCCAGTGGCGTTTTGGAATACTCAAGAAGGTGAAAGTTTCAAATAATGCACCAGGTTCAGGACGTGATATGAAAAAACATCAAGAGCAACCAAGAACATGATTTCAATAACAAACCACTCTTCATAAAGAATGCAGAATATGTTTGTAAGCATCAACAGTTCACGGTGCACTTACTAAGACAAGTAAAGTCTTCATCTATTCAAAAAGTAGTAACCAACCGATCACCAAAGTTAATTAAGTCCATTCATTTGTTGATGCAAAAAAAAAAAAAAGGAAAAAAGAGAGAGAGAAAGGAACCAAGCAACATGGACACATAAAGCATATCAATACATTTCATCATATCATCCAGCAGGGTCAAAAGCATCCAATAACATCATGAAAGACATGTTCCAAAACATATGGCATTTCCAACAGCCAACAGAAAAACCAACCTATTTCAGCAAAATGATAAATGATCTCATTAGAACGAAACAGTTAATATTTTAATGTATTTCATGGCTACAAATTTCTGCCAAGTGCATGACTAGGTTCAAGCAGATGCGAGGAAAGCACTATTCCTTGTTTGACGCAATAATACATGCTGAAAGAAGTCAACATTAAAGTAGCTTGACATCAAAAAATTGTGTGTAGCAGAAAGACAAAACTGTTTTAAAATAAAGTTTCAGAGCAATTGAAATTTGAAACAAGTTGACTGTTGATTCTAAGCGAAATCTAAATAAGGATTTGCCAAAGAAGTAGTTCACTTCAAAATCATCTGATCACATCAATTATATTTGTCTCGAATCAAAATTAAGGGATAATGAACGAGCACAAAGAAGTAGAAATCCAAAGAAAATATGTAGATAGGGATTATATATCCATGATTTAAGTGTCACCTAAGAAAAAGAAAGAGCAGGTGGAGGACAAGGGGATTAAAAACTCACCTGGGAGGAAATTTGCTATCAGCACGAGCTTCAACTCGGAGCCACCAAAGCATAACTTGGCGGCCGCAGCTTCCAAGCGGCTCTACTGCAGAAGGATTGTCCAGCAAAGACAGAGGACTGTCTATATCCTGATCAAGCTTATCTAGGTCTTTTACCCACTCTGGTTTATCATTAGCCTCTTTCCATAGCAACCTTGAATTCATTACAAATCCAGCCCATTCTAGCTTACTTGGCAGTACAGTAGCCCTGTCATCTATGTAAGTTGCTCTCGTTTCCTCATAAGGCAGAGTGTTAAAGGTGTGCCATCCAACTAACTTATTAGAAGCATTACAAGCAGGACCTTGAATTGGCATTGATGGGTTCTCCTCACCCTCTACTTTGTGAATTAAACCTGATGATTCATCAGGATTACCCGAATGAGCCAATATTCCTACTGAAACAGCACCAAACCACTTGACATTCTGGATCTCATCAAAAAGCTCCATACTATGCATATTACTGTCATCAGCAAACATCAGAATCCCATCCAGCTTCTGCTCTCGCACAACCCTGCTCCATCACACACATACTGTATTAAATTAACATTCCAAAAACAACCTAAACTGCAATTAACTTGCGCAGCCATCGTTATTCCGCACTATTTATACAAATGTCATCTAGCGATTGCAAAGAAAGGTAAAGCAAATGAAGATACAAAAAGCACTGACCTCAAAGCGTGAAGCCTCATTTGAGCCTCTATATGGTGACGATCCGCCCAAGTATTAGGCATCCCGTGATCAAAACCCGTATGAATAGTCCTCAAGCCAGACTTTGCTATAATTGATGCAGTCTCGTTGGTTACTCCACCAGCCTCCACGACGATCCACACGAGATCGTAAGGCACCAGCATCAACGAGTGCATCAAACCCGTCATGTGCAGCGTCTGGAACGTACGAACGTAGGTTGGAGTAACCGCAATCACGGTACTCGGGTTCTTGACCCCAAACTGAAGCCTCTGTTCCCTTTGAACTCTCTCAATAATTTGGTGTGCCGTCATGACCTCAGCAGGGTTTGGGTGTGGCCACGGACGGATCCTGATCCCGTGGCGGCCAACCACCACTCTCGAGCTCACTGTCCGGTTCAACTCCGGTTCTTCAAGATTCGCAACCGGATTTGACGGTTTACTTAGAGGAATGCTCAGCTCGGTAGTTAACCGAGTCGGCGTCGTATAAATGCCGGTGGTTGAGGCGGAGAAGAGGAAGAAGAAGACCAAGCGAGAGAATCGGAAACCAATTACGAGACTGATTAAGCAGCACAGACCATGTAAAACAAGCCAAAAAACAGCTGCCGGCGATTTAATCGGTCCGTCGGTAGCTGAGTCCAGTGGTGCAGATCCTCTGAAGCTGTTGCTTCGGCGATTCATGTAGCTCTGCTGCAGCGCGGAGACCTTCATTTCCTCTCTCTCCTCTGTGTCTGTCTAAGCTAGAACTAACTGACTAACAGTGTAGGGAGAGAGAGAGAGATGTTGGAGGTTAAAGGAGGTATTTGCAGAGATGGTTCAATTTCTTGGTTGGGTAGGTGGTTTGGTAATGTAAAGTTTAATCAACTATTTTCTTCCAATTGAAGAATCATTCTCTGTTGGTGTCGAGTGCTCTTTCAAAGGTTGCTGCAAAACTAGTGGCAGATGAAGAGGAGAGGGAAGAGAGAGATGTCGGCCCATTATGCTCGGGCCCAGTCATTGGGGTTTAATTAGTGCTGGAATTAGGACAGGTAAAGCTTTATTTTCTAAATAATGAGGAGTCTTATTACTCACGCGCTTGTTGCGGCCCGTGTCTGGTGTCCGCTTCGAAAATTGTCAACGGACGAATATACTATTAAAAACCAGCGGACGGAACATTTGATCGACGGCGTTAACTTGAAATTTTGAAATTACCGAAATAATAACCCCGTATTTTTCGAATAACAGCAAGCAAACACAGGACAGAGACAGAATACACCATTAAAAAAAGGGTCAACTAATTGTAACGCGAAATTCTATATATCATATATCATAAACACACAAGAATTACCCCATATTGTTTGTTAATGATTAGGGGCTGGTAATTAATGAGACAAATGGTAAGTACTGTATGAGCTATAGTTTGCATAAAAACCAAAGGGTGATAATTGGTTGGACCGTCAACAAATCGTTAAAATCTAAATAGATTAAAATTGAGCCATTTGATCATTTTTTTCATACTAAAATTGAATCTAAAACCAAATAATTTAGACAAAATATGTCGAAAAATCCACTAAAACCAATCATTTAACAACCCTAATAAAATTGGGATAGGGGCGTTGCAATTTTACTTGCCCTAATTATCTATCTATATATAGAATGGAGGTCTCATACTTACTCTACAATGTGTCACCTAAGATCCAAGAGATAGTGTTTTACAATTTAATGATTTTATTTTTAATATTTTTTTTAGAAATAGAACTATCATGATTATGAATTTAATAACTCAGTCAATTAATCAATCATCAATATATATATATATATAATGAAAACTTCACAAATGTTTTACAGGTAAGTCAAGTAGGATTTAAGATATATGTGATACATGAATTGAATATCTATATTGATCTAACAAGCTAAATATTATAATACCAAATATAAAAATATTTGTTTTAACAAAGAGACTCCGTACAACTGATGAAATACTATAAAACTACAAATAACAAACTCGCCAAAATAATCTCTAATCACAATTCCTACTGAAACTTTAAAATTATAATAAAATCATTACTTATATATATTTATTATAGAAAAAGTATAAAAAACAAAAACAAAATAAATAATACAAATTTTTTAAAATAAACCATGAGCCGTATAAAACGCGAACATGCACATAGTCAGCGTCAATTAGCACCCAAGCCCCCAACAATTAGAACAAGGTCAATAAAAGCGTGGTCAGCTGGTATTAGTCAGCGTCAGGATTAAGGTTGGCTGTCTATGGCATGAAAAACATTGGACAGTGTTGAAAACCAATCAAGGAGCGCGTGTCAATCGCAGTTCTCAACGCGACACAAGGAAAGTCCGGAAGTATACCAAGTTACCAACATCCTTGCGTGTTTTCTCGGCATAATTGTCATTTTCTAAAAAGTAACCAAACATGTAAGTGCTTATCAATGGGCCGCTCCAAGGCTTATAGAAATGATAATTAGTTACATGTATAAAATAAGATACACCAAAATTAAGGATCGGTCCGCTTTCACACCATGGGGTGGGTGCAACAACTAACATCAGAAATGTTATATTCCTTAACACATGTATAATGCATCGCAATGCCAGTTATCATAATGACGGAAAACTTTATATAACTTGTTGGTAATCAATTTTCCAAATGATGTGGATGTTACTCAAATGTCTAATTTCAAGTTGATTTTTATAGCTTTAATACCAGATAACAAAGTTTTTAATACGGAAATAACAAACTTTCGATCACTAAAGCAAACACGTAATTATTATTTTTTAACCGAGAATGACATTATGCAACGTTTGTCAATTGAACAAACATGACCCGCGCACATTTATGTTCACGCATGACGACATGATAAGACTGAGTTGGTATTATTCTTAGTGAAACTCGAATTGGATACCTCTCGAATCCATACAATTTTGTAACACACATAAATTTTGCTTGGCAGTGTTTCATGATATCAAATTGGGATGTACTAGTATTTTGAATCCTTACGTCACAAAGGACAAAACTCAGTGTTCATTCCCCATGATAATCTGGTTAATATAACTTGTGGTGGTAGAAAAATTGATCGTATCGTAATACACTCTTGCCTTTATTGTGGCGATTTCAAGTGACCAAGTACTAGGAAGTAGGAAAGTCATTTTGGTTATAGAATTGGAAGAGGGCCTTTTTCTAAAATGATGTAGACGTGTCGTCTGGGCCTGACCTTTTTGTCCAAACCAAACCCAATGACCAAAACTCAAGCCCATGAAAATTTTTAGATAGAGCCGCGGTTCTAGTGGTGACATCCGAGTCAAGAACTGGGTGTTAAAGGGTGAGGTCTCGTGTTCGAGGCTCACCAACAACCTGCCTGGAGACGCTTTAGCGGACGGGTGATGGGTTGGGGGTAGTGGGCCGCGGCCCTGTGAGCACAGTCCTGGACTGGGGTGTCACAGAGTGAGATGCGAGGCACGCTTCACGAGGTAGGGAATACTTAATTCTCTGTCATTGTTGTGAATGATTCTGTTATGTGGTACCCCTGCATTTCATTGAGAAAAGTGATGTTTATTTACTGAATGCATGAGATTTAATATTGCTTATATTGTGGTTTTATATAAATTGTGGGAAATGTGATGTGGAGATTAGAGTGATGTGGAAAAGGTCCTGTACGTACAGTGGGTGAAAATCCGAGTAAGGATTCGCTATGCGGCCATATAGCGAAGGGGTGGTAAGTCCCGGGTAGAAGAAGGTGCCTACTTTCCTTACTCATAGATTGTTTCCGGCGAGGAGGTCGGAAAGCGGAGAAAATTGCTTCCGGCGAGGAGGTCGGAAAGCGGAGAAAAATAGTTTCTGGCAATGAGGTCGGAAAGCGTTCGAGGTGGTGACGGATATTCGAGGCGGGTTGAGGAATAGAAGTGTTATTTAAATTGTCGTGCTTCTGTCAATAATTATTTGTGAATGTTTTGTGTGTGAATACGGTATTCCCTACTGAGCTTCAGCTCACCCCCTACTTTCCATTGTTTTATTTTCAGGTGAAACAACTGTGACCAGTGGGACTAAGAGTGCAGACAGGACAGGGCAGTCGGTGTACATACCAGAGTTGCTACGTAAGGGTTGAGTGGACCCAGTGGGTTGGGATGGCTGAGCTGGAGTCTCAGTCGGGTATATAAAGTTACTTATGTATTTATCTATATCTATCATCTAAATATAAGTATATAGATAATTATATTTTTATTGAATTATCGAGTGTTGAAAAAAAAATATAGTTGGGAGTATGAATTAGTTACACGTCACGTGCCTGGGGATCGGGGCGTGGCAGGAGCAGTTGGCCATACATCTCTTTTCCTAAAAACATACACAATTCTTATTAAACTAAAGATGAGCAATTGGTATACTGGCATGTAGGCATGGTTCATGAGGTGCTTGAGATTCCTGGGAAGTCATGAAAAAAAACATAAATAATTCAAGAACCACAATTAATAACATAATTCAAGATCAACAATCCATACATAATTCTCCTTCCATCCATCAACAACAACAATCCATACATAATTCAAGATCAACAATCCATAAATAATTCAAGAACCACCATCCATCAAGATCAACAATCCATACATAATTCAAGATCAACAATCTATACATAATTCTCTTTCCATCCATCAACAACAACAATCCATACATAATTCAAGAACCATAAATAATTTAAGAACCATCATCCACCACAACAATCCATAATTCAAGAACCATACATAATTCAAGAACAACAATTTGAATCAAAGCATAAAAATAAACATAAAAACTGCATCTCTTTCTCTAACTCCTTATCCTCTATCTCTTTGTCAATCTCAGCTCCCTTGTGTGCCTGTTCATACAAATAAACATAAAAAATGCATTGGAAATAGAATAACTAATTCATACCATACACAATGTTGGAGACATCAAATAAATCAAACAGAACTAGTATTCTACAACTAGCATTCTACATACCATCTATAGTCAATGCCGGACAATTCATTTTGTCATGAGATTATACGGTAAGTCCACAACCATGACAACGTCTACTCTTCTTTAACGATATTTCTTTCCCGCCTCTCAATCTCTTCCCACAACCCTTCGACCTAACTTGATCTGGCTCATGGTAAATGGGTTCTGAAAGACACACACTTGGTTGAGATTGTGATCCGTCAGGGAGGGCAGAATACATCTTCCCGATGATAAAATCAGCACCACAGCACCACCACTCTGCCGCAATTCACCTGCGAAATTAATCTGAAATAAGTTAACTTTTTCAAATGTAATTCCAACTTGTAAATGATTTAATTTCTCTAAAATCTGTAATAATTGAAACTTACTAAATTGGAATTAATTGGGTGAATGGAAGATGAAACTCGAAGTGGAAATCTCACCCAAATGCTTTCATTTGTCCACTATTGACGAACTGGACGAGAGAGAGGTGACGAACTGAACATATTTGCGAGGGTCTAAGGAAAGAAGTCTGGGCGAGGCACAAGACAAGAGCTGGAACGAAGGAATGACATTTGAGAAGGAAGAGCTTGCTGGAACTGGAACGAAGGAAGGAAGGGCGGAAGGAAGGTTGAGGCTGGAACAAAGGCAATGGAGAACGATACAACTGGAGAAACGTGAAGACGAAGACTCTGTCACTAATCGAGATCAAGATTGAGGGGTGGGTCTGTGTAATGGGGGGAATGGGAGATGAGAGAAGAGAGATGTGGAGAGAAGGCAGGATCGACCAAGAAGGGGAATTTTTGAAAAATAAAAAAAACAACACAATATGCTAATTAAATGCTAAATCTCAAATAAATCCATACCCATAAAGTTGGGAACAATAATGTTTGGTAGGGGTTTCAGGGCTGCTATGCCCATTTTAGGGCATTTAATGATTTTTTTATTTTTTTAAATTTATAAATAAATTTTAAAATCCTAATCAGATATGATAAATTCAAAATTTATGTGTTAAATTCATTTAGTTATATGTTAAGTCATACGTTTAATATGAACTGTTGGATGTGTGATAAATAATTTAATGGTTGAAAGTATTTGAAACAATTAAAAGTATTGTTTCAAAAAAAAAATTGTAGCTTAAAAATGGCACAGCAGCCCCTGGATTTCTGTTTGGGATGGCGGATGACAATAATTTAGGCATCTTTTGCTAATTACCTAACAAAAAAAGTCAACTGTATCGTGCTGGCAACAACAGAGCTTCATCATTGTATTTTCTTTTCAAAACGGGGACATAAAATCAGACGTCTCTTTGACTTTAGCTCTCATTCCCAAGTCCAAACGTTCCCTATATAATTGATAGCAACATGCATGGACCCCACACCTCACAAATCTTGTCAATTACCTGAATTATCAACATTTTTTTTTTGAAAAAAAAGAAGACTCTGATCGCACTTCACAAGAAGGCTGTATGACCGTCGGATTGGATCTTAATTTCGTGCCTAAAATTTAATTTGACTAACCATATATCATAAAGTGACGAGTCAGTGACCTACTCTATGGACCTAAGAGCAAATCCAATAAGACATTTTTAATGGGGAAAGGAAAATGTATGAGAATGTGTGTTTTTGCTGATGTGGCTATATTGGAAAATGTGTTTTGCTGATGTGGTTGTATTGGGAGATGTGTTTTGGTAATATGGATGATGATGTGGCTTGACTTTTTGTAAAAGATGTAGGGCCCATTATGAATTTTGGTATAATTTTGTTTGAGAATGGATGAGAGAATGGAAGAGTAGATGGTTGGATAATGGTTTTGTATTGGGGGATGTGTTTTGCTGATGTGATAGTACCGGGAGGTGTGTTTTGGTGATGTAAATGTATTGAAATATGAATTTTGTTGATTTGATTGTATTAAAAATTGTATTTTTGTGAAATAGAAGTGGATCCCATTTTTTGAATTTGATGGCCCAACAAATAAGCCTTATTGTAGTTGCTCTAACAGAGCAGCCTATCGATGGCATCCCCGCAGAGACCTTCCTTTATAAACACCGCTGCTCTCGTCATTTTTTACACTTTCCAGTCTTTTTCTTTCTCTCTCTTTCTTTCACACTTCCCTTTTTTAGTCATGGCAGTAGACCTCATGATGAGTTAAGGAATGCAAGTTCCATATCATACAATATAAATGGAGGAAACGGCGGTCGTTCAAGAAGCATCCGCGGGCCTCCAGAGCATCGAGAGACTAATCAGATTACTCTCACAACAGCAACAAATTTATCAAGATCAGAAGTATCGATCTACTTCAAACCTGGATATGGATATGGACATGGATTGTAGAGCAGTCGCAGACGTTGCTGTTTCTAAATTCAAGAAAGTAATTTCTCTACTGAATCGAACAAGAACAGGGCACGCTCGATTCAGAAGAGCACCTGTAGCCCCTTCAACTTCTCTGCTCCCAAACAATCAAAATAATGAAGTTCTTGAAGGGAAAGTTTATTACGCGACACCGATCCAGCAACTACCATCGGTTCTACGTCATCATCACAACCTCGATTTTCCGATTGTGATACAAACAAATGGGGGAATAGATAAGAAAGATTCTTCCACTACGATTGATTTCTCGTATTCCTCGGCGGGAAATTCTTTCATATCGTCGTTGACCGGCGAGTCTGAAAATAAGCAGCCTTCGTCTTCGTCGACGTTTCAGATTACAAATCTGTCTCAGGTTTCATCGGCTGGGAAACCACCGTTGTGTTCTTCTCTGAAGAGAAAGTGCAGCTCTGAAAACCCAGGTTCTGGAAAGTGCGGATCCTCTGGTCACTGCCATTGCTCCCAGAAGAGGTCTGTCTCTTAATCCCATCATGTTTTCTGATGCAATTTATTTTCCCTTTGAAATTTCTTTGCTTTTCTGATCCGATTTTAACATATCTTTTTCCTGTAACAGAAAGACTAGGACGAAGAGGGTAGAGAGAGTTCTAGCGATTAGCCTAAAAATGTCTGATATTCCACCGGACGATTACTCTTGGAGAAAGTACGGACAGAAGCCAATTAAAGGTTCTCCTCATCCGAGGTGTGTGGTTTTGGTACCATTTTACAGATCTTTCAAACTTAGAACCTGCAGTGTCTTGTTTTGTGATTGGGTTCCGTTCTTATTGGTTGATTTTTTCGAACAGGAGTTACTACAAGTGCAGTAGTGTGAGGGGATGTCCTGCTCGTAAGCATGTAGAGAGAGCTTCGGATGATCCGTCAATGCAAGTTGTCACATATGAAGGGGAACACAACCACGCACTCTCTGTGGAGGAGTCTACCCATCTCATCCTGGAATCCTCCTAGCTTCAACAGTCAACCCCATCATCGTCATCAACCGAGTGTAAAAACAGTACCAAAAACTGGTTATGTACTTCATTTCAAGGTCAATAGTACTATTGATTTGCCAGCGAAAACTATTGTTGCTCATCTCGAAGGAGATGTAATTATTAAGTGGGGTTGGTTCACTTCTTTTGAACAGCCCTGAAAATCCCACAATGATATCAAATTAGTACAAAATACAAAAAAGAAAAGAGTGAAGATAGTGGTTTTGGTATTTTAGATTACGATATGAAAGAAAGCAAGCGGTGGGTAATATTTTATCTTTTGGTCTTGTTTTTGATGCCTACCTTTTACATTTGTCTACACACCACTCAAACTCCAGTCAAACAAATCGAAAACATGTCGAGTGCAAGAAAGGTTGACCTAGCTGAAAATAAGAGAAAAATAGGGATGGGAGGGGCCAGTTGGGAAGGCAAATTTACAGGGTTGGTTGGATTTTGTAATTTAATTAACGTCCTCCTGTTTGACAGTATGTACACACACTTGATCAAATAGACGATTTATTTGGGTTTGTGAATAGTTTGGATGAGGTTTTAAAAGACCCGAATCAATGGAAATGGTTGGCGCTGGAGAGAGTTTGAAAGGGCATTCCAATTAATGAGACAATCAAAAGTTGCAAAGTCAAAATAGGTGGTCTGGAATTGACAGGGGTGGGGCCTACAACGTCGTTCTTTGCTTTCTTTGCCTTGCCTTAACGTCAACTTTGGGACCATGGTCCCTCTTTAAAAAATTTTGTCTTTCTCAAAAAAAAAAAAAAATCTTGTCTTGTTGGATTACTATTCACACGTGAGACACTGAGACTGCCTTAAAAGTTGAAATAGACCCGCCCTTACGATGTTGGGCTTTAAATTTGCAAAAACTTCGAGCCCAAGTTAGAAATTGTATGTCTTCAAAGTATTGTTTTGGACCTTTCTAGCCCAAGCCCAAATGTTTGAGCGATGTTGACCAAAAAATCAGCCCATGATAATTTTTATACCTAAAAGGATTAAAAACCTAAACAAAAATTACAGAGCAGAATACGAGATGTTCGCAGATTAGTAATAGTAGGGGTAGAAAAAGCTCCCTCGTGGTTGCTCCGACAGTCGGCGGCGATGGGCTGCTTCTTTCCCCTCGTCGTCCGCTCATGAAATCTACTCTTTCTCGACGAAACACTTCTATTGAATATATTCCCTTTTTACGTACGAAGCCACTCATGGCTTCTTCTCTCGCCCTCAACCAAATCCAAGACCAAAATCCACCGGGAGACCTCGATGGACGTCTATGCTCAGATGAACAACAACAAAAACAGGAAGTAGATTCTAGCTCGTTTACCGACGTGGTTTTGCCAAGTCGGTATCTGAGCGGAGAGTCGCGGATTGAGCGAGCATGGGCTCATTGGACTCAGCTAGGCAAGCCGAAATGGATTGTGGCGCCGATGGTAGACAATTCAGAGCTTCCGTTTCGAATGCTCTGTCGAAAGTATGGGGCTCAGGCCGCCTATACCCCTATGTTGCATTCTCGCATTTTCACGGAGACCGAAAAGTATCGAAGAGAGGAATTCACCACTTGTGAGGTATTTTTCAAATTTGATGCTAGTTCATTACCGCTTTTTCTAAAATATTTTTGTATGTATCAAGAATTATAGGTTTGTGAATTCTGATTCAAACAAGTCATAGTGAGAGAGAATAGGAAACAATTGCTTATTGTTGTGCGCATTAAATTTAGAGGTAGCTAGCACCAATAGCTGGTGATGGTTCTGGATACAAATATGAGTAGAGGTCATAGAATCGAGTTTTTGGCTGAGAACGTCACGTGAAACTGAGCTATGTTTGCTTGTGAAATTCGAGATGCGAATGCTCAATTCCCATTCCAATCAAATTCTTATCTTTGGTTGGCCTCAAAGTAAAGGAACGGAATGATGAATTGCTTGCTTCTCCGGAAGTTGTCATTCGTTACTCTTTCAGAATGGAATTTCTTACATGAACAATTATACTTTTGTCACTATCCTCCTGAAATAATTACACTTATACCTATACATTTTTTCTCAAAAAAAAAAGGGATAATTTAATCTTTTATCAATTATTTTCATTCCATTCCTGTCACAATGTCTTTACCATCCAAACACAAGAATTCTTTCCCATTTCCGGTACCGTTCCTGTTCCTGTTTCCATTCTCATTTTCGTTCGCATTTTCGTTTCCGCCGCAAACCAAACATAGCGTGAAAGTATATAATATGTGTTCCTGGGATTGAGCATGATGATGAGAATGTTACACATGCGTAAATTCAGGTCTTCTGCATATTTGTATGCTATTCAACTCATAACCTCATTTAGATTGTCTTATAATTGAGAGACACTACTACTTTTTGCTTAATATTATCATCATGATTTGTTGTTGTTACCATTGTCATTGTATATGGTTGCAAATTTCCAAAAGAACAGTGTCTATATTGTACATTCTTAATGCAAAAAAATAATATTCAGACCTAGAAAACAAGTTAGTTCAAACGAATAGAACTTTTTTGGGCCTGAATATAACTAGTTCAGATAAATAGTGTCAATTTATACCCTGATTTTGTGTGGATTTGGGCATAGTTATCTAGGAAATCAATTTCCTGCAGACTTGAGAGTTTTTTTTTGATAAAGACGTGAGTTTTTTTAGTTCATTCTTATGAGATTATGAATTTCCATTGTTAATATTTTTTTTCCCTTAATTTTTTTTTTACTTTAACTTACAGGAAGACCGCCCATTATTTGTCCAATTTTGCGCCAATGATCCGGACACATTATTGGAAGCTGCTAGGAGAGTGGAGCCTTACTGTGATTATGTTGACATTAACCTGGGGTAATTTTTTTTGTGACGTCCTTTCTGAGCAATATATTTTCAACATCTTTGGTGTATTATAGGGCTGCCGCCTGCAAGGCAATAATTTAATGATATTCTAGGAAGGGTTTAGTTATTTTGGTTATCTCCTACTTCGTAGAGTTTAATGATTTAAATTTATTACTTCCACAGTTCCACATACATCGGTGCTTGAGCCTTTTTACCTACTAGTTTTATTGCCCTATTTTCTTCACAAGTGGTTTCAACATTCTTGAAAAGGCTCAAAATGCGTTGAGTTCGGGCCTTTTCTTGGAACTCCGAAAAATCTTCCATCCTTTATTGTTCCAGAACAAGGGAAAAACCTTGAGTGTGTTTGATTCCAGTTTTCAAAGCTGGTTTTTGTTTTTGGAAATAAGAACTCAGTTAAAATTCATTTGGGTGGTATGTTTTGAAAAATAATTTTGAAAAACTCTAGTTTTTAAAGACCAAAAACATGATGATGTTTCCAGATTTAAATTTTATTGAAAGTAAATTGAACGAAAGAATAATTCCAGTGTAGTCATACTAATAAAATTAATCAACTGTTTATAATCTTTTGTTATTTATTAATATCAGTATTTCTTTCTGTTTCTGATGCTTAGATTATGAGCGATATCCTTGTAAGCATAATTTGCTTGTCAACTTTCTAAGGATAAAAGCAGATCGATCAGGTCATGCTTTCTGTTTACACTGAATAGAACTTTAAGTTATCTTGTTGGTATTCATTGAGTCAAGCGACATAATGATGCCTGATTAAGTCATGTTTACCTTGATGATAAATGATAAGCTTTGAATGTTTCAAATCTTACTAGCACAATTGATTGATAGTCCTATGTGGAAACTCACTAACTGTGTGGTGTTTGTCAGCTGTCCCCAACGCATTGCCAGACGGGGAAACTATGGAGCATTCTTAATGGACAACCTTCCTCTTGTAAAATCTCTAGTTGAAAAATTGGCTTCAAACCTCAAAGTTCCTGTTTCTTGCAAAATCCGGGTCTTTCCGAAGTTGGAGGATACTATAAAATATGCAAGAATGTTAGAGGAAGCTGGTTGCTCTCTTCTTGCTGTCCATGGCCGAACGAGGGACGAGAAAGATCAGAAGAAAATCCGTGCAGACTGGAATGCTATTAAGGCTGTTAGAAGTTGCATCAAAATTCCTTTACTTGCCAATGGGAACGTAAGGCACATGGATGATGTCCATGATTGCTTGAGAGAAACTGGAGCTGATGGAGTCCTCTCAGCTGATTCTCTCCTAGAGAATCCGGCTCTGTTTGCTGGATATCGAACTCCTGAATGGGCATCAGTTGGCAAAGAAAGTAGTGAAGAAGCAAATCTGGACCGGGCAGATTTACTTGTGGAGTACTTGAAATTTTGCGAAAGATATCCTGTGCCATGGAGAATGATCCGTTCTCATGTTCACAAAATGTTAGGGGAAGGGTTCAGGATTCAGCCTCATGTGAGAGAAGATTTTAATGCACAATCCAAACTGACCTTTGAATATCTTTATAACATGGTTGATCAACTTAGGGGACTCGGGGTGAGAATTCCTCTTTATCAGAAGGATTCTCTGGTATTAGGGGTTCAAGCGAATGGTTCAGCAATGTGAAGCATGAGATTCAAATTAAACGAATTCACCTACTTGGAGTTATGTGGTTCATATTACTGGTCAAATTACGACTGCCAATAGTGCAATTTTTACTACTTGAACACCACTATTATTGTAAATTTGTAATGCATTCTACCTGATCGATTCATGAGAGGAAGCAGCTGCGCGAAGCAGGGAAAAATGCTCTACAGAGTTTTGAGTAGTCAGCAAATTTCTTGTATTATTTAACAGTTTTCTTGAGGATTCAGACTCTCAGAGCGGTTTTTTATGTAAGACTTTTTTTATATTCAGAAACGATGGAGCCTAACGAATTCTTCCAGCAGGAAACAACTTACAAACTGAGGTGTCTGACTATTCACAAACAACAGATTTATTTGAAGGAATACAAGAAACTAATTTCGATATTGCATAGAAAGACTAGATTATCGTCCAGCTAGAACCCTTCTTTTTCCCGATCCCGTTCCTCCACCACCAACCTAAGATAATTTACAAAGAGAAGATAGCAATCCACAAGGTTGACTCAAATTTCACATCACGAAATTAGTCTGAACTTTGCTGGTTAAATGCTCCCCATAAACAACAGCTTTATCAAACTTCTTGACTCCACCAGTCTTTTGTTTACATACGTCCAAGGGTTCCACGGCCGCATCGAAGTTGGTCTGTTCATCCAATTAAGCCATGTAGGAGTACCAATTATAAATAATAACAATAAGAAGACAAACAGATCTACAAAGAAGCATCCTGACCTCATAAAAGTAAGCTATGCAGACACGGTATTTTGGAGAGTTGTTGATGACTCGATGAAGAGTCGACTCATACAAACCATTGGACAAAATCTGCAGTTAATTCAAACTTGATGAGAATGATAAAAATTGAAGCCAAACAAACGAGGGCTGTGAAGGCAGGAATTTATAAAAGGTTGTATACCTTTAGCATGTCACCGATATTACAAACAAACGCTCCAGGAAGAGGAGCAGCAGATATCCACTCACCAGACCAGTTTCTCACCTTCAAGACCTCACATATATTAAATTTCGGAATTTAAAGCAGCAAGATATAAAGCAACAATACAAACTACGAAGAAACCCAACCAAACATAGCACGATGTTTGATAAAGAGAACGTATTCTGATACGTGCGATGCTACCAGAGTGGTAAACTAATTTCCAATAAACAGAACAGAGATGCAAGCACATAACTCTTATTTGATTACTACACTCCCTTTCATTCTAGAAGCTAGTTGTTGAATTGTAAACGAGGCTGTTTGTATAATAAAGCGCACAAGTGTACCTGAAGTGCAGTTATACCATCATCCTGATTAACTAGTGTCAACAAACCTGGTATGCAGTTGAATAAGAGAAATGAGTTTGATAACAAAAGCATTTCAGGAAATAAATCCTCTGTAATAAAAACTCACCATAGTCAGTGTGAGCGCCACTAGAATAGTTGGACCAGAAGTAGTGACAGAAGAACCCACAGAAAGAAAAGGACCCAGTTAACAGAAAACCTTAATTAAAAGCAGAGTAACAGCGGCAATTACAAAGCATTGCAATACCATCCAATGTCATTTTCTGGCACGTGTTTGCCATTTGCAATTGATATACCAGGGTATCCAATTATACGATTTACCCAAAATGCATCTCCAGCTATCTCTCCTTCAAATGCATGTGGCAATGCACCCAGTGCAAGAGCAATTCCCTGCATAATTTTTCTTGAAAGGTCTGGCATGACCAAGAAATCACAATGTAATTATTATTACCTGAACACATGAAAGACAAATTGATGCTTCGAAAATGAAAGTCTTGCCTGTGCAAAGCCTAATGTACTCTTCCATTAGTAGTTTGAAGTTTGAAGGATCAAGTGGCCTACAAAGGGATTATAAGACGAAATGAACTCAAAATTCAATAATTTAACGAAATCATTCACAGTGATACTTGACCTTGCTTTTCATGTCACAAGCACACTTTACTCCCTCAACATTTCATGAACGCCATATTTCAATGTACCAGTGCAAAAGCACCATCTAGACCGACTAACTTTGCATGACGAATTCATAAAATATTCATAGTTGATTGATCAATGGACAATATTTGGTTGCAATCTTCCAGTAATCAAGATTAGTGAAAGCATCTATGTTTGACATATTCCTTGTAAGATTATTGAATATTGAGGTATACAGGAGTGATGAAGTTTCACATACCACTGGTTACATCCTTCCATGACTTTGCCAGTATTTCCATACATCCCTCCATTTATTTCTCGGTAACACTGTCAGTGGAAATAGAAGATGATGAAAAGAAAAGGTCGCAGCAGTTATTGTGGCAGCAACAAAAATAATAAACAAACGCTGTGAAGAGGAGAATCTAAGTTAATCCCCCTTCGCACAGCACACGAGCAAATAATTTCCTATGAGTAAGCACAGGCACAGCTATAGAGAAAGAAAAACCATTGCCTGCGGATATTCAAAGAACAACTGTCTGAATCCCAAGGGAAACTGGTTAACTAATTTATTGCCATTCAAAATCTAGCAGCACACTATTGGATTGGAAGATTAAACTGAGACAAATTTACAACTCATATAAGAACTTGAATGTAGCAACTCATATAGCTATTCACATGACACATCTAACTAGTTGTTATGTTGTAGGCTCCTAAAGCCAATTTCCTGGATGGACAAGAAACCCATAAAAAACACTGTGCAAGCGATTTACCAGAACGACATTCATCTAAGTTGCTTTTTCAATTGACAGTGCATAATTGGACAAAATGGTTGCAAAGTTTCATCATCCACTGGCTCTGAGCCTTGGAAAACAGATATATTATTTGCATTATTCATCTTCTCAATGCAAAAACTAAAAAACTGGCAAACAATTCAGTAAAGCGTACATCGATAGCTTCATGCATATCTGGGATGCCTTTGGTTATATTCTCTCCAAGTCTCTGATATCCCCTGCACTAGAAGCGTTAGCTCTCTTTTTTATTATATATATACTAATTCCAACAATCCTAGACATATCATTAAAAAAAAAAAAAAAAAAACCAACCTGTATCCACTTGCAGCAGTCATTTTGATTTTGATTTTTTCTTCACAAGGAAGATGAAAAAAATCATGTGCCACACTTTTGACCTTTTTGATGAGAGAATCAGGGATACCATGGCATTTCTGATCAGCCACAAAGTAACAGAACACATTTAAAATCTAAACACAACTTGCAAATATCCAATTTTAAGTGAGCAAATATGCAATCTCGTGAATTACAATGCATGAATATGTTAAATGAAAGATTTAAAATAATCAACTCATAAGCTTCATTTGCAGCCAAGCCTTCATTTCTAACATAGAATTAATTATAAAGCTAAGACTTCCCCATTTTTTTTTGGTGAAGTTGGAGTAAGATTATACCGCATAAAAGAAGCCGGTCTCTCTACAAGCCTGATCCAACTGCTTAACAACTTCGCAAACGCCTGGGTCTTGAGCCATGTTTGGATCATCACACTTGGCCAGTAGAGGACTAACATCTGTAATCAAAGACACTAACAATTAGAAAACTTGAAACTTTGAAGAACGAGATTTCCTTCCTCCGAAAATCCAAAAGACAAATTAAAGTGAACAGAGTTATTCCTAAACGCAAATGAAATCTAGTCCGGATATTAGTTGAATTACCAATCACAGGAAGAGACTTGAAGTCGGTGGTCATCGTGTGCAGCTCTGGTAGTTCTCTCTCTGTAACAATCCTGGTGATTTTACGTGTTGTTGCCAAGTGGAAGGAGCTGGTCCATGTTTTGTTTGGGAGGAAGGGTTATTACTTATTAGGCGAAGTGAGTCTGATAGTTGGGTATGCGAAGTTATTGTGGAAAAATCCCCATATCTACTTTCTCTTTCTTCTTCCTCTGCTCTGCAGAAATTCTTGGAGAAATCTATCTCGAAAGGGGCTGTGTTAATGGATCCTTTGTAATCGTTCTATTTTTAGAAATCAAATATATTATCTTGAAGTGGCTTTAGCTTTATTTAAAGTATATTGTGTGGAGTGTTGCATTGTTGGGTTTCTGTTATACGGTTGTGTAACATTCTGGCGCGCTCAGCTCAGCTCCGCTCCAACAACAATGGAATGGAATCTCTATCCCAAAAAGATTCGCCAATCAATAATAGTAGAGATTCTATTAATTTTCACCTCAAAAATATTACAATAATACGTAACAATTATTCATTAGATATTATTATATTATAATAAAAAATCTATTAAAAATCAAATTTAATAAATTAATGATACATAAGTTAAAAATCACTGAAAATTTTTACCATTTTTGTTCGCGAATGGGTTCAGAGTTGTGAAAGAAAAATTTAAGCGGTAAGAGAAATCAAGTAGTGGGCTGGACGTGTGCTAAGGATAGAAGGCCTCAAAATCAGTGCGCTGATAAATGGGCCCCTTCAATCATTCCCAATCTTCACTTTACATGATCGGCCCAGCTCTGTCGGCTGGACGATGGCTTTGAATTTTGATTCTCATGACTAAATGCTTGGGCTAGGCCCGTCCAACTAGTCTTCGCTAAGCAACCCGGCTCATCTTTGTTTATTATTTATTTGTAGTTTTTCTTTTTACAATATTTTATTTGGAGAGTGGGTTGGAGTACATTTTCTTTTAAAAAGGCTAGAATTAAAGGAAGAAAAAAAGAGCATAATTACATACTTTAGTATTTTACATCATGGGGGCTTGTGAAGGCTGAAGCTCACATGTTTCCGCGGTCTATGTAACCTAAGGCTGAATTGGGTAACAGAACTGTCCATTGGACTTCCACGGCCCATTTAGCAATCTCATGGGCTCTAAGGTGATCTGTGGGCTTTAGAAGCCTCCAAGCAGTGGAGACCCACTGCAATACTTATACTGTCAATTACTGGACTAATTTGTCAATTAGAAACTAATCCAGGGCACTTAATTGCCGCAAATCTTATTTCGGAATCTCGTCCCAGTATGACTCTCTGTCGTCTGTCCGCCATCTATTCGCAATTACTATTCAAATTAAATTGCATTTGAAGAAAAAGAATTTGATGCATGATCAATCCACAACCTTTTTAATTTAAGCTAGCCTAGCTTTTGAAAATCTGAAGCTTTTTAATTCCATGAACTCACTATTTCCAATGCCCAAGGAAGAAAAAAAATTATTGTCCACATACCCACTTGAAAATAAGCTCCAAAAAGGGGGGAAAAACAAATTTTCATAAATACGCCAACTTGGGGACCTTTGGTTTTGCCGATGAAGCCATGATCAATCCACAGCTAGGACGACGACCATGAGGTTGTTTTATTGCGACAGAAATGGAAGCTTTTCTCATCCATTCTTTCGACCAAAAAATGTGCAAGCAAGTCATTGTGCTCCACCAAGTTCTCCCTACACAGAAACTCATCCCCATAAGCCCTCTCAACGTCCATATAATAATCATGCACGAACACATGCGTCTTAACATTCCCTCCTTTCTTGCTTCTGGCTAGCACGCCAGAAGTAAAGATTGGGGACATCCGGCCCGGCCCATCAGATCCATCTCCTCTCGGCCCATCAATCAGAATCACATCCCAGTCCACCTCATAAACGTGGTTAGGCAAATCGTTAATCCCAAGCTTGCACTCGGAGAACAAAAGATTCTGTACAGGCCTGCACTCGTTGCGTATTTGTTCCTTGGCGGACCCGATGAGTTCTCTCCACTCGCTCATCTTGGTAGTGTACTGCACGTCATAGGCATCGATCTCAGGATGCAGTTCTTCAAAATAAGCGGCGTAGTAGCGATTCTCGTCGATGAAGACTGTACGGCCGTTGTGGTTCAGTGCCTTCCAGAGGAGCGTTTCGTGTGTGAGTCCAAAAATAAGGAAGTTGCAGGGAGATGAACATTTTCGGAGCACGTCGGAGATCGGTTTGAGCTCGGTGTAGGACATGTGGAAAGTGTCGTTGGATCTGGACGAGTAGTGGAGGAGAGTGTTAATGACTGTTGTTGGCAGTGGTGCTGAAATAGCGGCTGAGGCGGTCATGGTGGCGGTGGTTGTTGCAATTCCGGCGTTTGTGGAGAAAGATTCTCTAGTGTAAATAAGAGTAACAAGGAAGGCCACGGTGAAGAATGAAACGAAGGCGAGAAGCCATAATCGATTCGAGCTTCCTTGTTTTTGGATGTAAGGGTGGAGGAGAATCAATTTTGTGTTGCTACCATTGTTGTTCTTCATGTTTAGCTGGAGACTAGAGAGAGATGAAGAACAGATTCTTTTTTCTCTAGCTATAATTCATGATCAGAAGATTTTGGAAATCTTGAAAGTGGAATGTGAGAGGGTTTGCTTTAAAGACGGATTGATTTCGGATGAAGAATACAATTGAAGCAATGAACAGCTCAAGCGATCGAACATTGGACTGGAGCTACTGGTGGAGGGAGAAGGTGTAGCGAGAAGATAGCTCAAGCGACACAATAACTAATTACAAGCCAAAGGTCGTTGTTCCTTAATGGTTTTGGTTCTAGTTTTCAAGAAACCAGAGATTTCTTAAACAAATAGTTACCCTGGGAGAGGGACTAGTGACCTGCAACAAGATTCCATCTACAAAACGTTGATTTGAATATATATATATATACATACATACATGTCCAACTTAATCTATAAAGCGTAAAAAGTCTGGTTGGTATCGTAGCCGAGGCTCCAGGGTTTTAAGGGATGAGACTGGTAATAAGTACGTGAGATCCAACCTGACTGGATGCGGCCACAAGCCTATACATGATAAATTTGGTCATATCAAGTGAGTTATCGAGAGAGGGGAAAGAATCTAGTATTCTTAAATCTAAGAAAAAATAGACTTAATTGCGAACGTCTTTTTTTGGGCTCAAATTAGTATGAATTGGTGTCGGTCCTAGAAAGATAAATATGATACTAATGCTGTTATAGTAACTAAAACATAATTAATATTCAAGTGTTACTTATAAGTGAGCTAGCGGTCAATAGCTATATATCAATCAATACATATCTATAAAGTTGCAGGATTTCAAGCCTTTAACGGGCGAGTCTCCACTGTTCAACAGGAGTGTTGCGCGTTGTATTGTTACCTTCTCTCGGAAAACGACGACGTTCTCCACTTTCGTCGTCGTCCGCCCGCCATATATTGATTTCCACTGGGGACGTGGAGGGATGTTGGCCTTTTCCCTGCTTTTTTACTCTATTCTCGCTCGCCCCCGTCTGATTATTGTTGATGTTGTATCTGCCGTTCACGCTAACCGACTGTATCTTGCTTTTTCCTCACACACACATGCTTTTACAGATTCATGCACCTGCTCACTCTGATGTCATCTCCACGCGATCTCTTCCCGTGCCCCTTGCTTTGTCATCCAGCCAGCCCTAATTCATTGTTCTGCTTTGTCCTGTCAACTCCTACCACCACAATCTGTTCCGACTCTTCACTCTTCAAGCTACAACGATCGACGCCCACAATCATGATCGTCTCTCTCTCTCTCTTTAGGTTATCGGTCTTCGATTCGCAGTTCTCCTGCCAACATCTCTGTCGTTGGTCGCTCTGTTCTACGTCTCTCTCGCGCGCCAACACAAATGGCTTGGGTGAGTTTATTAGGGATCTTGCTCATCTTCTGCTTTTCCTCTCTAAAGAACTGAACATTGATCTTTGTTTTAGAGTTTTGGCATGTCACCAGGTTCAATATCGCTCATGACAACAGCAGTGATGACAAAGATTTCATCACCGATGGAAACCCAGTATCTAGATAGCTACTTCACTGATTGCGTTTGAAGAGGGTATGCCGATTTCCCTTAGATTATTTTGGAATTGACGATTTCCTTGGGTGTTTCTTCACCACGCATGCTCTGTTCCTTATTCATGTCCCTTTTGTGCGTTATTTCCCTTTTTCCTAGATGTTGTGTTTTTGCGATTGTCGACTTTTTACTCCGAGATAAGTCCATCAAGGTTTCAGCACATCAATCCATCATATCTATGGTTCGCAGCATCGTTTTCCCTTTAACATTAGGATCCATTTGTGTTAAAATTCCCTGTGAATAGTGATAGGAGGAGCTGGTGGCTTGAATATAATCATTGTTTTTTTCCCTTGCTTTAGTTCTTATGCTCTCTTTTTTGTGAAGCAACGATAGGCCACGTTGTTGCATGTAGACCACAAAACTACCTAAAACTAATGATGTTGCGATTACAAATTAATTTACGTTTTACAATCTATTCCCATTATTATGCTAAATAGGATTTTGTTAGATTCTCTGCGTCCGTAGCTTATCATTTCATATGATTTTTTCCCTTTTATTTGGTTTTTCTTGCTTACTTGATAAATCATTTGCAGCTTTGTTTCTTTTATTTTTTAGCCAAATTTGTTGAGTCATGATTTATATTTGTACCATCTTCTTTTTTCTCTCAGTCTATGAGGGGAGCATCACACTGCACTGATGACTATATTATACAGTGCACAAGTGTTTGTGTTTAATTATTTCTGATAAAAGAATTCATGCTCTTAGCAGGCAAATGAAGTGCAGAGAGTTGCACACCATTCACTCCATCTCCTGAGAGTAAGATCTCAGCAAATCTCCTGATGATTTGAAGCTCCAGCTTTTTTATGACTGTCAATTATGGATTCTATGGCAGTCAGATCCAAGTAATTTCTCTAACTATTCCTTTTGCACCAGTTTTGTTTCCTCAGTTGTCATTTTTGTAGCTTGGGTCAATTCCTCTTACTATTTGTGATGCTAAGTAATGAACTTGCGCGTGAATTTCTTTTGAAGACTATTGATTCACTTGCTTTTGATTCATTTGATATTGGAATTTGTATCTGATAAAGTTATGCAAGACCACAAAGATTGAGATTCAAGAACAGGCAAGTCTATATCTATATATTATTGCTATTGATTTATGATATTTCATTAATCCTGTCAGTTTTTTTACCAAAAAATGCCACTAATGGTGCCAATATGACTCTAATTTCGTGCTTTTACATTTCTATAGATTTACTTGGCATTCAAACTAAAAATGTTAGAGTGGAAGGTCATCTTGAGGTATGCTTGCCAACATTTAAAACTCTACATTTATTTACATTTTCCTACATAAAGGAAATTTTGAAATCAGCAAAGAACATTTATCTGTCATCAAGTAGTGCTACAAGCTGTAACCTTTCATCTGCATTGGTTCTGTAATTCCTAAAAAAATGGCTTTTGTCTTATTTATTATGATTTTGTCTAAAACCATAATTGGGTGCTCTTTATATGGAGTCTCTGTACGAATTATGATTGGTTTAAGTGATTGTGATACTCCTATTTTGAGTACTTATTGCTGCTCTTCTTTTCTCCTTTTATTTTTTTAATTGGGTTTTATATAAACAATCACAGTACATTCAAACCAGTTTGTGCTTTGCCTCTCCAACGTCTAACAGGCTTCACAAACAATGAAAAATCATAGTGCAGCTGGTGTAGTGTTTTACATGAATCCTTTTGTTATAGATTTGAACTTAACCAAACTCCAACTACAACTCCAATGCCTGCCATTATTACTATCCACAACTGGCCTACACAACACAATGCTCAAAGTTGCAATCTTTTGCAACTGTGGCCTTGATTTGACATTATGGAGAGAAACACCCTTACAAAAGGATACGTGCCTAAGCACTGCCCAGGCCGTCATGTGGCACATTATGAGGAAGATTGGCACCAAGGAACCTCTATCACAAATTCTAAGGTGCAGGTTCTTTGTGAATTGTCTATATTCTATACCTCCATGCAGAAATTGTTAAGTTTTTATCTCGAGACTAAATGGTACTCTATTAGAAGTATTGTGCTGTGCATTTGAATCTTTTTGGCTTTTTCAGGCAGTGGCATTGTTGATAAAGCCTAAAGGACAAGCTTATGCAATCCAAAGCACTCGAATAGATGGAAATGATGCACCAATTGTCTATACCACAAGCGAAATGGCAGTGGTAAGTCTTAACTTGCTATCACATTTTTTAGATCCAAACCAAAGCACACAAAAACTCCTTTATATGCCACAAATTAACTTCTTTCTTTTAAATGTTCAGTACTTTACATATACGGTAGGACATCACATCTTTCATCTCTCCCACGGTCCCACCTCTCAAGAAAAGTTTGCTGAAATTAATAATGGTATAGTACATGTCTTTTTTAAACTTTTCCCCTCTTTCTTTTTAATTTGATTGCTATTCATTCATGTTGTCAGGTAGCATCAAGATCTGACATGGAAAATTGAAACCATCATTTATGTTTTCCCTTTATTTGCACTGCTTGAGCATCAAAGTTGAGACAAGTTGAATAGAAACAAGTTCGAGTTATTTTGGTTCACTTCACTGTCTCTCCAGTCAAGCATCGGGAGTAACTCTATCTTTTGTGCGTATCTTTGTTCTGCAGGTACATAAAGTGTAACTCTATCCTTTCATATTCGATCTTTCATTTCTTAAGATCCCATGTTTGTAATCGTTAATGGGTGTTGATGTTGGAGTTATTTAGACTCCAAACTTTGTTGTCTTCTCAGTTTAACTCTGTTGCCTCTGGATGACTGGCTCGATGTTACTCAACTTATTTCCTCTTCTTGGCATATGTGTGGGATAGCATCCACAGATTATTCTTTCACTTCAAGCTTGGCATACCAATATTTTTTTCCTCTTATTTTTTTAATCCTTCTGTTTGTTACCTTTCTATGCTGTTTAAAAGAGTATCTTAGCGAACATCTTCACTTCTCTGCTTTGAATCAAACGCTTTCCAATCTTAATTCCTTTTCGTGCAGTTACTGTGCTGCTTCTTCACTTCAAATTAACTCGCATTTTTTTAAAGTTACTACTTTACTCCATTAGCCTCATAGATCTTAGGTTTACATGTTACTTCTCTATACTACCTCAAAGATCTCTTGGATCATTCTTGAATCTGTGTTCTTCTACTTCTATTTGATGCTTTGAAAACCTTCGTCATCTATGCTCACGAGGCAAGGGACTTAATGTTGTCTCTCTCCTTCAGTTTTAATTTGCAATTTCCTTGCGTCTAATTCCTCAACTTCAATTACTTATATTTGTTCTTCTATTTTATTTTTTCATATTTAATGACTACCTTTGTCGTACTCTGCAGGTGATTGTTCTTTGCTATAGCAAGTGCACAGTTGGTCAGGCTATGTTGTTTGGCCTTGATATTTCATTTTAGGAACTTATGCTATTCTATATCTTCTTGGTTTACTACTTCTAAATGCTCTTTCATTGGACTTTATGTTGCTGCTTATTATTGGATGCCTTTTTAAAAACTACCCATCACCTACACTTAATTTTAGGGTAACAATATGCTAACTCTACAAACCTTCTGGATGCACATGTAATTTTTTTTAATGCTGGATATTCAATGAAACTCTACAAAACTGCATGTAATGTAGTGATAAGCCAATTAAAAAGAGACAAATTTGTGACCTCTTATCATCAAATCAACAATTGCCTTTTTTGTAGAGACCATGTACTTCTCATTTCATATCATAATACATGACTGAAGTGAAAGCTGAAACTTTATATCTGTTACTATTAAAACTAATAGAAGTGATTATAGTACAGAGATAGTTGAGCTTATATTTGTGTATTTTGCAGCTTGCATTTCCAGACAATATATTTGGTTGACACTTTTAAAGGTGGAGAAAAGCTTCTGAAAGCCTAGACTCAACTCTACTCACATCACCAAAGTTATTCGTGATTGGAAATGGGAACTGAGATTTCTAATGGTTTTATTACTTCTGCTGCATTTCAGATTATTGTGATGTGTCATGACATTTTATGCCCATCTTCAAATTTAAACTAATATTGCAACCATTGTACTTTCAATTTGGCATCAAGCTGCATCATGTTGTTCATACCAGAGTGATCATGGTTTGTTAAATAATTATCCAGCTTTCTCATCATTCTTTTTTTCATTTATTTAGCCGGATCAATAGTCGTTGTTCAATATGCTTCCCTTTGAGGAATGTTTGAATTATTTGATCATAGATTTTTTAAATTCGTCACCTGCTGCATTTTTCATATCACAACTATTATTTTGGTTGCAGGGAAAACTGTAAATTTTGGTTAGTACCAGGAGCCTAATTATATCTAAAAATATTCAATTAACGTTCCTGCGGAAAGATGAATTCTACTTTGTTTTAGTTAAATTTTAGGATCTTTATCATTTTCATGTTAGTGTTTCTCTAGGAGAGTTCTTCTTTGGCTCCATTCATAATGATTTTCATGTTAGTGTTTCCATTCATGTTAGAGTTCTCTTTGAGAGATCTGTTTGTTAGCTAATGTGTGGTTGATTACAGCCTACCATTGCACTGGTTTTTCCTGTGGTTTGTACTGCTGCCCTCCGCTTTAAGACCACAAACGCTAGGCTGGAGGAATCTCAAGAGCATACCCATGAGATCAAGATCACTCTTTTCAAAGATTAACAAAAATCTTGAGCAAGAGTTTTTTTACCACCAACAATAGCCAAAAAAAAATCGATCCCGCAGCAACGCGCGGGTATTACGCTAGTATATATATATAAGATTAACCCTTCTACTTTCTAATAAAACAAATAAAATTAAGTGTCACCTGTATCACCATTGACCAAAACGATTTATTCACAGTAAAAATTTTATTCTAAAGGACATTTTTTTATTCAGGATAGTCAATGACATCTAGCCCTGTCTAGTCGGTCCATTTTCAAAAAGGTTCTGTTGGTTCGGAGATTAGACACTGTACCAAACCCAATTATCAAAAAGTACTAACTGCTACGTATTGTCATCGTATTAATTAACAAGAAAACTAATTTTCAGTTTCGTAGGCCGCAACCACAATGTGTGGGGTCCAGGTGGCTGTTTGGTGGGCTTGAGGCCTCGAAGACAAGGCTCAGTTGCAGTAGCCCAACTCATATCACATGTAGCCCACATGGTGCTGTGGATTGGACAAACAATTGTGGACCAGACAAAGTTCCTTCTACCTGCAGGGCCCGGGCTTTGAAATACTTCTTCGTTATGGGCTGAGATTGCACACCTGGTGTTCCCTTTTAACTCTTGCATGAATGGCGAAAAATGGGGCATGAATGGTGAAAAATGTGATTTTGTTGGATTAAAAAACTTTTCATGCTTCAACAGCTAAATTTTGTTGATCTCGTTTTAATGACGCCAACATAGGGGGGGCATGGAACATGCAATGTCTCCATGTTTGCCCAAAAGAGCTCACACCTCACACACATTTTTACCTTTAAATTAATACTAAATTTTATTTTTATTATATAAAAATCAAGTAAATAAATTTACATCGTTGTTCCAATATAAAAAAAATCATCATATTTTTATCCTCAACCACACCAACAGCAGAACACTTCTATCAATCGGATCAAATTAACAAAACATAAATGCACATATATCATACATCTAGTAACAAAAAATACAATTGTGATTGCTCACCACTTGTCCACTAGACAGTACTGTAGTGTAGTACTACTAGATTGCCAATCTTTTTGTCGAAAAGGAAAAAAAATTAAGACACGGATAAAATTATTCTGTTTGGCTTTGAGGAAAGTGCATGAAAGTGGAATAAAAAAGATGGCTTTATCGGAATACTTCAAGACTTTTTGCAGTATCTGTGGCCCAAAGAAGCCGAAATTTTCTCGTATACAAGCCCACATAACATTGACTTTTGTGGAGTTTTGGCATCTTCCTGGTTAATAAATTAACCAAGGAATAAAGAAGAAGGAATTCTCCTTGATGGGTGGGTGGATTGTGTTTTTATTTTTATTTTTTATAGTGCGTTAGCTTCAAATGTTGGGACTGGGACAGGTAGGGTGGTCTTTTCAGCCTACACAAATTTGATTCAACGTACACATATGACAATGCATGTGATTTCTAACTCACCAACTCATGGCAGTGACAAACTACACGCATAGATTTCAGTAGTTATTGCCATATTTAGTGGCTTAATTTGCGAGCAAAGGAAAATAAATGCTTAATTGTCCATTTTTCGTAGAAATTAAAGGAAACTGTGATTACTCATCGATGAAGAATTTGTAACTATTCAAATTAACCCTATATTTCGTCTTAACTGGCACTTCAAGCATTTACAAAGTGATAGTATATCTAATTGTAGCGCTAAGATGCAATGAAGATATCCATAAGTTAGCTTCATTGGTTTCTGGCCTACTAGTAGAGTTTCTAGGTTCCAATCAACACAAGCCCTCGTCACACTGCAGTGTCGCTATTGGTTTGTTTTAGAGAGCTCGCCACTCACTAAAACAACCAATACCATACCCAGAATTAACCAATCGAACTTTTTTCTGGTTGAGTATTCATACATACACCCAAAATATATGACTATCATTCTACTTTCAAATTTATTTAACATGTGAAATTGAACCGAATGCAGCCATTCATAGGATTTCAAATCTGTCTATTATCAATTGGTTTACACGGCACTGTTTAGTGTCTATTATCAATTGGTTTACACGGCACCGTTTAGTGCCTTCTTCTTTTTCTTATGTCGTTCATTTCTTTTTCAATCAATTCTTTTTTTGGTTCTCCCCGTTACTCTGCAACTGGTTTTTCTTTTTGTTCTTAATAAGCTCATTCATATTCATAGCTCTTTCCTTGCAACTGTTTTTCATATATATGAGTAACCTTTTATCTCGCAATTTGCTCTCAGTCATTGAATTTGTTTTTAAAAGGTAGGAGCTATTTACACTATATAAATATTCAATGACACTTCTTAAAAAGGGTTAAGTCTCACTTTTGGCGGAATTCATTCTCTCTCTCCCTTTCCCTCTCACTCCTCCCTCTCTTGTTTTTCATTTTGTAGATCCATTTTGGGGAGGAGAGGAGGCGTTGACCTCCTCTCCTTCCCCCTCCCTTTCTTCTTTCTTCCATTGTTTTCATCCTCCCTCTTTTCCAGTTTCTCTTTTATTCCTTGTGTTTCCTTTCTTCTCCGTTCTTCTTCCCCTCCATTTTCATCTCTTCTTTCCTCTTTCTCTATTCTTCTGTTTTGTTTGCTTTTACTCGTTTTTTCATGTTTCTAATAAAGTGGAAGTAAAGCATCCTCGGATCTCTGCAGCGGATGTGTATTGGTGGCAGAAAGTGCAGATCTGACACTCATTCTCTCAGATCTGGATTTGGGCTGTTCTTATGGAATTTATGCGGCTGTCGGCGCCTATCTTGCTGTGTACTACCCTTCGTATGGTAGCAGTGTTTAGATCTGACCTTTGTAGGTTATGTGGTGGTGTTGATCTTGTATTTTCAACTCTGATATTTTCTTTTGTAGATTTCTTTGGTTGTTTATTATTCCCTGATTTAATCTCCCCTATGTGAGAGTGGTTGTTCTCACTTTGGGTGAGTTGTTTTACCTCTTTAGGAGGTTTGTTCTGCCTTTTAAGGAGGCTTGTATCTCTCTTTGGAGAGTTTGTTTAATGAAATGTGTTCATTATTCTCAAAAAAAAAAAAAAAATGACACTTCTTAAATTGTTAAAAGATTTTAGTCTAATACATGCAGCGGTGAGAGTAACTTCGTCATGATGTAAATCCTCTCTCTCCCTCTTTTGACCGATTCCTAACGCATCGCCTCCAATCCAAGAAGTCAATCACCATTCGACACAGAGTCAGCACCACCGCCAAGAGAGTCGTACTCGTGCCTCATATATGAAAGCCTTGACCAAGCCAACACTACGAGTAGCATCTAAGCACTGAGCCACCATATAAGGCACAGCCTTAATCAGAGACACCTTAGAAGTCAAAAATAGAGAACCAAAACCCAGGAACAGAGTACGCCATAGATAAAAAGGTATACATTTTTCCCACCAGAAATACTAGCGATGCAGTAAACAAGGAAAAAGATCATGCCACCGAAGGCCCAAGCAATACCCAAGATACTAACACCATCACAAGGTATGGTTTTCTTCTTCTGGCCGACAACAGTAACAACAGTGACGTACAAGAAGAGAAGGGTAGCTATGAACTCAGGCTCCACGATCGTCATGTCTTGCTTGATGCCTTCGACAACCCCCTCATCACTCTCCTACAGAATGTAAAACTATGCCTCGATCAATCTCTTGAGTGTGTTAGAAATATTCTATTTTTGATGCGTGGTGTAGAAGTAAATAAGTGTCACTGAATATTTGTAAGGTGCAAATAACCTCCACCTTAAGAAAATAGTGTGAATCCAACACTCATGTATAAAATAGTCATTTATTTCGTACTGATATGAGAGAGTTATTTATCATGAACACACATGTATGACTTACTTAAGAGCATGTACAATGAACACTTGAAATTGATACTGAATAATGTATGAGAATGTGTGTTTTCGCTGATGTGACTATTTTGAGGGATGTGTTTTGGAAATATGACTTGATTTGTGTGAGTATATTCATAAAAAAAAAATATGACTTGATTTTTGATAAAATATGTGGAATCAAATATTAATTTTGATATAATTTTGTTAGAAAATGGATAAAATAAACTTGTCATAATAGAGTTTTTATTAATGGAGAAAAGAGAGAAGAGAAAATGTATAAAAATATTTGTTTTGATGATATGAATACGTAATTTGACTTTTTATATAATAGAGATGAGATCCAATCGAGAGACTAAAAAGTTTTGAAAAGTCACTCCATTAGAGTTGCTCCAAGCCTCTAATATCCAACACTCCATTAAGCCTCCGTTTGGATCAGAGTATTTTCATAGAGTATAAGCTCTCGTAAAACGTAAAAGCTGAGAGTGTCTAGAATATGAGTGACAGAGTATACACTAGAATATAAGCTGATCCAAACGGACCCTAAACATCCTATATTGGGGATCTCGGACATTATTGTTTTGAGTTCTACTTCAACAATTTTTCCTCTCAAATGGCCCTACACAAGAATGTAAAACCATCCCATGCAAATTATTTTGAAGTAAATAACAGATCAAATTCATTTCAATATTTTTCTTTTAAAAAGGTAGACCTAATTAAAATCATTTCGAAGCAAAATAAAATAATCATAAGTGACGGTAACATACCAACATTAATTGCATATTTTAAAGTGTCAGCCAATCTCAGACGTGTTTGAAGGCCACGCGCTTGAAAGGCAACAACAGTCGCCAACAGCACGTTCCCAATTTCTCCTCCTCCACGTGACTCACTGTCTCTAATAGTTCCCACTAGAAAATACAGCTGCTCCGCAACAACACTCCGTCCTCCCTCGCTCTCTCTCTCGTCTCTCAACAACTTGAGACTTTTTTAAGAATTGAACCTCAACAGAAATAATTAACGAACCCTTCTCGCTCTCTCTCCCATCGCAATGCCACTAGCGTCGCCTCTCCTCCTCTTCCCTCTGCTGTTCACTCTTACTGCCGCTGCTGCATTTCCCTTTCCTCCTCCTAACCTTCTGCCATACGACGCCGTTTCGCTGCTCTCTTTCAAATACCAAGCCGACCTCAACAATAAGCTTTTCTACGCCCTCAACGAGCGTTTCGACTACTGTCAATGGCAAGGAGTCAAGTGCGCCCAAGGTCGAGTTGTCCGTGTCGTTCTCCAGGGCCACGGCCTCCGCGGCTCGTTTGCTCCGAACACTCTCTCCCGCCTTGACCAGCTACGGGTCCTCAGCCTACAGAACAACTCGCTCTCCGGTCCGATTCCCGATCTCTCCTCACTCGTCAACCTCAAGTCACTCTTCTTGAGCCACAACAACTTCTCTGGATCTTTCCCTCTCTCGGTTTTGGTGCTTCACAGGTTAACAAGCCTTGATCTCTCCAATAATAATCTCACCGGTTCAATTCCAGTTCAGTTGAACGCTCTGGACCGGCTTAATTTACTTAAACTTCAGGGGAACGGCTTCAATGGGATGGTGCCTCCTCTGAACCAGACTTTTCTGGTTATCTTTAATGTTTCGGGTAACAATCTTACTGGACCGATACCAGTGACGCCTACTCTGTCACGGTTTGATACGCCGTCGTTTTCGCGGAATCCCTATCTCTGCGGCGAGATCATTAACAAAGCATGTGAATCGCGGTCGCCATTCTTTGAACCGTCGCCAAATTCCACTCTGCCCCCGGGACCGCTAGGGCAGAGCGCTGAAGCTCAGGGCGTCACAGTAGTTCCGACTCCTCCATCTCCTAAGAGTCACAGGAGGACAAGCTGGATTATAGGGTTCACAGTCGGAGTTACAGTCGTTATAGCGTCTATCCTATGCATTTTCAGCCTGGTTAAGAAACAAAGCAAACACCGCAACCACGTAGACTCGAAAGAGACGGATTCACCATCTTTAGAGGCATATCCAGCCACGGTTCCTATTGTAAGCCAAACAATAGAGATCGGGAAAGAAGCGCAACAGAAGGCAAGTAAACTCGAGGTTCAAGAGGTAAGGAGATCAGCAAAGAGTGGGAGTCTAGTGTTTTGCGCTGGGGAAACGCAGCCTTACTCTCTTGAGCTGCTAATGAAAGCTTCGGCTGAGTTGCTTGGGAGAGGCAGTATAGGAACTACGTACAAAGCAGCGCTAGATAACCAGTTCATCTTGACAGTGAAGAGATTGGACGGGAACAAGACCGCCATCACAAGCAGCGATATGTTCGACCGGCACTTGGAGGTGGTGGGCCGGCTTCGCCACCCAAATTTGGTGCCGATCAGAGCTTATTTTCAGGCCAAGGGAGAACGCCTAATCATCTATGATTACCAGCCTAATGGCAGTCTCTCCAGTCTTATTCACGGTATGTTTCCTTACCTTCCTTTGATCGTGACTCGTGACTCGGGTTGGGATTCAGGACAATTGACTCATGTTGACTCGGTTTCCTATAGTGACTGCTAACATTGCGGGCTTACGTGGCGCTTATTAGTGTACTGTACTCCATAGGGTCCCCCCGTCTTCACCAAATAAATGAAATAATAGGTATAGGTTGTTAGTCCAAAAATGATAAAAGTGCATCTTTTTCTAGAGGCTGCCAGAGTTCGGGCCTTGAGGCTTGAGCTTCTTTGGTGCCTGTTCCATTAGCGGCAGTCACGGGGTGTTTTCCCGATAGGAAAATAATAATTCCGGAAAACAAGTTAAACAATCACGGACAAATTTTAACTTTTACTTTTGTTTGGTAAAAATGTCGCTATTCTAGGTACTTGGAAAGTTAAAATCCGTGCTTGCCAGTAGCAATTTTTAAGAAGTGAATAATTATACTTTCTTGATAACAGATATTGCTTGATTTAAAGATGGGTTTCTGGTGCTTTTAGAATGCATATACTTGATTTTGTGGCGCTTTAGGAACAGTTTCTAAAGAAAGGGTTTTTGATGACAGATTGCTATCAGAACAGATTTTTTTGTGGCGCTTTGGGAACAGTTTCTAAAGAAAGGGGTTTTGATAACAGATGCTGCTATTAGAACAGATTTTTTTTGTGGCGCTTTAGGAACAGTTTCTAAAGAAAGGGTTTTTGATAACAGATATTGCTATTAGAACAGATTTTGGGAGCTGTATTATTGAATGTATGATTAATTAACAAGGCATATGCTGTGGATACATGAGCTTTGTTGATCTAAGCATATACGGAGAAATGCGATGCAAGATAGGGGACTCGGACAGATTAACAAGTTTACACATTATAGCGTTTGACAGCTGTTAATTGCATGTAGGCTGACCAAGATATGATTTCTTACATTTATCCTGAACGCATTGTTGGCTCCATCCTCTTCATTGCTTGCCTCCTTTACCAATGAATGGATTTATTTTCTGGCTCCTATCTAACGTAGAACCACTGTTGCATATGTAAACAGGTTCAAGATCCACAAGGGCGAAGCCTCTTCACTGGACATCATGCTTGAAGATAGCAGAAGATGTGGTCCAAGGACTTGCTTTCATTCACCAGGCATCAAGACTAGTTCATGGCAACCTGAAATCCTCCAATGTCCTACTTGGAGCTGACTTTGAGGCCTGTCTCACAGACTACTGCCTCTCTATCTTTGCAGATTCTTGGTCCAGCGAAGACCCTAATTCTGCTGCCTATCGCGCTCCTGAGACTCTTAAATCTAGCCATCAAGCCACCCCCAAGTCTGATGTGTATGCTTTTGGCATCCTCTTACTAGAGCTGTTGACAGGCAAATATCCTTCACGACTTCCACACCTTGCACCTTCTGAAATGCAAGATTGGGTCAGAGGGATCAGAGATGGTGATGATGGTGGAGATAATAACCAACTTGGAATGCTGACGGATGTCGCTTGTGTCTGTAGCTTGACCTCACCAGAGCAGAGACCAGCAATGTGGCAAGTCTTGAAAATGATTCAGGAGACTAAGGAGAGTGTAATGATAGACGAGAACACATCTATGGCACATTCATAATGTTTGCCTATACCGATCCTATTGAACTGAATATGCATGGAAAGCAAATTAAAGTCAGTCACTGCTACAGTTTTGAAATAGAAGATGTGTTGTCCCAAAGTATGAAAATGAATGCTCAAGTTCAAAAGTTTACGCCGCTCCACTGGACATATCTCGCGGAATTTATGAAATGCGTTAGATCATGCCGCTGCAATCGCATTTGAAGGTGGATTTATAAAGCTTTCTTATTCTTTTTGTTGAACCTTTGTCAATTTTGTTGTTTGCTTTGCTTCTTTCAGCTTCTGTTCATAAAGCTTGTCAAGAGTAATTCACGTTCTTCTCTGGTTCCACTTCCACCGGACTGTTTCTGCCACATTTTTATTTTTCTTTATTTGCTCCTAATCTTGTTCTTTTGTTGTAGGATCAGAATTTTTTTGAAGTTTGGTCCATTGTTTATTTTTATTTAAAGAAGTGATTGAGTTTATGTCAGACCCTATGTCCGCAATTACGTGTTAATGTCAAACTTAATTGCTGCTCGACATAAATGAATGAATGCCAGACAAAAGTAACAATTACAATTCACATTATATCCTTCAATTTTCATAAGAAAGTATGTCTCTGACTGTGTGATGACTTGTGAGACGTTGGACACTGTACATCTCTTGACAATGGAGACCACACCCCTGAAGTTGGCAGTTGCCACTTTTTCAATCCATGGGGTCCCCTTGCTACTTTTTGTTGCATTAATTGCATGCTGGGGCACGTAGAGAAAATTTTTAAGTCCGGTGAAGGTATAAGTACAAGCTGGGGTCTAAATTGTTAGAGCAAGAATTGAACGGTGCTAGATATCCTTAGAAAAGCTAAAAGATTTTCAAATTTTAAAAATCAAAATCGTGATTCCCATTCATTAAGGATACACATTATTGTTAGAAATATTTAGCATTTTCGATAACGGAAAGTTGATATGTCGTGAGGAAGCTTGTATGGAAAACAAGCTCGTTCCAGTTTATCTAAATGACCCCCATATAAACAGCGAAGGAGCTCATCCGTAAGACAATATCAAATGTAGTTCTGAGAAGACAAGATTGATATGTAGTTAGATGACAAACTGAATTAATCATGGCATACTAACATAAAATCCAGTGTAAAGAAACTATATGTACACAAAACTGGATCGGCAAAAGAATTTCCTCTATCGGCAAGGCGAAAAAAGAATCAAAAAAATCAAAAGCTAAAAGGACGTCCAACATTGTAGCATCAGGAAACACGTTTGCTTTAACCGAACAACCGAGCTCACTCCACCACCTGAACCATTCGAACCATTCTCTGGTAAGCTCACCACGACGAGAAGATGCTTCGCTGTGATGATAGCATTGTGGATTACTCCCTCATCAACATGTCTGAGCTATAAAATCCAGAAGCAAAAGCATCTCCAATCCACAACATGCCTGCTCCAGGGTGGGACAGTAGAATTATTTTATGAGAGTTGATCTACATATAATAGAAATAGAAAAATTACCTCAAGTCATGTGGGTTTTCACTTGCCGATTTATAGAACGGATACACAGTCGAGATGTAAACACAGCAAAACAAAATTTGCTGATGGCTATCGTATCATATCAACCATGGGTTGCATTCGAGGCCTTGACCTCATGATCGTCTCGTCACTGTGCTTGATCCACTCAGAAAGCTTCCATGGTTTCTGCCACTTCCATTTGAACTGAATCAGCCATTGATGGTGACTTCTCTTCCATCTCCACAGTTTCCCACTTTGCCCTGCTGCAGCAATCTTTTTCATGGACAATTGTCCAATTGGTACCATCTGGCACAGAACAGATCGCCATATCAAGTTTTTCAGTCAAATTGGAATATCTATTATCCAAAAGATGACACGGATAGGGGATACTACCTTCCGCGTCTGGTCCATAAATGCCACCGAATCCCTTACTGATCCATTAACAATCCCAGGTGTAAATTTGAGTTGCTTTGGAGTCGGGAGTGACCTTGGGGACAAGGACCCACTCAAGTCATCAGCAAAGTGTTTTGATGAACAGCATGAGTTCACCTGTTGGTTTTCATAGCATCCGTCAGAATAATGGGAAAAACTGAAAGATGAGTTTTTAGGGCAGTAAAGAGCAACACAAAATTTATGCAAATCAAATGAAACTGAAAGCCATTTCTCACATTCACGTGGCAAAACGAAAAGGAAATAATATAAAAATATTATTAACCAAAACACCACCATATAATATGTCAGCATTAGTTAAAAGATCCTATACTTGATACCAAAATCCTTCCATATTGTAGTAATAGCAATGTATGATCTCAAAATTTATTGTGATACTTATAATAAGAACTGAAAGAATAGTGTAAATAATGATATGAAAATGTAAACGTTAAGCAATAATCTCACCGACGCTGATTCAGCCATAGCAATGGCAATAGCTTGTTCTCTCCTCTTTTGCTCCTTCAATAGTTCTTTCCTGTGGGCTTCGCTTTCTTGTAATAAAGATATGAACTGATTCAGTTGCTGTTTCATGTCTCTAATTTCCATATCTTTTTCCCACAATTTGCATCTATTAACAAATTCACACAGGTTCATACCTTGACCAAGTCATAAGCTCGTAAAATGATCTGAACTCTCAATTATTAAAATGATCAGAAAACAGTGGTATGTAAAAGCACCTAGCTTCTGCAGCAGTATGAAACATGTGCTGAAGCAGGTTCTTGGCATCTCCCATTGAACGCAAGTTACTCCAACGCCCACGACCAAATAATCCTTGCTCTCTTTCTTCTGCCTGCGAAAGTTGTGAAGCCATTGCAACAAGTGCATTTGAAGATATGCTGAGCATGTTCTCTAGAGAAGATATTCTTGCCATTCTCGAACTTGGTGACATGGACAACCTACATGATTGATAAATACAAGCATGTCATGAGTGAATTGACTAATCAAGAGAACTCCTGGAAGACTCTCGTGTTCAATGACTTGAATCATTAAATATAAATGAGAAGCAAAATAATAAAATATTTAGTACGACGGATTATAAATGAGTAGCAAAAGAGTAATTCCGCAGCAAAGAAAATATTTAGTACCTTGACTGTCCATTGTTTCCCATCTGTGGACTCTGCTCATTTGAAGTAGAGCGATCCATTTCTTTCAATAAGGATAACTCCTCTAACAATGCAGTTTGTCTATATATTATTTTGAATCACTAATCAATCCATGCGTATTTAAGAAATTTGATGATAGCTTGTAAGTAAAGAAAAATATAGTGATGAATACATACACTTGGTTTTGCTTCTCATATTCGAAACGAACTTCATGCACATTCACCATGACTTCTAGCTCATGATCAAGCCACTTTTTCAAAGATTTTTCATCAACCTAGAGATAGAAAATGGGTCAAAATATTTAGTTCATGGCATGGTATCATGCACATCCCACAAACATAAGATATATTCCCACATATAGGGTAAAGCCATAAAGACCAGCTAAAAATACTTGGTAAGAAATACAGCATTTTCAGGCTGCTGTGGGCTTAGTACAGCCCATCCATTTGTGATCAGGTAATAAACCACCATCCCCAAAGAAGTTAGTCAATTGTTTATATTAAACGCATTTTGACAAAGGTATTTGACCAATTTAGACTGGATGGAAGCAAAAACAGGCCCCAAGCAACTGCAGCTCAACATATTTAGTAGAAGGAATTGCTTGGTTCAGATACTGTACCTGTGCACCTGGAGACTCTCCTCCAGAATTAACTGCAACCAAATTGAAATAGTTAGGAAACTCAAATTCCAAAATGCGTAACTTCCAAAAGAAAAAGGGAAGATTCAAAGAACCTGAATTTTCACGAGTCGAGAACTTTTTGGCTTCCAGCAACCCCTTCAGCCTTTTGGTTGCGATTGCTGCCTCTTCTGTCTTTCTTTGAAGAACCTTTAAAAAACAGTACACTGAATGTATAATCTCCATAAATGTAATAATATCATATAAATGAACAAGAGAAAACCTTGAGATGCATTGGAAATGTAGACTGAAATGGAAAGCTAGCTTTGAAGAATTGTGCAGATTCATTCCATGTCACATCTAAATGCAGAAAGACATTGATCTTTTGAGATTTCTCACTTCCTACTCCTTTCCAAAATGTTTCACAAATTTGCATGTTTACATTCAACTTTTAGTGCTAGTTGTGCAAGGCTTTATTTCAACAAAAAATTCTAAATTATATGCATAAATTTAATAAAATTTGGAGATTGCATGTTCTTAGATATAGTTCAGTGGATATTGGACAGGCGAATCCCTGTATTTAGCCGTCAAACTATAGAAGTAAATTCTTGCGTGACATAATCAGCTCAAATATGCTAGATTGCACATGTGGAAGTTGCACAGATTTGTTGAGTCATATAAATTTACTGATTCAAATAAGCCTAGCTTTCAGTGACAAATACTACTATATTACCTGCATATCAAACAAGAAATAGATCTATAGTATTTTTAAGGGGTGTGCATCAAAAAGAAATTCATAAATTGCGTGCTAACAAGCATATGACTTTACCATTTTCTGGCGTTGATTCAGGGCTTCAAGTTTATGTCGTTCGTACTCGTTTCTCCTACCTTCCTTCCTAAGCTGCTTAAAAGAAATCAAAATTAATTATCCAGTTAAATAAAAAAGGTATACAACGGAGGACCACATCACAATTCATAAAATTAATTTGTGAGGAAAATTTTGGTTGAATCATGAACGAAAATTTTGATTTAAAAATACTTCATCTTATAATAAATTTTAAAGAAGAAATGGCAAAACAGAGTTTGATTAGAAGCAACATCATGAACAATTCATTCCATACATTGGCGAGAGCATACTTTACTTGTTTTGTTATGGGAATTTTAACTGAAAATAGAACATATGTTCGTCAGAAAGCTAGCAGTTTCAATACCAAAGAAAGAACCATTACATCAGGAATGTGTAATAACTAATAACTGAACATTCCATAGGTTAATTAATATTTTCCTCTTTCTTTCTTTCATTTTTCTTTTTCGTTCCTAAAGTCCTAATACATAGCTCAATAACTATCTTTATACATACTTAAGCACCTGTAGTTATACAATTTTTTATATCACACGCAGGTTATGTAGTCTTCAACAGAATGGAATAAATAAAAAACTAGAGCATGAACTTCTTTCAGTTGAGCTCTCCAATCGTTAAATATTGAGTGCAATAAAAAGACAGCGAGAGTTTGGAGACAAACAACCTTCTTTGAATGAAGAAAAATCAGATTATGTAGTAACTGGTAAGTAAACCACCTGCAGCAGCTCTTTCTCACGAGAGGCCTTCCAATGTCGAAATTGCTCTGACTCTTGCTTGATCTTATGCAGCAGCTGAACCTGCAGAGGGAATACCATGCACGTCAAACACATAAGATATATTACGGTTGTTGAAATTTTGAACTCAATTAAGATATCATAATGAAAACCAACCTTTTGAGATTTGATATACTGTATTTCAGTCTGTAACCTCCTTGCTGCATCCTCACTTCTTTGTTTTTGTTTTAAAAGTTCAACCTGGCCTTCTTGTTTCTTTTTAAGATCTAAAATCTGCATTTAATAGGAAATTTTTTAAATGAGAACAGAATATTGTTTTAATGAAAACTTACTAATAATGAAGTAAATTTTTAGGCATACCTGTGCCTCGAGCGCTTTTAATTTCTGTGTATGAGGATCTTGTATCTTCTGTGTTTGACCATGATAATTACCAGCGAGGTTCTCAACTTTAGCTAACAAACGATCCCTCTCTTGCTGTTATTATTTTATTAACATCAGCTACCAGCAGGAAGCAGTGGTGGTCAATAAAAGTTATTGAGGTTAACCTGCACAAGTCTTTTCTCTTCCTCAAGCTCCAAGATTTTTTTCCCGAAGTGTTTCTTGAGAGCTTCAGTGTCAACAACTCCAAAAAGTTTCATCTCAGACTGCAAAAGATTAAATGGATAACTTAATACGCAGTGTAAAGAAACATATATTATTATCATCTGAGCCTTTGTGCCAAAAAGTTTGGGGTCGGCTGTTGAGTCTGAGAAAATCAATGGCAATCCACTACATGTATTCATTTCCGCCGTTCATTTCTTTCTAGGATCATACTTTCATAAACTCCTAGGGATTGTCAAATTAATTTACACAGTAAAGAGCTATTAATATCATCTACGTTTCTGTCACCAACTCACCATTGTTGTCACTATTAATATTATGACCACCCGGTTCACTACAAAATCTGATTCTCCTGTGAAAATTGATAATAATCACTCTTAAAGGCAAAACCAGTTTTTCTTTATAGAAATACAGATCAGAGATCTAGCTTGGACAAGATGACCTTTTACTTACTGAGTTTCAAGTACCCCAGAACACCTATCACTAATGAAGATAATAAATAATAATAAGGATGATACCTTCACGTAAGGCATGCCCTGAGGCCTGAACGCACTGCCTAATCAAGTAGTTACTGAAACTTCTAAAAATTGTTCACAGATGCACCCATTGACCCAATTTTAAGGCATTTTGAGACAGATGGAGAAGTATAGCTATTACTCAAATCATGACAAAAATATAACAAAACTTCAAGAATTGTAACGTTAATCTATATTTTAAGTTTTCACAGAAAGCAAACCTCGGCCGGACAGCACTTTTATTTTGTCATACATTTTCAGTTGACCAAATATTATTTCATGCCCATAATCAACAAATATATATAAATTTAAATGAGTGTATGAAGCAAGCTTGTCAATGCAACCTCTTTTAGCTCTAGTCGTTTGTTCAACTCATTCAATTCTTTATCCATAGCATTCTGCAGAAGCTCATGCTCCCATTCTTTTTCTACTTCATCAACCTCCCTGGAATTTTCACCTGCAAAAGTGGCATCAGAAGGTTAGACCGGATAGCTTCGAAGTTTACTAGTTTAGAATGACTGTTATCTATAAGGCAACCGACAATCCAAAGTACGATTTTAGAAACTGAGTCCAACATCCTTCAAGCCCAGTCCTTCCACCTAAAAACGTAAAATTACAAGCCTAGTGCACAGGTATGTCAGATGAACAGCAGTATAATAAACAGTAATCAGATGACCGAACTCATACGCCATAGATTTTTAATATGCAACAGCAGAAAACGTTGAACTTCATTCAATTCTAATTTCAAAATCATTTTCCAAGGAAATTAAAATCATAAAGCTAACTCCGAGGTTCACCTGACACGGCTTCATCCATTTGACAATCGGATGAGTCCATACTATGAAAGCCTCTTTTCAATCCATCAGTTCTTGTCAAACAAGCATGATTCTCCTGATATTCGAGTACAAAATGAAACAAGTAGCACCAAAGGCATTAAACCAAGAATATTGTTATCTTGTCAAAAAAAGAGAGGAAAACAATGCGTAAATTAAAAGAAAATGAACAACATCACAGCCAATAAAAGAAGAGGAACCTGTTTCAGGTACTAGTATCAAAACTGAAAAAGAAAGGGAAGCAATCGTTAAATCAAGAGAACAGTCAGTCACATACTTCTGTATCAGTTTCACAATGTTCTGCAACAGCATGTCTGCTGCGGTAGTCATGAAGTTCTTGAATAAGATCCTCATTTGTTGCCTCAAGCCAAGCAATCCTTTTCCTAAGAGCCTGTGAAGCCAAAAAACATTAGATGTTCCACTTCCACCAAATAAATGCATAAAAATCAATGTAATCCTTCGACCCAACCAAGTTTGACTAATCAACATCCTTTACAGGGCCAGTACCTTCACCTCATCAGGCGGCACATTTTCCACACGAGCACTAAGTTCTGCCTGTAAGTAATTTAACTGCTGGCGCATCTTTTGTATATCGTTGGATATCAAATCTCTATTGACCTGAACAACAATAAAATATCTTAATTTGTAATAGTGGAACTGGAAACCAGTTCAGGTTTTGCAATAAACATGGTTACATGTGACATAATGCAGGAGAAAGAACAACACACCGATAAGAGAGAACAAAGTCGTAAAACACTTACAACAGGCTTATTCTGGATATTGCGAGCTCGATTTGCATATTTGAGTGTGTTAAGACTTTCCTCAGAATTAACGTCAGCAGGACTGATACAAGCTGAATTAAGGGACAATCTCATTATATATGACAACCATTACAAGTGAAAATAAAAATGACGGCATCAAGTTAAAACGATTTCACAAACACATCAAAGTATAGAAGATCCAATTCGAACTTAGAGATACTAAGATTTTGGTATAGCATGTATGCTAATCTATAATCTATATGGATCAAAAAATTTGATGCATCCAACAGTAGCTTTTCCAATATAAGCCAAATTAAGGGACAATCTCATTATATATGACAACCATCACAAGTGAAAATAAAAACGAGGGCATCAAGTTAAAGACAATTTCACAAACACATCAAAGTATAGAAGATCCAATTCGAACTTAGAGATACTAAGATTTTGGTATAGCATGCATGCTAATCTATAATCTAATCTATAATCTATATGGATCAACAAATGTGATGCATCCAACAGCAGATTTTCCAATATAAGCTGAATTAAGGGGCAATCTCATTATAAATGACAACCATGACAAGTGAAAATAAAAAGAGGTCATCAAGTTAAAGACGATTTCACAAACACATCAAAGTATAGAAGATCCAATTCGAACTTAGAGATACTAAGATTTTGGTATAGCATGTATGCTAATAATTATTGTCCCGACAATCTGAAGTATTAGGTTCATGTGCAAACTCTATAATCTATATGGATCAACAAATTTGATGCATCAACAGCAGCTTTTCCGATCATCATTCTAAGAATAATATCATAAGGAATATAAGATCATTCTAATAATTCTCGTAAATCCAGGGTTAGGAATCAAGTATACAGATTCTTCTATGTAATTCAAATTCCTGGAAATAACCTCTCCATAATGTGGGGGCTTAGTGCATCTTGTCAGCTACTAAAATAAGCAGTGTCGAATATCAACAAAAAACTCCTCAGCCCACAAAAATATCTGAAGAATGAACACTTCCTACAAACTGACAAAAAAGAGGGCACACTGCCACAAAAATATATTGAACATTTTAATGTGTATCATTTTATAACAGCAATGGGGAGAACATACAGAACAGTTGGATTGTTTATCAAGCAATACTTAATAATATATTTAGCATTTTAATTTAAAAACCAACTGACCAGGAAGAGACAAAAAAACCCTATAATCCATTAAAGGGTTACCTATCATTACAATAAACAAAACAGGATTACCTATCATGGCAGTTTTGCTGTTTCCACCAAGTGAATCCTGTCAAGAAGCCATGTAACCCAGTTAAGAAATTTCCCCAATAAGCAAAGGTCAAAGATATTAGCTAATCCTATAAATCCCTAATTCCTAAAAGATAACTGTCATCTAGTTCTTCGTTTATAGCAACAGTAAGCCCACATCCTTTTTGGCAATCACTGTAAACTATATTCAAAACAAGAGACTAACAATCACCAGACAGAAAACTTGCACAAACATATCTAAAATATTCAACGTGATTAGGTTTTCATATATATGAATATAAATTGGGGGAAAGACAAAGTGCACAGTCTTCCTGTACGCTGCACATGCTGGCTATAAATTCCTTGCAAGTGTGTAAGATTGGTATCTGCTCTTTGCATAGTCAAGTCAGCATCAGCCCTTTGACATTTTCTGTTCTACACTAATTCTTGCAATCAATATGTAATCAACACTATGTCAATCTTACCTGCAAGAGTCGAGTGAGTTTACTATCGCGGTAAGGTACATGCACTCCTTCCTTCCGCTTTTTATCATCCCCAAGGGCGCTGATGACATTCCCAAGGGCAAGAAGCCCCTTATTAATGTGAATACCTATTCATGAAAACAAAACTGGTATTTTTTAGAATTAATGTTGTTACGATGGAAATAATAAAAATAAGGATCATGTGCTCTTAGGGCATTGGTTAAAGTACTCTAGGAAGATGCCAAGTGTCTTAGTGTACAGACTTTTTATTGTTCAAGTCACAGGGAGGTGCCATGTGTATAAAATAACTGCCTTAATACACGTGGTACCAGCACATAACTCCTCAACCAGTACCCTAGGGAACCTATTAATTAGCTCCTAAAAATAACTATCAATCTTCAAGTAAAAGCACAAACAGATTTACCAACCTTCTTTCAAACGAAGACCATTAGAACCCGTTCTTTTAGCACGTTCAGATCCAGCAAGATCCACCAAATGGAGTTTTGCGCAGAAATATTCTTCACCCATATCCTCATCTGGATTTTCATGGACAGGATTTTCCGGATGGACTTTGCGCATCTGTTCTAATGTGATCGTGAATATCGCATGCGATCGACTTTTACAATCATCCAGAAGGAATCACACCATTAGATAATGAAAATGCAGAAACAAGGTTTAACCATGAAACAATCCTATTCTAGCATTTATTTGATGCTTTAACAAACATTTTCTGAAAGTTAGTGTTGTGTTCTCATATGGGCTGCAAGGAATTAAAAAGTTCTTTAGGGTTAAAATACAGTCTGGTGTTAACCAGCAATGCTGTTGCTTTCATTATATAGTCAAGTCACATTGTAGAATAACTGGAAAGGGGGGAAACGAAGTATTTGAAAGAAAGCAAGTATACTATGAGAACAATTGCAAAAATTTAAGCATTATCCCCATGCTAGAGAGAAGGTCCCAAATTATTATGCCAGTACCATAAAGGTTAATTGGTGCAATCTAAATTGCTTCAGTTGTCAAAGTGGAACAGCCTGCTCACTCACTAGATGAAAACGTTTAACTAGGCTGGCATAAAATCAATCCTTTAAATGCCATGAGAGATTGATTAGTGAAAAATTAATTTTCTTCAGTTGCTGAAATGCAAAGGCCTTCTCTGTAGAAAAATAAATATTTTTACCTAGATTGGTTGTTCATATTTGTACTCCCCGTTGCCCTGGTTAATGATCCTTGCTCCAAGCAGGCTGCCATTTCTTGTAATGTTTGAACAGCAATTTCAGTTGACCCTGCTAATGTTATTACTCCATTTGATGATTCACGGATTTGGATAGGCGGCCTCCCAGGACCAGTAACTCTCCCAGAATGTCCACTAGCAGTCATTGACTTGCTTACAGATACAGAATCCAGCAAGTCTCTCACTTCTTCCTGGAGAATCTTCACATCCAACCCTCTAATTAATTGCTTATTAAGAAAAGCTAATTATCCACAGAAGGTAACTAAAAGAAGAAATAAATAATATAGTAATCACATTCTAATGGCCAATTTACACACACTTTTATGGCCAACTTCTCATGCATCAAAGAGTCCCTTTCAACCAGCCACGTCATTATACATTTATACTCATTTAACTACTTATAGAATTCCATGTGTTGTGTTCTCCTGGCATGAACCCTTAAATGGTTCCACAGAAACCTAACAGACGATTGTCGTCGTCTTACTACAACATCGAAGACCAATATGAAGGGGAAAACACAGAAATATCATCACGCAAACTAAAGTATTCTACATAGGGAATCTTCCGAACTTGAGGTCCAGTAAACAATCCAAATGGGCATATAGAAATGGAAAAAATGGGAGCCTGAGCAAAAAATACTATTTTGATCCTCTATGTTATGATCAAGGCGACTAACAACCAAATGCAACTATGTACATGCATTTACACACACAGACATGTATATACATATACAATTTTTTTCTTTCTAAAACAACCAGCATTACTATCTAACTCCTGCCATTTTTCTCAAGCTTTCAATATCAAGAATGCCGGAACATCTTTTCTCTCACCTCTTCATAGCTCATATCCCAGCAGCATACCGATTGCTCCAACAACAAACCAATATATTCTATAGCGCATGGTTGGAGAGCACGCCTTAGTTTGAAGTTAAGAAAAACAAAGAATCGTGAATCTACCTCAATAAAGGAAACATGTAACTCGAATTCCGTTTGATGTTTTAACGATTCAATCTTTTTGAATAGCGCATTCATAACTTGAGGAATAAGTCCTATGTGGCAATTGTCTTTGTATCCGATTCCCATTGTGTATGTTTTCCCAGATCCTGTCTGCAGCAGAAGTTTATGTCAGCTACTAAGTGAGAAAGAGATGGCATCCTTGTTCAACTCAGAGACAATTCCATTGGGCTGAACACTACCTGACCATACGCAAGCACAGTGGCATTATATCCTTGGAACAATCCATCAACAAGTGGAGCCACACATTCTGCAAATATAGCAGTTGATGGAGAACCTCCTTTTCCATAGACATGATCAAACGTAAAACAATGGGAGCCAATTTGTATCTGCACCATAGTCAGAAATAGAAATTCCAATCAAATAAGGTCACATAAATTTTGTGAAGGCGGCAAGAATATCAACACAAGCATTTCAATTCTTAGAATTACATCTAAACTGTTTCCTTCTAAAATGTTGACAGTTGCATCTTGAAACTGACTCAATTAGCAGTATACATGAAAACCCCTTTGAATTAGGAAAAGTACATCTATGCCCAGTTTACAAAAAAAGAAAAATCGTACACAAATAAATGTCAAACCATTCTAATACCGCCATGCATACACCTTTCACTTCCAAAAAAGTTGAGCTGCATAATGCATATCATTATAAAACAAGTCCCTACGCGGCAAAAAGAAAAGGACAGCGGCGCCGTAAATAGGAAACGGAGAAACTATTATGGTAAGATGGAATTGCGAAAGAAAACAAACGAGAATCCAAACAAAAACAAAAAATCCTACATGCAAAACCCGATCAAGTAAGCGGCTCAATTCTGGCTCCTCGTAAACCAAAACGTAGAAAAACAAGGAGCCATTAAGCTGAATGAATAAATCGTAGGTCTACCTGGGGTTTCCCTGGAGTAACCGAGACACATTCCTTACAGCCTTGCAGCTGCTCACCACCGATCAGAGGGCGTATGTGAACTGCAACCTTAACACTGCAATTGTCCGATGCTTCCATGACAAACAAACGCTTAAAGAAATCGATGGAATCAAAGAGAGTTCGTTAATCTTGGAGAAAGTCGATGCTCATTGCCTCTATCCGTCCAATCAAATTAACTAGAATAAAGAAATCGATGCGGCAACAACAGAGAAATAGAGAGATTAAAGAGAGATGGTTGTTGGAGATTAGAGAATAAAATAAGAGGAAAGAGGAGAGCAGGTGTTTATGAAGGATTGAAAAATAGATGAGTACCAGAAGGCAGGAGGAGATAACAACCACTATCAACTTTCCTTGTTCTTCACTGCTTTCTCCTACTCCTTCCTTCCCTCTACGCTACTGGGTACAGTGGTACTAGTCTGGCTATGGCATCTTTTATATTTCCCAATTTGCCCTTTTCATTCTTCCAATCCAACTGTCAATTCATAGATATATATAAATAAATTATATAGGACCGAAAATAGCAAGATAATAAGTGAGGGTAAAAAAAAGGTAGAAGAAGCAAAAGCAAAAGAACCGAAAGCGATGGTCACCACTGAAACTCAGCATGAACAAGCGTGAGCTGTTGGGGCTCTTTCTTCCACCTTAACGATCCTATTTGTTATCAATCATATTTTCCTACTACTTTTTTTTATATATATTCTGTATTAGTTTTGTTAGTTTTGGGTTGTAAAGGACTGTTAAAGATTTACTTTTTATGTTTTTTTTTCTGATCTTAAAGGACTCATATAATAATTTGAAGAGAGAACCACTATCCCTTCTTAACGGCTCTCTTTTCATATCAGGACAAAAATCTGCTGCCCACCATTTCAGCATGGCTTTATGGTAAGAAATAAATAATTTATTAAATAACTAAAATTAATTAAAAGACCATCAAACAATCAAATTACAATTAATTCATCACATATATTAAATGTTACGAATTTGATTTATTTTTTATAATATTTTGTAAACTTTTGATTTTCGTGTAAGACAAATCAAGAATATATATATATATATATATGACAATTCAAGTGCACAACACTTGAACTCTCGTTGGATTGTGGGCCTCTCATTCATCCAAGGGTGAGTACGATATCCAGCACGTAACATGCGGAATTCTGTACTTAATCCGTCTCATATATATTAAGTAAACATGTTTTTTTATGGAAATTAGAAACTATGTTCACTGGCTGAATGTTAAGTGTGCACATAATTGAGACTTATATCTCACATCAATGAAAAAAAAAATGTGAACCATTGATTATTAGTTTCTCAACTTATAAGGCCTACAAAATCGTCTGAGCATTAATTAAGAGCAGATAATTTTTAACTTTTTCTGTCTTCAAAATAAATGCGAACAATTCCTTTTTTCAAAAAAAGAAAAAGAAAAACAGTAATATGCATCTATCAAGTCTCAACCCCGAGAATTCATTTTCCTTACCTGAATCCTCTATTCGTTGCATTTTCCCGTGATTGCACCTTTGGCTCTGACGCAAGCCAAGTAATCTAGCTCCAATACATCAATTAGCACTCGCTGTTAATTAATGCTAGTGGGGGATTACGACGTTGAGGATAATTAGTCTTAACAACTTTTTTAATGTCCCAAAAGAACATGATTAAGATTCAGGAACTGAGATTAATTACACAACACTACAAATGTTGTGTTTTCAATAGAGATGGGGAGTCATATGCGTCGGTTTCCACTGATAAATCTGGCTTCAAGTGCTGGGCGCATGACAACATTAGTTAAAAACATTTCTTAGCTCGAAAGCAAAACCAACACACATTCGGCATCCATTGGAGAGACACATGCCATCCGTACGTGGAACTGTTCATAAATTTATAAAGTTTATAACTTATCATGTCATCAGGTGATAATTTATGCGCACAAATATAATTTTCGGTATTTAAATTCATACTAACTGTTTAAATGATACTCACCGGATATTTAAAAAGGAACATCATGATCGATATATCCTGGTTTTTTTTTATAGAAAATATGGTTTCATTTCCAATGAGAATTTAATGTATCAATTAAAGTGTGGCAATCAATATCATTGTCATTTGACTCGAAGGTATCTTCCTCTCGTTCTTTTTTCTATAAACAGAGATCGTGTAAGCATTAATTTTTCTCGTTGAAATTAAGCAAAACACACGCAACAGAGAATCCAATGGTAGCTAGGTAAGCCTTTCTCTTGTACAAATTAAAGCACGAACACAAGGATGAACCAAAACCCACCACCATTATCTTGGAGCTTTTCTTTCCCGCCTTTTTCTTCTTCAATCATTGTTTGTTTTTCTAGTGCTTTCTGCCATAGTGGGCCTTGTATCACATGCATCTGCCTTTTGATCCAATTACTTCTCCTGGCTACTGCTTCTTCTTTTTGATCGATATCTTTATTCAATACCCAAGTGTATATCAGCATTGAAATACTCACTTGCAGACTATTGGTCTAAGCTTTTGATTGCAACGTCTCTAATCAGTGCATTCAATGAAACACTAAAATAATCAGTGGTCACACCATCCAGTTCTTGCTTTTTCCTTGTATTGGACCCTAAAAACTTCAATTCAAGCTCTACATAACCCTCAAGACCTAGCTTTAATTAAGTCTAGCCTTACGCCAACTTTTTCTAATTCATGTCTGACGCGGACAGGAAGTCAAAGTGAGTAGATGTAGTTAGTCGTCTTGGTTTTGAGTAATGAGATGGTTTTTATATATGGTGTCAAATAGGATTAGACAATTAACACAAAGCATTTTGTTATGTTGCTGGGGACTTGGATCTTGAAAGAAAGGAAGTTTGAAAAACCCATGTCTTCAAGTGCGTCGGCAATTCCTTTGAAAGAAAACGTTAAAACTGGCACATCATCGCAAATAATAATTGTCTATCCTTGAAAGTGTGTTTTGCATAATTGCATGTGTTGATAGTGATTTAATCACTCTCTAATCACTGTCCCAAATGTTTTTAAGCTTAGCAAGTGCCTTCAAGTGGGTTAACTTTTATGCATGTGGGTCTCATATGCAATAGTTTATTGTGTTTCGTCTTTTTATGATAACGAGTAATAACTATTTCGATTGAAAATTGGATCAAGAGCTCCCGAATTCATATAATTGATCATAGAGAAATTTATCATTAGACTATTAAAAAAATGTTTAAATCCGATTTTGACTGCGGAAATAGGATATGGCCTAAAGGGCGAAGTAAAGGGCGAAGTGCAGAAATGAAACAGAAAGTAATTAGTGTTTTTTCTCTCTCGATAGCCTTTGTGCATTATTTAAAAACTGCAGTGGATTATAATTTAAATTTGCAGCCAAACTGCTGAAGAAGAGTATTTTATTTATTTGTTTATCCAGCAGGACCAGCCCCAATGATGATTACTTATTACATGTTGAACTGAAAATTCAATTTTAATCAGTGTTTATCGTCTCTCATCCACTTGACTTGAAACTGTTTTTGTCCACTGCTGTTATCATTTTGGTACAAGGTAACGCTATATTGGGCTTGTTACCTGGTTTTGTAGGCCCAGGTCTCTCATCGAACTATTTTGGGCTGTTTCTAAATCTACAAACCAAGGCCCAGAATCAAATTTATGGGCAAAATGCAAAGAACTAGGAAATCAGTGACAATCTCAGAACTATTTTCACTACTAGGAATACCAATTTGGGATGCAGTAGTTCATAAGGAAATAAATCTTTATCTTCCTTTATTGGTGATTAAAATTTAAGACTCTGCTTGACATGAAGGTTATGAGGAGTCAGTTAAAAAATTAATATATAATTTTTTTTGTTATAAAAGCATTTTTTATAACTTCATATTTAATATAGTAGTGAGTCTCTCATTTGCTAAGGCTCATAAAAAAGTAATTGGAAGAGGTTTGCGATGTTCCTATCAAACAAGAGTTCAGAAGGGTTTAAAAACAAGCGAATCCAAACCCCTCCCAGCTATTAGGATTGTTAAAAAAAATCGTCAAAATCAAAATCAAAATCAAATGATTTGGTTGGTTTTTTCAAAAAAAAATTATATATTTTACTCTAAGACCGACAAAAAAATTCACCAAAAATATAAAAAATTGACTAACTTTCGACACTCCTACAACCCATGCATCCAACGGGGTCTAAGGTTTGATGATTAAACATTAGTAACAATATCGGGTGTAAGGGTTGATAAGAAAATTAATCTCCATATATATATATATATTTTTTAAGGCCCACTTACCGCACAAATTAACTCATGGATGAGAGATATGAAAGTCATCATGAGAATAGAACCTTAGAGGTTAAAGTACTCCACCTAAGTTACTAACCAGAGTAGCTCCTATTCTCTTTCATATTTGTTGGTGATTAAAGATCGAATTGCCATAAATAATAGTATTTATGCTGCTAACGTTGGTCACTGGCCAGATCAAATCCGGACCAACAAAGGAAGGGACGTAACTTCGAAATTGGAGTGGAAGAAGCCAAAGAAAAACCGGTAAAGGTCACTTGATTTGTTCTCAAATTTCTTCGTTTTATTTTTAAAATAAACGTTTCCAGTGTTTTGTGTCAGAGGGACAGGAAAGAGGAGCGAAGATGTCTGGAGGTATAGCGCGCTGTCGTCTTGCGGAGGAGCGAAAATCATGGCGGAAGAATCATCCCCATGTCTGTATAATCGTAGCTCTGTGATTTGAATTTCATATGCTTATGTTTTTCGTTTATTAATTATGATTTTGTGTTGGTTCGTTCTGTTTCTCTGTTTGCTAGTGGTGTTCATTATGCTCTTCTTTTCTTTTGTGGGATTCTTGTTCGTTTAGGGTTTTGTGGCAAAGCCAGAGACACTGCCTGATGGTACGGTGAATTTGATGGTTTGGCAGTGCACTATCCCTGGCAAAGACGGGGTAAGTAATCTGCAGTTTATATTTTAATTGCAATAGATTGGTTTTCTTGATTACTTTATTTCCCCAGGGGCGGGAGCAGGGGGATATTGTTTGGATTTAATTGTAATTTGCCTAATTGGGATTTCTGTGCAAAGTTTTTTGATTGCACTGAAGAGGTTTTGATTGAACTGAAGAAAACTAAGGATGGCTACCCATGATGTTATCATTATGAATAATTTAGTTCTTCTCGCATTCTTACTGTTTAATACGTGTTTGGAAGTTTCGACCATTGGAAGGAAGAAAAAAAATGATGGGTACGTGAGCTAAATCCCAAGAAGTTTCATTCCTAATTTGAATGTCTGTATTTATTGATTTACTTCTTGTGTATGCTTATTCATCAGATTTTAATTGTGTTCAGTCAGGAATCATGATTTTTTTATTAATTTATTATGCGGCTTTGTTTATTTGTTTGCAGCTATGTGACATAGTCTAATCTCATGTAGGGATTCAAAAGCATATTTTTATTCTCCATCAGGCTGTGCTTCTTTTCCTTATACTTCACTGCAAAGAGGAAGTGAACTTTTGCACTCTACTTTTCTGGTCTCTCTGACTTGTGTTGATTTTTTTTTAGTTCTCATGCTCAAGTCTCTTCTAGTTTGAAGCAAGCCCTGGTTCTGTTATTTTTAATGTTTGAACAGTTGGATGGTGATTGAGAAATTATTGTCTTTTGGATATTGTGTATTGATAGTTGGTAACGTTTCTTCTCAATTTTCTTTTCTTATGGTCCTACTTTTTTTGGTGTTCATTTGATATCTACTTTCATAAAGAATGATTAGGCTTCAGGGCTTTCTATTTGTGGTCCATCGATTCATTTAATTCCAAGTATTCAGTAGATAAGTGAATAGAAGATTAAGTTTGGACTCATTGGTTGTGCCATATCATGCAATTTTGCAGACCGATTGGGCGGGTGGTTTCTTCCCACTTACTCTTCACTTCAGTGAAGATTACCCCAGCAAGCCACCAAAGTGCAGATTTCCACAGGGTTTTTTTCATCCTAATGTCTATCCATCGGGAACTGTTTGCCTATCTATACTTAATGAGGACAGTGTAAGTGCCTTCTCCTGCTTATCACATGTTCACCGGTTTCTTGTAATGACATCGAATCATAGATTTATTAAATCCTCGAGTTTCTGAGCATGGCTGTTTTTCTTTAGGGGTGGAGACCGGCCATTACGGTGAAACAAATCCTTGTTGGTATCCAAGATTTGTTGGATCAGCCTAATCCTGCGGATCCTGCTCAGACTGAAGGCTACCAACTCTTCATCCAGGTAAGCGGCTTTCTTTGAGATTTATGTGTTTTCCTGTGGGAAGTCACTTTCTGTAGTAATTTTTTTTGCCCGAGTTAGTCAACACCTTTGTCGTACTTTAGGGGTGATCTTCAATTTCTGGCTTTTGTTTTACTAAAAAAGTGTCAAAAACTCTCTTTGCCTGTTGTGATATACCGATCTTATCAACACTGAGACAACTTGCTAGCTAACTAATATGAACTGTCAGTTTGGTTTGGTTTCTTTTTACGTTATATAATGCATAAGAAAAACTTTGTCGCAATGTTGCTTGCTAAAGAGTTGCTGAATATTAACAGAAGGTTATGCCCAATTTTGTTATACTGTGGGTATTGGTTCCCAGCCCTTAGAAGTTGTAAGTGATATAGACGCTGCCCTGTCTGATGGTGATAATTAGAAGTGGGCTTGAGATTATCAACAAGGGGAAGACCTAATATGCAATCTTTTTGTGTTATGCAGGATACAGCTGAGTATAGGAAAAGAGTCCATCAGCAGGCCAAGCAGTATCCACCTATTGTTTAATGTGAAATCTCTTATTCTAATAGACAATTGGTAACTCTCAGTTACCTAATCTGTTATGTGTGCTAGACTTGCTTTCGATATAGATTACTGGTACTTGTAATACTCTAGCTTGTCTGAACATGTGACCCCCTGGTTGTACCTGCATTTTCTCTCTTGATTTTCCTGAATGTTTGTTCATATTTATTAGATGTCCTAATCAGCCGGTTGTTGCTTAATGGCGTTTTTTTGCCTCTATGAACACATTAATCTAAGTATGGGATTTCTGTCTATTTCCTGTTGCAGTTTGACTTCAGGGATGGTCAGTAGGGGTGTTGATGGTCGTTTTTTTTTATTTTATATATATATATATATATAAGTAGAATCGTTTTGTCGATTATTGGTCGGTTTTTCGATCGGTATTAACATAAAATATGTAACTTTTTTTAAAAAAAAAAATCGATTAAACCATTTGATTTTGATGATTTTTTTTGACAGCCCTAGCGGTCTACGGACCATAATACTAAGAGAGTGTAAAAATGGTCCTAGATGTCCTTCACTAAGTGGCGGTTGCACCTAGCAAGGTTCTGTAATGGAACCATGCCAGTATCTGAACTGAACATTTTACTTTGGCTAGATATAAATATGTAGTCGGTACCAAGGGAGTCTATTACATGGAATCCTGGCAATCCTCTGATCGTTTATTTATTGCGACAGTAATGAAGTTAAAGTTGGTGGGATTGTGTCGGAGAGAAATGACCAAGGCCGACCGGCCCGACCGTATGTATTAGAGTTTTAGAGACCCATCAACGTGCTCCACTGCTCCATAACTATTGGGTCTGGGATTGTAGAACTCGGCTCGATCTCTTAGGGACCCATCAACATGCCCATGGCTATTGATATAGCTGTTGAGCCTTGGGATTGTATACTGTGGCCCAGTCTCTTAGTGGCCCAGTAACATTCCCGTAGAATAGATATGGCCGTTAGTAATCCTAATTAGGTTAGTAATCCTAATGGTACCTGAATTTTGATTCAAATACCAGGCTATATTCCCGTTTTGTCAAGGCAATCTAGGGCTCGATATCTCCGACTCCAATAGAGCTGCTGGTTGCGGTTTTAGCGTTTCCGATGGACGACACGACTGCATATTACCCACCGCCCGGGGTTGTCAACTACCCTTACTATCAGCATCCGCCTCCTCCCCAGCAGCCACCGCCACCGCCACACCCGCCACCCCCATCGTTACAACCATACACTCCGCAGCAACAACCTCCCTTGGCCTCCTATACTTATTCCTATGCCCCATACGTTCCTCAAGATCAGGTCCGCACCCTTTTCGTCGCAGGGCTACCCGAAGACGTAAAGCCGCGGGAAATCTATCATCTCTTCCGTGAATTTCCTGGTTACGAGTCCTCTCACCTTAGGACCCCCACCAAAACGTCCCTGGTACTCTCTCTTTCACTCTGTGCAGAGACATGTCTATTTTGCTTGACTGCTCTTTGAATTCGATGTGTTGTGTGGAACTGGTTTTGATCTTTGCTTGAAATTAGTTCAAACTTCGTAAAAGAGAGAGCGAATTTTTTTCTTCCATTTCTTTATAAGTAAATGCTAATAGCTCTGTGTTGGATTAACTCTCCCAAATTTAGCTTTGAAGGCATGCGAGCTCATACAAATTTAACCTACACAATCGTTGACGGGTACTGTTACTCGGTTCAGCTTTAGCTCACAAGAAAACTCAAATTCTAAGTTGATTTTTTAATGCTGGCTTATAATTCAAAGTCGGAAGTTAGGAATTAAGAGGAAATATTTTTTATGTTTTTGAATCGATTTGCATTTGTTTGTTGCTAAATGCTAATAGGTCTGTGTTTGATTTAACTCTCCCAAATTTAGCTTCAAAAGCACGCGAGCTGATACAAATTTAACCTGCATAATCGTTGACGGATACTGTTACTGGGTTCAGTTTTAGTTCACAAGAAAACTCAAATTCGAAGTTGATTTTTCCATGCTGGATTATAATTCAAAGTCGGAAATTAGGAACTAAGAAGAAATATTTTCATGTTTTTGAATCGATTTGCATTTGTTTGTTAACACTTTTTAAAAGTAAACGGGGTGGGGGACTCATAACTTAGTGGGGGACTCATAACTTAGTACCACCAAGTCAATTATATGCCTTAACCAACATGGCTGAGGGGGGTTTGTGGCTGTTCTTGCACTTGTCGCATGATGAAACAAATTATAGTTTTTACATATTTATTTTTTCTTTCGAGTTTGATTTTAGTTCTTTTGTCATTCTTGTGAATGTGCATCTGATTTTCTATGCTTACAATTTGGTCTTACTATTGCCCCAGCCATTCGCTTTTGCGGTATTCCACAATCAGCAATCTGCAATTACAGCAATGCATGCACTAAATGTAAGAATACCTTTCAATACTTGTTCAAATAAACTGTTTTCTGCAATTGCTTTATTGTGGTGTTCTCTATAAGCTAGAGAATCGCCATCTCTTCTATTTTGGGGATGTTGATCTCAAGTAGTCAAGTTGTGTCAACAGAAATATGTATTGCTGAATGAGAAAGTATGTGGAACCCAGCATTTGTGTCTTTAATTCAGGCTTCAGTAACAATTTATATTTGCTTTCCACTATTAAGTGGCATAATATTGTTTAATGCCAGAATGTCATATGGGCATATGTTAATTTGGTTAAGATATGCCTTTAATGAGCTGAGTCATAGTCAAAGATCAATCTATACAATTGAAAGTTGCTTATTAGTAGGTTCCGTAGATTGCTGTTTGGCCAAATGTTTATTTTAACTGAAATATGTGCTTCATAGTACAATCCCTGCATTAGTTTTTAGTGTTTGGTCCCTGTTTAAGTATTACTGCTTATAGAATTAGGTCTCTCGTAATCTGCTGGTGACAGCTACTGTGGAAAAGGTGTTTGGTACTTTGGTTGTTGGAGGCCAAAAAAACTGATGTTAAAATCAATGACATGAGAGAGAGAAGTGGCACATATAGGCGACTTACGACTACCCTATTGCAAGAATCTACCAAGTTATATGATTAGGGTGGGCTAGTTTGTAAAGCGTGAGAGATTGTCACCACAACGGTTTCTGGCTCTCTAGAAAATTAGAGAACCAAGAAATTGTCCATAGTTAGGCCTTGCAGAGCTCATCTTATGGTTTAAAATCTTAATGAATTCAAATTTTTTCTTTATTCCTGTTGGGAGCTGTTGCTAGGAAATGTATCCAACTATTCAAAAAAAGCTGCAGTTTGGCACTGAAATATTGTGGAACATTATATGTGAATCTTTTTATAACGTTAGCTGAGAGCTTCTTATCTGAACCTTGCCTGCAGGGGATGGTCTTTGATCTAGAGAAGGGATCAACTTTGCATATTGATCTTGCGAAATCTAATTCGAGATCCAAGCGCCAAAGGACAGGTCTTTTTGTTGTCAGAACATATTTATTTTATTTTTCCCTCTTATTTCTTTGATAGTAGTCTAACTAAATTGAAACTTCATTTCTTGTTCTTGTTGATTGTGAAAATAGATGATGAGTGTCGTAGCTCGGATAAGAAGCCTAAAGGATCTGCTGATTCATGTAAGATGTTGCCCGCAATTGGTTAGACTGTAGGAGTTGCTTCCTTGGATTATATGCATTATATTGATGTTTCTTATTTATCTCTCTTCCTTTATCTCATAGTTAATTTGCTTGATAGTAGTTCTGTGGCACATTTATGCACCTTACTTGGAGTACATGTCAGTTAGTCACATAAGGACACATTCTTCTAGACGCTCACAATGCACATCTTTTGCACAATTGCACACTAGCAGGTTTTGGCAGCGGTCACATGCCTGGATTGGGTAATTCTGCTTACAACACGATTGGTTATCCATCTGCACAAAGGTCATCGCACTACTTGCACATCTTTGTTAATTGTTACTTGGAAGCAATGATTTTAGCTCTGGTGGCACATATCTAGTCTTTTTGAAGTGATTACTTCTTACCGAAAGGTCAAGGGCTTAGCAAATGCTGTTACTAAGTGCCTTGTTCTTGCACAATAATGTCCTTTTTGTGATTTTCCTTTTTGATCTGTGTGAGCTCATATAATGTTTTCCATCCTTAAACCATTCAGTCTTGGAAGCTTTAATGTCAGAACTGAAAATGACTTGGCAGCTGCAAAATTGGTAAGGTTACTAGTCCTACTTTCATTTAGTTGATTGATGGTTCAATAAATTCCGGTTGTAATTTGACTGCAATTCGATTGGAGTGACCTGTTTGTTAAAATTCGAAACATTCAGTGCTGGGATTGAAAAGGTTTTCTTGTCAGTGACCCAATTGCAAACACCCAATCTAGATCAAAACATTACTTTACTCTATGTATTTGCAAAGCTTATTTTTGCTTTCTTGCAATTGCCACATGAGTATAGCCATGCGCATCTTTTATTGTGTCTGAAATAACAATGCATGATGTGCACAAGTATGCTTTCTCTCTGACTTTGATCATTTTTATTATTACATTGGTAGTATAACTCTGCAATGCCACCTTGTCCAACACTTTTTGTGGCTAATCTGGGGCCATGTTGTACCGAGCAAGAGCTAATTCAAGTGTTTTCAAGGTAGGTTCTTAATTTTTGTTTTGTTTTGAAGCTTTAAGTGAGATATGTCACTTGGTTTATTGTTTCTAGCAGATGCCCGGGGTTTGTGAAATTGAAGATGCAGAGCACATATGGGGCTCCAGTTGCTTTTGTGGATTTTCAGGTACTTGTTACTTCTTCAATTTCATCATCTTCCTCCTTCGCTCTCCTGGATGGATGGATTAGTGTAGAAGGGGCATTAACTGCATAATTGGGTTGATATCATGCTGTATTCATTTCTCTTCCACATTTCCTCCTCCCTCCTCCCTCCCTAACTTAAGTTTCCCCAAAGATGGAGGAGAATTTTCTTTGATGAATAGGAGTCTTCAAATTTAATTTAACTTCTAATAATTGTATCTCATCTAAATTTGATTGCTTGTGTTGATGGTGTCACTTTCAAATGGCATAAAATATCCGCAGACACTTTTATGTTTCCATATTCATAATTCAAGGACCCAATCATGTTACCTTTGCTGTTCTGCTTTGCATACTATTGTTGCTACTTTACATGCAGGATACCACCTGTTCAACCGGTGCACTGAATCATCTGCAAGGGACAATTCTCTACTCATCACCACCTGGTGAGAGCATGCGATTGGAGTATCCTTCAGGAGATCCATATTTGTTTAATTGTTTTTTTTTAATCTTTTCATAGCTTTTGTTGATTGTCTATAGTGATTTTTGCTTAATGAGAAATTTAGATATGCAAAATCCCGAATGGGCATGCGCAGGAAACCAAAGTAATTCCTTGGGAGCGGTGGAAGGAGATGCAGCAATTTGACTGACGTTCGTGAGTTCTTTTGCTTCAAATAACTCTTAGCAGGTCAATAGAAGGTGGCTCGAAAATGTACTCAGCATCTGCCTTTGAAGAGTTTTGAGCACAAAGGTCAGAGCCCAGGGTAACATTTCATTGCTTTCTATTGTCTCTTCATTAAACTCCTGTGTTTTTTTCTTTGCTGATTAAAGGTTAGGTTAATGCATGAAGTCAAGAACAGACTACGATTCTATGATGTTTTATAATTTCAATGATAGCATTATTGTACAGCTTGTTACCGCATCAATTTGTATTTTGTAGTCCCAAACCTCATTTGTGCACACGCACCTTATGTGCCACAGTAGGTTGCTACAATAACTAGCTTTGGTTGTCAACTAGAAACTTCAATTCTGTTGAAGTTAATGTGTTTTTTTTCGCATGGAGTTAGTCCACACCTAAATTTGACCTTTTTACTTCAATAGCCGACCAATTTAGCTCTCAAGTCTTAAATATCCTCCTTGCATTGACGTTGATCCCTAGATTTTGTTCAAGACAGTCAACCAAATATAAATTGGCATGTGCCTGTCTATCTTTGTCTGCACTTAGCGTTCTGTGTTCTGTGTGACTGACATTAGCTATTATTTTGTGGGGGATGGAAAGTCCGACTTAGTAAAAGTCAAAATTGCCTTTTAATTTAATTGTCTCTAGTTGCGTCACATGACCTATGACCTATGACCTATGAAGTATGCACCTCGTGCCTGTTCTATGTTTTGAAAAGTGTTATTGCAGCCACCAAAGGTGTTTGATAAGATTTTGGTGTACTGTGTAGTTCTTACGTCTGGTTTTTGGATTGATAGATGCGATTTTAAATGATAGTACTTGGTATTCGTTGTTTATGTTGATTTTATTGGAGGTTGTCAGTAGTTGGTAAAGAGTTGTGGGGATTAGACGTAGTCTATTCGGTCTTTTAAGAGTTAATAAAAAGAGTGCCCGTAGATCAGCCTGGGTGGCCGGGGGAATCTTGGTATGTGTGAGTTAGATTACGTACTCAGTTTCGATTATGTGTTTGAGATTATATTCACCAATGAACTAACTAGGCTATGTATTAGAAGGTATAGTTGTCTCTGGAGTTTACCATATAGGGGTAGATCTCGGGTGACCGAACCTTGGCTGGATTTTCTCACAATAAGAAAAAGGAAAAAAATTAAGTAAACAGGAGTTGTAATTAGTAAATGTAACTAGTAAATTCTACTTTAGCTACTAGTCTTAACCATGGTTCCACTATGATCACAGACTAGACGTGTGATAGTGGACTGAGTTTAGTTTAATGCCTACGATGGACGCGAGTTTTGGTAGGGGTGATGCTTTATAACAAGGTACGTGAACCAAGAAATCATTGATCTTGCCTTCCAATGACATTTTCTGTTTGTTTCTAACGACAGCTTCTTGTTGTAGGCTAGTGATTCCTTTACAATACAAGTGCTCTCTCTTTCGTATATGATAAAATATACAAAAAACAGGTGTAGTGCCAAGCAGCTTACAGCTAAACCCACCGAAATATAATATAGTATATTACAACACAAAACTCCTTTTCATATCTCAGAAATCGAAGTACCAACCCTGCTTCGGTAGCTCCCATGATATCAGCCTAATCGCCAAGTGCTGGACCCTGTAAATGGAGATTAATTCAATGTTAAATGGGAAATAAATATAATAATTTCACTTACAGACAAAAGCTGGATTAGAGGTAGTAATTGTCGTTTGTGAACGTAAAGGAATAATACTAATTACGGAGTCCCACCAATGACCAAACTCTCTCGAATCATTATAATCTCTGCTTCTTTTCCTCGAAAATAGCTATAAAGTTGACCCTTCACTATAATTGTTGCGAAAATTCAACTTGTTTGTGGTACGTGCGGCGTTATAGAACATGATTCCTACCCTAAATAAATGCAAAAAAAGAAAAAGAAAAAGCAAAAAGAATTACTTTATTTTATTTTCATTGTTGCTGCGGGTAATTTGAAAACAATCAATAACTCCTAGCATTCCGCATAATTAATAAGAACTTCATTTGTAGTTGGCAAATTATGGACGAAACATTCAAAATAAATATAAAATTCTTAATTTTCAATTTTTTAAATATATTAGAAAAAAAATAGAAGCATATCTTCATTTTTTTTTGTATTTATAATGATTCAATTGATTGGACTAAAAATTAGACCGGTTGAATCGAGAACAGAACCTTTTGTCTGGTTTGTTATAGCTATTGCTCTTGTCAATCTTTTTTTAAAAAGAAAGATGGTCTTTTTTAGTTAGAGAAATTGGGGAAGAGCGGATTCAAAGCCACCCCTATTGGTAGGGGCGATCTTTATATGTATAGTAATTTATATGTATAGTAATTATCGTTTAATGGTAGGCTCACTTATTAAAAAAAGAAAGAAAGAGGGTTTGCTTCTCTTAATTGCATATATATAAATAAATAAAGTTAGTGCATAATTGCATAGTATAGTATCTAATTGAAGAAGCCGACCCGCCAATTTGACGAACAGAGTATGCCCCATCCTTTACTAAGTGGGGTCTATTCCGAGCAATTCCAATGCTATCCTTTCAATTCTTAGCTAAGAACGTAAGACTTTGAAGGACAAAATTGCCCATATACAAAATTAGTCATCGCGTAGAGGGAAAGTCAATTCCTAACGGTATCTGTCCACCGACCACTGACCCACTCCCATCCTTTCTCTCCTTAATAAACTTAATTGGACCCCCATAAAAAAGAGTGATATTTTTTTACAAATATGTTAAATAAGTAAATAAATAATGTCTATCATCCATCAGTCCATCACCCATGACAAACGACAATCCTTTTTTCTTACAAAAGTGTCAATGATTTTAGCGTTTTTTGTTTTGAATATTTTAAATATTGAGATAGATATAATGTGAAATCGTGAATTATACATCCTCGTGATCTTTATGGAATTCCATGTATGTGCCCAATTTTTATTTTTAAGTACAGAGAAATGGAATGAATAGACTCGAATTTGAGATCTATGAAATATTGCACACACAAGTGTTATCTAAACTAATTGTGATTCTCTCTATTTAATATTTTTGAGACAAACAAAAATGCTGAAATCGTATATGATTGCTGTTTTTCTTAACCGTCGAATTCCACGACCCCGCCAATTGCCACCTAGCAACACCACCAATATAATATAATATAATAAGTTTCATTTAAATATTCTTTTGTATTTTTATATTTAATCATAATCCACTACACACCAGTTGTCATCCCAATTTGCCAAAAGGAGGCCGAACAAAACCTGCAAGCATCTACGTATACGAACCCACCCTTCTTCCCTTTAAAACTAATTCACAGAGATTTGTCTGTCGGTGAATTTGGATTCTCTCATTTTTTTTGAAAAATTTAAACAAACGAAAACCATCTCCGACGTGTCACGCAGATGCCAAACCTCGGAGTCTCCTCCTAGCATGACCTCGATCAACTAGAGCTCCATGGCAGAAACGAGCAGCAGAAATCCTATGTGACTCCGTGACTCCCCACTCAGAATTCTAGAGGAATAAGGAGATGGAAGGCGTGGGAGGAGGAGAGAGAGGAGGCACGAGGAAGCGAGGAGGGAACATGGAGGGCGATAGGACTTATAAGGGGATAAGGATGAGAAAGTGGGGTAAATGGGTGGCCGAGATTCGGGAACCTAACAAGCGTTCGAGAATCTGGCTTGGGTCCTACTCGACCCCAATCGCAGCGGCTAGGGCTTACGATACGGCGGTTTTTTATTTAAGGGGTCCATCTGCCAGGCTCAATTTCCCGGAATTTTTGGTCGGAGAGAGTGTCAGCGTCGGCGGCGAGATGTCGGCGGCGTTGATTCGGAAGAAAGCGACTGAAGTCGGCGCCAGAGTCGATGCTTTCGAGACTGCGATGCTGCATCATCGTCACGACGTTCATCGTCATCATCATCATCACGATGACGACGATGATCACGAGACTAAACCAGTGGTTAGTAGCGGCGGATTGAAGCCTTTGGTGGAGCGGGTTGACTTGAACAAGATACCCGACCCGGAGGACTTAGATACCGATCTCTGGAAGACAAATTAGAGAGACTTTATGCGATTTTTTTTATTTCCTTCCTTTTTTTGGGTCCCGTACTCCCGTTTGTCAGTTTCTGTTTGTTCGTAGTGATGGTTGCTAACATGCGCCATTGGAGATGTGCTGATGATGACTGAACAAACGATGAGGCCTTCTTCTACTTCTTCTTCTATCATTTGGTTAGTAAATTTGGTACTTGCTAGTATTTCATATACGTATTAGTTTCCTTAAGCAGATTTTCACCTTGTATAAAAGGTTCAATTGTATATTAATTAGTTATCAGCATACTTTCTAAGTTAAATTCCTCTGTTTTGGGGGGGTTTATTGCAAGTCCTTAGTAAATATTATTCAACAGGGATGCCTTGGGGGCGCTCTTTTTATGAGAAAGGGAAGATATACCGTCTATTTGGTTGAGACTATCTATAAGCTGGCGTAGAGAGTCGAGAGTAATGTCTGAGAATGTGTAGTAGTATACTAAGTCTGACAGAGCTAAGGACATTTGCAATGGTGTCAAGTTAATGGGCCAATAAAGTTAATGTGTTTTGCTGATGTGGCTGTATTGAAAAATGTGTTTTGTTGATGTGGTTGTATTGATATATGTATTTTGGTGATGTGAATGATGATGTGGCTTGACTTTTTGTAATAAAGGTGGGACCCAGTCTTGATTTTGGTGTAAATTTGATGGGGATAGTATGAAGGATAGGAAAGTAGTTGGGTTGGATAATGGTTTTGTATTGAGAGATGTGTTTTGCTGATGTGACAGTATTGAAATGTGTGTTATGTTGATTTGATTGTATTGAGAGTTGTGTTTTTATGAGATAGATATGGGACCCAAAAACAAAATTATCGGGCCATTATAATTACAACTATTGTGGTTGCCCTAAGCTGGTTTAGAGAGTCGAGAGTGATGTCTGAGAATGTGTAATAGTATACTAAGTCTGACAGAGCGGGTACAAAGAGTAATAACCAAACAGATTTAGCCCAGTGGGATGGGGAGCAGCACTGGCCCACATATTTGCAGTTGGTGCAAAGAGCCATGCTAACCACTAAAGTTTTAACTACTCAAGCGATAAGATTTTTAAGTTAGGTATTTTTGGTTCACTGTTGCTGATTGTGAGTTGTGGGAGGGAGAGAGAGAGAGAGAGGACGCTTCAATGCATTAGAGACAGACAATGAGATTGGTGGTATACTATACCACCAGGCCCAGCTGTTCCTTACACAAGCTCAGCGGGTAATTTCCTGGTACCAGAAAAAAAGGTATGTGATGATGATGGGAATATGGGATCCAAGTTCGTGGGCTTTGTTGCCCGAGAGACCATCTCCAAAGTTGTCAAATCGCCGCTCCTCACAATTTACCAACCGTTTTAGTGCCATAACAATAAAATCAATTTATCCTAATATTCTATTTATGAATAACTTTCATATTTATATAGTTAAAAAAAATTGATTCCTAGTAAATTATAACTTCTTTTAAGTTATAATATCATCCTTGTAATAATAAAATTATTTGTTTGATCCAATTACTCTTAAGACTTTTTAGACTTGTGCTTCTTCATTGCCTGGACCCTGGAATAGTCGATAAGAGCTTGCCTGCCACTCACAGTAAATAATACCATAATAGACTCTAATATAGTAATGTATATATATGTTTCTACGGTTAGGATCAGTGCGACTGGGGATGCGTATCAACGAATAATAGCATCAAAAGATGAATCTCAAGCCCGACAAGTTGTCCTTTCCCGCGTCCCATCTTATCCGCAATTTTTCACCTGGCAACCTAAAATCTTAGGTAGAGAATGCATATAAGGGAGTTCAAGTCTCTCTGAAGTAGGAAGCTCTCCAACCACTAGTTCAACTACCATAACGACAATGCAGGACCAATGTATTCAAAGCTTTTAACTTAACTACCACGCAATAATAAATGAAAATGAAGAGACAGGTGTTGCATATTAGAAGGAAAATGCGTACCTTCAAATTAGAATCACAAGCTGAGACTTTTTATCTTCACAAGACATCTATATGTTTTCCAAATGTGGCCGTATGGTACTGTTGAGATGTAGCTATCTTACTACCAAATTCACCTGCTTCCCCTTCACGTTGTTTGTGGAGAGAAAAGATAAGGGACAATGAATTTATAAAGAAATGGAAGAAGAATGTCAAATAGTCCTGAGCTACTTTATAATTATACTATACCAAGACCAGTATCAATAATGTGTTAATACAAGCATAAGCCAAAATTTGACATACGAAGCAGATACGGGCTTTCAATGTATTCTTTGATTTTCCTCAATATTGCAGAAAAGATCCAGCATCCCTGTGAGATTGCAGTAAGTTCCATAAATAAAATCTGGATACTCTATGCTTTATTTTCATAATCATGTTTCATTTGAAGGGCAGCTCTTACTACATTTCCTCGTGTTATAATTCCAACCTTCAAGAGTAAGGATAATGGCAAGTCAAAACCCAGTATAAGAAAGACAAAAATAAATGGCTAATCGGAGGAAAAAAAAATAACGAAAAAATGAGAGAGCGTCCAAAGACAACAGTTGATGTCCTCACCAGTTTACCATCAGCATCTACTACTGGGAGTCGACGATATTTTGTCTCAAGTAATAATCTGGAATCCATTGAAACAATAGCAATGTTTTTTAGGGTACAAGTATTAATATGAAGGCAAAGGGATATGCAGAAAACAAACAAAACAAAGAACAAGGGGAAAAAAAATCACAGAACCTTGCAGCATCCTCCAGATTGGTGGTTTCACGAACCACAAGGGGGGCAGGAGTCATCACTTCACCAACCAACTTTCCATTGGTTTTACTGAGCAACTTTTGCACTTCATTAAAAGTCTGCAGCCATTACCTGGGGTTAGAACATAGAACCAAGTATTTAAACAATAGCGAAGTTACAGAAACCAAAGTTTCCACACAAGCCAGTATCCTATCTATTTTCATTAGAGAGAATAAATGAGTATATTATATTGATTTACATGCTGTCATTAATGTATTTTCAATACTGAGAGAATAATTGAGCCTTGTCCCTTTGTCACAAGCATACATAGTTTGAAAAGTATCAGAAACCCAACTTCATTAATTTATATATGTTAACCTTTTAACCTCACGTAACATCTATTCTTCTAAACTAAACAGAGGATAAGTTTGAAGCACAATGAATTCTGAATTAAGACCAAAAAAAAAAATCCTGCATGAATCGATACAGAAGCTGCTGGTTGTCATCAACATAATTTATATCGGGAAATATGGTAAATTGAAACCATAAACAAGGCAAAATGAAGTTGATCAATGCCATATAACTCATTAAGAAGAAAAATAGAATTTTAAAGCAGAATCGTAATAAATGAAAGTAGCTTTACAAAACCCAATTATATGATCTGCTTAGATATCTAGTAATTAAGAACATAGAGTGTATAGGATGATAACCGATGTATTTCTGAGGTCAATTAATTATAAATATCAGTGTCAGCAGCAGCAATCCAATACTATAAATTGCCTTCTAAGAAATGATCTAGTCTGGTGCTGCTGTCAACATAAGAAGTGCCCGTAAAAGTGAGATTAAAATGTGCTTCTAGAAGTCCACTCCTTAAGTATAAGCTTTCGGCTTTCCAATGGATAATTCGGTAACTAAAAAGTTTGAATATGCACTTGAGAAAGGATGAAAAAGATATTCCAAGAAGGCAAGAACCAAACCTATTAGAACATAAGGAAACGTTAAGCCAAGGAGCCAAATATGATCCAGTGACATACAAGAAATGCCACAGTGCTCAAATCAAGCTCCGACAAAATTCTCTTATGATTTTTTCGTTCACTTACCTATGGAATGCAATAGAGAAGGGGAAGACAGATGGTTAATCCATGGAATATACTCTCCTTTTCATTATTTTTTCCCTTTTTGGGGAAAAAGACCAGGAGAAACTCCAAGTAAAAAGCAAGTGCTAGAGGTAAGGATTCGGAAGAACCTATTCCCTGCTCCTCCCCTGTAGAAGTAAGCTACGAGCAAGGACAGTACAGTCTGAAGCATTGATCTATATATCAAGCACTTTTTCAACGTTGAAGTCGATTTCTCTTTAATGTCTCAACCGTCAAAACCATTTTTCCTGCCTCATTCACTGAAAACAGATTTCCCAAGACTTTTCTTCAGCATTTTATCAACACTTTCTTTCTTCCTTAATGCATCCAACAGAGAACTTGCCACTGTGCTAGAGAGATTTGTGAAATTCCATTATGAAGTTTGAAAGTCACATTGAAAAATTCTGCCCACCATAAAGCTACAGCTACACATCTCTATAATTTATTCTACTAATGAATGTGAAGATATCCAGGGTAAAATTTTCTCACTTACTTTCCATGTACTGTCCACCTCAGGAAACATGTCATTGTCACTTCTTGGACCTGAAATATAAGATAGAGTAAGAAGTGCCCAATTAGAGCTTGCCCACTACATAAGAATAAAGTGAGAACATGAGAAATACATGAGCAATTTCATAGAGGAACATGAAAAAAAGTAGCTAAAGAGACTTACTCAAAATAAATATCACAAACACATTTGTGTAAAATATAGTTTTTTAATACTTCAGAAGCAGCAAAGGGGAGAGGATTTATTTGTTTATTTTGAAGAGCACAGCAGGCAAAAAAATATCAACTTATGAATGTGTCACAAACTTCAAAAGAAAGAAACGGTTAGTCTGCTACAATTTACCTGAGATGGAGTCCAGAGCTAATAAATCATAGTCTGATACAAGACCAACCTGCAGGATGTAAAATTTAATCTTCATTTTAGGAAGGAAAAAAATACAATGAACTAGCATTAAAACCAGCTTCTACGCAGAACAATGTCTCCATAATTATATTATATTGACACATCCAATACAAATGTAATCGTGCTGATTTGACTCGGTATTAGGCAATCCATTAAAATAATATTTAAGCGGTCATCGTTTAGCTTATATTTAAGGTTGAATAGCAATTATCAGCTTGAAAGCTGGTTTAAAAAAATGATAATAAGAGTCTGACTAGTAATAAAGGTCAAGTAGAATTACCAATTTCCAGTCATCATCTATCACGGGAAAACCAGTGATTCTGTATTCCACAAGAGTTTCAAGAGCTGTTGCCACAAAGAAGATGCAGTAGAAAAACATAAAAACATGATAGACTCTGACCAACAAAAAAGTACAAACAATGATCTAAAAGCAGTGGCTACCCTCATCTACAGTGGTAGTAGCTTTTACCACGCGCAAATCCTCTTTCTTTGTCATAAAATCACCAACCGTATACACTCCACTTCTTGGCTGTACATCAAAAGGCCAATAAAAGCAATAATATGTAAAAGGGTTTAAGATCACAGTGAATGTGTACCACCAGATATAACAACAGAAACAGTAATTATTATAATTTTCACAGTAATAACATTTATAAAATATATAAGAATCAGAGTATGTATGTTAAACTACTGTGCAATTAAAGATATGAAGGAAAACGGGAGGAAAATAGCCAGAAGAGCATTAGCTCAGGTAGCCAGCAATGTAAGCGTTAAAGCATAAAAAAACAATGTGCATGTGTATCAATGTTTTGAATCTCTACCCCAACGATCAGTAACATCAATTTTATTAGTGTATTGGATAAATTAATGTGGATAAACTACAATGGTTAAGCCAATCTTCCAAGTGCCGCAACAGCTTTAAAAGTTTGGTTGCTCTCAGAATAGCTATTAAAGCGCAGTCTCCCATGCAGTCATTTTCTTTCAGACTTTAGTATCCTGTTCAACGTATCAAGTATCGAAGCGAAAGTACAGAAACTGAGGTATAAAAATGTATCCAATCTACTCATCTACATATGTACACACAAGTGCGTGTTCAAATTCTCATCCCATACGCTGACACAAATTCTACAATAAACTATACTCGTATAAATGATAAGTGAAGCGCTTAAACTGAGTTTTCTAGGGTAAAATTTTCAATAAATGAGCATAAAAATAATATTACGTTCTATTAAGCTCAGTAAACCTCCTGATTAATCAGAAATGACGCAATCATAGCCACGAAGCACAGTTCAAATTAAGAAAACATGTGGATAAGACTACGGACCGAGACAGAATTGTCCATCACTGTGACGCTTGCGGTAATTGGGGAAGGCCTCCGAGGCTGTAGACGCCGATCGGAGGCTGCTGCTAATGAGGAGGCGGAGAGGGAGAGTGGTACACAGCTGGAGCGAGAGGGGAACAGCGACCGCAGCGGATGAGGTGATGAAGCTGAAGTGGAGGAGCGGGTGGCGCATAGACGCATGAGGGAGAAAGGTTGCGCGCGAATTATCGAATCCATGGATCTGTTACTGGTTTTATTATCTCGTCGAGAAACGAAACAGATGAGATCGAGGAAACCGAGATAGACGAAAGCGGGTTATATTAGAGAGAGTGACGCAGTCGTGACACCTGAAGACGGTGTACGATCCGATTTCGTTTTAACCGATTAATACATCTGTTTGTTTCTATCCCCATATTTGGTTTTTTAAAATTCCGAATCCGGTTAAGGTGCTATTTCCCAGGTATCCAAACAAGCAATATGGTTTCTCAAATTCAAAAATCCAAACTAGATAACTAAAAATTATGGATATTTAAAAATTTAAAAAACCAACATATAACGGAAATGGATCCTAACCTAACCATTTCATTGGTTCTTTAAAAAAAATGCACATTTTATATTAAAATCAATTTATGATTGATAACCGACTAAACAATTTCGGCCAAAAACATATTGAATAACAGACCAAAACCAACCGCGAACATCCCTAATATAAAATTTTTACCTTTGGCATACTCATTTAATTGAAACATGATAAAATAATAAACACTTGGATTATTAGAGTTTGTAGCTTATACGCTACCTAGCTTAAAAGCTTAATTTCATTGATTATCAATCACATATCAAATTTTTTTCCTCAATTTCCCTTATTGCCCCCTCGTTCTCTCACACATTTATCATTTTATATCTCAAAATATATGTTAGATTTTGAAAAAAATTACATATTCGAATTCAACGCATAAAACTATTTTCAACAAAATCCATGTTCAATAGCTTTGTTTCAGTATTAAACTAATTTACATATCCCTCATAGTAAATTTACAGCTTATACGTTATTAGAACTTACGCTCAATCAAACAGCATAACTTATTTGCTAGCTTATACTCTACCGAGCATATACGCTATCAAACATACTTTAATCCAAACGGACAGACATATGGGTGTAATAAAGGTCGGTCATGATAAAAAAATTCAATTTTTTTACATTAATTTAACGGATTGAACAGTCAGTTATTAATGAATATTTTAATTATTATGGTAAGATCTATTAAAAAATATGTAAAGATTGAAAATAATCGATCAATCAATTTAATTATCGGCCGGTTTAGTTAGACCGAATTCTCAAATAATCACATTGATTGACACACACAAAAATAAACAAATTTGATGAAAAGTTAAGTAATTGAATGTTAAATAATATATTTTAATGATCTACAAAACAATTGAAGGTCCATTTGCTGAAGTGGAAGTAAAATAAATTATATGTTTCAACTCCTCTCATTTGAATATGCTGACAAAATCTTGTAGAATTTGAGAGGAAAAAAAATTCTTACATGATATATAAGACCGAGACTCAATCTCGAGATCCTTGACATCAGATTCACTTAAATCATTCGATCAACAAATTCCGTTATTCGTATATAGAAAACCGTACACTCTCATTAACATGAAATATGAAACAATCTCGAGATCCTTGACATCAGATTCACTTAAATCATTCGATCAACAAATTCCGTTATTCGTATATAGAAAAAACCGTACACTCTCATTAACATGAAATATGAAATTATGAAACATTTATTAAGGAAGGTATCTCAAAAAGTTAAAATTGTAATATTTATACAATTTTTGTATGTAATTGTTTTTGTTGAATCCCTATTGCATTTTTTCATAATTTATACTATCATCCAACAACAAAATAATTTATAAAAACTAAGAAGAGTAAATTGAGATTCTTGATAGTAGTTGCACGAGTTAAAATCATCGAAGAATCTAATTCTAATAAATATTTTCGGATAACTATTTTTTCTAATCATGGAAGAAATATTTTTCGAGAATTTACAAAATAGTTGAAAAAATAGTTTATTTCATCATCAGGAATCAAACTAGGGTTGGCGGCTGTCACCACCAAGCCCTCATCCTATATAACCCACCTTCTCTAACAAAACAGGTTGCGGTGCCGCCAGTGCTGCCCAAACCTTTGTTTTACATCGTCATCTTGTCAACGGTTCAGCGGTGCCTATTTCCTCGATCACCGCTTTATCCACCCAGAAAAAACCCGCAAAAAACAATACATTTACTTGTTATATTCCTCCTACATTTTTGATTCTACAGAATCATTAGGTTTTTCTGGGTAATTTGAGATGGCACAAGTTCAGGTCCAGCCACCGCATGCTTCTGCTCCAAACGGGGTGGCCAGCCCTGGAGGGGCTCAGTTCTCGTCGACTTCTCTTTATATTGGGGATCTTGACATTAACGTTTCTGAGTCGCAGCTGTATGATTTGTTTGGCCAGCTGGGTCCGGTCATATCGGTCCGGGTCTGCAGGGACGTGAGCAGCCGCCGCTCCCTTGGCTATGGTTATGTCAACTATAGCAACGTCCACGATGGTTAGTCCCTGTCTCTAGATCATGGGTTTGTATACATTCTAATCTGGATATGTAATTTTGAACGTGGCACGTATTGGTTATTGAGTGATTTGTTGTTTTTCAAATTCTGATGTACATATAGTTAAGTGTGAGTGATATCTTGCTCTGAAGAAATGGATGTTCCGATTGGATTTGTTGTTTGTGTGACTGTGGTTCTCAAGGTTGTACGGTGGAGTCTTTTATGACGAAAGTTTGCATCAGTTAACCTAACCACGTAGGGCTTTCATTTGCAGTAGTTTCATGGAAGTATCAGGTCTTGATAGATGCTCATGTTAGTATACCTATTCTGAAGGATTCCTTTTTGCAACCAACATTTTTTTTAGGCTACCTTGACCATATGGTAGACACGTTCCCTGAGTAGTGGCCACTATGTTGAATGATTAAGTGGTTTTTTAGGGTTGGTGTTTGTTGGATTTTAAGTTATCCAAAAATAATATATTGCTTCAAATATGATCCTTTTCTGTAGCAGTATTTTATAGAAACCCCTTATTATTTTTGAGTTTTTCGAATGGAAAATGAAAACAAACAGGCACCAAGGAATGCCGCCACCAAGGCCCCAACAAAATTTGGCCAATGATGTTTTCCGAGCAGCTTCCGGGAAATTGTTTCAGTACTTTATTGGGGTTGGTAGATCCGCGATTCTCAAAATGGTGATGATGATACTCGCATTTGCTATACCTTAAGCCTTTGTTCTCCTGGCTGTGAATTAAACTGTGTTTTTCATTTTGTTCTGTAGTTTTTATAGCTCGTCTAGTTTGATTTGGCCAGCCCATCTCGAGTGTTTTCACCATTCTTGATTATTTTGCGGGTTTATTTTTAATAGGGAACAATATATCTATCTTTCGCTCTGTGTGTATCTATATATATATATAGAGAGAGAGAGATGGTTATAAGTTACAGCAGCCCATTCAAAAATGGCCTAGTGTAGGACTGTAGATACGTGTAGATAGCGTGATATATTAACTAGACAGCTATAAATGGAGGTAAGTAAAAAAAATCATCAACAGATATGATGCACTAGTCACCACTCTTACTGAAACCAAAATTGATAATCTGAGGATTTACTGACTTGTTCCTCTGCGAGTGCAGCTATTTTAGTTATTGACCAGTCTGGTAGAATATTGCTATTCTCCAATATTGGCATTTTCATCATGGCTTACAAGCTACAGCTTACTTAAACTTTTATGTCATTTACAATGTTAAATTTTCTTAGTCGGCTGTTATTGGTAATAGTTATAACAACTTAAGCAAGATAATAATTGTCAAAATTATACGCCTATTCCACTTGTCATCCCAGTGGTGGTCTTGGTTTCTCCCTTCCGAATGGCATCAACGTGGCCACTTTCTTTTTTTGTCTTCAGTTTGTGTAATTTTTCTGATATTCATTGAACTTTGATATGGTGTTATCAAAAGTGTTGTAGCCCTATCTGAATTGCATACCTGTTTACCATATACAGATAACTTATTTAATAAAATATATGTATTATTGCCAATATATACAATTGCAAAAAACATCATATTTGATAAGTACCCGCAACCCTATTTCTCTATCCACTGTCAGTGCAGAGCTTTCCTTCACTCACTCTTCAATCTTCATCTGCCGCAGTGTTTTGATTTCAGCTTCTCACTATTGCTTTGGTGCAGCAACACAAATTCCCCAACTCCATCTTCTTCTAGTGGTGCTGTGATTTCTATATCATATTCATTTATTTATTTTTTCTTATTTTCTAAGAAATCCTTCTTTTTTTCCTTATTCTTTCTTGGTTGTGAAATTTAGCTAGTTATCATTTGGTTGTTTCTTGCCCACGGATCCAGATTTGACTTTAAAGATTTATAATATTTAATTAATTGGGTTTGGATTGAGATTTGGATATGAAAATATGATTGGATTCAGGGACAGATTATAACTGCTCTGGCTCTGAATTTGTTGTCTTTACCTACCAGTTTGCTATTAAATTGGAAATAGAGTTCTGCATGGTTATTTTCCTTGTGCATGGCATGTTTTAGATTCTAGTGCTGAAGGTTTGGAACAAACCTAGATGCTATTAATAGTCAACACTTGGGTGCCAGCATGCCATAGTCAGCGTGATGGTTCACTTAAGATGATACATGAATTTATGTTTGAAATTGAGCAATGCCCTTACTTTTGGGTTTTTTTTCGTAATTGTCACTAACCTTAAGACTTTGTTTTTGATGGCAGCGGCACGTGCATTGGATGTACTGAACTTCACTCCTGTTAACGGCAAAATGATTAGAATAATGTATTCTTTTCGTGACCCTACCATTCGCAAAAGTGGTGCAGGAAATATTTTCATCAAGGTACTTGCACTCTGTTACCTATTTGATCCTCTTTTTGTAAACACACTGTTAATATGTTTGTGCCTTCTTCTTTGAGGAATTCTCACTCTTGAATTTTTAATTTTTTACCATGGCAGAATTTGGACAGAGCAATTGACAACAAAGCTCTGCATGACACTTTTTCTTCATTTGGGAATATATTATCTTGTAAGGTAGCAATTGATCCTTCAGGTCAATCTAAAGGATATGGTTTTGTACAATTTGACAACGAAGAATCTGCTAAAAATGCAATTGATAAGCTAAATGGTATGCTATTGAATGACAAGCAAGTTTATGTTGGACCTTTCCTTCGTAAGCAGGAAAGAGAAACTGCTGTAGATAAGAACAAATTCAACAATGTCTTTGTAAAGAATCTTTCAGATTCAACAACTGATGAAGATCTAAAGAAAATTTTTGATGAATATGGAACTATTACTAGTGCTGTAGTTATGAGAGATGGAGATGGAAAGTCTAGACGTTTTGGATTTGTTAACTTTGAAGGCACTGATGATGCAGCTCGATCTGTTGAGGCTCTCAATGGAAAGGTTTTTGATGATAAAGAGTGGTATGTTGGAAAAGCACAGAGAAAATCTGAAAGAGAAGCTGAGTTGAAAGGAAAATTCGAGCTCACCATGAAGGAGACAGTAGACAAATACGAAGGACTGAATTTATACATTAAAAACCTAGATGACAACATCACAGATGATAGGCTTAAGGATTTATTCTCAGAATTTGGAGCCATTACTTCATGCAAGGTTTGCAAAGCTAGTTCTCTCAACTGAATCTCTACAAGCAATAAGAAGTGTGAAATTTCATTTGTGTTTGTAGCCTTTTCTCTTACCATTTTCAAATTTTAACAGGTTATGCGGGACGCTAATGGCATAAGTAGAGGATCAGGATTTGTTGCCTTCTCAACTGCTGAAGAAGCATCTCGAGCTGTATGATTATTTTCTGGACTTTCTTTCTGCTCAAAAATATTCTACTAGCCATTCCCTTTAGCTTATCTTCCTTTGTTTGAAATTTTGCGCTTTTTTGTAGCTTGCGGAGATGAATGGCAAAATGCTAGATAGCAAGCCGCTTTACGTTGCACTTGCACAACGGAAAGAAGAAAGAAGGGCAAGGTTGCAGGTATTTTGTCTGAATGCATTAATGTTACTGTCAGATCCTTAGCATCTGTCTCCAAACTAAATGCTTGTATAATGTTGATGTCAGATTCCAAGTATAGAGTCATAGGCTGATTTTTCATGATAAATCGCTTTCCTCATTTGGTCTACATATCCGCTTAGGTGATTTGTCCCTTTAAAAATGTGTACTATTGGAGTGGTGAGGAAAGGAGCAACAATTAGTGAGAACCAGCTATCATATTAGTCTTTTTGCTAATACCTGGTCACCTGCATGTGCTTTAATATGACTTTGATTTCTGTATAGGCACAATTTTCACAGATGAGTCCTGTAATGGTGCCAGCAGCTGCCCCCCGAATGCCAATCTATCCCCCAGGAGCTCCAGGTCTAGGACAGCAGCTATTCTATGGTCAAGGACCACCTGCTATCATTCCTCCTCAAGTAATAGTTCTTGCTTAGAAATTTATTGCTTCATTAATCTGCTCTTCATATCTTGTCTTGTAGGCGCTGAATAGTAAACTTACTTAGTGGTTGAATATTAGCTGCTCTAGTGGCTTGCCTCTGTGTATGACTAGGCATCATATTCTTGAACCTTCTGTTATCATAAGTTTCACTACCCTGCAAAACTATACCTACTTGGGAGTATATGAATTTTGAAATACAGTTGCCAATTTCTATTTGGCAGCCTGAAATGGATTAGTTGGTGACTGGATTTTTAAGGCTTTGTTCATTTTTAGGTTTAATTATCCTAAATGAAGATCGAATTAAACTTCTCTCTTTTGAAATTCTAAGTAGCTTCATGCTAGTGGAACAATTATCGACAAAAAGATTCATTTTCATGCTTCTTGTATATGTTTAACTAAGCTGTAGGTTACTTTTATTGCTCTCCCTCTCGCCTTCCCCCTCTTTCACACACAGACATATATGATACATGTACTTTTGTATTTCCTCTTTCTTAAGTTGTATAATGACTTCCCAAGAAAATTTTATGGTTATTTTTTTTTTATCTTTCTTGGAATAATGCAGCCTGGATATGGGTATCAGCAGCAACTTGTTCCTGGAATGAGACCAAATTTTTTTGTGCCAATGGTCCGGCCAGGCCAGCAGACACAGCGTCCCGGAGGCAGACAGTCTGGGGCAGGGCAAATGCAACAACCTCAGCATTCACTCCCTATGTTGCAGTCGCCACAGGTATAAATTGTACCATGTGATGTTATTGCACTCACTCCTAATAGTGTCATGCTCCCATTAAATTTTGATATTTTTTATTTATTAAGATTTCTTATTCACACTTGTAATCCTCATTTTTATGTTTTAATGCTGAGGAATAGATGCTTCCTAGGGGGCGTGGCTATCGTTATCCTTCTGGTCGCAACATGCCCGATGGTCCCATTGGTGGTGTTCCTGGGGCAATGCTCCCTGTTCCATATGACATCGGTGGAACGCCTTTTAGGGATGCTGCATTTTCACCTCCATTGCAAACTGGTGCTTTGGCATCCGCTCTTGCTAACGCCACACCTGTTCAACAGAGAACGGTAAAACTTTAACAATGGGCTATTCACTTCTGGATATGCTTATTATAGTCGATGCGTATCGTAATTTATTCCTCTGCTTCAAGATGAAAAAATCCATGCATTAGAACAGCAATTCCTACATTTTCGACTAATAATTTAATGAAATTTTTTTCCCTGTAGTTGCTGGGTGAAAATTTGTACCCACTTGTGGATCAGTTGGAGCATGATAATGCAGCAAAGGTGACAGGCATGCTTCTAGAGATGGATCAGACTGAGGTTTTGCACTTGCTAGAGTCTCCCGAAGCCTTAAAAGCCAAAGTTGCCGAGGCTATGGATGTTCTGAGGAACGTTGCCCAACAACAGCAGCTGGGTAGTAGTAGCCCCATTGATCGGATGGCCTCGCTGTCTTTAAATGACAACCTTGTTTCTTGAGTTCCATGCCTGTTGTGGCTATGGCTTGCGGTTACTATGTTTCGTACTTAATTTAAAATAAATGCTGTGTGTGTGTCTGATGTTTTCCTTCGAAGATTCGGATGGCCTAAATCTTCATATACTTGAAATTATTACTTTTTTTTTTTTACTTTCGAGGATCTTATTCTCGCATTATGGTTAGATATTTAATTTTAATTTAATTTTGATCTTTAGCTGGTAGCCGTGAATGCCACTTGAGGCTTCTTTGTTTTTTGCCTGAAGCAGGATTCCTGCGTGTAGTTAACAATATTGTCAATTGTTACATTAAATCGCTGGGTTTGAGTCTACACTTTGTCTCCCAAAACAGGGTCTGATCAGTCAGGCTAAAATGCTGCAAAGCACCTAGTATTTCTTGGAGTTGGACTCTAGCCATGTTAACAGAGCTTGCTGCGCCGATAGTTCTTGGTTGGTTCTCTGTGATGATAAAAATACGATGTTGTATTGTTCTGAAAATAAAAGTAAATGAATATTTTATTAAGTGGGTCCAACAACATGTCAAACGGGTCGAACACGGGTCAAACGGGTGTTCTAGCTCCGACGATTTTTCAGTTGTCCAAGGGGTGGGGAAGGTGCACCTTCCGGTGGCGATTCATTTGCCGGTGGTCATTTCCTCCAAAGGTGGCTGGATTGGGATGATCGGAGTTGTTTTTTTGTGGGACGTTGTGGCTTTGGAATGACTTTTCGACAAAACCAATGATCGATGATGACAGATGGAGGCTGGATTTTGTTGGAAGTCGGAGCTGGACAAACATTTGGGTCATTAATTACATATCAAATATTGAGAAATTGCCATTTCTCAAAATTAATGAAAACATATTTCCATGTTTTCAGTTTTTGTTTTTTGAAAATTACTGTTTTTCAAAATCAAATTTTAAAAATACCCAACCAAATCGATTTTCATCCGACTTCTAATTTTCCAAAACAAAAGAGTTTTGAAAATAGAAATCAAACACATGTTTTTTTTTTCTTTTCGTTTTCTGTTTTCAATTGATTTTATTGTTTTAAAACGAGGAATCAAATGTATTTATTTGGATTGTTTGCTATTTTCAGAAAATAAAAACAGAAGTTACATTAAAAAAAAATCCCAACTGATCATAAAGATTTTGTGCAAGAATTTCTACATGCAAGTCACCATATTCCGTCGACATAAACACAAACACTCTCAAAGGGCTGTCAGGATTATTTTTTTTAAAGAGTGAACTAGTGAAGTTTATCAAATAAGAGCATATACAACGGTAGAAATTTAGGAGGAAAATGAGTAATCTATGAAACTGTGTGTTTTTACTGATGTAACTGTATTGAAAATATTTTTTACTGATGTGATTGTATTGGAATATGTGTTTCGATGCTGTGACTTGATTCTTTGTAAAAAATATGAGACCTATTATGAATTTTAAGTTAGTTTTGTTTGAGAATTGATGAGAGAATGAAAAATTAGATAATGAAAAATGATTTTTTATTGAGTCAACAAAAATGCAGGATCGTATTTGCTTTAATAATAGTAATAGTGTTTCACTTTCTAGACATCATCACAGGCCGTCAATAACTTTTACTAAGCCCATATATTGATGGGACTAGAGCAAACGGAGCAATCAGGCCCATGAGGTCCATGATAATTACCCTTGTCCACTAAGGCCCATACGGACAAATTTGAGCATGAGGATTGAGGAGTTGAAGACTCGTCATTGTCTTCAAGACAGAACAACCAGAACTTGATCCGAATCGCCGCGTTGGCAACTCTGGTCCGGAAACACTGCCGGGAATTCAGCTGTCCGCGATCCCCTGCCTTGCTCTTCGTCCAACCGAAAGCAGTGACAACTTTAACTGTGTCATTCACCTCAGTGACAGATTTTTTTTTTTGCTTTGGAGTTCCGAAGGATGGTTAAAACAAAACAACAAAACAAGTCCAAACCAAAGAAACAAACACAAGTAAGTCGTACATCCCTCCATACTTTTCCCTAGTTGTTTCGATTTTGAATTATGCTTCACTTTCTTCGTCAACGATGGAGTCCTTTTGCTTGCAATCAAGTTCATATGAATTCCTGTGTCTGTAACTTTTATTTGATTGTTTCGCTCTTCATAGTCTTGCCGAACGCGATCTTTGCACATGGAAATTGATTAGGAGGCTTAGGCCTGTTGGTCATATTATCATTGTTATGTGTGTTTCAATAAGTTGTTGCAGAAGCCCCGTTCTATAGCCTCTTGTATGTGGTTTTCCAAAGATGATCATTTTCTGTCAGTGCCGAATCATAGCAAGCCACAGTAATCAGAACCGAAAAGCATAATTTCTAACAAGCTTACACATTGAATTGAAAAATGAAAAGGTGGTGGCTATATCAATTTGTTACACTCTTTGTATGATGTAAATTAGGATTATCTCACTCGATGAGGTGTTACTTGGAAGAAAACTTCAGGGCTGCATGTTACTGATGCATTTTGCTGGTGTTAGTGAGATTATTATTTTAGTTTTTGGTTGTATGTCCTTGAGAAAGGAGGAAAGAGTTGGCTGCTCTAGTTGTTGATGCATTGTTAGTTACTTGCAAATGTGCGTGTGTGTTGCAGAATTACTTCATTAATTGGAATCTTCTTTATCATGAGAGATATCTACATTACTTGTGGATGTCAATTTGGTAATTTGCTTGTGGAGCTCAGTGTTAGGCAGTAGTATTGATGGAAATACCAGCGTCCAGTGTAGATAAATGAGAATCCTGAAGTGGGTAAAATGTATCCCCTTCAATACTCCATAACAAATTCATATTAGGAACTTGGTATGATACATTTTGCATTTTATGTGATGTGTGTTGCACAATAGAAAAAGGAGTGAATATCGTGAGCTCTTAGGGTGCTGGCTTGAACTGGATGTTAATTTTGGTCAAGAGACGTGTTGGTATGGCAAAGTATTGAATGCATATATATTCATTCCCAATCTTTTAGCCTTATCCTGCCTATCTGGAATGGTTTGAGTGGATGTTTGTATGATATAATAATAACTTTTCTGAGAATGTTGTTTTTCCTGGTTAATACATTTAGCACCAAAATTCATTTTTAGCCATTTTATTGATGTGTGCATCTTATTTAACAGTTAGTTAATGGAAATTTGGTGGGCAGATTAAAAAAAAGGGAAAGCAGGGTGATATTACTCTGTTTCGAGCTCAGCTTGATGCATTAGGTCTACAAATTGTTCAAGTGACAGCTGATGGTAATTGTTTCTTCAGGTTAGAGTCTTACATTACACACTTTCTTTTTGGGCATATTTTTTATATTGTCAATTTTTTTGCACTGTGAGATTCCTGGCCTGTGCTGTGAGGTTCCTAGCCTTATCAAAAATGTCCATTTTTGCCATAGAAATGTGTGCATTCTATTTCCTAAATGTTTAAGTGCCAGTAAATGTATCTTTATATGTATATATATTAAGTTGTTTACTCTCTCTAGTTTGCAGGGCCATTGCAGATCAGCTAGAAGGTAATGAGCAAGAACATGGAAAGTATCGCAGCATGGTCGTACAATATATAATGGTTAGTGAAAATAGAACATAATTTGCTTTATCATTTTCTGGACGGTATTTCTGTGAAGTATTATTCTGATTGCATTTGAACTTAGAGATAATGCCATTGTTAATGGTTACTGATTATAATGTGACATTATGTTCTTTATCAATAAAGGTTGGCAGTTTTTTTCTTGTCTTTATACTTAATAGTAAGAGGCACATTTGGAACTCGATATCGTAATGCTTATTGACTTTTAGGCATGAGAGGTACAACCAAATAAGGGAATGTGCATTGAAAATATGGATGAATGGACTAATGGAGTAATCCTAACATTTGAAGATGGCACCTGAGATGTCTTTTTTTTTTGTTGTTGCTTGTATTACATAATGGCAATTTCGGTTATTGAAGATTTGGAAAAAAATATTTACTTTAGACTTTGACCAAGTTGTGAATGATCTGATATTGGAGCTGTGATTGACAGAAAAATCGTGAAATGTTTGAGCCCTTTATTGAGGATGATGTCCCATTTGATGAATACTGCCAATCCATGGAAAAAGATGGCACCTGGGCTGGGAATATGGAATTGCAGGCCGCTTCTCTTGTTACACGTTGTAATATATGCATTCACCGGGTCAGAAATTGTTTCTCTTCGTTCGTATTTTGTTAATAAAAAACAAGTATATAGTTCCTGCTGTCACTAGAGCATTTCTTCCTCGGAGCATGAATCCAAATTATGAATAACTGAGACTCAATATATAAATTCTCTTGACGGAAATTCATATTGACCCCCCTTTTTTTGTCTGTGCTTGTTTTTTTTAAAGCAGAATATGTCTCCTCGCTGGTACATACGCAATTTCGATGATCGTGGAGCTCATATGGTCCATCTGTCAGTATTTTTAGTATCTTTGTTACGTTTCCCTTGTTCATTTCATTGTGATATTGGGAAGGATAAAACATCCCCTTTCTTTATGCATTCTGATGGAATAGGGGTAGGGGAACAAGACAGCAAATTTTTTATGTAATTTTCCACAATAGATTTGATGGGTGAAAATATTTTATAGCCAATCTATAGCATCGCTAAGCAACTTCCTTGTTGAGTTTACCTAGCATTCAGCTCCCATGGAACTTTACTGTCTTTGTTCACTTTATTAAACTATTGATAGTGGTAGGTTTAATTGTCTGATTGGTCTTTTAGGTTGGGTAAGAATGCGTTTTTTGTTGTTGTTGTTGTTATAGTTCTGCTGTATGATTTGCTCATGTAAAATTGCAGTTCTTACCATGATGGGGAGCACTATAATAGTGTGCGGTTAAAGGAAGACCCCTGTGATGGGCCAGCAAGGTCGCTGACAATAAAGGTTGAAAATTTTCGACCATTAGGATTTGTTATTATTATAATATATTTCTTTTCATGAGTTTGAACATATGACTTTTGCAACAGCCTAACGAGTTTCTGTTGTGAAAGGCCGATGCTGATCTCTCCATGAATTCTCATCAAAAAAAAGCTGCAGTTAGCAAGTGTAACGGGAAAGGGGTTAAGGATATGGCTGATCCAGGATCCATCAAATTGGTAATGGCAGGAACCAGTTGTGAAAGTGCTGAAAAAGTCAAACAGGTACCAAAACTTGCAGGGTTTGAATTTCTTTATTTAACAGCCATCATAATGCAGACTTTTATACTTCTATGTTGGTCTCATTGGCAGATTTTGATGCAAGTAGGCGGTGATGTCGATGCAGCAATAGAGTTTCTGGTAGCAGAACGAGGAACAACAGAATTCTCAGCAGAAAATGATTCGCGTCCTTGCAGTGCAGTCATCTGCTGTGGTAAGTGCAGAATGGCTGGTCATTAATTTCTAAACCTTCAAGTTTCATGAGGCGCCTTCTTCTTTGTTCTTCAGCTTTCGGAAATTTGGATCAGTGTCTTAAGAATTAATCCCAGTAGAAAAGTGTTGCTACATGCTTAAAGAATTTCTTTATCAGTGATGTCGTGGCCTCGCTTTTTTTGTATTTTACTGGGAAATTTTGTTTTGCTGTCAGTGTTTCATGGTAAGCTGGATGGTAGTGAAATCCTGCAGTAGTGGCATTTCCATCAATAATTTTGCATTGTTGTTGGCTTTGGGCTTTCCTGCTTCATTTTTTTGAATAGAGATGCACTTCTTTTAAAGCAAAAGCTTCTGACATTCAATCATCATGCTTTTCCTACCTCCTATGCAAACCATGTGGATAAAGCAGAGGCAAAGGGATATTAATAGCTTGCTCGTACTCTTTAGTTGCTGTTCTTTTCCTTGAAGTTGAGAATTTTTGTTGAATCTTTGTTGTGAGTCGTGACAAAGTTTCATTTAGGTGAAGATATCGAAGATGCTTGTGATATGTTTGTCATTTCAGACTTCTGAAGATATCAAAGCTTTCATTATATTTGGTGCATTTAATTTGACATGTCCCGATATAGTTTATATCTTTTGGAGAATATGTAGATGAGGATGAAAATGAAAATCTCAAGCAGCAAAAGGAAGAGACTAAGAAGGCTGACGTGCCGGATCTATCTGATGATAGCATCAAAACAAACCACGATGATAAGGTTTGTTTCTTTACTGCAAATGATAATCATTGTGGTACCCCTTGACTCTAGCTTAATTAATTTTATTGTTCCCCCCTACACCAGCTGAAGATATCAAGAAACAAGGCCTGCCCATGTGGATCGAAAAAGAAATACAAGGCTTGTTGTGGATCTGTCAAGGGTAGATCCTCTATGAAGATTGTGATGTACGATTTTCTCTTCTTCTTCTCTCCTTCCCCCCCACCCCCGATAAACATTGGTGATAAGTTTAGTAGAGAACAAAGTGGAAGCTTGTTACTTGGGTTCTGCAGTTTTCATTGTCAAGTTTAATTCTCCAGATTCCATCTGTAATTCACCATAAATGTTTTTTGTTACCAGTTTACCACTGAGTTGCTGCAGAGGTTCAAACTCTTTGAGCTGGCTGCTCAAAACTTTAATTTTTATGCTAATATGGGGAACTTTGTTCTGTCAGTAACCAGGCAGACACTAGAAAGGGCAGAAAGGAGAGAAAGCAAAGCAGTAAAGGACGACCTGAAAAATCGTCACCATTACTTCAATCTGATGGAGGGCCACCAGACATGGGTGCACTTTGCATATGAACAGATTTTGATGTGAGTGCCTCCAGGCCTGCAACTAGTTGTAATGCTCTAGAATTTGTTGTCCTTTCAATTTGATTCATACATGTCTTATTTATGCCTTTATCAGATGGAGAAGAACCTTCTGCTCTACTGATGGATAAATAGAGAGAAGGGGAAAAGAGGAAGCAAGTCTGATCAATCATATTTTTTTCCCCTTTAGACCTAGCTGAATAGCCTGTACATTGCACATGAAACATGTAAGTCTACAATACCAAGCAAGAAGTTTGCTTAATTTGTGCGGCCAATGAGATGGTGGAAAATGGAAATTCCCTAATATGCTTTTTGCTCACAAATGATGTCTTACAAGAGGCGTGCTTGATATTTAGCATTTGATCACAGTAGCATCAGCACGTACATCGATGAAATTATCTATGCCCTAGCAATCGTAATTCGAAAGCCAGAAACTCAGCTGATCTTTGCCTTGCTTTCACATTAATTGAAGTGGACGTTTAACATTACAGATGGTAAAAATTCTGGTGCCGAGTACGTATCCTTATGGGCCAGAAAACCCAATGGGCTGCTTGAACTTTTGTAAATTATGGATTGCGTTGTCGGGACGTATGCAATCTAGTGAAAATTTATAATTTTTTTTTATATTGTGAAAATTTATAATTGTTACAGCAATGATAGAGATTTCGATGATTTTAATCTAAAAAATTATCTCAATAATGTGTGATATTCATTTATTAGATGGGGTGTCATCATCATAAGAGATCCATTAAAAATCATATCTGATAAATTAATGACACACATTGTTGAAATATTTTTGGAATAAAATTAATGATATCTTTATCATTTTTTATTTATTAACCAGCTAAAGAAAGCAAGTTTGAAAGTAGGGTACCCCTAAATTCCACTACAAGCAACAAATCTAAGTGAACTAAAAGACTCAAAATAGTAGAAGTCCTCCATCACTATTAAGCTAAGCTCAATTTGCTTAGTTTAGAAAAAGTATGGTGATTTTAATGACTCTTTTTTTCCCCCTTTTATGGGTGATTGATTACCTTAAGATCCAGTGAAAATATCATTTGAAAAAGTAAAAAGAAGTAAAGTCGTTGGTTTTCCCCAAATTAACTGTTTTCTCCCTGTACTACAAAAAAAAGGAAAATTTTCAATTTCCACATGTGACTAAACAACTGTGACAAGCACGTAGATCAACAGTCATATATATGTTCATTGATGTGTGCTGCTCTCATCTCTTTCTTCTATTTTTTTAGTTGATTTATTGCGTTATCAGCACCCACCAATGACCAACCCCACCTACGTTTCTGTGATAAGGGAGCGATTGTGATATTTAATGGAGGTCTCTTTTGCTTTATTGTCAAGATTATTAGAATAGTAATTTACCATGTACATATTGATTTATTATACAAAATACCCACACACCCAAAAAATAAAAAAGAGAGAGAAAAGGCATGGACTCATGGTGCATTATTGCTTTTTTTTATTATCTGATTAATTATTGCAAGGTGGACACGATGGAGGAATTATTTCATATTGGACCCACTTTAGTGCCACCTTAAAGGAGACGAGTGGCTAGACATGATTGGGTTGTCCTGATCACTTTTAAAACTTTTACCCTATTTTAGTATTTTTATTTCTTCATCTTTTCCAAAGATGGAAAGTTCGTAACATAACTTTATTTATTGAAAATTATGTGTGTGTGTGTATATATATATTGAGAGCAATTGAGAGCCCCACTCGCGTCATAGCGCCTGGGCTAATTTCATGAATCTTGTTAAGATATTTTCGCGGGGAATAGGTTAGCGAAAGAGTGAAGACAATAATTCGCCACGTGTGTACGAACCTGTGACATTCACATTGAATTTTAATTCAGATATATGTCAGCGGAGATGGCAGAGTTAATAGATCCTCCTCCTCCTCCTCCTCCTCCTCGCTCCCTCCACCAATAATGACCCTATACATGTCTTTTTAAGGGTTAGCGTCAATCGCTCTGTTTGGTTGTGGTGTTGAGACTTTTTATTGTATTTTTCACCAACAAACTTGAAAGCATGACTTCATCTGTCATTTATTTGAATTGAGTTTTCATGAATTATTACGAGGCTCCATTTGAAGCAAAGCACCGATTTAGGACTCTACCTTCTGTCTGTGGGCTTTATGGCATCTCTTCTTTACCAAAAGAGAGAGAAATCATTTTTATTCATTTAACCGCATACGTCATATGTATTTTTTTGTGATAGCCAAGTTGGCTCGAAATTCAGAATGAGTCGCCCCGTGCATGTGCATAACATATCGATAGATAAGTTGGGCCAAGGTCCTAAATGAAACTGAAATGAAAATATATCCCACGAGGGATCGAACCACTGATACATTACGCATATATGTCTTTAGTCAAAACTGATAATTAATTGGATTCATTAAAGTATATTCTAAATTATAAATCATAATCTCAGTTATTTAGTCAGGTTTTAAATTTAAAAGCAAATGTCCTTACATAAATCTCAATAAGAACGTGTAAGAATCGGAGAATTCTTGTATATATCATATCACCCTAGGCTAAACTTGGTTAAACCGAAAATAGTGTGTAAATATTAAAAGAATTAAGGGTTGACACATAACAATGAGTTTAGAATCTAGACACTTTCTAAGCTTCTGGGTTCATAAAAGTTCAATGTTCTCAATCGCTACATACATACATATATATATATATATATATATATATCTTGTTCAAGAACCGTTTAAGTAGTAGACGACCACAAAGGGGACCATATGTACGAGCCGCCTTCCATAACTAGGTGCAGCATTAATTTAATTTAATAAGGGTTTTTCACTTTGCAGTCCAATTATGCGTTACTAAACATAACTAAATGAGACTTTAATTAGTTGTTGTTATTGTCAAGAGAGAGTGAATTTAATTACTTGTTTCCAGAGATTTTATCCTATTTCGTGCTTAATTCGTTGAATGCTCGATCAAGTTGTTAGGTTACCCATATATATATATGTATGTATATATATAATTGTGACAGGACAACGTCAACATATTTAGTGCTAAAGTCAGTGGTCCCCCTATTGAGAAAATTTGAATGTTAGATTAAGTATACTAGCTATAGAGTATATGTATATAACCAAGAGTACTATACTTAATCCAACCAAGATCATTCATTAGTCATCATTCAAGTCTTTAATTGAGTATTTCTTTTACGTTGATAGTGCAGGCTTTACGACATATGTTTAAATTAAATCCAATGTTCAAATGATAAATTTGCATAATATCATTATCGATTAATATTTATTTCATAGATTTGGACAAAACTCTATGCTGTTTTATAAACCTTGATGATGATCACAACCCTTCTTCTTGATTTCTATACATTTAGGATGGATCGGGTTTTACTAGATAATTTTGTTTGAATTGAACCTATTTTTAGGTTTGCTATATATATAATACCGCCTGATACGTCAAGGAAACTCAACTTTATCAATTTACTAAATTACTTACCAACCGTAAGCTGATCTCGTACGGACCAAATCTATCTCAAAACTCAATTTCTATCTTCTGGTACATATGGACCCCTGGTGGTCCAAACCAAGCTTTGCTTAGGGCTCCATCCCAAGAAATAATGAAAAAGAATCAAAAGATGCTTCCGTATCATGAGTTTGTGTACTTTGTAGACGAATGATGCATCAAAAGGGCCAAGCAACACCAAACGTCATCGTTTCTCGTCCCGACTTATTGTCACATCCCTCCTTGTCAAGTGGAACTCGGAACCTCAAGCAGAAAAGCATAGTGGAACATTTAACTGAACGGTGTAAATACGCGAGTGATTACTCTAGCGCATACGCTTATGTCTGAATTAAAATTAACCCAAGAAAAAAAAATACCATAAGTGGAGAGTGCATGAAAGTAGGGAGAGTACTCATCAGCGTTAGTTATATATAAAGTATAAACACACCACGACCACGTACGTTTCTAACATACAGTGTTTTTAATAATAGTATTGACCAGAATGCATGCCACTCCAACAAAACAATCATGTCATGACAGTCGCATAAAGGCCACCAAACGATTTCCAACCGTTGAAGTAATTAATCCCATTTATATATTTATGGATGGAAAAAACCCTCGATTCAAAGAAGCAAGTTGTGGACCATATATATATATATATATAAACAAGCTTGAATTGATTAGAATAGAATACTAGGAGAATATAGTCATTTTTACTAGGTTCCCCAATTGCTTATTGCGGTCAAAAGGAATATAAAAAGGGGAAATGGTGATAAAGATTGAAAAGGGTCTGACTGATTCTTTGCTTGAGAGTTGAGAGAGTTCCTCCACGGCCAGTCTTTTTATGTTCAATCACAATTCATATATACATACATACGGTACTCATACAAACTAAAAAGGACAAAAGAGAGAAGAAAAAAAATATAAAAAACTAAAAGATAAAAGATAAAGACCAAAATCTCCCCAAATGCATGTAACGCCCTATTTTATCAAACTTTTAAGTAAAAAAAACGTGCATTTGTATATCTTAAGCACAAATATAAAATCCTTAAAAGTTCAAAATGACGCACCAAGTGATGAAAGAGCCAATAAAATTATATTATAAAGTAATCATATCATCTATAAACACTATATCTATCTATCTACATAATCAAATACTTTTTTAACGTTATTATTCATTCATTAATCAAAGCTGGACGCCGTTTTGGTAGCACGGATGGGAACCGTATCCGGTTTTCGAGCTACCTTTCCTGGTGAAAGTGAAAACCTCAGTGGCAGGATTAAATTAAACCCTTAAGTAAACTGTGAACCCAAAGAAAATACGTGTCCTTCAAAGGGTTTTGGGGGTGGGGGGGAAGGGGGTTGTTTATAATGACAGGTCCCTCTCACCATAATTAGCCATGTCTGGCTGCTTTTGTTTTTGGGCAAGAGAGAACTGATTCGAAGGACGCAATTGACACTGACTATTCATCCCCATCCACTGATATTTCCAAGACACAACAAATAAGCAAATTCCTTTCTTTGCATTACTGAATTCCCCCACTGCCTCTGATGGGAAATCTTAAGCTTACACATCATCAGATCTTTCACCACACCTGTTTACACACATATATATAGATATATGTGTAACATATGGTACCAAAAATGAGGGTCAAGGGGGGTGGAAAATTGTATTGATAACAATTATAGCCAAAGAAAATAAAAAAAATGACAGTACCGAAAAATACTATAATAGGGCGGCAAGAAAATGCATGAAAATATGATTAATAAGCAGCAGTTGTTCCAGTCAGATGCCCCAGAATGAATTTACCTAGTTAGATTGACCGATATTTCCAACAGAGTTGGAATTTCTCTGTTTATTCAACATTATATATATATATATATATATCTACTTTCTTGTAACTAGATAAGTTAATCAGGACCTAGGAGGGTCTCATTAGAGAGTGGAACCCATTTTTCGGATGCACCCAATTTTGTTGTCTAATATTCTGCTGTGGGAATCCTGATGATGCTGCAGCAGTTGCAAACAATTGAGGATGACCACCTGATGACTGCCATTGTTGTTGATCATGATCTGTTGTCGATAGCCATAGATCGCTCCCAATTCGGCCTCCATTGCTGCTGCTCGGAAACTGAAGCTACACAATTTTCAGTTAGCTTAATTAGTAGCTATTAGTATGCCACACAAGGTAATTAATTAGTGACTCACTTGAAAACTTGGTCTGGTCATATGTTGGTGGGGATACGCATTAAGCATAGGCCTATCTCCAGGTCTCCTGAAATGTCCGTATCTTTGCATTTCATTTGTCTTATCGATCGAGGCAGCAGGAGATTGGAGGTGGGTTTGGTTAAGGTGTACCGTCTCCTCTATGTGCCCATCTCTTCTTCGCAAGTCACCGACGCTCCGATACGTTCCTTGATTGAAGTTAAGCTACAAAATGAATCAATTGGAAAACATTAACTAGCAAAGAATAAACATTTTCAAACAAATTAAGGACTAATGTATGTACCGCAGGCCTAAATCCCCGAGCATGCCAATCGGCGTCGAAAGGCCCAGGCTGCTGATGATGAATGGCTGCATTTCGCCCATAGTTGCCAAATTCCTGACTGGTTTTACTAGATGCTGAACTGCCCAAGCTCAAATCAAGATTGTGATCGGCTGCAACTCCTTGACTACATTCTAATTAAGACAACCAATGTATGCGATTCACTTTAACCAACGCTAGCTTGGATGAATAATTACTTAACAAGAACAAGAACTAGAGAGATTATTTGTTCAAAAGTTACCTGAAGAGTTGAGCTCAGTTTCATAAATGCTAGGATCAAAGTTTGTGACAGCCTCCTTACCATTGCACTTAATCGCTGCTTTATCATAAGCCCTAGAACAAACAAGTACGGTAAAAAATTGAAACCTAATTCTGCCATAGATTTGAATCATACTTGCATACAATCAAAATAATGCAACACTAAACTGACCTTGCGGCTTCGATCTCCGTATCAAACAATCCCAGATACACATACCTACGACGATAATCAAGAGTTCATTATGTAAACGAGCAGGAACTATAAAGTAATAGCAAATGCGACCACTTTTGAGTTTAGTTGCTTACTTTTTGCCTAAAAATTGGCCCATTCTTGCTTCCCATCTTCCACATTTGTGCAAGGTTACTCCTCTATACTTGGAGCTTCCTCTTGGAAACCCAGTGCTTTGTCGGCGAAGAACGTGCACAAATTCTTCCTTTGTAAGATTGCTCATCTGTTATACCATTAAAAAAAGAAACAATACAGTTTTCTTCCTTTTCCTTCAACAGCAACAACAACCGCAGCAGCAACACAGACGAGGGGGAAAAAAGCATAACTTACCTGTTTGAGGTCTTCCTCATAATCTTCAATGCTAAAATTGATATCTGCCTCTACTCCTCGGAACTTGATAGCTGCTCTATCATATGCGCTGCAAAGGAAACAAAATAATCTCTTTCAATAAACCAAATACTACAATATCTATGAAAACTTGGTCTCTATCGTTTGAGGAAAATAGAGAAAGCTCACCGAGCAGCTGCATGGGCTGTGTCAAATCCACCTATCAAAGACACCCAAAAATAGGTTGGAAGAAACCATTATCAGATAAAAAATTCAGACATTATATATATACATGTACATATAAATTTAAATATATATTGGATTGTTTAAGGCTTTAAGCACGAATCAATAATAATAAGCCAAAAAAAAAATCATTACATACCTAGATACACTTGCTTCCCACAATCCCTGCAGTCTCAAGTACAAAATTAACATCAGACCAACAAAATAAGTGGAGAGTGAAATTACTTACTATTAGAGAACATCTAACAAAAGTACAAAACGGACCAGATATGGGACTCCCAGCGGCCGGTTCTCCGGTAGAAGGTGACACCTCTGTATTGTGAGCTTCTAGAGCGGGGCCCACGCCTGCTCTTCTTCAGAGGCTGCTGAGAAAACTCCACAGGGTTCTGAACGGGTAATGGGTCGGATTGGCAGAATTTGACTCCAACCCAATGGGCTCGAGGGAACCCGACTCCGACTCCCCCACTACCGCCGCCGACGCCTGAACTGGACCCCATTTCTGAGTCTTGATCGACGGGGAAGAACTGGCGGGTCACTGGAGGGTAGTCCTCCTCCTCCTCCTCGACCGAGAATCCGAATATCTTGCTACTCCTCTTCTTGATTCTGCCTCCTCTGTCAACTCCATCATCTTCCTCCGATCCGTCCTCGATTACAACTGGAGAAGAGCTCGAATTGGATACGGATCCGACCCGCTTACCCTTCTCATAATTGTTAAAATCTTCACCGTCGATTGACGTCTTTTGTGAAGAACAGCCCTCAGATTCATCGTCTCTTTGAGGTCGTTGAATATCAGGGGAGTCATTGAGATCCCACATTTCTTAATTTTGCCTTCAAACAAACCCGATAATTAATATAAAAAATTAAACTCTCTCTGTCTGAATATAAGCAAAGAAAGACACAGAAAACAAAAAAAAAAACCTACGACGAACAAGGAAGAGCTCGTGAGAGAGGATTTTTATGTTCGTTGCGAAAAGGTAGCAAGGGGGAAAAGAACTTGTAAGGATCTAGCTAACACCACCTGCCCAAATACAGCATATGGACGAGGCTAGGCCTTGCCGAAAGCATCTTACACTTCTCTCTCTCTCTCTCTCTCTCTCTCTCTCTAATCCTCAACTTCCTTCTCTTGGTAATAATAATTCCTTGCACTAACTGGAATGGCTACCCCTTCATTCCATCCCTACTAGTACTAGCCTAGTGTTCTATTTTTAAATTCCTAAAAAATCAAAATATCTATTTTGGGTTGATCTAATAATAAAACCCATCAATTGTCTCTTCTATCTTTAAACTGAACACAACTTGGATATTGTGTTCCTCTTTTCGTCTTCTCTAGAAAGAAAGAAAGGGAAGGGAGGGAGGGGGGGAGAGAGAGAGAGAGAGAGGCGTCTCTTTCTTACACATAAATTTCCCACGTTAACCAAATCGAAAAGCATCCATCCACTCTCTCTCTCTCCCTCCCTCCCTCTCCATTTACTTACTAATGGAAATGGACAGCGCTAAGACTCATAACATGTCTATTTACTCAATTACCTTTATTAGGCTGACCTTAATTATCAATTTATCATCATTCAGAGTCTCACATCAAAAGTCGCCTTCATCACTCTCTCACCCACCTCTTTATAATTATAATATTGTATATATGATATCTCTCTCTCTCTCTCTGGCTTGGTATTTACCAAGAAACCCGTGCAGTAAATAGAGGAGGACGAGTGTGGGTAAAGTGGGAATTTTGGAGAAATTTTAGGGTGTTCGTGGTAACTATGTTTGGGCTTAGGGAGGGATGGTTTGGTATCGGAAAAGGAAATGGGAATAATGTTAGGAAAAGGAAAATGTTTCCAGAAAAGTCCAATCCAAGAGTACGGGAAGAGGGCCACCCCTTGCCTCTTTGGTTCTCCTAGCGACCAATGCCCCCTCTTCCTTCTCTCCTCTCTCTTCTGTTGTACCTCGTATTTATGGGCATTTTTTAAATTTTGTGTCCCTCTAGGGCCTACTCTCAATCTGCAGCGCGTTCAATTCACTTTTTACTCTCGCTCACTCTACAGTACTCATTACAGGAGGCAACGAACTCGCCTTTTAATGATAATTCCCCAACAAAAACCGGACCACCAAGGCCAAAGTACGAAGATGTCTCTAAAAGGCCTGCTGCAGCTAACTAGCCGACACACACAAGAACTTCGTCGTTGTAAGCTTTGTGTATTAACAATTCACCTTTGTCGCAGGTCAAGAGTCAACGAAACAGCCCATATCCTTCTAATATCCTTATCCACAATTTTAAGAATATATCAGGATGAAAAATCATAAATGATAAAATGCAAGCGCGTGTCTGAACTCTCGAATGAGAGAGGTTGGGTCTTCATTCTGACCAAATTGCGGGAGCCAACTCAAACAGTAGGACAGATCGAGAGATAGATTCGCAAAATTGAACAATTCCATCATGCTTGACATCATCGTCGCTATTTTTTACATCTAAATATCAAATAACAAAACACGACAGCGTTAAATTAGTAAAAATTAACTATGCGGCAGTGAAGGGATGGGAAACAAGGGTGAAAAATAGGATGCCAGATCAGACCCACCAGGGAGACAAGGCTAGTAAAATTCCTAAAATACACCCTATGGCGATACCCATAACAATAATCTTTCTCATCTATCAACTCATCAACTCAAGTGAGTGGATGCAAATTTTCAATTGCAACCCAAATCAGACCTTCCAATAATGGAAGTGGAAGAGGTGGTACAGTACCCTCTCCAAGTGGGCCTCTCCCCCCATTAAAATAACGAAAAGCTCAGGCCCATCTCTCTCTCTTTATATACACAGAATTCTTCTACGAGTTTTTAAAATGAGATTTTAATTTTTAAATTCATTGTTGGGATTCGAAATAATTTTTTATATTTATCTTTTGATCGATTTTACGAATTCAACTATATAGTTTGTTCAAAAAAAAATGCAACTCGAAAAGTATATGACATATGTTTTGTTTTATATCTAAGGATCCGGAATTATCATGTATTTTTCATGTTGATTTTTTATTTTTATTTCAAACAAAATTTATATCATTATATTTGTAAAATCAATAAAATATAACTATATTTTAAAAAAAATGTTAAACTTAAAAAAATTGGACCTCATTGTGTAGGACCAGTCACTTTTATTATTCTTAACGCCTTGCATCTGTTTTCCAACCTAACTCTTGGTTCCTGCCCTATTTTGTACATGTATTATGAGCAGCCATTGCATCATTGTTATCCTTGACAGGTATACTGGTCTTCAATTACTAATTGGAGCCACAACCCTCATCTTTTTTTTTATATATCAAGGAGATGAAATATTCAATACGAACACGGAGGCTCAATGGATCGATGAACTACACAAAGAGAGGTAGCATAACTCTCATCATAATGGAGATAAATCTCACCCAAATTGGTAGAAGGGGAGATGGGAGATTCGAACACAATACCTCAACTCTCATCATAATTGAGATAAATCTCACCCAAATTGGTAGAAGGGGAGATTCGAACATAATATCACTCATTCCTTGTGACGACCCTGTCCTGCATCGACAGCCCGTTAGGCGCTAGCAGTCTCACATTCAGGCTCCATGGGCCCCACCCCCAACCCCTCTCCCTCTCCCTCTTACAAGGGTAGGTTGTTGCTAGGCTTCGAATCCTTCACCTAGCCTTTAACATAGTGTCCATGACAACCTATGTCACCAACTGACTCATGGCTCAGTTGATTTTGAGTTTGATTTTGACTTCCTATAAAATTAGTAGCCGTGTTAATTAACTTTATTTGTTAATTATATACCCGGGATAGACAGTAAATTCTTGTAATAACAATTATCTCTTTACGCCCAAAAAATAATAACAATTATCTCTTTATTGGGCAATGGCGAGACCATCAAGACGCACGACACGCGACCGTACGGCCTCACAATCGATTCGAATAAAAAAAATCGAGTTGAGAGTTGAAACTTGTCAATTTTGTAATTTTCCTTCATGGTAATTTATTTTTATAATGTAATATTCTGAGTGATGACAATTTACTATAAGATCTTCCCAAGATACCCATCAGATATCAGTCAATCAATCAACAGATGTTGGGCCGTCTCATTATTGGGCCGCACGGTTGGTCCGTTTTAGACATAATTTCCAGTACCTAAATTTTTTATAGTACCTACTAAAATAATAAAATTTTATATAACTGAATTTATTTGATATGGATTAAATCAATTTTAAATATGAGTTATCTGTTCTAAATTTAAGTTGGGAAATAATTTTTTTTCTGATTTAAAATTAGATTCAGATTCAAACATAAATATTTTATCCAATGTAATTGTCAAGATTCTAACCTGAATTAAATGATTTTTTCAATTTAAACAAATTCGAATACGATCAATTGAGTACGTTCAAAAATTTAAACTAATTTTTCACATCCAAACATACAAATAGTCTGTAAACACCTTATATTCTCCAATGTATAACATTTTGCTTTTCCCCTTACTTAATTATTTATTTGTATATTCGTTTCTTTTCTGTGATTTGTTAGCTGTGGGGATGAGAGGAAGGAAAAAAACACCTCACATGCTCAAACAAAAACATTAAAAGATGATTTGATTTGACTAATTGACGTCCATCAATATTCAATAATATCCTTCTCAACCTGTTGTCAATATTATCAATGGTTTCCATTGCACGTACCAACATTATATTGTTACACCGATTCATAAATATTCTGATGAATACATACATACATGCATAGCTGGTCATTTAACAGTACAGAAATGTCCATACATAGTATCTCGTGTTAATAACGTTGTTGGCAAATCTGAAAGCTTAGTTGACCAAATCAGAAATGTCGATATATACATAGTATCTTGTGTTAATAACGTCGTCGGCAAATGTGATAGCTTAGTTGACCAAATCAGAAATGTAGATACATGTAGTAAGGAACGACAAAGCCAATAATATATGGCTTCTACAACAAATCAGATCTTGGTGTAACCACCTTGTTATTGTACATATATACTGTTAATCAGAGATCAGATTCTACATTTATAATTAATTGAATACACGTGGTTTACACAGATTTGGTTTTTGATCCCAACAATATTGTAAGATCGATTATCTCATTCTCATCGTTTTCTGCTAATAATTGTATATTTTGAGCTGTTCCAGCTAGACGGTCTTGGACTGTTCACTGAAAAATATCGGATTTACAGAGTTTTTTTTTAAAATTAAAAATAAAAAAAATAGTTTTGCAAATTCACAATCTTGTTACAATGTTACCCAGTTGTGGTGATCAAAAGTTTTGTAACAACGCATTGTAACTAAGTTTTACAAATTTATAATAGAAGCTATATATATATATAGTCTTTTTATAATCGATGGTCCCCGACGAATTAATTCCTGAATTAGGGTAATGACCTAGAAAAAGATAACTCGCTCGCTCTCTCTCGAACTCTTCTGCTTAATTACCTCGTAAAATTGTTCAGTAATTAAACCACATGCAATCGAGCTTTCGCAGGTTTAATATATGATACATAATATTATTGCTGCTAATGAAACGGAATGTATTTTCCAAATGAAATACTTTTTCCAAGTGCAGATTACTAGGAATTGAATACTATCATCTTGTCATTATGGGTGGACACGATCCAAGACATCAAAAAATGTTTTCCTAATTTAGAAAAGCCGGATACGTAAGCTAGGTCTCTTTGATATATTTGATATCCATGCATTCTTTTAGATTGTTTTCTGTTTTGTTTATTTTCCGCGCTCAAAAAATGTGTTTAGTTCTCATTTTAGAAAATACGAATATAAAAAAAATACACATAAAAATATAAAATGAAAAAAGACGTCCTTTGAAAATAAAAACAGTAAGTAAACAAACCAAACCAAATCATCTCGAGTTTGATTCGATAGGTATTGTTTTCAAAAAATGTTTGTTTTTGTTGTCTTTAGAGATGGCAAATGAGTCCGTATCCGTGGATTTCCGATCCGATCCGATCCGGTCAAACAGTAGAAAAATCCGTTGACTGGATAATGGATATGGATATGGATAAAATCCGAATTTTTTGAATGGATATGGATTGGATATGGATTTAGGCATATCCAATCCGAAATCCGTATCCGATCCGACCCGAACGTGCGGATATCCGATCCGATCCGATTATATCCGATCCGATTCTACCCGACACACACACACACACACACATATATATATATATATATATATATATAGTTCATATGCAATTATGTAATTGACAATTAATATCATTAATATATTTATATACATTATAATTGTCAACATATGTTTTTTTTTGTAATATGAATTAATTGTAATTTTTAATAACACTATGTAATGTGATATGTTCTCATACTACTAATTCAAATATTCAATTTACTAATATTTGTAAAACTCTAATTAGTAAAGTTAGTAATTAATACTAAAAAGTAAAAACACAATAATGTAAACCTCAAGTCCCAACATTGTAATTTGTAAACTCCAAGTCCCGACATTGTAATTTGTAAACTCTAAATCTAACAATAACATTAAAAACTACAGATCTAGTCCTAATTGTAATTTGTAAACCCTAATGTAACATGCTAACACTGCAAACACTAATCCCTCAACACCGTAAACCCTAAACCCATGTGATATAATTAACTCTAAACACTAATACACTATGTTATATAACATAGCTCATGATAATTACGGGATTACCTAATATATGTAACACATATACATATAATCACGAGGAGAATTGGAGAAACAGTACAAAAGTCGAGATGATTAAATTGTGATATATTTTGTGTCCATCTTTGGGTATGAGATATATATGTCATGATCTAACAAAATCTGTGACAATATTTTTGTTACTTGCAAAGTGTATTATATTTAAAGCTTAAGAACATTTGGTTGATGGCTAAATGCGTTAATTAGTACACAACTTGCAAGAAAGTTGGATTATTAATTTAGTAATTAAATGAGCAGAATTAATGGTGGTCAGATTTTCATTTTCTATCCACATGCCTGAAAAGGAGACTTATCAGCTAATGCAAATATTTTGATTTGTAATATTTTATATAATTAAGAGTTTAGACTTTGATTCAAGAGAATTTTCTATGTTGCTGGATGATTTTTGATAGTATTTGTACTTTAAACTTTAATTTATGTTCCTAGATTCATGAATCATGAAATTTTAATTGTTGTCATAGATTAGCAAAATACGTGTCGAATGGATAAATCCGAAATTTGTGGAGAAAATCCGAAATCCGATGGATAGGATATGGATTTAGATTTTTTTTATCCGCAGTATATGGATATGGATATGGATACATAATTTTTATTTAGGATCGGATATGGATTTTGAGAAATCCGATCCAAATCCGATCCGATGCCATCCCTAGTTGTCTTAGTCCAATCATGGTTATCTTGAAAGGTAGGTAACGTAATTGTGGTTGTAAATTGTAACAACGACGGTTCAATTATAATTAAGAGTGTATGAACACTTAAGCATGACTGCCTTTTTAGTGAAAGATATTCAGCTGGCACTCTCTATGGTCTGTCTGACGAAAACTTTCCTTAAAGGGTAGTTGTTTGTTTCTTTGTACACAATGGACCACGACTGATTGACCATACTAAAGAATCAAAGCTAGCATGTGCTAAAAGTTACCTAAACGCTAAAACACATCACTGTCCGTGGCCCTTTTCAGTTCTAGTAAACGGCCCATGAATTCCTAACGGAAACGCAGGCCCAGACGGATGGATAGTAAATTTCATGGGCCTCTTGGTCCCGTTGCTTAAGGCTCAGACCAATAGTTCAAAGGGTAGCAAAGGAATGCAAAGGGTCCATGGAACTGGTGCAGGCCCAGTGGACCTTCACAGCTTTCCAGCCTTCGAGGTCCGTTCTTATGCTTTGAAGCTTGAACAGCGGCAGTTGTCCATACTCGTAACTCTCAATACCTTGGCAATCTTCTTCAACACTTCGAAAATCTTTTTTGTAAAAGAATGCAGCATCCTCACTCAATAACGATGCTCTTCTTTAGTTTTCTAAGAAATTCACAATACCCTGTTTATTATCTTCACATTTAATGAGGACTTGTCCTCTTAAATTGCAAGTAGAAATTGAAAAGTGAAGAAATTAGAGCAGAACAGAAATCTGATCCAAGTTCACATCAGTTGCAACTCAAAAAACAGAAGTCCATTGAGAACCTCTGGTTATCTATCAAAATTGACTTTCTGGTTTGACTTACAAGAATGTTAAGAAAACACAAAACTGAAAATAGACCCCAAAAGAGTGGTTGATTCCAATTTTCTATTGAAATACTTTATTTTAGTCTTTGTATTGCACAAATTTTGCAATATCATGTAGTCTTGCCTCCTTGTAACATTCAGCAATTTGATCCACAGATTCGTCCCATGTCCCATCCACACAAGCTAAATCCAACAAAAAAGCACCTTTGTCCAATGCGATCTGCATATTTATGAAACCAAGCAAAGAACAAACATTCATCCTGCGGATCCTTCACTTAAGAGGGAAATATATATACTAGTTAATCAGCTAATTAGCTGATTAAATGTTGTTTGAGAACCTGGGCGAGCGGCTTGCCCTTGTTAAGGGCTTCTCGCCTTCCTTCTTCTGTCACCTTTTCTTTCAGATACTCAATTTGCTCATCCTCCCATTCAGCTATTTGAGCAACTTCCTGGATAAGTATTTAATTCAACCAATTTAACTCCACAAGAAAGAAGAGAGAATTACAGAACTGAACAGCAGAAACGGGGCACACATAGAAAATGGCCATCCAAATGGCGTATACCTGGTACCTGCAACCTAAGGTCCACCATGGAGATTTTAGAGCGCCTCTGGCAGCATCTTTAGCTTCTAACTTACGCCCAACCCTGGTAAATAAAAGACACATTCTTCAGAATATGAAATCACGAAATAATTAATAGAATAATAGAAGAACTTATCGGAGGAAATATTGAGAGAAGAATCCCCACGGACTTCAGTAAAACCTCTGCATTAAATGCAAAAGGCCGTGCGAATCCGGGAAAATGCTCCTTCCTTGCATAAAAGTCTCCCGTCACCATAGCCGACACCTTTGAACGTACACAAGTAATTAGCAAAGCAAACTCAAAAATCCCAAAATGCTTGTAACTAGAGGTAAAACGAAAGTGAATTCTACATGGTCTCCTTTCTCAAAATGCCCAATCACTTTGCGCTCCAAAGCATCTGGAAATAGACCAACCTAAAGAAACCATTCATAAGCAAAAGTCCTCTATTTGGATATAACAAATTCAAACTAGATTAGATGTCTCTCAGTACCTTTCTCAAAAGATAGACATCCAAATCAGTAATGTTAGATTCGGCAAAGTCACCCTTCATATAAAGATTCTCCCCAGCATCAGCTGCTGCAAGAAATAGTTCATCATTGTCTTTCAATGAGTTCTTGGCATCTTCTTCAACCAGGATTCTGTGAATCAATTGATCCACCTGTGCACAGAGGAGGTGGAATATAAATATCACGATGTCTAAAGAAACACACAGTTCCTGTGATCGTGCAATAGATGGCTTATCAACAAAGCACCAAAGATGAGTGCCGCGTGCAAAATGGTATGTCCACTTAACTTACATTCTTTGCCAGGAGCCAAACTCCATGTTTACGGATTTCCACGACTGGCATCTCCGTCCTATGGTATGAAAGATGTTCAATCATGCTTAATGCAGGGGAACATCAGAAATATGCTAATCTCTTACCGAGGCCGAGCTGTTGGCCACCTTAGTAGGGCAGTCATAGCACCTATGAACAAGGAAACCACACGCCCACAAAAAAATTAAGTAATTTCTACCAGCCAACCCCTAAAATTCTAACATTTTCTAGGCTTTATCGATACCTGAGTTGTTCTTTGCCAATGGGATGGCAAGGGGTATTATCCCTTGTTTGGCTCCAGGAGAAATAATTGATTCGCCTGTTAGCAGACCATAATGTACAAAAATTCCACAGAATAGAACAAAAACACAGACATCTAATAATAAACAACGACTTTATACCCCAGGACGCTAATTTCAACCTCATTGGAAAACGAATCTCACAAAACGCAAACCAAGATTGCCAATAATCTCGGTATACTGAGAAGACAACAATTAAACGAGATATGCAAATTAAGAGATTAAATTACCACTTGTTTTGAGCATTCTCAACAGATGAGGCAAATGCTTGGGAGGCTGAGCTGCAGCCACATCTTTGATAAAAGCCACATGTTCTGCAATTTTGTAACACAGAAATTAATTAATAGTCTCCACTGCGGAATTGCAAGAAAGAAAAGTCAAGTGGAGTGAGAGGGTTACGCAACCATGAGACGAACAAGAAGAGAAGTAGCGAAGAAGAGCTCCGCCGCGGCCAAGGAGTAGAGAGCTGGCGCTTGAGCATCCATTGGCTACCCCGCCGAGTAGACGCATTGTCTTCAAAAGTTAAAAAAGGTCTCTGTATAAACTATAAACAGAAGAAACACACAGGCACGAAGAAGGAAATTTCTTGCGAAATGTCTCGAGTTATTAAAAAGTGATAGATAGACTTGGGCCTTAATGGATGTATTGGGCCATCCCTTTGAATTATTAAAAATTTATAAATTAGACTTGGGCCTTAGTGAATGAACAAGGCCTTTTCTTGAATAATAGAAAATTCAGTCTAAATGGTGAATTGGGCCTCTGATTAAACTTTATAACGGACTTCAACGGAAGCTTCAGGCCCTGAATTTTGGATCGGGCTCATATTTATTTAGGGACTTTCTAAAAGACAATCGCTCTATCCCTATTCTTCTCACTGTTGAGTGCTGGATGACAATGACATCTTGGTTAGGAGACCAGATTTTCTTGAATACGTGTCAATTCAGTTTCAAATGTCTATTAGATAAGATGGTAAGATTGACCCATCCAATGAAACATGATTTTGTAGTCTGCAACAAAGTGGGCTGAAAGCAACGCAAAACTTAGATAACCAGGCCCATGAAAGCCCGTTAGGGAACAGAGTGTGATCCCAATATCAAGTTTTAATGAGCAATTCTTGGAATTCTACCCGAGAAAGAAAAAAAATACTTGGAATTCTGACCTTTTGTGCGGATACATGCCTTTGACCTATCATCCAATCTCGCACACAATTTTCCTGTTTTTAGTTAACCACCAAACATTTGATTTTATTCTAATCATATCACCGAGGCAGGTTTTCTTAAAATTAGACGGTGAAAATATGACAGTTTGACATGATTTTAATTAATTCACCTGAAATATTTATATTTTTAAAAATAAAATTAATAAAATCAAAAATAAATGTATTAATCTCTCTCCCCCTTCTCTCTCCTATTCTTATTCCGCTCTCTCCATCTGATCCAGACCCAAATCAACCTCAAGAACCACAAAGCAGTCAAAGCTTGTCATAGCAGTCACAATTTTCTCCATCCAAAGCCAATCCCGATGAAACCAGTGGGTACACCCTCTAAAACCACCAAGCTTTATCATTTTGTGCATATTTGTGGTGTGAGATGCAGAAGCAAAGAAAGTACTGGAACATAAGATTTGAGAGAATTAGATCAAGCGCTTTTTCTCTACCTCGATGGGCAAGAAGACCATTATAGTACTACTATTGCCCAAGACTGGGGATACTCTCTCCCTTCTCTCTCTCTGTTTGAAAAGTAGAGTCTTAGAGATTTTTTTGTGATTTCTGTCTAAGTGATTTTGAGTTAGTCATGGCAAAAGAATCATGGACTTTTATCGAACGAGATGGGAGACGATGAATAGGTTTTGAAAGGGAATGCTCAATTGAGAAAATGGCCTGTCATCTAGATTTGCCCAGCTAGTTTTTTTATTATTATTTTTTTTATCTTTGCTCATATTTGCCTTGTGTTGATGCCGATTTCTTCAAGAAGAGGCGGCTCGTCGTCGATTTGGGAAAGGAGATCAGGAATCATCGGGGTGAGAAGAACAGGAGAGAGGAGAGGGAGGGGGTAAAAATATTTAATTTCTTTTTTGTTTTATTAATTTTTTTTTAAAATTATAAAATATTTTCATGTGGCCATCATTTTCCACGTGAATCAATTATCAAACGGTGAAACTGCTACATTACTCATTTGGCTGCCCGATTTTAAGAAAATATGTTCGAATGACTTGACTGAAACAAAATCAAATATTCAATGACTAAGTTGAAATGTTTAAATTTTCGGTGACGAAAATGAAACATGAGCTATCTTTCGGTGACTGAAAATAATATTAACCTCTTTCTTTTATGATAATCTCACCATTGTTGTTGGAGGAGAACCATTTAGCTGGGTCGATCAGATTTGAATTTGCAATTGTAAGACTCCCAACAATAGAAACCTCCCAAGAATGTTTGATTAGGGAAAGATACATGCGGCTAGGGTTACTTATTTTTTGGTTTTATTAAATTCAATTATTTTATTATTATTATTTAATTATTCGATTTATTTGTAAATTCATTTCCAAGTGGAAATCCATTTCCACGTGGACTAATCATTTCAAGGGCAACCTGCCTATGTCCGAATTTTGAATAAATTGACTAAATAATCATACTAGAACAAATTCAAAACTCAAGTGATCAAATTAAAATGTTTAATCTTTGAAAATGAAACAAGAACAATTTTTAGATAATCACATGTTTTATTAACACCTGTCATTAGTAAAACAATTACACTTAAATATATTTTTGTGGAGTGTCGGCTGGTTTTCTTGTTCTTTCACGCACGGCTTCCCTTTAATGACGTTTCTTTTTTAGCTCGACCACTCTCAACCCTGAAGGGTTGCAACAATTCCTGGTACATGAGTAACCCAAAAAATTCCAAATCGGTTTTTTTTTTTTTTTTTTTGTATATTGACAAGTTGGGTCCCCTTAAGCAACCAAGAATGTTATCCACAATGAACACTGCAACCAATCAACGTACGTACGTTGCCCTTCCTTTGATGTTGACTTTGGGACCAATTGACACGAGGATGGTCAAAATCAAACACTGCTGGCTCAGTTAAGTACGTCTCTACGGCTCTTGGAAGCTCACGAGGCCACTATTGGTTTCCGGAGCCCACCAAAATGAGGCCGTATTATGTGTGTGTTCTCGATGAATGTGGGTTGAAAATTGACTGTTTACAATAGCCAGTAAGAGCTTTACAAGTGTCAAAACCAACCGTCCTAACATCATTTTCCTTTTTCAATAAAAATCGAATTAAGTATCGAATTTTCTATTTCTCGATTGATTATAAAATTAGATCGAAATTAATATCGGATTTACCATCTTTTAAAAAAGTCAAAGTGCATAACATTCTCATACACATCATTAAAACATATATTTTAATACAACTATATCAATAAAACATATATCTCTATATAATCATACCAACAAGAAGACACATTTTACTATTCTAATGTATGATTATATCATCTTCGTTAAAATTGTAAATGCCCCGATTGCTCTAGTGCAACCAACTTATATACGTTGTCCTTCCGTTGACGTCGACTTTGGGAGCAAATAACACGTGGAGGGTCAAAACTCAAAATCATACATGGCTGCTAAGTCTCTACGTGGCTCTTGGAAGCTCACGAGGCCCAATATTGGTTTCCAGAGTCCACCTAGATGAGACGTATTACGGTAGCCAATAAGAGCTTTACAAGTGTCAAAACCAACCGACACACTTTTTTTGTTTTTTTAAAGCAAATAATCAAGTCAATAGGTTTTGAATTTTGTAGCAGTGTTTAACACGTGTTTATTCCGTTGTCAATATATATTTTCCCCTGTAAATTTTTTGAGCCATTATTTTTTACAGCCAATTTTTATGAAATTATATGTAAAAACAAATTAACTCACAGCCATTGAAAGACATGCACGGGCCTCCGCTCTGTGTCAAGTTAATCCTTAAATGGAATAAAATACGGAAAAAAACTTAAATATCTAAAACTTCATTTAATTACAAAGTTGTATCATAAAAGTATGTCTACTTGTGAAAAATAAATAAATAAATAATTTAATTTTAATGTAATTTTACCAATTAATTAAGAGTTAATTATACTTTACAACACTAAAATTATACATTGAATACATTTTAGTACACAGTTACACGTGAAATTTCATTTCATTGCGGGCATCCTATGCATTATTTCTCCCATTAATTACTCCATTTTTGTATTCATTGTGTATTTCTTTCTTCAGTTAGACTTCTTAACTAGTTTGAAAGGTTGTGGCTGTTGGTGGTGTTGATCTTTGATCGGTTTTTTGAGCGCGAGTTATTCTTTTCTGGGGTGCTGGTGTTTGGGTTAATTAGACTTCAAGTGGGAGATTGATAGCTTGTATTGTCCAAACCATGAAGAATCAGTGTTTGAGTTGTGCAAGCGTGGGTCTTCTTCTGGTCAAGTGATGCGGCCATGGGCCGGGGTTGCTTGAGTTTTTTGTTTTTTTGTTTTTGTTTTTAGTCTTTAAATAGACTACGAACTCTCTTCCTCTATTCCTTGCATCGTGAGAGAAAATACTTGGGATTTTGGGAGCTTTCAATCCAGGGAACAAGGTGAGTGTTTGTGTGAATTTCTTCCACTTGTAATTGGTGCGATACTCACCAGGATTTTTGCATTGATCGATCATAGTGAAGCCTAACGGAAACGTGAATGTACCTCTTGTATTAAGAGTGAAGCACGATAAATCTCTGGTGTTTTTTTAGGTTTTATTCACAACAGTTTTCTCCAAACTTCCAAGTACGTCCTTTGCGCTTCTCATTGCTTGTTGTGTTATAGATATATCTCATCCTTTTCGTCATCTTTGGTGACATGCATGATATGTGTATAAACACATATATATGTTGAATGGGCATCTATTTTGAAGATACATGATATGTAACATATATGTTGATTTGAAAATTTGACATCCACCATAGTTTTACAGCTTGTGGCCAGAGTAGGAGAGACTGGGAAGTGGGAAGTATGTTTTCCCTGTTCTCCCTTTTATCAAAACCAAAAAAATTCTCTATTAATTTCTTGGCTTTCATGGACTCTAAAATCATAAAGATTCAAGCTTTTTGGGTAACCTTTAAGTAATTTTTTTTTGTCTTTCCTTTCATCTGGGTTTATTTCAAGTCAAATCATTAAAGCTACAACTCTATTTTGGGCTTCACCTCCAAATCCAATCATCGAGTAGGTCTTTAAGGAATATGTGAATTAGAAGTAAATTGCTAAAAAAACTTGATTTAGGTTACTTTGTAAGATATATAAAATGTGGATCGAGCGAAACCCACTTTGATTTGCTCTCTTATTTTCTGAACTTGCTAGTTGTGACAATTTTTCTGTTGGTTCTTTTGTTCATTCGAGTATATGATGTTTTTTAGATGAATTTGTTGATGGAGACCTGGATCTGAATATAATTATGAAGCCATTAACATGATTAGGGCTCTAACATGCAGCATATCACAGAAATTCTCGTGTTTCAAAAGTTTATCATATGCATGCATGGTAATTGTTTAGAAGTTGTCTTGGATTGGTGGAGGTTTCTTTACTTGGAAACCTTGAGTTTATGGTTATTTATGATTATTGTGTTTTACATATATGCATGGCAGGGAAAGAAATACTGAAGATAGGAACTATGGATATTAGACTAATCTCGACCAGTACAGTTAAAGCGAAAACTAGCCGACAGCCAATTAGCAAAATTGAATTGACTCCGTGGGATCTCCAACTCCTTTCAGTAGAGACAATTCAAAAAGGACTCTTTTTTCACAAACCCAAACCGCCACAAGAGACGAATAGCTTAATCCAGCATCTTAAAACCTCCCTCTCCCGCACGCTCCACTTCTTTCCCCCACTTGCTGGTCGCCTTTCCACCATCCAACACGAAGACAAAACTAGCTCCTTTTCCATTGATTGCAATAATACTGGAGTCCTTTTTGTTCATGCTGTAGCCGATGGTGTGACTATTGCTGATATCCTGGAACCCGTATACGTTCCGAGTCTACTATACTCATTTTTCACACTCAATGGAGTTAAGAATTATGAGGGTGTCTCGGAAGCTTTACTTGGAGTACAGGTGACTGAGCTTGTGGATGGTATCTTTATTGGTTGCACTGCCAACCATGTTGTTGCTGATGGCCCAACATTTTGGAATTTCTTTAACTCTTGGGCTGAAATCTCTCGAGGGTTTGATGTATTATCAAAGCCTCCCTCTTTTGATCGTGGGTTTCTAGACGGTCTTGATTGTCCCATTCGCTTTCCCTTCTCAATTGCTCACAAGCAGGGTTCCCTCACATATGCAAACCCTCTGCATTTGCGAGATAGGGTATTTCATTTCAGTAAACAAAAAATTGGTGAACTAAAATCGAGAGCGAATGCTGAGATTGTGACTGCTAGAATCTCCTCTCTACAATCACTTCTGGCTCATGTTTGGCGATCTTTCACACGCTGCAGTGATGGACTTCATCCCGATCAAGAGACATGCATTTATTTAGGAATTGGAGCCAGATCGAGATTAGATTCAATACCTCAGCAGTATTTTGGAAATGCAGTTCAGTTTGAGGCTACAACTTTAAAAGTGAGCGACATACTTGAGCGTGGGCTGGGCTATATTGCTTGGGAAATGAACAAGATGGTTGCATTGCACACAGAAGAGAAGCTGTGGAACTTTTTGAACTCTTGGATAAGAAACCCAGGGGTTCCAATAAATGATGAACTTGTCAAAAGTGGTAGTTTGGCCACAAGCAGTTCACCGCGCTTTGATATTTATGGCAACGACTTTGGTTGGGGAAGGCCAATTGCAGTGAGAAGTGGTGTTGGAAACAAGTCCGGGGGAAAATTAACAGTATTTCCAGGAGCAGAGGAAGGGAGCGTGGACATTGAAGCTTGTCTTCCACTTGAAATATTGCAGGCTATGGCAAGTGATGCAGAGTTCATGAATGCGGTCTCCATCTAATCTTGATGAATGCAAATATTCGCATGCTTTTGGATTATGCTTGGAAGCCGCTATGTATACATAGTGTGATTTAAATGGTTGTGTAGTAAGTTGATCTTTTCTCCAAAATAAAAATAAAAAATGAACCATGATTCTTAATCCTTTTGGATTAATGCAGAATGCAGTCTTGGTTGAATCATTCCAACGCAGGTGACTTGAAATTATTGTTTCATGCTCTTTTAGTGGTAGAGAAATGTAACCTTTGGTGAAGGGGATTAGGGTTATTTTGTCTCTTTGTAATTAGAAACACGACTCGGTTTGAGTAGTGGAGTGACATGGTTATGCCACTATGAGACGAGCAAGAAAAGAAGTAGAGAAGACGCGCCAGTATTTGGGCATCCATTTGGCCACCCCACCGCCTAGACACATTGTTTTCAAAAGTTGAAAATTGTTTCGTATAAAATTAAAAAGAAAAGAAACGTACAGGCACGAAAGGGCATTTGTTTGTGTGATTTCTCTTGAATTATAGTACGTAATGGGTGTATAAATGTATTGGGCCTTCCCTTCAATTATTTTTAAAAGTTCCAAATTGTATTTGTCATTTGAGCCTCAATGCATGAATTAGGCTTTTTCTTAAATAATAATAAGTTATCAATCGATGAATTGAGTATTAGATTGAAAGATTAGCATCTTTAGATTACAGGATGAGACACCGGCTGAGGATAATCTCCAATAAAAAATAAGTCCTACTCTTGCCTAAGTGCTAATTGTGCCAAGCTGTGTGCAACATAATTTACACTCCTACTGACACGGTGCACATCATAGATATTGAAACACAGGAGCAAGGATTGGATTGACTCGATAACCACTCCATAGGACAAGAAATTCGGGATAAAAGAGGCAACTTGGTCCAAAATAATTTTTGAGCCAGATTCAACTGTAATGCTTCGGAATCCACAGTCACGAGCAAATTGAATCCTAGCAAAAAGAGCAAGGCGCTTCACCTCGACATACATCGGAGCACCTTTGATTGCATAACATAGCAAACCCAACCACATCCCCACTGCTATCTCTCATCACCACCCCTATGCCGAGAGCACCTTTCTTAGAAAGCCGCATCTGTGTATATTTTGATAGTACCCTTAGTTGGGACTTGGGCGTTGCCATGGAAGAGTTGCAGAGACCCACAAGAGATGAGATGGAGAGCTACCCCTTATTTGGTGACCTGTCAAGTGGGCTTGTGAAAATTCCAGAACTAATGATCTCACAGCTTTGACAACATTTGATGGAACAAGGCAAACCATGTCATGAGTGGATTTGTTCCGATTAAACTTCAATAATCAAATCGCAAATATAGTTTCAATCCCTACTGTAGCCATAAATCGAACAAACCAATCTCTAAACTTCACCCCCACTTGGTAATCAATATTATTCATAACATTGAGGTCTTGCCACACAACCTGAGCTGCTGGACACTCAAAAAAGATGTGAGAATCAATTTCAAAGGACAGTCCACACACATAACATTCCATAGAGACCAATAGGCCATGACGAAGTTAGTTTTATCTAGTAGGATGTGGGCTTTTACACGCCTGCAAAAGAAGATGCTTTACCTTTGGGGTTGTAGGGAGAGACCAGAGACAAGTCCACATAGGCCAATAATCTAGAGAATCATAGGAGCTTGCATTTAGTTCACCATGCACAATGGATTGATCCACATGATATCCTGACTTTACCATGTAGGTACCCAGCGGTGTGAGTGGCCAAATGATTTTATCAAGGGAGCATAACATGCTGAGAGGAATGCAGAGAATTTGCTTTGCAATTGAAGGAGGAAAGCTGGCCCAAACCACATATTTTATTCGTGTACCCGTGGACTTATTCAACAAAAAATTATACCCGCGTTTCTGGAGCTAACCTTGAGCTTCTTTGATCTTGTAGCGGAGTGCCATTTGGGAGCCAAACAACTTCATTAATGCGAATGGACAACCCATCTCCTACTTGCCAGTGGCAGTGAGCACCCTGAGCCAATAACTCCCTACCTTAAGTAAGCTTGACCAGATATAAGAGGAGTTTGGGCACTTATTTACTGTCCAAAAAATACTATTAGCAAAGTACCTTCCTTTGAGAACATGGGTTGCCATTGTATTAATGTGAACTGGATAACTCATATACGGTCCTGATGTGTTTAGTGAACTGGACAATATTATTAGTGTGTAGGGGTGTGAAAATTACAACTAGTCGGAAATAATCAACATCGGAACATCCCCTCTTCTAATCTGGGTCGGCCCAATTCTACTTGAACCCAAACTGCAGCCTAGGACCAATGTTGGCAAGTCAGAAGAGTCCATTGAATCTAGATTGAGGTCAGTCAAAGCAGAAGCAATCACAAATCCAACTCGTAGGATGGAATTAACTACATAGGATATTCAGCTTCTCTTAATGGAGACCATCCTAAAGGGATATTGCAGGCCATGGGGAGTGATACAGAGTTCACGAATGCTGTCTCCACCTAATTATCTGGGTCATTTGGTGAAAGGTTCGATTTCTGTCTCCTAAAAAATAAATATTTTTTTCTTGAAAGAAAGGTCCCACGACCTTGATGGCTTGAACTACCTTGATATATTAGCAAAGCATAACCTTCAAAAAATAAATATTGCGAAGACGAGTATCAGTTGTTTTTAAACAGTGTAGCAATTAGTTTTTTCCTTCATAATTAGAGCCAGAAAAAATCGTCCAGGTCAACAATGGAGAGTGCGATACCAATCTCCTTGTCGGTTCTCTATAGTAGTAGCAAGATGATAATATTTCCAAAAAAATAATAAAATTAGAGTATTTGTTGAAAATAGTTGTAGTAGGTATAATAAGGAGGAGAGAGATTTGCAGACAATTTTCTTACCTTCGGAGAGAATTTTCATTCACTTTCTCATCCTAAAGAAAGATTACGTAACTTACAGACTAATACATCATCTTCACAATAATAATAATGATGGTCAGATCATAACAATAATATTAATGATAATGATACTTTATTCGTAACAATATTTTCTTAAATGGAGGATAATAAATATGTACTGACACAGCTAAAAAAAAAAACTGAACTGTCCATTACTAGACAAGCTCGAATGGGTACATTATCGTCCCTAGGACCATTATTTCTGGTAGACAAAAAAGGGAAGAAAAAAAAGTTCTAATAGTTTGCCATAAGCTTCTCTTACATTAAGCATAAACAAGCATGAACCCAGAACTGTGAGAATCTGATAAGGATTGTGACGGCCTGCCCTAAACGCTTCTCTTCTTCAGTTTTCTCCCAACTTCCAAGTAAGTCCTTTGCGCTTCTCATTGCTTGTTGTGTTTTAGATATCTCTCATCCTTTTCGCCATTTTTGGTGACATGATATGTAGTATAAACATATATATATGTAAAATATTTGTTGAATGGGCATCTATTTTGAAGAGACATGATATGTAAAACATATGTTGAATGGGCATCTTCCCAGAGTAGGAGAGACTGGGAAGTACGTTTTCCCTGTTCTCCCTTTTATCAAAACCAAAAAATTCTCTATTAATTACTTGGCTTTCATGGACTCTAAAACCGTAAAGATCCAAGCTTTCTAGGTAATCTCTTTTTTTTTTCTTCGTTTTTCCTTTCATTGGGTTTATTTCAAGCCAAATTATCAGAGCTACAACTCTATTTGAGTTTCACCTCCAAATCCAATCCAGGAGGTCTCCAAGGAATATGCACATTGGGAGTAAACTGCTCAAAAACTTGATTTAGGTTGCTTTGTAAGATATAAAATGTGGACTGAGCGAAACCCACTCTGATTTGCCCTCTTGTTTAGTCAGTTCGCTAGTTGTGGTAATTTTTTTGTTGGTTCTTTTCTTCCTTTGATTATGATATTTTTCAGGTAGGTTTGTTGATGGAGACTTGGATCTAAATATAATTATGAAGCCATTAACATGATTAGGGCTCTAACATGCATCATACCATAGAAATTCCCGTGTTTCAAAAGTTTCTCATATGTATTGTAATTGCTTAGAAGTTGTCTTGGATTGGAAGTTTCTGTACTTGGAAACCTTGGGTTTATGATTATTGAGTTTTATATTTATGCATGGCAGGGAACGAAATTGTGAAGATAGGGAACGATGGAGTTTAGATTAATCTCGGCCAGTACAGTTAAAGCGGAAACTAACCCACAGCCAATTAGCAAAATTGAATTGACTCCGTGGGATCTCCAGCTCCTTTCAGTAGACACCATTCAAAAAGGACTCCTGTTTCACAAACCCAAACCACCACAAGAGATGAATAGCTTAATCCAGCATCTTCAAACTTCCCTCTCCCGCACGCTCTACTTCTTTCCTCCACTTGCTGGTCGCCTTTCCACCATCGAATATGAAGACAGCACAAGCACCTTTTCCATTGATTGCAATAATACTGGAGTCCTTTTTGTTCACGCTGTAGCTGATGGTGTGACTATTGCTGATATCTTGGAACCCATATACGTTCCGAGTGTATTATACTCATTTTTCACACTCAATGGAGTTAAGAATTATGAGGGTGTCTCAGAAGCTTTACTTGGAGTACAGGTGACTGAGCTTGTGGATGGTATCTTTATTGGTTGTACTGTCAACCATGTTGTTGCCGATGGCCCAACATTTTGGAATTTCTTTAACTCTTGGGCTGAAATCTCTCGAGGGTTTAACGTATTATCAAAGCCTCCCTCTTTTGATCGTGGGTTTCTAGACGGTCTTGATTGTCCCATTCGCCTTCCCTTCTCAATTGCTCACAAGCAGGGTTCCTCTTCTTTCATATCTGCTAACCCTCTGCATTTGCGAGACAGGGTATTTCATTTCAGTAAAGAAAAAATTGGTGAACTCAAATCGAGAGCGAATGCTGAGATTGGGACTACTAGAATCTCCTCTCTACTATCAGTTCTGGCTCATGTTTGGCGATCTTTCACTCGCTGGAGTGATGGGCTTCATCCTGATCAAGAGACCTGCATTTATTTAGGAATTGGAGCCAGATCGAGATTAGATTCAATACCACAGCAGTATTTTGGAAATGCAGTTCAGTTTGCGGCTACAACTTCAAAAGTGAGCGACATACTTGAGCGTGGGCTGGGCTATATTGCTTGGGAAATGAACAAGATGGTTGCATTGCGCACAAAAGAGAAGCTGTGGAACTCTTTCAACTCTTGGATAAGAAACCCATGGATTCCAATAATTGAGAAACTTGTTGAAATTGGTAATTTGGCCACAAGCAGTTCTACGCGCTATGATATTTATGGCAATGACTTCGGTTGGGGAAGGCCAATTGCAGTGAGAAGTGGTGTTGCAAACAAGTCCAGGGGACAAATAACAGTATTTCCAGGAGCAGAGGAAGGGAGCGTGGACATTGAAGCTTGTCTTCCACTTAAAATATTGCAGGCTATGGCAAGTGATGCAGAGTTCATGAATTTTGTCTCCATCTAATCTTGGTGAATGCAAATATTTGCATGCTTTTGAATTATTATGCTTGGAAGCCGCTATGTATGCATGGTGTGATTTAAATGCTTATGTTTGTCTGAGCAAGTATACTCTATTTTAGTCGAATAATTAAGCAATGTAGTAAGTTTGTCTTTTCTCCAAAAAAAATGCACCATGCATGATTCTCAATCTTTTTGGATCAATGCAGAATGCAGTCTTGGTTGAATCCTTTCAACTATTCAGGTGCCTTAAAATTATTGTTTCGTGCTCTTTTAGTGGTAGCGGAATGTCACCTTTGGTGAAGGGGATTAGGGTTATTTTGGCTTTGCAATTAGAAACACAATCGGTTTGAGTCCAGTGGAGTGACATGGTTACACCACCATGAGACGAGACGAGCAAGAAGAGAAGTAGAGAAGACGAGTTCCGCCGGTCTTTGGGCATCCATTCTATTTGAAACCAAACTGCAGCCCAGGACCAGTCCTGATATGTAAGTAGAGTCCGTTGAATCTGGATTGCTAATTTGATCTGTTTATGTTTATTTTGGTGGTGAGTACGAACTGGTTTCGTATCTGATAATTCCTTCACTGGCGCTGTTCGTAAATTCTTGTGCTACAGCGTTTGGTCCTATTCCTTGAAAGAAAACTCAATCAGATCATGGCTGAGATCTCATTATCAATCTTTTAAATATGTGGCGACCATAAATGTGAGACCAGACTGACCGACCAGTAAAATTATCACTGGTAGACCCCATGAGGGCATCTCTTATATAAAGCATGAACGAACATGAGCGCATAAATGTGAGAATCTAATGAGCATTGTGACGGCCTACACCTAAACGCTTCTCTCTCTGACTCCTAAGTAAGTCCTTCTTGACGCTTCTCGAGTTCTCATATATTGCTTCTTGTGTTTTAGACATGTCTCTTTCTTTTTTGCATCCATAGACATGATGTGTAATGTAGATAATATGTGAAATATATGTTGATTTTGAACATTAGACATTCACCGTCATTTTATAGTGCCTGTAATGTAAAGTTCATCATTTTATCAACTTAGCATTTTTTGACAGTCGGTAATCAAAATGAAACAAACAATATCTTTTAGTGAATAACAATAACATTAACCCTTTTCAGTTGATTCTTTTTTCGATTCAATATGATGTTTTTCAAGTAGGTTTGTTGATAGAGACTTGTATCTGAATATAAGAACCCATTTACTTGATTAGGCCTCTAATCATGCAAGCATATCATAGAAATCACGTGTTTCATAATTTTCTCCTATGTATGGTAATTGCTTTTAAGTTATCTTGGATTGGTGGAAGTTTCTTTACTTGGAAACCTTGGGTTTATGATTATTGTGTTTTACATATATGCATGGCAGGGAAAGAAATACTGAAGATAGGAACTATGGATATTAGACTAATCTGGACCAGTACAGTTAAAGCGAAAACTAGCCGACAGCCAATTAGCAAAATTGAATTGACTCCGTGGGATCTCCAACTCCTTTCAGTAGAGACAATTCAAAAAGGACTCTTTTTTCACAAACTCAAACCGCCACAAGAGACGAATAGCTTAATCCAGCATCTTAAAACCTCCCTCTCCCGCACGCTCCACTTCTTTCCCCCACTTGCTGGTCGCCTTTCCACCATCCAACACGAAGACAAAACTAGCTCCTTTTCCATTGATTGCAATAATACTGGAGTCCTTTTTGTTCATGCTGTAGCCGATGGTGTGACTACTGCTGATATCCTGGAACCCATATACGTTCCGAGTCTACTATACTCATTTTTCACACTCAATGGAGTTAAGAATTATGAGGGTGTCTCGGAAGCTTTACTTGGAGTACAGGTGACTGAGCTTGTGGATGGTATCTTTATTGGTTGCACTGCCAACCATGTTGTTGCCGGGGTTTGATGTATTATCAAAGCCTCCCTCTTTTGATCGTGGGTTTCTTGACAGTCTTGATTGTCCCATTCGCTTTCCCTTCTCAATTGCTCACAAGCAGGGTTCCCTCACATATGCTAACCCTCTGCATTTGCGAGACAGGGTATTTCATTTCATTAAACAAAAAATTGGTGAACTAAAATCGAGAGCGAATGCTGAGATTGGGACTACTAGAATCTCCTCTCTTCAATCACTTCTGGCTCATGTTTGGCGATCTTTCACTCGCTGCAGTGATGGACTTCATCTTGATCAAGAGCCATGCATTTATTTAGCAATTGGAGCCAGATCGAGATTAGATTCAATACCTCAGCAGTATTTTGGAAATGCAGTTCAGTTTGAGGCGACAACTTCAAAAGTGAGCGACATACTTGAGCGTGGGCTGGGCTATATTGCCTGGGAAATGAACAAGATGGTTGCATTGCACACAGAAGAGAAGCTCTGGAACTTTTTGAACTCTTGGATTAGAAACCCAAGGGTTCCAATTAATGATGAACTTGTCAAAAGTGGTAGTTTGGCCACAAGCAGTTCACCGCGCTTTGATATTTATGGCAATGACTTCGGTTGGGGAAGGCCAATTGCAGTGAGAAGCGGAGGAAAAATAACAGTATTTCCAGGAGCAAAGGAAGGGAGCGTGGACATTGAAGCTTGTCTTCCACTTGAAATACTGCAGGCTATGGCAAGGGATGCAGAGTTCATGAAATCTGTCTCCATCTAATCTTGGTCAATGAAAAATATTTGCATGCTTTTGGATTATTATGCTTGGAAGTCGCTATTTATGCATGGTGTAATTTAAATTTGGTTGTGTTTGCCCGAACAAGTATAATCTACTTGAGTCGAGTAATTTAAGCTATGTAGTAAGCAGTCTTTTCTTCAATAAAAGTACCACGATTCTTAATCGTTTTGGTACTTACTGTTTATCTATGAAAATAAATTTCTCATTTCCAGATCTGATTACCATAATTCCAACAAAGTTCTTCAGGTCCTATTCATTGTGTAAGAGCGTGGACAGTTATCGTCGTCTAATACTCTGCTCTGGACTAATTTCAGTTGAGGGACGAGGTCGTATACTCTTACTTGAGTTCAACATTTTTTTCTTTACTGAAACGAAATACTCTGTCTCTCAATGCATGGGATCTATGAAACGTATACTAGTAAAATTTGAACCCTTCATTTTGATGCGTTGGAAGGGGTTCCGATTCCTCCTAATATATCTCCGCCCCTCATTTATAAAATGTCGAGCAAGGCCTAAACAAGAAAATAAATGATTTTCACTTTCATCTCACGCTCTCTCTGAATGTCAACCAAATGTCTCATAATCGCTTTGGTAGATAAAGAGTTCATGAGAGCTGTCTCCACCTAATAATATTGGTCATTTATTAATGAGAGGTTCGATTTCTCTCTCCCGAACAAATTAATGATTCAAAGAAAATTATGAAATCCTTCTCCCAGAAATAGTGCAGGACATGTAGCTGTAGGTTATTATGGTTGCAATTCTTATGTTGTGATTTAAATTGTTGTGCGCCTGCATTTTGATAATTAATCTTGCTTTCCTTTAAAATTAGAACAAGGAGAAAAACGTGTTTTTTTATCCCACGACTAGTCGACGATGGCCTGATGGAAACTGCGATATCAATCCCCTAAGTATGTGGTGACCAGATGAGAAATGTCCAGTACAATCTATTACTTATATATAAAGCTGGAAGAAGCGCGTCCTCTGGCGGCGAGTCGTCGTTAATTTCAGAATCGCGCGACTGCTTCTTTCCCGCAATGATTCGTACACCAAAACGACGTCGTTCGCCCCAACGTCGTCATTGGCGTCATCCCTCCTATACCGCCTCACCGACATCATCTATATCTCTCTTCTCCTAGCTTTAACTTTTGGGATTTGTCGATTTCATTTCTTCCCTCAACGAACTACTGTCGTCGATCGCTGTCGTCGCTTCTCGATTTTCCGGATGGGATGATTTTACGGGTGTTAGGCGTGTGTTCAGCTTACTCAAATCCTTGCTATCTCCCATTCGTAGGCTTAGTAGTGTTGATAGGAATTTACTGATTTACAGATTTGAGAGAGAGATTATAAGGATCAGAAGGTAAGGTCTCCAATTTTTGAAACCCTTTTCAATTTATGAGCGATTACTTCTGGCTGGGTTATCAATATTTGCTGTTGTTTTTGGTATTTGGAGGAATGAAGGTGGTTGAGAAAAGTAGACTTAATTTGGATTCGCTCCTTTGAGATGAATTTTCTCAGACGTCGTGGATGTGTCAACCTGTAGACTCCGGCAATACCTTCACTCTCTGCGTGAATTCTTTTTTTTTGCCGGTGTCCGATGAAGGTTCTTCTTGATCGTTAATTCTTCACTCTTTGCGTTATTATTATTATCTTCCATAGCAATATGTGAAAACAATGCTCTGTGAGAGTTATCATCCCTGATAAAAGTGGAGGCTTCTTTTATTGAACTCGTGATGACTATTACATGATAAGAACAATGAAAAAGGCTTAGGTAAAAGTGAGTGCTTCAAGTTTGATGTTTTTCTTACTGAATTTTAACTTGAGAAAAACAATATAAATGACTTAATGATGTGTTAAACTTTATTAGTTGTACATTACAAGCAGTGTTACAAGTTTTTTTTTGGAAGTTATTTTAGTTGTGCATACCTTCGTCGCCATAGATATAGTTCACCTACTGAAGTTATTATTTCAATTTGAATGTTAAGTCTAAACTTTTAATACCTATGTTTATTGCAGGCACTGTCTGTATGCCTCTTCTTACCTTTTACGTCGAAGTTATGGGGTATTCCATTTATTCAATTGCCAATCTATTCTCTCTTAAAGATGACGCTGCTTACTTTTTGAACATTGGTACCTTGACAAGTGGTAATATTTTCTACATAAATAGTTCATTACCAATGATATTTCACTGGCTTATATTTTTCCAAGTTCATAAAGCTATTTCAAGCTTTGAATTCCCATGATTGAGTGCTGGCTGTGAGATCTCAAGTCCTTCTTTAATTATTTTAACAGAAATTCTTGGGCAGCATTTTCAATGTTGGATGGCAATTATGGACTTCAAGCTTTTGGTTGTTCGTTATATTTCCCCAAGGTTTGTGGTTTAGTTATTCAAAAAAAAATGCTTGGCTTGCCATTTTCAGCTTAAGTTCCTTTGAGTTATATTTTTTTGTTTGTAGAATTGTATTTGCGATGTTATCAGTTGATTAAAATTCAGTGTTAATATCATTGTTATCAATATATATGCCACTAATTTGGAGCTTACTGTCTTTGTTTTGGAACTTGACAACTTTGTATTTAGAGTGCGTTTTGCACCTGGATATGCTCAGTGGACTTCTTCTCTCCCATGTGTTGTTCTGGAGCGGGTTCTTTGTATATTTTTACGTATAACTCTGTGTTTTAAATTCCGAGGCCTAATTTTCATGTAATGCATTCTATCATTTAACATTTAGGAGCAGGTGATTGGGTCATTCTTTTATTTGATGGGCAATTTCTATGCTGGTTGTTACAAGTGGTATCCCCTCTTCTTCGTTTCAGAGGTTAGTTGATGTGGTCCTCTCTCTAGGGTTCTATTTGATTTTCTGATTGGTTGTACTTGGTGTTAATGATGTGTTGATGTGTAGCTTTGTTCCTGTTTATTCATGGTTTTTTGTTCCATGCTTGAATTCATGCTTATTGTTGTGGTTTTTAGACTTTTAGTAATTGTTTACAATTTGTACTTTTTTGTGTTATCTGCCAATTCATGCCCACGAGTGTTATTCTTCTATTCTTTGTTCCTGAATAATTTTTAACCCACTAATTTGTCAATTGTTGTTTCTTGCATTGACTCTTAATTCATGAGCAGTAATATGTCATTTCTCTCCTATTTTAAAACACTCAATGTGATTAACCACCCAAAAGTTTGGACACAGAATTATCGTCTGGTCTTATGCTAAATTTTTTGCTGTAACAGGTTATCCAAGAAATATAGAATGAGCAGGCTATAATGCTCAGTCCTCTGATGTTCACCTGCACTTTATTTTGTTGTATATGAAAGCAAAAGATGGAGAGTTAAGGCAGGACAACCTCTATTGTCCTCTCAATCACAGACTTGGTTACCCTTTAAAAATTGGAGAGATCAACTCTTTATGTAGGAGTTTCTTTCGTGAAGGTAATTTTCTGTTTTTTTATTGTCTTCCACTGCATAATACAATTGTAGGTGACCTATTTATGAATGGCTTTACTTAGTGATATTACACATGACCTGCTACCATGAACTAGATGCCCCTATCTCATAGTTTGTTTTTGCCCCCTTTTTGTAGTTCCAAAATCTATTCCCACGCAAGAAGTAAATTTGGTTCAGCTTAGATAAGCCTTTTGCAGTTCTTCGAGAACCTCTTTTCCTTTGATTCAGTCATTCGTGTTTCAAAAATAGTGGCGAATGAAACCAATTTTATTATAGTAACCTGAAAACAATTGATAACATGGGCTGTTATTAAAACTATTCAATCATTCTTGCATCCATTTCTTTGGTCATCCAGCTCCTTTATTTCTTTGTGTGTTAATACATTGAACACAACTATATCTTTTGTGTTAATAGCTAATTATAATTATGTTGTTTCAGATCAAGCTAACTGCGCAAGAGGAGGTAGCTCTTGAATGGCAGAAGAGGTAGTTCAAATGTTCTGTCTATATCTGCATACATGTGGTTCAGTTGTTTAGCTGACTTTGAATGGCAGAAGGTTTGCTTTGTACGTACAATTACACTCAAATCATCATGGTTCTTTGTTTAGAGAACTTCACTTTGTTTTCTTAGATGAAATTTTGGACTCAAGTGTTGGTTGTATCTTCAGTTATCCTATGCCTATGTTTCTTCCTTTATATTCATTGCTTATTAATTTTTATCATACCTGTTTGGTCTGTGCTTATAATGAAAATCCAGAACTCTTTCATCTTTTCTTCTTATTCATCACATAATTTACCTTGCTCGATCACATAAGTTGTATACTTGCACAATTCTCTTTGGGTTTAACCTTCTTGGTGCATCCAGGGAAAATATTAGAAAAACTTTTTCCATTAAACAAAATGAAAAAATGGAAAATAACAACTCAAGTTGCCTTTTCACATGTTTGTGTGCATCTTCTATTTTTTTGGAATTAATTGAAGGATGCAAATCTTTTTCCATGAATATTGCACTCCATATTGGTTTCCCTCTGTGAAGTTGGATCATCTGCTGCACTTTTCTGGAATTTGTTCTTCAACCTGGGGCTTGCAACTGTTGTAGGTGGCTTCTTCATATGGGAATTATCATCACTATAGGAATCACGTGGAAACTAGAATTTATGACTCGCCAGCTACAGTTCCGCTACTGGTATTGACGACTGGGAATGCAAAACGACGTCGTTCTCCTCCCAAGTGTACCCTCCGTGTCGTTCATTCACACACTGCCCTCTCCTGTTGAAGCACCGCCTCTACGATGCGAGTATTCCCAATCGCGTAAGTGGTTTCCAATATCGATAAGTTTGATTTGCTTTCCCTGGTGTCAGAGCACAACAATAAGGTCTCTTTTCAATTTTCGGAGTCTCTCCTGCGATCGTCTACGGGTACAAATATAATCCCTTCATTCCTTTCATTTTGTGCTTCAGTTGTGATTTGTCATCTCCAAAAAATGTCTCAAATTCCCGGATGACCCACATCACAAGGTACAAATATAATCCCTTTTGACAAGCTTAATTTTATGGGAAGTGATAGAGGGAAGTAGGAAAATTGTGCTGCAGACCTTTTATTTATTAAATTTATGTTGGTTCAATGACAGGTGATGAATTGCGTTGAATCTTTGGCTTATTGGGGGTGATTTGGGTGGTATTTACATCTTTTGCTATTGATCAAATAGACTTGGATTTAGCAGAATTTTTCACTTGCTCAACTGAATGGAAATGATGTGATTTTATTGATGACTTGGATTCTATGTTGAGATATAACTGGATTCTGCATAATGCTCTGCTGATACAATTATTATTCCTTTAACAATTTGGTTATGGTGAATTGGCCATAATAATAGGATAGAGGTCTATATATAATAATTATATTTGTCATATGCGAAAAGCATTTTTTTATCATACAGATTGAGATTTTATTTTATTTTCCTTTCATGGATCCAAGAACCGCATTATGATAAAGACCTGACTCTGCAAGTCATTAAGCCTTATAATCTTCTAGAATGTATAATTGATGGCATGGGTGATAATCACACTCCATAATTATTTCAAAAGTCCATTGCATTGAACATCTCATTTATTGGCTGTACACATTCTTTACTTCCAAAGCATGGCAGCTGATGCTTTATTTTGCACTTCGATTATTTGAAGGAAAACTTAGGTTAGCTGTACACATTCTATTGATGCACTTGCTGGCTTTGAAGGTTTTCAACTTGCGTAAATTGATTCCAAGTACATACTGACATCCTGTTATCCAACGTATAGTCTCTTACATGTTATTTATTCTTGAATTATTCATGACCTCTTGACTATTGAATGAGACTTATTTAGTGCTTGTGAATTCAAGTAGTTTTTTTATTCACTATAGACTCTGCAGATCAATTTCATTATAGGGGATAAATAGAATAGTCCACATAGATTATATTCAAATGATATAGATTATCATAAGATTATTTTGTCAATAAAAAATCTCACTTGCTTCTTCAGTGGAATTTGTCGCAGCCATTGAATAGCATACATTTCCGTCATCTACCCATTGTGAGTTTTTAAACTATTGAAAGCTTTTATAAGTTCCTTTGTATTGTTATAATTGTTACTTTGGGTGTTCCTTGAACTAGAAATTGATTGAGGTACTGTATGCATGAATTTACAAATTGAAGAATTCTTGGTGGGGTTACAAGCTTCAAGGAGGTTAATTATTTTTGAGGCATTGCGGTTCAAGTGAATTCAAAAATCGGAGTCTGCAATATTCCCCTCCACTGTCCTGTTGCATCAAAGCTTGAAGGAATTATAAAAGGTAAGCATAATTGGTTTCACTGCACCTGTCATTATGAGAATGGCAGTTGCCATTGTATTCAATTCTTCAATTGTCAATGTCTGCAATGCCAATGTATATATTAGTGAGAAAATAAACCAAAGAAAGTTACTAACAATGGGTGCTATAGATAATTTATGTTTTAAATCCTTCACTTTTATTAGTGTTTTCTCCCATAGTCCAGCAGTTCATTGCCTTTACTGCCTTTAATTGATCCAATGCCTTTAATGGTTATTTTAACATGATTGATCACTCTTGCTATAATTGTTATTAGTTTTTTCATTAAACTATATAGTTAGTTCAAAATTGTTTATAACTTTACTTATATCAGGTTACATGGAGGAGAATTACTTATTTCAAATGCCTTTTTTCGTTTTCCTATTGGTGATATGTTTACCTTTTCCACTTATATTCTTACCCATTCCATGTCATTTGTTTGTTCATGGAAGTCGACAATTCTACAATGCTCTTTAGTTGCACGCCTTAGCTTAGTTCTTCCTTCCATGCCTATTCGCTTCAAAACCCAAGAAAGAGTATCAACTGACCAATAGATTACTTATTTCAATTTAAAGCCCATTTTCGTGTTTCCATGGTGCTTGCTTGCTCTTTGTGTGGCATGCGTGTGTCTGGGGACTAGGTTGGTCATTGGTGTGATTCTTGCATTTTAATATAGCTCCACACTTTCTCCACTCTCTCTTTTCTTGCATCTGATATTCAAATACATTTATGACAAAACAAAATATCTTCCTTCAATCAATAGTGAAAACCCAAAATCATACTGATTGATGCTTGATCTCCCTTGCAGTTTATCCTGATATTTGTTTGGAATTTGCCTTTACCATCTCTGCTCTCTCAGATATAGGGGAAAGGGTACTATGCAAAAGAGGGTTAGTGCCCTTCGAGAACCAAGGCATTTACTATCAATATCTGAATGCCCTCCAATGGAAGCTACTCTAGAAGCCGGAGCAATATCAACATCTGTGCAGTGTCTTTCATGTGGTTCACCAGATGAACAGGTCTTTTTCTAAGGTTACTTTTCACTATTTGGAAAATATTCTTATTATCTCTTAGTTGTAAGCACAAGTAGTCAATTTATTTCTTGCAAAATCTGGTGTTCTTTGGGGTTTTGGTGCTTTGATTTATGAGAGTTGGAGCTCCCATTGCTTAGTTTTGCTTTGAATCAAGGCACAACAAAAAATAAGCAGAGCAAAGTTCTATAAAACAAAATCAACTATGGTGTTGTTCACTTGATCTAAGGTGATTCGATCTTTAATTTTGTTTATGTTGTTTCTAAAACATAAAGAGAGAATGAAACTGGAGTTTTTTCAGCACTCGACGCAACGCGCGGGCGACAACTCTAGTTATTACTGGTAGTCGTAGACAATATGAAAAATGTGAGACCAGTAGCATTGCCCTGCAAATCTACAGCAGGGTCCGTATAAGAGGTTTTTTGCTAATTAATATTATTTATTTAATTAAACTTTTTAGATTCTAAAAAACAGATTTTTAAATAAAAAATGTTTTTCTAATATAATTTATTGCATTGCTCCTAAAAAAAGAGGTAAAAGCTAGAAAATCCTATTTGTATAAGGGGTAAAAAAGTAATTTGAATATCAAAATTCATTATTCTGTGCAGAAATTAGTTAATCTCATATTTTTATGAGTTATCTAATCATCATCCTAAGAAGAAATGATGATGAGACGAGTTTGAAATTTTGACCAGGCGAAATCCGACAAAAATAAGAGAATGAGCAATTCACGGATTCATCTCCCCCTCATCCCGCCCAACTGCTAATCAAATGTCCGGTCAATATTCAGTACAATTATGACATGTGTACAACTTCAGAAATTACAAACCGGTACCATTGGGGTCCAGTACAGGACAATTACTACTGGTAGACCCCATTATAAATGTGAGACCAGTATCATCAATGTCATCTCCTATCAACAAACATGACCGAAGAAATGTGAGAATCTGATAAACATAAAACATTGCGACGGCCGCCCCGAAACGCTTCTCTCTAACTTCTTGTAAGTCCTTCTTGGCGCTTCTCATTGCTTGTTGTGATTAGCGCTCTAATCATGCAAGCATATCACAGAAATTCATGTGTTTCATAATTTTCTCATATGTATGATAATTGCTTTTAAGTTCTCTTGGATTGGTGGGACTTTCTTTACTCGGAAACCTTGGGTTTATGCTCAGTAAGTTTCACATATATGCATGGCAGGCAAAGAAATCGTGAAGATAGGAACTATGGATATTATACTAATCTCGACCAGAACAGTTAAAGCGGAAACTAGCCCACAGCCAATTAGCAAAATTGAATTGAGTCCTTGGGATCTCCAACACCTCTTAGTAGAGACCATTCAAAAAGGACTCCTGTTTCACAAACCCAAACCACCACAAGAGACGAATAGCTTAATCCAGCATCTTAAAACCTCCCTCTCCCGCACGCTCCACTTCTTTCCCCCACTTGCTGGTCGCCTTTCCACCATCCAACACGAAGACAAAACTAGCTCCTTTTCCATTGATTGTAATAATACTGGAGTCCTTTTTGTTCATGCTGTAGCCGATGGTGTGACTATTGCCGATATCCTGGAACCCATATACGTTCCGAGTCTACTATACTCATTTTTCACACTCAATGGAGTTAAGAATTATGAGGGTGTCTCGGAAGCTTTACTTGGAGTACAGGTGACTGAGCTTGTGGATGGTATCTTTATTGGTTGCACTGCCAACCATGTTGTTGCCGATGGCCAAACATTCTGGAATTTCTTTAACTCTTGGGCTGAAATCTCTCGAGGGTTTGATGTATTATCAAAGCCTCCCTCTTTTGATCGTGGGTTTCTTGACAGTCTTGATTGTCCCATTCGCTTTCCCTTCTCAATTGCTCACAAGCAGGGTTCCCTCACATATGCTAACCCTCTGCATTTGCGAGACAGGGTATTTCATTTCAGTAAACAAAAAATTGGTGAACTAAAATCGAGAGCGAATGCTGAGATTGGGACTACTAGAATCTCCTCTCTTCAATCACTTCTGGCTCATGTTTGGCGATCTTTCACTCGCTGCAGTGATGGACTTCAACCTGATCAAGAGACATGCATTTATTTAGCAATTGGAGCCAGATCGAGATTAGATTCAATACCTCAGCAGTATTTTGGAAATGGAGTTCAGTTTGAGGCGACAACTTCAAAAGTGAGCGACATACTTGAGCGTGGGCTGGGCTATATTGCTTGGGAAATGAACAAGATGGTTGCATTGCACACAGAAGAGAAGCTCAGGAACTTTTTGAACTCTTGGATTAGAAACCCAAGGGTTCCAATAATTGAGGAAGTTGTCAAAACTGGCAGTTTGGCCACAAGCAGTTCACCGCGCTTTGATATTTACGGCAATGACTTCGGTTGGGGAAGGCCTATTGCAGTGAGAAGTGGGCTTGCAAACAAGTTGAGGGGAAAAATAACATTATTTCATGGAGCAGAGGAAGGGAGTGTGGACGTTGAAGCTTGTCTTCCACTTGAAATACTGCAGGCTATGGCAAGGGATGCAGAGTTCATGAAATCTGTCTCCATCTAATCTTGGTCAATGAAAAATATTTGCATGCTTTTGGATTATTATGCTTGGAAGTCGCTATTTTTGCATGGAGTGATTTAAATTTGATTGTGTTTGCCCGAAAAAGTATAATCTACTTGAGTCGAGTAATTTAAGCTATGTAGTAAGCAGTCTTTTCTTCAATAAAAGTACCACGATTCCTAATCGTTTTGGTACATACTGTTTATCTATGAAAATAAATTTCTCATTTCCAGATCTGATTACCATAATTCCAACAAAGTTCTTCAGGTCCTATTCATTGTATAAAAGCATGGATAGCTATCGTCGTTTAATACTCTGCTTTCCATAACTCTTCACCTGTGTTTTCTCTGGACTACTTTCAGTTGACGGACGAGTTTTTCTTTACTGAAACGAAGTACTCTGTCTCTCAATTGCAGGGGATCAATGGATGTCAAGGAATCATTGTGTGCGATGCGATCAATTAAGGAAGGAATCCGAATTGCACAATTAAGCCATCTAGTCCAGACTAAAAATTAAGGCCCAAAATAAAACAAATGATGACATGGGCCGTTTTGCTGATCCTCAAGCCCATCAGATGCACGAGAGGCTGGTCCACCACGGTGTTTCTTATATGGGCATTATATTTTGTAAAATATATATAATTTTTTTGTGACAGTATATAATTCAAAATTTGGTGCCACGTTGCCTTTCCCACCAACACATTAAAGTCCAATTCGGGATTTCCAATTTAATAGATTAGATTAGGTCTACTTAATCCTATTTAATTAATAAAGTCCAAAGTTGAAACGACATAAATGATAAATCCGTAGACCAATGTCCCCAAATTGAATGAATACATGTTACTTGGCACTCTTTAGGGTTTCAAGACGGCCCGCCAAATTCTCTCGTTCTTTTATCTTCTCTTCATCCGCATGATTCGGATCCTGTTCCTGAACCGGAGCCCCATCCTCGATTCGGGTCTCTACCTGTTTTTCTCCCCCCCTCGCCGTCAATGGCGTCCACCAGCAGATCGGAGCCTCCAGCAGACCTTACGGTACCAGTTTTTTTACCTTTTCGCTTCTCTCTCTATGAATGTGTTCCCTTGGAGTTTCTCCGATCGGTATCTATTTTTTTATTTCTAAAATTGGGCATCCGTTCGACTGGTCGGTACTCGATCGCGTCTCCTGAGATTCACTGTGACCTGTGATAGAATTCTTACGCAATGAGTTTGTCTCAGAATATGCACAATGTAGATTATTCCGAGTGCATCCGAGAGATAGATGGTTCAATTTTACGGATTCCTGTTTATTTAGGTTTTTTTTTTATATTTCGATTAAGCAACTTGCGAACCATGTGATCATATTAGTCCAATTCAGTTCACCTTCTGCCGGATAATTTAGTGATACTGTTGTCATATGAAAATATTTGGCTAATTTGAATTGCAGCGGAAGAAGATTCCCAGTGGGCGTATGGAATTGGTTTGTTGAATTTGCACCTAATTATTGATTTATGAACTCTGCGGATTATAATTAGAAAAACTCAGAATGCTTGGTTTCAAGCTGAAATTTTCCGTTGTTTTTTTTCCCGGGATTCTTAAAATTGCTGAATGTTTACAAAATGGTTCATTTAGATTTGTTGTATGGTTCTGATTTAATTTATAACTTATGTTGAATGACACCTCATTTTTGTTGTAATTGATCTAAAATATATTCAATAATTGTAGGGGACAAAACCACAAGAGACATCTCCAACTATTGAGGAGATCTTGTCTCTTATAGAATTTCTGAAAAAGCAATTTGGAGATGAGCACCAAGTTTCTATTAAGGTGCATTCGTGCAGAACTGGATTTTGGCTAGTTTATTTACTGTCCTTTTTCCAAATTAATCTTCATAACGTACTCACAAGTTTGTTTGCCTTTTGATCTTAACCAGAAAAAGATGGAAGAGAATAGGAAGAACTTGATTGCTGTTACAAACCATCTCTCTACATTGTCAAAGGAAAGAAGAAACTCCCGGTTTAGCGATAGTGACAGTAATGTAGATCTATTGACAAAGAGGCAGAAAGATGCACTTGTTAAGCACAGTGGCAACAATGTAAGTAATGAAGACAACATTGGCCATAACCATCACGATGATGGTCATGCGTCCTCAGCCGTTCTTTTAGGATCTAGCATTCCAGTTAGGAGTGCTGTTCGGCCTGTTAAGCTCACAGAAGTGAAAAAACTACCACCTTATACTACATGGATTTTTTTAGACAGGTATGTTATACATATATTATTAATTACATGAATTCTCGTTTTTGTCTTGTGCGCTGAAAATGGTGATTTTAGTGTAGCCTCCCTGATCAGTCCTTGTTCAAATCTGTAACTCATGTAGTTGCGCTTTGTATCCTACTTTCCCTCCTTTTTAGCATATCACCACACACCCACCCTCCCCAGACCAAAAAAGGGGTCCAGGGTTGAGCTATGTTTAGGGATAAATGTACTTTGTGAACTATATTTTATGAGGTAACAGAATCTAGCTGATCATACAGGAGTTTTCCTTTATCTTTGTATTTATGAAAGAGAACCCTTCCCTACCCTAACTGCCTAACTGTTTTTAAAAATCATTTTATCTATGTGTGGAGATTTGGAGATGGTAGAGCAAGTACAAGGATTTATAGGTCTCGTAACCTTTTATCATTTTATTTTGATTGATTTTTCTTGCTAAATATATTATAAAATGTTGTATTATGGTGCAGAAACCAAAGAATGACTGAGGATCAATCAGTGGTTGGTCGAAGGAGAATTTATTATGACCAAAATGGTGGTGAAGCACTAATATGTAGTGACAGTGAGGAGGAAGCGATTGAGGAAGAAGAGGAAAAGAGAGATTTCGCAGAGTTTGAAGATTATATTCTTCGGTTGGTATTATTGTGCTATCTAATTGGTATATGATCATATGGTCTTTGATGCCTCTCTTTTGTTTTCTCTACTGGTTGTTTTAGCGTAGCAGAATGGTTCAAGAGGATCCTTCACAATATGTTGATATTTAGTTAAATATGCAATGCATGGAAATTTCTGCATTTGTATATCATGATGCATTTGGATTCTCCTCATATTTTATTTTCTGTTTGGAAGTCACTCTTCAGAGTCTTACTATGATTTTTGCCAGATTAATTGATAATTTTATCCTTGTTGTCGGAGAATACTCGAATGCTGTTGCCATAATTTGGCTAAATTTGTTATGCATTTCATGAATGTTATTTAGATAAGTATTTTCCTTGTTTAAATTATGCATGCATTACAAAGCCCATCATTCTTTTATGTTGTTTTTCTAGGATGACCATAAAAGAAGCTGGCTTTTCCAATGTCGTGCTCAAAGCAATAGCAAATTGCTTGTCTAGAAGCTCAGATGAAATCAAGGTATGCACATATGAGGAAATCTTCATATTGATCGTTCTTTGTTTGTTGTCTCTTCACATGCTTTTTTCATTTTCTTTTTTCAAAGGATATGGCTCGTTACTGAGCAAAGTGTGTGGGAAATTGACTTATGGGAATTGAACCTATGTCCTCTTGGACATGATGATGGGAGATGGCTACATGGGCTAGGGGCTGTTTCCCTTTCCATTAAGTTTATTTTTGTTGTTGTTGTTGTTAATTCTGTGGTTTCTCCCATGCAAATTATGTCTGATTAAAACTGGTCATAGTGTAAGCTTTGGACCAGCTGTTTCCCATTTGGTTTCTGCTGGCTTTACACAGATATGAAACACCATCAAACATCTTATACAGGCAAGATATGAAGTTATTGTTAAGGAAGAGAATGGGGATAATGAGGCACCAATTGTGAATGCCTTTCTTGACAAAGATGTTGATGCAGCTCTGGATTCTTTTGACAACCTATTCTGTCGTCGATGTCTCGTAAACACTTTCCTTGTGCTGTTCAGTTCTCAAGTTATATAATGCCAACTCTTTGTACTTATTTTGGTTCCCACTTTTGTTTTTGATTGGCAGGTATTTGATTGCAGATTACATGGATGTTCACAAGATCTCGTCTTTCCTGTTAGTTGATTCTTTCAAGCTTATAGTTTGATGGTTTTCATTTACATGATGGAACTTACATGTTAATACCAATAATGTCAGGCTGAGAAACCACCTGCATGGAGTCATCCTGACGAGGAAAATGTACCATGTGGTCCACATTGCTATAGATCGGTATATTTTGTCTGATTAATATGATTATTCTAGTTCATGATTTACTCCTTGCATACCTTCTGAAAAAATATTTAAGCATCTTTAAATGATTCATGTCAGGTTCTGAAGTCAGAAAGAAATTCTATGGTGAATTCTCCAACAAAGTGTGATGTCAACAATTTAGTGTGTTCATCTGCTGGTGCTGGCACTCTGGCATCATCTAGGAAGAAGTCTTGTGGTCCATCCACCAGAAAGAGGGGGAAGTCCTGTCAAAGTCAGAGTGCCTCATCAAATGCTAAAAACATTTCAGAGAGCAGTGGCTCTGAGGTTGGACCTCAGCAGGAAAGCACTTCTACTGTCCACTTGTCACCCCTCAAGACTAAGCTTGCTGGAAAGGGTGGAACTTCTAGGAGGAACACTAAACGTATTGCTGAACGTGTTGTACTTTGCATGCAGAAAAGACAAAAGAAGATGGCGGCTTCTGATTCTGATTCCATGGTGAGTGGACGTCTCTCGCAAAATGATATCAAATTGAGGTCTTCTTCTCGTAAAGGAAATGAAGATGCTGATTCTTCTTCACATAAGAAAGCAAAATCTCCAACCACTGGAAGGTCTCGGAGGAAGGAGTTACCAGTTTTGGATAATCATAATTTGTTAGAGGGTGAAGTTGCTGGGGGTCTGTCGAGTGAGATAATCATAGATCCACTGACGTGCAGCAGTGATGATACATTGAGGAAAGAAGAGTTTGTAGATGAGAACATCTTTAAACAAGAATTAAGCGACACTAAATCTTGGAAATCTGTTGAGAAAGGCCTTTTTGAGAAAGGTGTTGAGATTTTTGGCATGAAAAGGTTGGCGGATATGTTCAATTTTATTTTCTTTTTGAAATTAGTTTTTGAATTTTGTAGTAGTGATTTCTTTTATGTCCATTCTTCAACATGTCACCTGGTGGTCCGAATGGCTATTTGATGTTTTGTGAGTTTGCGTTTCTTTGCATTGGTCATTGTTTAAAGAATCTCTTGGTTTATATTTTGATCTTTTAGCTTCGGGCTTCTTGAAAGAAATTTCCGACAAATTTCTTGGTGTTGCAGTACTATGTTCAAGTCACATATTAAAAAGTAATTTTTCAGTGACGTTTCTCAAATCAGCTTGCTTTTTGCTGAAATTTTTTGTGACTTTTAAGTTCTAATATGTTTCCTTTAGCAAAATCAGATTGATTCTCCTTACATTGCCTATTGTCCCCTCAGTTTCTCATAAAATTTTGCATGAGCTTACATTCATCCAAATGTTTGTGAGTTGCACTTTAGATTCCTTGAAACCGGGTGTTTCTCTTCGCTTTGCTGCATTTAAAGTTCAACTTGCAATTGTTTTGCGAGATAGCAAAGTTGCCAACTTTGAACATTCTTTCCAAGACATTCATTTTGATGGCTAATATATTGATTCCCCTTCTAAGAGTTGGTTTTAATTTGTCATGACAGCTGCTCAATTGCTAGGAACCTTCTAAATGGCCTGAAGACATGTCGGGAAGTTTATCAATATATGACTTGCTCTGAGAATAGGCTATCCTGCCTAGGGGGTGAGGGTGCAAATTCACTTGGTGATGGCTATTCCAAGTTTGAATTTAATGGAGCTATGGTTAGTGTTTTTTTTTTTGGTCCTAATTTGTATCACATGACATGACTTTTTCAACAAGTGATTTTGTCATTTTTATTTTGTGGGTATGCTTGAACTTATGACAGGGCAACAATGAAGTGAGAAGAAGATCAAGATTTTTGCGTAGGAGGGGCAAAGTTCGTCGCTTGAAATATACTTGGAAGTCTGCTGCCTACCATTCCATTAGGAAGCGAATTTCAGAGAGGAAAGACCAGCCATGCCGGCAGTATAATCCATGCGGTTGCCAAACTGCTTGTGGAAAAGAGTGTGCATGTCTTATAAATGGGACTTGCTGTGAGAAGTATTGTGGGTCAGCCTTTATCTTTTCCTCCTTATTAAAACTAGAGTGCATATTTCACTAAACTGTCTCACTTGTTTAGTTGTTTATATTGTATGCGATCATATCATACACAATCAAAAACATGTTGTACTGAATCCCCCTGTGGTGTTATCAGTCCTCGCTTTCTACAGAAGTTAATATTGACATAGTATTCATTTTTCATACCCTGTTTGTTTCTATAATTGGTAAAATACTAAAGTAGTTAGATTCTGAAATCTCTGCGCAATGTGTGCCTCGGTGTGATTGTTTTTGCTTTCTATCCTTATTACAGTTGTATAAGCTCCATAATTTGTTCCGACACTTAGACATATGTGCAGATGTCCTAAGAGTTGCAAGAATCGATTTAGAGGCTGCCATTGTGCTAAAAGTCAATGTCGAAGTCGTCAATGCCCATGCTTTGCTGCAGACAGGGAATGTGATCCAGACGTGTGTAGGAACTGCTGGGTCAGGCAAGTTTTGTATATTTGATGACCGACTTTTATTTCTTGCCATTTATCATTTACTAACATTTTCCTTTTGGGTGGGGGTGAAGGAGCCTGTTGTATACACACTAATGCGTGCATTTTCATTAACATTGCTATGGTGGAGAAAATTATTTATGTTTGAAAAACTATTGTCTTTCATGTTCTTGTATTTTATATTTTTATGAAATTCTGAAAACCATGAATGGCTGACTTGATTTTGAGCTCTATGGTAATTCTTTCTCTTTTTTTTTTGCTTTAGATAGACAAGTGTATTTGGCATTCTATTATCCTATGTTTTCAACATTCTAGCATATGAGCATCTTAATTTGGCTTTTCAGTTGTGGTGATGGTACTCTTGGGGTGCCCAATCAACGAGGGGATAATTATGAGTGCCGGAATATGAAGCTTCTTCTCAAACAACAACAGAGGGTATGTGCATTCATAATTGGAGAGGCAGTTTACTGCCATTCTCTATTAGTTTTCTTTCGTTGTGGAGATATGTTGAAGTGGTTTGATCCTCAAGTTTTGAATTAAAGCATCTCGGCCGTGGAGTACTGTGAACCCAATTCTGTAGTGTTCACTCTATTAAACATGAAGCTGTTGGTGTATCTTACAGTAGCAATTATTTTGTCATTGTTAACCCCTCTAGAAGGGTTTGCTATATTCATTTGTTGTTAGGCCTTTCAGATGTGGAAAATTGTTAAATTCTATTTGATTAACTGCGGGGATTTGTATTAGAAGCCGTAACGAACACTCACTATGTGATCCCACTTCGTATTGTTTTATGCACTCTATCTTTGCTCTTTTTTTGGTTGATGATGTCAGCTTGGACTATTTATAATATTGGGTAGATGAAACTGAGCCACGGATGATGATTGGACTTGATGTTTATACATGTGCAGGTTCTGCTTGGAAGGTCTGATGTGTCTGGCTGGGGGGCTTTTCTAAAGGTAATTTTCTCATTTGATATGATTATCAACTTGATATTTTCAGTTGTTGATACATAATTTTTGGCCACTCTTCAGAATAGTGTTGGCAAACATGAATACCTTGGAGAGTATACTGGTGAGCTAATTTCACACCGGGAAGCAGATAAGCGTGGAAAGATCTATGACCGTGAAAACTCATCATTTCTCTTCAATCTGAATGATCAGGCATGAGTTCAAACCGCCTTTGAATTCTATGTGAAGATTTAAATTGTTTCCTTTCGTGTTGCACCCTGAAAGCAAGTTTTGATGACAGTCTACATTTTTTGCAGTTTGTTCTTGATGCTTACAGGAAGGGAGACAAATTGAAGTTTGCCAACCATTCTCCTGATCCAAATTGCTACGCTAAGGTGCCCCTTGAATGCATTTGCATGCAAGCTGTGCAATTTTATCTCTGTCAAAACTTTTAGTTTGAATTTTGATTAGTACTGCATAGTTTAAAACAATGTGGCACCACATTCGGTATATTTTGGCAGTTCTTGCTTTTGACTAAGGTTTGTGTGGCCAGGTTATTATGGTTGCAGGTGATCACAGGGTGGGCATATTTGCCAAGGAGCGAATAAGTTCCGGAGAAGAGCTGTTCTACGATTATCGCTATGAGCCAGACAGAGCTCCTGCTTGGGCTAGGAAGCCCGAGGCATCTGGCTCCAAAAAGGAAGATGGTGCTCATTCAAGTGGTCGGGCAAAGAAACTTGCATGACTCGAGCATTCTTTTGAACCTAACTTAATTTTTTTTGCCATTCTTTGACAGGCAGAAACATCACTCTCATTGACCTTGAGGATGGGCAATATTCCACTTATCATTTTGTTTCTGCTGATGACCATTGTCATCTCCAGGTTTACTTTCCTTTTTTCAATTCATATTTATTATTGATGAATTTTCACTAGAGCACCAGAGACTACAAAGGCTTAGTGAATTGATGAATGTTAAATAGGACTGATTTCATGAACACCCTTTTATATTGTACTTTATGATTTATATTGGTACCAATGTTAGCCGAGTGTATGGACTGGGTCGAACGGGACCTCGAGATAAATTGAATTGAATACTTTTATTTTTGGTCCCGGAAATTTTTTGCTCAACGTGCCTGTCAGACAGCAACAAGAGGTTGAGATTGGCCCGAAGCCCAGGTGGGAGAATGCCTCCAAATGGGCCTTTGACACATGCAAGGAAATAAGGTTAAAATTGATGGGCGTGAGAGTTGAAAATGTCATCTTGTATTTGTAATAAGTTGCCACCATAGTCATCTTCATCATCCCAGCTGAAACTGTTGGGCGTGAGTTCGCACGTGAGAGTTGAACGTGTGATGTTCTGTATTTGTAATGAGTTATCACCCAAACTAAAGCATATTGAATACACTAGCTCTCAGATTGCTTGTTAGGCTCATCCATGAACAAGTTATATGGAGATGTTATACCCAGGCAAGTCTGACATGCAAGTGTTTCTTTTGGCATATTCTTGTCCTTTTTAGGCGACGAAACTTAGGAATTAGGATTAATGAATGTGTCCATTTCCTAACCACCAAAGCAAGCTACCGACACGATTGTATTAAAAATTCTCACCACTTGTTTCATTGACAAATATATCCAAATATTCTCTTTCCGAAACCTTGTGAAAGGTTTTTTTCCATCTTTTATTACTCAAATTTTCAAAAATTTTAAATTTGACAAGACTATTTAAATTTTTCAGTAGCCATCTCAACTAACTTTGGGAGTTCTTGTATTGAAGAAAGGAAAGGAGAGGAAAATTAATTAAAGGGAGAGCAAGCGAAGGTATAATATTTTATCGTTCTCATATATTTGGATAGATTAAAAAAAAATATATCAATTATTTCTCTAGTTTGGACGGTCATCCTCAAAGAGAATAAATGAAATTAATTTAATTTTCTAATTTATTGTTGTTTTTAAGTTTTTTTTTAAAAAAGAGAAATTAGTCTCACAAATTCATTCTATTATGAGCAGAAAAAGAAACCTAGCGCCAATGAAGGCCTAGGAATTACACAAAGATGATGCTGAAAGAAAAACAGATATCACTTTTTTTTTAAGTTAAATTATCATGTACAAGAATAAAATAAATCTTAAATTTATAAATAGCTTAATTTATCTTCTTTTTTTCCACTCCAAATCACTCCGGGAATGAAACATTTTAGCAAAAAAAAAACAGTAAATTCTTTCCTTCAGTTATCTTCAAAATTTTCCCCTTATTTTTTTTTACTATCTATCCCAATAAAAAAATTGAAATTTAAGGAAATTCATTTCCCATATATTCGACTCCCTCCAAATTTCTCAATCTAAAACATGCCGCTTCATCACTCCTCGTGGTGTAAGAAGACCATGATCGGGCATTGGATGCATATACAAGATAACTCAGCAACACTGGCGAGATTGAAATTCAGAACTGGAGCCAATTGATGAAGATCAAGAACGTCACTTGAAGAATGCTTATAACCTGATCAGACGTCTACGTATCAAAGAAACCAACACCCAACCTTATGCTGCTGCGTAGGAGAAAAAACCTACCCCCCACGTGATAGGCACAGAAAAAGCCCCACGAAGTGGAGGCCAAGTCCAGAAGGCTAGAGAGTAAACTAAAGAGCAGAGACAACCACCAACGTTAAAAGAGAAAAAAAAGTGATTTTGCCAAAGAACTCCTGACAAGGACAATGTAGTCAATGAACGAACCCTGGGTTTTAATCCAAACGGTGCGTTGTTGAAGTTGTCAAAAGTGAATATTACTGAGAAAGGTAGATTCAATGATTTCAGCTTGCCTTTAATATGCAATAACACTTTCACTTCTCTCTTGGGCTTTGTTTCTGTGCATCGTAGCTGCTCCTCTCTCTCTCTCTCTCCATTAGCAGTGGCCATGTCGGCATGTCCCGCGGTCAACCGGAGCCTAGGCAGAGTCCCGTTGGTGACAATTCTCTTATTCTCATCACTATTAGTCACACTAGCAAATGCAGCGGTGATCTCTCTCTCTCTCTCTCTCTCTCTAGGGAGTCTTGATCCGTACACAACTTTACCTTCTGTTGTTCCTGAGTTGAATACGGTGCTGAATTGTGAAGAATTTGCAGGTGCTGGACTCATGCTCTGCGGCCACGAACTGTGGTCCAGGACTCTACTGTGGCAGCTGCCCTGCTTTGGGTAGGACTCAGCCTGTCTGCACCAGAGGCCAAGCTATCACACCCACTTCAATTGTAAGCTTTCTTTTGATTCAATTGAGTATATGTCTGTAACGAACCTGCCAACAATGTCATCATGATTCATGGGTGTTAAATATATCCTGCTTTCGGTGTGTTTTATATGAATTCTATTGAAGCTTAATTTTGTGGGTTTCTCAGTGGTTATTTTCTCCTCTGACCGCAGATTGGAGGGTTGCCTTTCAACAAGTATACGTGGTTGGTGACTCATAATTCGTTTAGCATAGTGGATGCACAGCCTTTGCCAGGGGTTCAGAGGCTAACGTTTTACAATCAAGAAGACTCGGTCACCAATCAATTGAACGTATGTGCTTCTACTTCGTTTGGTTAGGTTGATTCACTGTTTTTGCCTCTGGAGAATCTAGATGATGACAGAAGAAAAATGAAGTGAAATACCCATTTACCTATGTGTTTTCATAGTGAATTAATAATTGAAGTAGATGCTCCGATGTGTCTGGTCTGAGTTTTAGATCTTTTTGTTTTGTTTGCAATTAACTACCTCCGATTTTAATTTGTTCGCCAAATTCTTTGACGACAAAGTTAGACACGACAAAAATGTGTTATCCTTGACTTTTCTTTTGTTTTCTCTTCCTCTGATATTGTTCTCTATATTGATTTCTGTTTTTCTTGTTTGATTTCATTGACTAGAATGGAGTGAGGGGACTGATGTTGGATATGTACGATTTCGCGGATGATATCTGGCTCTGCCATTCATTTCGGGGGCAATGTTTCAACTTCACTGCCTTTGTAATCCAACTGTCCATTCCATCATTTTAGCGACTCTTATTTTTAACATCAATATTTTAAAGCTGCAGTTTTTAATTCTGCCAATGGTATTGTCACAGCAACCTGCCATTAACACTTTGAGGGAAGTGGAAGCGTTCTTGAGCCAAAACCCAACTGAGATTGTGACCATTATAATAGAGGACTATGTCCATACTCCAAAAGGGTTGACAAAGTTGTTCACTAATGCTGGATTGGACAAGTATTGGTTTCCTGTGTCTAAAATGCCTAAAAAGGGTGATGATTGGCCCACTGTGAATGAGATGGTGCGAGCGAATTATCGGCTTTTGGTTTTCACTTCTATTGCTTCTAAGGAAGCAGATGAAGGAATTGCTTATCAGTGGAAGTATATGAAGGAAAATGAGGGTATACACACACTAGCATACGTTTTCTGACTTCGGATGTATAAGTATTTACAATAATGCCTTCCTGTTGTTTTGGGTTTTAGCCGGTGATCCTGGGGTGAAATCAGGCTCTTGTCCAAACAGAAAAGAGTCAAAGCCACTTACTTCGAAAGGTGCATCTCTTTTCCTGATGAATTATTTCCCAACATATCCAGTTGAAGATCAAGCATGCAAAGAGCATTCAACCCCACTTGCTGAGATGGTCGGTACCTGTTATAAAGCAGCAGGAAATGTGATGCCCAATTTTTTGGCTATCAACTTTTATATGGTACTAAAAGTTAGCTCTTGTAAATGATGCATGGACTACGACCAAGCTTCCTAACTTCTTTGAAAATGTTGCAGAGGAGTGATGGAGGTGGTGCTTTTGATGCATTGGATAGAATGAATGGTCCGACGGTCTGTGGCTGTAGTACTATCACTGCCTGCCAGGTTCGTTCCAAGTTACTTGTACCGATGCTCCATACCTACCAGCTTTTATTTTATTTGGTCCAGATTGAAAGAAAGTGGACATGGAGAGCTATTCTTCAAATAAACTCATATTTCCAAACGTAGATCCAAATTTGCTTTTACTATATTCTACATCAACTAGATTTAAGTTTCTTATGTGAATCCCACATCCTAAATCTGTTCAGTTTCCCCTTGCATGCAAGAGGGGAATGAACTGACACATATCTAATTATCTTTTAATATACTAAAATTGTTTAGCTCATGTAGCTATATTTCTTAAGATTCTGAATACATGTCACCAGTAAAGTCTGATTTTATGTCCTATGCCAGTTGCTTAAAATAGGACCTTATTAAGTCCTGGTAACCAACCTTTAGTCTCATTTCCAAATCCTGGAAAGGGTAAAGTCATTCCTTTCAAACAATAAACCAAGCTAAAACTTGATGGAAGAGCATTCTTGCTTGATTGACCACATTTGCTGATGTATTGAACAATATAATAAGCTTGCTTTGGTATCCATGAAATTTTGTATTCCTTGGGGGCTTTTGACAGTTGCTTCTGCATGCAATTTCAAATGTTGATTTTTCTGAAGAAACCACTGCATTTATGGAATTTTGCCAGGCTGGAGCACCTTTTGGATCTTGCAAAAATATTACTGCGCCGAATAGAAGTCCTCTAACCAATAGTGCTGGAAGCTTTTCTGGGTCTGTTCAGTTCACAAATTCAGCTTCAACAATCCAATCTTCAAGTCACTTAGTTTTGTTAGTTATTAGTGGTGTTTTTGTTATGATGAATATTGTAAGAAATCAGTAGGCAGACCATTAGTGATCAAACTGTAGCAGATGTCTATAGTATGTCAGTAGGTGAATTTTGGAGCTTGAACTGGTAGTACTTCTTACCTATCTTTCTCAATGGAAGGTCGAGAAATGCTGCAAAGAATCAGAAGTTGAGCAGAACACTGTGATTTATGTTGTCTAAGACTAAGAGACACAGACGTGCTGCAAAGTAACTCAATTATGCTTGTGTTTTGTTATCTTAATGGCCGGTGCCTAAGTACTCGATTCTTTGATTTATTTTCAGCATATGACACATGTTTTGTACAGTTGATTTTGAAGAATGGAAGAAACTTATGGTAAACTGCAACAGATTTATCTTTTCCTAGGCGCATGTCTTGTAGGTTTTTTGTGGCGCGATACTAGGTGATAGGAGTAAAGAAATGTAAGTGCAGCGTGTGTTGAGAAATGTACTTTTTCTTTTCCATGGTTCCTTCATTTGATGATTGATGCCTTGGCTCTTCACCATACTGATATTTTAGAACGTCGAAACTACTGCATAAGCATTAATGTTTTGGTTATGTTTTTATATGGACATCTGGCATGTTGTTCCGACATTTTTGGAGAATGGAAACTTCTGTTCTGTGTCCTGCAACCTTGGAAAGTACCTAAATTTTAGAATATCCTTGTTACGCACTCTTTTGACAAAAGCATTTGTTCGATCACAAAGCTAAAGCTGGCATGTCTGAAGAAAGATACCCAGAAGAATCAAACTTGTGTATCTCATTATTATCAGATGACAAGATGTACAAATCCTCAAAAATAATGTTCAAGAGGATTAATGAATGCAATCATAATCATGTAAGCCTTAAACAATTGGCCACAAGAATAGCTTCTGCATTGTGAATTTTTTAGAGCAATCCTCCGAGTTTAATATTAAGAGATGGACGAATAGCGAGCATAGCTATGCAGCAGTCTACGGGAATTCTAGTTCCCCATATATTGATGGATTCAAGTTTGCGACATTTGCTTACAAGAACAAGGACGCCATCGGTACTTACATGTCGACAGCTCCATAGTATTACACTCTGCGATGAAAGCACAACAGACAGAGAGAAAAACAAGGAGTGATCTCCTCGAAACAAAAATGGAGAAATTTGAAAAAAATAGCTTATGGAAGCTCAGATAACTCACCTTTAGATACGCACAGTTGTCTGCAATTGCAAACAGAGATGCATCAGTGATAAATGTTCCCCCAATGTTGAGGTGTTGCAGGGAATTAGCTCTTGATATCTGTCAATATGTAAAGTAAAGTCATTCAAGAACATTATTCAGGAAATGTGAGAAACACCCACAAAACATAATGTTAATTTTTTTTTAAATAAGAATCAAAATAAACATCAAGATTACCAAATGAACAACGCCTTTGTCTGTGATCCCTGTCATACCCCAAAGGGAAATGGATGTCAGGTTGCTGACACACTTGGCTGAAGATATGTCCTCCAATCCCCTGTCACTTATTTGACAACCCCAACGGCCCCTGGAACTGGAAAGAAAAAAAACCCAAATATTAATTATAATTGAAAACTTATTGAGCAACTGAAAATCTTCAAGAAAAAAAAATCAAATTGGGAAGATTGAATCGCAAATATACATGTTGAGCTCTTTAAGGGAGTAGGCGAGACGAACGAGACGGGCAGTGGAAGCATCGTCCATCTTCCAACCAGCAAAGCTGAGGCTCTGCCTCCGCCCAATTGACTGCTTCACCCCCTGCTTCCATTTCTTGCATACACTGCTTGCCCTGTAAAACGCTGAGACAATTTGTCAAACACCTCAGAACACAAGCAACCAAAGAAAAAGTATTGGAAGAGGAACCCACTGTGCCAAATCGGTGAAGGAATTGATCAACAAGAAGATGTGAACCAGTACGTCTGTGGGTAATTGATCAATAGCCGCCTCTTCACCCATAATTCTCTCTGTGTTTATTCAATTGTTGAACATCGAACCCGAAGCTAATAGTAAATAATGAAGGAGAAGGAGAAGGACAAGTAAGGATGTGGTCATGGTTTGACATCATGTCACGAATCTCTTTAAATATAGATTCTGGATTCAACATCTGTTACTTTGCGTGTTATTTAGAATTCAGGTATATAACGTCATTAATTGTTAATTTAGGCTGTAGTTTTACTTTTCATGTGCTGGAGGTTGATTTGGGTATTCAACATTTTTATTTGTTATTGGACGTAATCTGTCGTCACGTGCCGTTAGCTTCTGCTTATGATTTTTAGAATAGTTTGAGAGAGAATGAAAATAAAAATAAAAATGGAAATGAGAATGAGAGTGGGAACGATAATTTGATTCTCATGTTTGATATGTATAAAAATTGAGAATGAGAATGAGAATGAAATTGTGTTTTGTCTATTACGTCTTTCCTTTATAATTATGTATAATTAATATATTTTATTTGTGTATTTATAATTATATATAATTAATAAATTAAAATAAAATGGAGTCAAAATTAACAAAATAAAACAAAATGGAGTCAAAATTAACAAATTAAAATAAAATATATTAATTTATTAAAATATATTAATTAATATTTAATTGAGGACAAAATAGTCATTTTGTCCTCTATTCCACAAGGAATGGTTCATTCCCACATAAAAATGTGGGAATGAAAATTCATGAGAGAGATGAGGGAATGGAATGGAGCCTTCAAATTTTTATTGCACCAAATGATGGAATGAGAATTCTCATCCCATAAAGCACTCTTATTTCACCTCCATTCTCACAACCAAATATACCCTAAGAGATTGGGCCTTTAACATGCATAATGGGCTATTAACTTACCGGGCTATTCATACTAGGCTTAGGGAATTGAATCTCAAAGGGACACGAATACAGGATCATTAATTCATTATAAACGGTATTATGGGCTTGGGCTTTGTATCGCGTGATTGAAAAAAGGTTATTTGGGCCAGTATGATGATTTATTAGCAACACCGTTTAGGAGTAAGGACTCACACAAAAGCTAATGCTGATGAGCCCTTTTGTAATGGCGTGTCCTGTCTCTGTCATGTATGTGTGTGTCTGTATTTTCGAAAGCTAATGCTGATGAGATTAAGGGTGACAAAATTTTATCCAATCTGAATGATCGATTGTCCAAACCGAATTAAATTAAGTTTAAACATAAGTTTTATATATGAAATCCGAGTCCAAAGACAAAAAAATTATCCGATTTAAAATCAGATTATGAACAAAACACAAATATCTTATCCAAACTTTAATCCATATAAATTATTCTTTGATTTATTTATCCGAAAATTTAAACCAATACAAAATTGTACACACCACCTTATGTTATCCCACCAGCATCCACCCGACCCACACAAAAAATTATGTCACTTCTTTACAGGATTTTAAGCCGTGCGTGCATCGGGAACATATGATTCCCCCATAAAATTCAAAGCCTACCAATCAAATCGTTTCAAGGAATTGACCAACAAACAATATCCGCCGTCAGATCATCTTATTGGGCATCCCAAAGCAAAAAATCATCCTATCGTCTCTGATACGTCAAAATCCTTGACTCGGACCCTACAGACACAAACATTTACTTTCCGATTGCAGATTATGATCCGATGAGTGTGACGTGTAATGATAGCGACACGGATACTGTGGTGGTCCCTTCCGTAGAGTAGACCAAAGTAGTTGGACGAAAGATCTGATTGACCAATGAAATGTCGCCACGTACGAGTTTTTGATGCGGGACAACAAATTTTGGCTAACCAGGATATTGATAAATATTTGGTTGGGGTAATTATGTTGTCTAGTTAAGGTGTGCGTCGGGTTTGGACAAGATAACGATAGGGGTGGATTCTCTGACCCACTACTATTGACTACCCCATAACACCATTGAATGAAGCAACAAAGCATGATCGGTGATTCAAACTAAGGTGATTTACTGCGAAACAACTAGTTACATTCCCACAAAGTAGCTTAACATGTCTATATCTTTGCCCATAACTGTGATCATCATCATTATTTTGTCACATTATCGATACTAGTATTATCCTCCAACGCAGAGAACTTAGCATTTCTTCTAATGATTTGAAATTAGCTTGAAAAAGAGATCTCCCATCGTAAAAGAATTTTGCCATGAACATACCAAGGAATCGATTCTAACATGTGCATGAACTTATACAAAGCGACACGGTATAATGATGTTTTATTGCAAAGAAAAATTGCAAGGGTTGAGATTGGGAGAGACAATAACTTTTGTTGCTTTGTCCAAGGGCCGGCTCTACAATAAGCCTACCTCTAACAATTTCAATTGTTTTGCCATCATATGAATATGGTATTTTTTTTATAAATTATCTCAAATATTAAGATGGATGCACACGATTTTCTATGCATTATATGAAACATGCAAAATCACGATTTCATATAAATCATGCACGCCCATCAAAACATTTGAGTTTTCTTCTTCTTCTTTTTTAAAGAAAAAAACACTGAAAGATTCAGCATTTTTGTCGTTTCACTAGCTACATATTTCCCAATTGTTATCATAAAATGATCGCAGCAAAGGAAAATAATATATTTTTTAAGCTTTCTCAGGGAATGTGAACAAATCAATCTGTTAATATACACAAGTGTAGTGTAACTCACGTGCACGGAGACTGGAAACAGGCGTGATATAAAAAGCCATTTTTTCGGTCGTTTTTTAGTGGCGCATGGAATTGAGCTTAACTGCCAAAGCACAAGCACACCAGACTGTGATGCAATTAGTCTTTTGGGATTACGCAGAGCCCGAGACAAGGCAGCTCAACAAAAAGGAAGAAAAAGTGAGACCATTACCACATATGTAAAGTTGTAAACGAAACGGAAACAGAGAGACGCCAGAGAGAGCTATGGGAGATATGTATAGCAACAAAAACAATACTTCAGCCCAACGTCACTACCGTCCACCGGACGAACTCTCGGTCTTCCTCCGTCAAATTCTCAGCAATTCCTCTTCTTCGTCCTCTACTTCTCTTGTTCCACATATGCAGTCTCATCCGGTGGAGCAAACTGACCGTTCGTCTAGATTAATGTTCGCTGAAGGGTTAACGGCTGTTGATTCGTCTGATCATGGAGCTAACGCTTCTTCTAGTGGCTATGTTTTAGGCAACGTGAGAGCGACCATGGCGAATGTGCACTCGTCTTCTTTCGGGGCGAGTGAGAATGAGACGGATGAGTATGATTGTGAAAGTGAGGTAGTTAATTTTCCCTGTCTTTAGTAGGGTATTTGGATCTTTGTTTGGGTTGCGTAGAAACTGTTGGTGAATTTGTTTGCTCTTAATAACAAGATACAACTATTGATTTGATAGGAGTGGGAAATCTTCCATCTTTTTACAACCACAATCTTCCTTGACGCATAAAACTCTAAGGAAAATCGTTTTTCTTTCACTAATTTTTCAGAAGATTTTGTTTTTGGGATTTTGATCATTCTCAATGAATATTGTAGGAGTTAAATTCTTTTGGGAATTCTTTAATACATGAAGGTCTAGATGCTTTAGCAGAGGAGCTGCAGGCAAAGCCCGATCCTCCGCGAAGTTCTTCCAAAAGAAGCAGAGCTGCAGAAGTTCACAATTTGTCTGAGAAGGTTGCCTTATATACCCCCCACGACCGTGATTCTGGTTAAATTTCCTAGTTTTATGATTTCTCTTTGTGTTGTTTGCATGTGGAACTTGATCGGGCAGAGGAGGAGGAGCAGGATTAATGAAAAGATGAAAGCACTGCAAAATCTTATACCGAATTCTAATAAGGTATCTTTTTATGTTTTTCTTTCTTTTATTGGGAGGTCAATATCTGTTTTACTCTATTTTTTCATACTTCACAGAATTATCAGTTCTAAATCGTTGAGATTGTATTTTTCTTATTTGCCAGACTGATAAGGCTTCGATGCTTGATGAAGCTATAGAGTACCTCAAGCAGCTTCAGTTACAAGTGCAGGTAGGCTACTTTTTCAGTATTTTGTGCGAGAATCCCTTTTTCCTATCAAACTTTTCGAATGGGTGACTTGGCCATATCCTTCACAATTCTGGAGGTTACATTAAGGATGGAATTGGTATGAATAGTAAACAAGGCATTGTAAGTTTTAAGGTAAGGTAGTAGCCGTTGGGATTATTTTTTTTTTAATTTGAAAAGAAACCACTGGGAATAGTCTGCTCTCTTGGTCAACATGCTTTACATATCCCATGTTTTTTCTTACTTCAAGGAGTATTACTGGATTAGAATTTATTTGTTCTTTTCGATTTAAAAAATCAGCTAATTACGAATGATAACTGTGGCTTGGCGACCACTGAAATTTTTTGTTTTTGGTAACTTCTTGAAAGAAATTTCGGTTAATGAAAATTTATTTGACCAATTATATGGCAAAATGTGACCTCTGAAGAATTTTCTCTAAGCTCAGTGGATTTTGATGGATTGATTCTCGAAGATGATTGTCTTCTGACATTTGGGTGGGATTATATCAGTTACTTTTCCGAGGTCTAGATTATTGAATATTAGGCAATATAACCTTGAAAGATGATATAGTTGAAGAGAAGTAAAATAATCATGAGACACAGTGGCATATGGATATTTGTTTCTACTGCACATGTTTTGAAGAAATCATCTCCACAACGGCAACTGCAGACAACCCATATTTGGAACCTATCTCCAAACAATATCAAATTATTTAGGAAATTGTAATTTTATTAGCAGCATGGGACTTAGGTGTGGTTATACTGATGAAAAAAGATAAGTTCTATAGCATTGAATTTGAACTTCAGCTAGAGAATTCTTTTCATTCCCTTCTTAAATTTGGTTCAACAGGCCACACAATGAGGCCGTTCATGATGAGCTTTCCTAGGGGATGATATTGAACAGGACTTTGATTTACTGACATTTTGATTCATTTTCAGATGTTGTCATTGAGAAACGGAATAAGTTTGCATCCTCTGTGCCTACCTGGAGCGATGCAGCCATTCCAGCTCTCACAGTTGAGAATAGGTTTTGGTGAAGAAAATGGGTCTGCACATATGAATGATCGAGGCACGCAACCTCTTAGTCAAGAAACCTCGAGACAAGCTATATTCAGTCAGCCTAACCAATCCAGTGTTTCAAAACATCTACCCGTTGCTGCAGTGTCCAATATTATAAATTCAGAACCGTCATTTCTCTTGGAATCATCAATGCAAGCTCACTTTGGACCCTGTCAGCTATATACATCTTCAGAGGTAAGATTAATACTACACATATGAACAGAATGCAGTGAGTAGAGTAACGTTAGCAACCTTATGTAGTTATGTTCTTGCAATTGAAGGATATTTGCAGGGAAAATGTTTTGCCACATCAGCGTCTAATTGTCAACCATTCTGAAACAAATATATCAGGTGGATTTGCTGAACTTAGAATCTTTTTTTATTTTGACATTTCGAGATATGCTTGAAGATCAAATTGTTGGACCATGACGTTGTAAATTGCACTTGTATACATGCTTGGGAGGAAGGTTCGCAATGGTTGTAGAGGGGAGGGTTTGGAAGGTTCCAGTAGAAAAATACACAAGCCCTCCCCTCTCCAGCCACTGTGGGCCGTCTTGCCAAGCGTAGCTATGTGTTTTATGCCTATCTGTCACGGAGGAACATAAGAATCTTAAGCCCTTGGTTTGCCAGGTATTTTGAAGGAATATGAAATGGGGTCCACGTCTGGAGTATTACCTCCATTTGAATCAAGAGCATCCGACATAAAGGACCGCATCTCTCTAGATGCTTAAAGCCCTGCTTTCTTAGAATATAGAGTGCTTCCATTCGTACTCACCGCATACAGAGGGCTAAAATATACTTGACCAAGATGTTGTTAGTATCTACGTCGGCATGCACAGGCCTCTTTGACAGTACGCGAGAAGACGATTTGCCTAAACTGACCGACATTGAAACTGGCCGGGGAATGCTCCCTACTTGTATTACTTACTTTGTTAACCTTTTGATTTTGGTTTAGCTACTAGGGCCTCCAGTTTTATAAGCCCTGGCCTACAGAATTGAGCACATATTCTAAGACTGCATGAGAGCATCCTTGTGATTAAGAAGAATATGTTTCTTTAATGTGACAGGTGAGACTAGTAGACAGAAATCATTTGAAGGTTGAACCTTTTCTTTGAAAACTCTCCTTGCCATCTTTAATCTAGAGAATATGTACTGGTCTGCTCGTTTGTTTGTGTAAGCTTAACGTTTTAAGCATCAATGACCAAAAATGTTGACCTGCACTGATGACTGGATTCTCATTGCGTATTCTGAGTTTGAGACTCGAAAGTCCATTCTTGTTGCGTATTGGACTTTTGAGTTTTAGACTTGGCAGCCCTTCTTTTTCGTGCCAAAATGATGTACTTCATTAATTTTGAAAGACTGTGCGGTTGTTCCTGTTCTTCTCTGACTACTGGAACATTGCAGTTACGTAGAAACCTTCAAACAGAACTTGCAATGTATCGTATAAGATGGGAACAAAAACGATAAAAATAAAATAAAATAAAAATCCAATTAAGAACCTATCTTCTTCATTTTTTTAAATTTTTTTAGTTTCTGGCGGCAACTTTCTTGTCTTTCTCATTTGTCGAGACTCAAAAGTTAACTTTTATTTCGACAAACCGAACGTAGAAAAGGGGATTAAATGTGGATCGGGAAGGTCCGACCCAATCAGTGCATCTTTTTAGTGCATCAAAAATTTTATTTTTTTTAATTCATAAATGTGTAATATTTAATCTGCCGAATCTAACGAATGAGTCATTAGATTTGTCATGAAAAATGCATGTGAAATATGGATCATCATATATAAATTAAAAATATTGAATTTTTTACGACCTACCCCCAGAGTTCCATTCAATTTTAAACCAAAATCGGAATGTCCAAATTGATTCAGTTATGATATTTTACAATTTATAATAGAAAAATATCTGTCAGATAATCTAACCAAAAAAATCGTATATTTCTGATTTTGATCGATTTTTCAAGTTTTTTCTTTAACAAGTCAGGATAATCTTATTGAAAAAAATGTAAGGATTTACCAGATGAAATACTCAAGCCACAAGTAAAGACAATTCGAACAAATTATAGAGCATCGCTTACAAAATGAGCGAACAGAGGGTGAATCAAGCCAACACAGAAGTCTGAAACTGCCCACCACACCAAACCAATAATCAGAGAGAAAAGCCAGACACCGAACAAAAAAAACAAAAAAAAGAAGATAAAAGAAGCATTCCACCAGAAAACATCAACGGCAAAACCTGAGCAAAGAGAATACCTCAGTAGGCAATTGTCGGCCTCAAAAATTCATTTTCAAGTGCTTTTAATTTTTTTAATAAAAATAAATACAAATCTATACATTAATTATTTTTAGAGACTATTTAATATCTTAATAGAGAAATTTAAAATTATATTTTAGGCTTTATTATTTAAATAACTAAATATATAAAACATAATTTTTTTATGGAATAAGGGTAGTTTTGTCCAGAATTATTTAAAGGATGTTTTGGAATATTAAAAAATTGAAGGGAGTAAATGAAGTACATATTTTTATTAAAAGATTTATTGGTGAATCCCCTATTTTTATCTGTTCGATTAAATTCGAAATCAAAAAAAGCGGATCTGGAAAAAAATCCAAAAAATCTAAATTCATAAATGAATCCAAAAACTGTTAATCAAATAACCGCGGTTCGGTTTATCGGATTTGGACACCCTTTCGTGGCTACCTACCCGATACATTTCGTGGTCGAGGTCAAACGACAAATACTACACGTCACAGCAAGAAGAGCGGAAAAAGAGAGAGGAAAAACCTTCTTAGTTTATTTATGTTTTTATCTAGCGATTTACATTTAAAACAGTATTTATTAACGGTCTATGACTCCATCCTTTGAACACGTTCTTCTCCCTGTCTTCTCTCTTATTCACGGCACGAGTTTTCTCTTTGAGTAAGGCTATATAAAGCGATTGGAAGGCCATCAGAAGTAGCAGCAGTTAGCAGGTTGGTAAAAAATAAACCCTAGGAATTTGAATTGAAGGAGCGAAAATGGCAGAGAAGCCTAACGGACCTGTCGATGATCATTCGAGTCGGGTCCTGGCCGGGCCGACGAACCCGATGGTTACTCCTCTTCTTACGGATCTCTATCAGTTCTCCATGGCTTACGCTTACTGGAAAGCCGGCAAGCACAAAGAGCGTGCTGTGTAAGTTGCCCTCCTTTTCGCCATTCTTGATTGTTTGTTTGTTTGTTTAAGTCTTGTGTATCGGTTCTTTTATCTATTAGGAGCTTAACGGTGTTTTATCGGGGTTTAATATCTAGGTTGCATGTCTCTCTGTTCTAATTATATTAACAAGCATTAATGATATGAGTTGAACTCTGAAAATGATAGATTTTGCAAGTTTTTTTCCTTTTTATTTCGTCAAAAATTACAAACTCTTGAATTTTTCTTTTAAGTATTTCATGACGGAAAATATTTTTTAGCCTCATGAGAACATTACATTACTAATAATGTTTTGAGAGTGGATTGGTTATTGTTAGGAACTAGGAAGTTAATCAATGGAGAAAAAGTATGTCATCCAGCGGCCAAGGGTGGAATATGCAAAGCATATTTCCATTGCAGATTATAGTCTTTTATATGTTCTGATAGGATTTTTTTTAAGACGTGATTTTTATGTCTTTTTTTCTGGCATTACTAAGCTACAAGAACACCAATCATCCAAATTCATTTAGCAATCTTGAGCCTCCAAGCACAAGTGTATAGGCTTAGTTCTCAAAAGAGACCACTTCATGTCACTTAGAAGTAAAAAAATAATGCATAACACTCTTTTTTTTAATCTCACGTTAGCTTGACTTTCATTTGGTCTTTTTACTCTGGCGCAGCTTCAGAGCCCTTAGTACTGCTATCAACTTATACAGTTATACTCTTATTCTTCCAACCCCTCTGCCAATCCTTTGGACGGTTAATATATTGGGTATCTGTGGTCTTATTATGTTTTTCTCAGATTTGATTTGTATTTTCGGAAGAACCCTTTCCGCGGTGAATATACGGTCTTTGCTGGTTTAGAAGAATGCATAAGGTTCATTGCAAATTTCAAATTCGAAGAGGATGAGATTTCTTTCATACGTGAATCCTTGCCCGGTTCATCTGAGGTAAATCAAACCAGTTATATTGGTCAGACCTTTTTTTTTGAATTGTTGTGATTTTGCTTCATGTTTATTTTCAAACTAAAAATAAAAAAAAATATAGATAAGTAGACCTTGAAATATTAAAATATAGGTATGTTTTCAGACCACGCTTAAGAGTACACACTTTCGAATAGAGTTCAATGAAGATAAATTTTGTGTATATGTATCATATGGTTATAGACACCTACATCTATCAAAAAGTGTTTAATGATCTGGATTTATCCTAATATGAAATGAGCATAATCATAAGAAAATGCAAACATGAAATTATAGTTTTTATAATTATATGCTTTTGTGGTTAGTCAAATTATTACTCTTTTTAAGACTGAGGTAGCCTAGTGAAGGCGATAGGGAACTATGCGACAACCTTAAAATTAAAAGATCACGAGTTTGAGTTCTGTTAGAATATGTATAAATGATGTGAAATGCCTCAACCCAACAAGTTAACTTATTGGGTTGAATGACAAAGTAACTACTATTAACATGGTATTGAAGCATGTGGTATTGGGTTCAAACCTTAACTTCAGCAATTTAAAGTCCCATTTGTTGTTGCCTTTGTGTGTGAGTAGCCCAGTGTTGAATTCATTTACTATGGAATTTCCACCATCCCAAAACAGTGTGTGGTTAACCATCTATCTAACCATATTATGCAGAGTCCTAGCAGACTAGGGCTACTCCACCCAATCTGTGCATATCTGTCATCAGCAGATCTACTAGACATGTGATCATGATATTCACCTCGTTATGTTTGTCTCACTAATTTTTATGGCTACTCAGGATGACTTCTACAACTACCTGAGGCGACTGGATTGCTCTGATGTTGAAGTATATGCTATTCCAGAGGGAACAGTTGTTTTCCCTAAGGTCCCTCTTCTGAGAGTTGAAGGGCCAATTGCTGTGAGTACCCTCAAACTGGTCTTTTCTTTTCGCTTTTTAGTGCATCTTTAGTGATTCATTTGTTATGGAAGGATTTTACATTTAAGTGTTAAGAAAATGGTTCTAACAGGTATTATTTTCCCAATTCAGGTGGTTCAATTGCTGGAAACTCCACTATTGAATCTCATCAATTATGCATCACTGGTGGCAACAAATGCAGCAAGGCATCGATTTGTAGCTGGGAAATCCAAAATGCTTCTTGAGTTTGGGCTTCGTCGGGCTCAGGTTTTCTTTTCCTTTTTTTTTTTTGGATCCATGTTAGTTTTATATTACGTGGAGAGGGTTATTTTCTTAAAGATATCTTTATTGGATGTAGGGGCCAGATGGTGGAATTGGAGCATCAAAATACTGCTATGTGGGAGGATTTGATGCAACAAGGTACCCTCTGCCATATTGACTATTGAATTCTTTTCATGGAAATCAACATTTTTCATTGGTAGTCATTTCCTTTAGATGGCTAATGAAGTTAATTTAGATTGATTTTCACATGTTTAAGGATGTGCTTGTTTTGGGCTCAGTGGAAACATTGTTTCATCCCATTTGAATGTGTTTGGCAATGGAAACTTAATGATTACCTCTAAATCAGGATACACTACCCAGGAAAGTTAGCATTTCACGATTTAAATTCATTCTCTCATGGGCCCTGGCCTTCACATCTCCTCAACCAAATTTATTATCATTTTCTTATATTTCTCCTACTTATTCTTGAATCATAGAAATAAAATTTGCTTTATTTCCTTTGTGCAAGTTTTTTTTAACCTTATACCAAATGCAGTTTACCAAAAACTTATACGGCTTAAATATCTATTATAACAAATGTTACTCCAGCAACTTCTCACCCATTTTTTTGACCTCAAACTAAATGACCCTAATTCTAAATGATCATTCTATTGTGATGGTTTCATTCTTGTATATATCACTGTGTGTGTTTCGTCACCAAGAAAGAGCTAAGAGGGCTGATTGAACTTTATAAGAAGTTATCAATTACTTGAGCTGGCACAGCAATGAAGTAGTTATATTTTCACATTGGTGTCACTTGTTCAAAACACTGATATAGTCTTTTGGCCGTGTCGTGAAAAGGGTTCCCCAGACACTGCAGAAAAGGCTAGAACCCTGTCAACTGGTTTTGATGATACAGTAGATTTGCTTGGTTGATCTGGTGAAATAGGTAGACTTTAGTAATGGTTAAGAGCTTCCTGGATCAAATTACTGTTTTGTTGTACCATCATTGGTTTTTGTATGTTAGTTATTTGCATCTATCCTAGATGTTATTGATGTCAGGTGAGGGCACTAGTATCCTACTTTTAATCAATATGAAGATCAATTGAAACATATTCATTCTGTCTTCTTTTTTTTGTCATTCTGTGGCTTTTGTACTTTATCTGAGAAAATTGTTTCTAGACTTATTTCTGCTCTGTGCTTTGCATTGGCAGCAATGTTGCGGCTGGGAAATTGTTTGGGATACCTCTTCGTGGAACACATTCCCATGCATTTGTGAGCTCATTTATGGTTCGTAATTCTCACCAGAAATATCATTGCATCAACATTTGTTGTTGTGAGGGACAACCAATTCACACATAATTGAAATCTGGAATGCAAATCTATTATGCTTCAATGTAGCATCTGTGATGTCCTTGCATATTCCTAAAAGTCGTGTTGTGGCTCTGTTCCTTTAGTATGATCTTTCAGTTGCTTTTCTATAAGGACCACTAGTTCTTTAGCAATGTTTCGACTTCCTTTTTAAGGTGCCTAAATCCTACTTTCAACCTATGGCGTTTTCCTGTTCAATAACCTGATATTACTTGATAGAGGAAAGGGTTTATTGTGGTTTAACTAACTAGCATAGGCACATATTATACCTTGGAAGGGCTATTTCCAGTTTTTTGAATGCATGAAAGCACCTCAAGTCTAAGGTGTATCATTGGTTCATTTCCTTGGCTTAGTCCCTGAGAAAGCACTGTTGTTACCTCTATTTTATTTAACATGTGCGCCATTGTATCATTTTTTTGGCTTTGTTACAATCGTTTAAGGCATGGTAACTTCCTATTCATTTTGATTTCTGTAATGTTTACTCATCTTGCAAGTGTTGTGTTGAGGTTGCTCAAGATTTACTCCCTTATTTACAATGTTAACCTGCTTTTCCGAAATGCTTCTACTTCAAAGTAAAAATTGTGTCACCTTAGAGTTGTCAAAACTCGCCAAGTTCTAAAATGTGATCGGATTATTGCTGAGAAGTTTACTCACTGATGCCATGAAAAGTTGTCATTGCCTTGAGGAATCATATAAAGGCCCTAATTTCTTTTACACTGGACAACCTCTCTTATGTGTGGATTTTAAGTCATTGTTTACTTATTTTATCCAGTGATTTGCAGAGTCCCGATGAGATCATAGAGAGAATGCTTCCAAGCTTTGATGGCTCAAGTAGCTGTGATGATTTTGTGAGTTTGGTTCAGACATGGTTAAGCAAGATTCAGGTGGTGTTGTAATCTACCTCGCAGATTCTTTACGTTAGTATGATATGTTTTATTGACAGCTGTTCAGATTACTTTCTTTGAAAATGTCCTTGTTGCTCTGAAGAAATGTTGGCCTGCTGTATTATAGATGGCAACTTCTTTATGGTTTGCTTCCTCTCTTTTTTACTTGCAAGCATTTCCTTGCCTTCTCGAAAATTAGGTTGAGTAGCTTATGTGTTTTTCAGCATTTTCGATCTATGGTTTTTGACTTGTATTACCATTTGAATATATGTTTTCCTGTTTCTGGACGGTCCATGTGATTACATAAGCACTTGTGCACATAAGTAGTGAAGAACATTCCTTGTATCTGATTTAATGATCCTGAAAACAAGGGCATACCCCCTTGCAGCATTTCACTGTTAACACGCATATAACATCACATGTGCATATTAGAAGATAAACTATGGGTTCTTTTATGTGGCTAAGCTCATGTTGTATGATAACAATTTGTGATGAGAAGTGCTACAACTGGAGGTGAACATTTGAGAGGTGACGTGTCAAGTCGTTCTTATAATAACTGAAGACAATGAGTCTTGGGGATTGTTTTTTACTAGCGTAAAATGTTTTTGCACTGTATTATTTATTTCAATAATAAAATTTCTAACTAATTGTGTGTCTAATGGATTCTTGGATCTTGTATTTTTCTTTCTTCACTTGGCTGTGTCCTATTATTTATCTAGTTTTTTTTCTTCCCTGTAACGTTATCCAGTTGGTTAATTAGGCTTGCTTTGCAGCGTGCAAATTCATCACATGGAAGTTTTGGTGAGACCAATCAAAGTGAGCTAGCTGCTTTCACCTCTTATGCGTTGGCATTTCCTAATAACTTTTTAGCTCTTGTCGACACTTATGATGTAAGTGAGCAATTTTGTATATCTTCTAATAATGTTCTATTTAGCATGGAGTTAGTCCTCTAAGCTTCCCCTTCCCCTGTGCTTTTGAACTACATGTTTTTTAAATTAGATGCTTTTTTATTAGTGAAATATTTAGGCATTGAAGATGGGCAATTATAATTGTTTATAGGAACTTTTGTAAGGAATTTGGTTGGTTCTTTTGCTTGGGAATTTGACTAAGATTTTATTTTGTTTCCTAGTTTGTGCCTTTTTAAGAGCACTCTGGTAGCATGATTGTATGTTATCTCAGATAAAAATTAAAACGTAAATTTTAATAATTGAGTTTATATTGTACTCTGTTTTTCAGTGCGCATTTTATTTGGTATGAAAATCATTGATTTGTTTACGATGGAATTATCTTACGTTAGAGCCCTGGTTTCCATGGCAACAGGTTATGAGGAGTGGTGTCCCCAACTTCTGTGCAGTTGCTCTAGCACTCAATGATTTGGGGTATGTATGAAAGAAGTAAACATTTTTTACCTTTTTTACTCAACAATAGATCCTTTTCATGTGAGCATTTGCACTGGTGAGACTATCATACAATGTTGGCACAGTGAAAGCAATGCCCCTTGAAATATTGTTGAACCTGTCCTTACATTCAGTATTTTTTTGGCTCAAAGTAACGACTCTACATGCATAACCTGCCCTGTTATTGGTGCCTGAGACTTTTATCGCTGAAGTAAGCAATGCAAGTCTGAGATGACAAAAAATGCTCTTTACTTCATGCTTTTTTTACTGTGCCCTGGTAAGTTTGTTAAACTGAAGTCTGAAAAGGATTATAATGACGATGAAGGAAATGCTGGTTCCCATTATAGAGATATATTGGTTTATCGATTCTGCCATGATTGCGCTTAGATTTTTCGGCAATGGCTCTAGCTTAATGAAATGAACAACAAAAACATAATACCATCACCGTGCATGTTTGAAGCCTTGGTGCATTTGTGAAGCCTTGTTACTTAGATAGTTCTTAAACTTACTGTGCATGGAATCTGGAATCAGTGAGTACAATGGTGAAGGTGGCTGCCTTTCCTTTGTTTGCTATTATATCTCATGCTTGGTTCACTACTGTGTGAATGTTCCTTTTAATTGTCTTCTTCCTATTTGATGACATCTTGCTGTGAAACTTACTGTGCAAACATCAAGCTATGCTAAGTTTTTGACACTTTGTTTATGTGATTTGCTGAGCAGCTATAAGGCAGTAGGCATTAGGTTGGACTCAGGTGACCTAGCATATTTGTCTTGCGAGGCTCGAAAGTTCTTTTGCTTGATGGAAAGAGAATTTGGAGTGCCAGATTTTGGCAAGATGTGTATTACTGCCAGTAATGATCTGAATGAGGAAACTTTAGATGCATTGAACAAACAGGTAATCATTCTAAACCATGAAATCGCCTCAGAATTTAACAATGGGATTCGGATAGGAAGCAGAATGAAGTTTTTACATAAATTCTAAGATATTTAATTTCCTTTTGGTAAGAAATCTATTTCCTGAGCGGCTTGCTCTGTTGTTTGACATGTTTTGTGATCTCGTTTCCTCCACAAATTCAAAATGGAAACAAATAGATGATCTATATAAGATCTTGCTTTTTGTATCCTTTGATACGAAGAGATAAAGATGGCATTGATGTATATTTCATAGGCATGGTTCTGATTTCTCTATTTTTTTATGAGTACGTTTCTGTGTTCTCCTCCCTTTGACTAAGACTTACTCATGTAGTGCTACTTAAAGGTGATATTCAGATGTCGTGGTTACTGAAAAATTGTGACACAGGTAAGATTGTTGAATCACCATTAACATTCTCAATCTTGCACTTCGAGTGCATTATACTTGTATTTGGTAGGATGTGCTCAAAAGTTCTTACATTTACCAATCCTAGTTTCATTGTCACAGTATTGGCATTCCTCACCATACACATGCACATGAAGATTCTCACCAAACGCATACATGGTCAAATTACATACACATACCATGTATGTAATTTGATTTGCAAATGACTTGGAACTAAGATACCAATATTCTAATCCGTAGCATTTTGTGATTAAAATTCTTGGTACAGAAAGAAATGGAATAAAAAGGAAAGAACATGCATTTTATTGTACCCAGTGATGACTAGATTGTTTTGGCAGGGTCATGAGGTAGATGCATTTGGAATAGGAACCAATCTGGTCACTTGCTATGCTCAAGCTGCTTTGGGTTGCGTTTTCAAGCTTGTCGAGATAAACAACCAACCTCGCATCAAACTTTCTGAAGATGTTACTAAGGTAAGCAAATTCTAGTGGGATTCACTATTCATATTTTTGGATTTTAACCTCTATTCGGGTTCTAGGTCTCTATACCATGTAAAAAGCGGTGTTATAGATTATATGGCATGGGAGGCTACCCTCTTGTGGACATAATGACAGGAGAAAATGAACCGTCTCCGAAGGTAATCTATCTTTTGCAGATTCTTTTTTCTTTGTGTTTGCAAATCTATAGTCATTGGACAATGCCTTTTCCTCTCAAATCTTATTTAGCTGTAGTAAATTGCATCAATTGTATATTTTAGTTCAGATCTGATATGGAAGTATAAGACAAAGTGTGTATTTTATTTTGTTAAAACTGCAGGTTGGAGAACAAATACTGTGCCGTCATCCTTTCAATGAATCAAAGAGAGCTTATGTGGTTCCTCAGCATGTTGAGGAGCTTATGAAGTGTTATTGGCCCGGGAGCACAGGTAGGAGTGTGTCATGGTTGTGAATAACCCTTTGCACAATTTGCTTAAGCACTTGGTATAAAGAATAATTCTCACACACAAGGCTCCTGTAGTGGATGCAAAATCGGGGAAGTGCAAGACACTGGGTAAGTCGTGGGGTGTTAGCATGGCGTGTCTAATTGGAGCACCCAACAGGAAGGCTGTATTCCCCTCCAACTCAACCATTCCTAACTAGTCGTTGAAAATTATCTGTTAGGCATGAGTACCTTCGTAATGTTGCACTAATCCTCTCATCTGCAGGCACATTTGTGTATGTAGACATCCTTATTTCCCACATTAGATATCCAAATTAATAATAGCATAGAGTCAACATATTCTAAGGATTTGGTTTCTAGCAACTCAATTTAGCAAGTCGTCCAATTTTTGGAGAAGGGAACGGAAAGAGTCATTTCCATATTAAATCAGCTTTACATTTAGTCTTAGGAGACTTCCAACGAGTATCTGAACTCCTTTGTTTCTTGAAGATGAAGCACGAGAAGATTTACCACCTCTTGAGGACATCAGACAGCGATGCATTAGACAGCTGGAGCAAATGCGGCCTGATCATATGAGGAGGCTTAACCCAACACCCTATAAGGTACTGCAAATCTCTCTGCCCAGATTGCTCCTATAGGTTATATTCGGCTATTGCAACAATGACAATTTGTATTTCAATGCAAGCAGGTGAGCGTGAGTGGAAAATTGTACGACTTCATTCATTTCTTATGGCTCAACGAGGCACCAGTTGGTGTTCTGCAGTGAGAAGAGGCTCAAACTGGATTACATGGAGCAGTGTATGAATCCAGGTGAGCTGAAGTTCCTGATGTAGCTGCCAATCTACTTATAAAATCTACATCGGATTCTTCAGTTCATGTCATTTTTTCCATATCTAGGAATCATGATTTGTTTACAAAATAATTGATTGCTTGCCTTGAAGCTAATAAAGTTATTGATTACTCTCCACACTGGTCGAACAAATTTTCAAATAATTTTATAAGTGGTTAAAGTTGAGCATTATTCCAAAAGGCGAGCTTAACCTGCATGGAACAAGGGCCAGTCCCAAAGGTTAATTGAGTAGAGGAAATTTAAGTGATTGAGAACTAATGTGAAATTTTTGAAATTCAACTCAATCGATAAATTTGCACATCATGGAACTAATGCGGCCCTAATGACTTGCATATGACTTTTTGCATTTCCGTAGGTCTCATAAAAAAATCAACGATCCCCTCTAATTTTTCAATTAAGTGCATGATCGATTGTAGATGTTTCTTTTTTTTCCTACCAATTTTTAGAAGGAATTATACAACAATGGTGTATGGATTTCTACGCTATTTAATATATGCCATTACACACACACAAAAGAGCATTATTTATCATTTCAAACTGTTACAATGAGATCCTTCAACTGTACCCAACCATATGCACACCGGTCCCGAATCTTTTGAACCGTTGCTGCTGCCAAATCAACCATTGGCCGAATCCTGGTCAGCTCTTTATCCAGTGATATTCTAGAGCTGCTCTCCATCTGCAGAACTCACCAAGCATAAATAAAAAATAAATTCAAAAAAGTATACGATGAAATGATAAATCAACGAGTTAGAAAATAAATAATAAATAGAAAGTAGTGACAAGATAATCAACCTTTTCTACACAGCGTACGGTATCCAACAAATAGCAGAAGTACGTCAGTTGCTTGTATAGATCTGCTTCTGCGTACTAGTAAATGAGAATTCAATTCAAACCTCAGTAACTCAATCGGGATGCTTTAATAAATAAAATAAAATAAAATCTATTGTTTGCAGTTCAAAGTTTGCGATGAAAACCTTTCTTACAAGACGACCGTTGCAGCGAGGGTAGTTTGGACAAACTGTTCCTTTCTCGGAATCACCTATAACCCGAAGATTGAGAAGACGTGTGGTGCAATTACAAGTTTCATCATCGCACTGAAAGTGAATTAAGAATAAATTATAACCACAGACTAGATTCAATAATCATTCAATAACTTTGAGGAGATTACCGTCATTAGGCCTTTGTAGTATCTTGACACAAACCTCTCCGCTTGGCTTTTAACCTGACATAAAAAACAAGGTTACATACACACGAGTCTTGAAATCTGACACAGCATGCTGATGGTGATGCCCATCAATTTTTTTTAACCGAGAATGTCATACAAATTTACACTTTGAACATCCAATATGAATCTAAACTCGAGCCATCAAACCCGCGCATACACAAATTTCTGATTTTATGACAAGTAGCATCGTAAACTAATTTGAAAGATGATTCCAGAACCTCGAGGTTGATTACTCCCAAACTCTGGAAGACGGTCTGGAACTGTAGTGATCATAAGGCATCAGGTTATATGGGAGCCTTTGTAGAGATGCACGGCCGGCGCAGAAAACACAAGGCTCACCAAAAGCCCCTACTCAACAAACACCAATCCAATAGTTGGGCTCATAGAACTTTTTCTCCATTCTTTTTTGTTATTTTGGCCATTTTCACTTGTATTCCTTATTAATCAAACCACATTCGCCAACTAGAACATCTATTCCTAAACTTACCGTCTACAATTTGATAGATACCTGGTTGGCTATCACTGCAGGAGACATTCTACCCATGTCACCTTCCTCTGGGCATTTTGGGCAACGTAACACACGCCAGAAGTTGTATGTAGAATTCTCTACTTGTGGCTCCGTTGGCTTCTCACGAATTGACATACGAAGATAAGTGAAAACAGCAGGGCAGTTGAAAGTAACAGAGCAGCTGGCACACGACAAGATCAATGGTTCACAGTCCTGGTATCTGCAAACAAAATGTGATGTACATCAATATTTGCTATTTTCAATTCTCAAAGAAATCACTTCGCTGAATTCCGCAGCTTTGCTGTGAATATAGTAGGAAACAAACAATAATTAGAACCCCAGAACTTCAAGTTTAAAGAAAGAGCCTTTTAGAAAAAAGAGGAGGCATTCCCTTAGAAATCATCTGTAGATTTTGACATTTGTTCATCAAATTATTCTCCTAGTATTCAGTTTCATAGAACGACAAAATTCATCATGAAAAATAACCTTACATCCAAAAAAAATTACAATCAAAACACCACTGGGAATGAGAGACAATTACCTCTCCTCATCATTGGCAGCAAGTAACAGTGACTGAGAATGATCATTGCGGACAGCGTCACTTGACTTACTTTGGAACTACAACATCATCTTCTGTAAGTGATCAGTAGCAAAGGAAAAAATCATCACTAATAAAAGTTAGATGCCTTAAATGATGTGCTTGCCTTTGATGAGTCAAGCCCTAGACAATCAGCCAATCGCTCAGGGCTTGTTCCCTGAATTGAAGCACATAGACGGGATACAACGGGATGAATTTGCTGTGACAGGTAGTAATCAATGTCTATCATCCATTTCCCATCATCGCTTTTCAATTCATCAGGATGTCTAGCACGCTGTGCAATCCCAGTTGAACCACCTGAACCAGACTCCTGTTCAGAAACACACATATGGCGTCAGAAATACAACATCAGTGTTGCTGATTATATTGGAGTCAAAGTCACTAGCTCTCATACCTGCTCAAAGCAGATTATGTAAGGCACTGTATCACCAACAGAGCAACCAGAAGAATAACCACTTTGCTTCAATCGCAGAGCCACCTAAACAATAGCTGAGAGAAGTTAATTCCATGCGATGAATCACGGAAACATTTAGAACAAAGAATATGAGATAAGATTAAAAGGTAATATCTATCGACAGGAATCAAAGAATTTCTCACGACACACCATAACATGCGGTTGGTTTTTCGAATCCGGGTAGGCTTCAGGAGGTTTAGTAAGTGTCTTAGTGATAATATATTTCTCCAGCGCTACTTGCCCATTCCTCATATCCTCCTGCACCTGTTATGTGAGCATATGTGCTGAACATCAATTACTCTTTCTGAAGAATTATCAGCAAACAAGACTTCTGCACTGCAGAATGCAGAGTCAAGGAAAACCGTTTTCAAGTTTATAGACATTTGTACTGCAAATTATAAAAATTTAGAAGCAAAGTAAAAGAGATTTCACTTTATGGTTCCTCCATGCCAGTATGCCACTCATTCAATTGACTTCCAAAAAATTTAAGAGCTCCTTTGGATAATTATCATCTCTAATGGGTTAATTGACGATAGCCAAATTCTTATCTTTTTACATCCCAAATTAGTGACCTAAAGCTGAACTTTTCCTCTTGGAAAACATAATCCTAATATATGTGTTAATATATGTGTCAATACCCAAGATCCAGAATTTAATAACATATTTACTCTAACATCAACTGGAAGAACCAGAAACCATCATATTGTTGAGTGAAGTTCAAGCCCATAAAAGCGTTCAGCCCCTGCCCCCATCGACCCCGAGATTTTCATGATAAGCAACAATATAGGAGTATATGCAACACCATAACTTACCTTTATGAGAGAGTTATGTATTGATTCAACAACATCTTCACATGACCTGCAAGAATAAGAGTAACAGATATGGTGAAAAGTTACACATCCAGATAATTCCTGCAACATAAATGACTTATAGAGTTATACACCATACCCTCCTGACAAAATTTGAGTGAGGCAAAAGTCTCCCACTTCCTTGGATAGTAAGCTCCAGTCTCGGCGGACCATGTCAAGACCTTTCCGTTCAATTACCTGAACCATAAGTTAAGACCTTGATCCCGTTCAAGAGCAGAATAATGAACACTAAGCACAAAGAAATACCTCATATGGTATGCCATCCTTGAACTGCACCTTCACAGCTGCATATTTCTTCTTCTTCAGAAGCAGCATTCTCTTGTACAAGCCATCGAGATCAATTTCGAGACACTTATACTTCTTGTTAACCTAGACACAGACAATATGGAGATTACAAGTCACTTACACCTGACGCAGAGCATCACAAGAGGGTAACCTAAAATTATGGTCAAATCTGTAATACATATCAAACACCAATCTTCTTGAGCCACCCATCCATTAAAGTTTCAAATTTACAAAACTGCGCTCTGAAGTTCAAACCTTTTATCATGGCAACATCTTGTGTCTTTCACCATCTTTAAGAAGTATGAATGTTCTTTTACCTTAAATAAAAATAGACCAAGGGATTTCATGACTTGAATAAAAAATGCAGATCTCTTACTGTAACTCTACCGGTGTCACTTCAAAGGAGAATCAACATAAGTTCAATTCCATTTTGCAGGACACAATTCCAGTGTATTTGCAATGAAGGAGACAAATTGGTGATGTTCAATATGTACAAAGTGCATGATTATGGCATCACCTCTTGGATGACTTTCCCAGCAATCGCTTTTGCTTTTGCAATATCATCTAGTCCACTGTAAATCATAATTGAATCCGTATCTCCATAGATCACCTGCATCCTTCAAGAATTGTGTTATTTTTACTGATATAGCACATTGCGGAAGGCAGTGTAATTATATTCTTTCAATGCCGAGGAATGACCTCTAAGTTCAAATTTTTTTGGACAAGGTCAACGGTACTCTGTAGAATTTCTCTTCCCTGAATGAAAACCACATGAGTTTGACAATGTTCAAACCAGAAATTTCATGCTTTCTAACTTCAGCATAGGCAACATATTATACTTACTTGCAGTGTTATAAGCTCTGCAAGAGGCTTTGCATAAAATCTTGAATTGGAAAACCCAAGGCATCCATACATACTGCACTATCCACGTCAGAATGTATAAATCGAAAAACCATTACAGCAAAGAAATGTTACTTTTGCAAGCCCATGAACCAACACTGAAGCCATAACAAAAACCTGTTCGCAGTGAGCTTTAGAGCCTGCTGCTGAATGTCGAGCTGCTGGACCTTTAGACCAGATGCAGTCTTCATCCATGACTTAACCATTCTCCTCCTCTCAACCAAATTTTTCAGCAACTGTTCAGACAGTGAAAGCACATGTCAGCACCTACTTATGCTAAAAAGAAAAAGGAGGAAAAACATACACGGAATGCAAATCCCTAATTGTAAAATTAATGTTTTTTCAAGGAGAACAGAGAGGAAATACCACCCTGAACACCAAGAAAAAATAACAGACAGCTAAGTTTAATGTCTCATGACTCTTGTCTAGTAGTTCGTTTTGCAATAAATCTACTGGTGAACATAAAGAGTAACTGCCAATTACACTTATTTTTTATGTATTGAAAAGGAAAAAAAAATCCTTAATGAATGATCAGAGACAAGGATTCATTATAAAGGAAGAGATCATACCTCTGGTAGAACTCCAGTAGTTTTACTGGATGGTAAAGTGGGGACTAATCCATCTGGAGATCTTTCAACTGTAGTAAAGCAGATATTGTATTCCTGCAAAATCAATTCAAGTCCCAATGCTCACAATAAAATCTAAAATCAGCCTCAACTCCATGTACTTTGCACTACGGTGAAAAAGAAAAGAAACAAAAAAAAAATGTCATTGTACATATTTCTTTTTGAGAAGCAGTAAGATTCTACATATGATTTGGCCTTCCTACTAAAACTATGGTCCATCTTGAAAAGAAAAAATATTATAGGAGTTCAATCCACTGACATCTTTTTGATATGAGGAGAAAAAATATAAATTGTTTTTCACTTAATTCTAGACAAGGTTTGGCTCTTCATTTACAATGTGAAAAAAAGTGATAAATAATGAAGTTTCATGGTGAAAGGAGAAACACGAAATACAATTTTAGGAAGAAGGGATAACACATGCGCTGGTGTATAAGTATGCATGTCTTGTAAGAAAGAGAGAAGGGACGAGGATGTGTGATTAACCTGAATAATAGAAGGGTATAGGCTGTTAAAGTCCAAAAGTAAAATATATTTATCATATAATCCCTTTTTTGGCTCTAAAACCAACCCTCCTGCATAGGCAGGACCCTTTTTGCTTTTTGCATGATCATTCTGTGAAGTATCATTATCCAAAATAGTATCATCAACATCCAAATCGCCAACGTTTCTGTCATCGGCATTATTGTTTATCCTTCGCTTTGCTGTTTTCATTTCTTTTGTATGAGATGAAATCTTGTCTGGAACAATGTACTTTTTTCCATGGAATGCATGCAATAGAAGATACTCTACTCTCTGTGCCCTAGCACCCTGCGGAAAACATATAGCAACCTAGATAATACATCCAAGAGAGAAGATAAATGTCTAAAGAAAGAAAAGAACGCATACTCACTTGAAGAGTTTTCCCCCATAGATTGCCGCTGATATTGGTCAGCTGTCGAGTAAGAGGAAGAATACTCAAATGAAACATGAGTTCCATAGATAACCATGCATCTGTCTCACCATATTCAATCTGTATGCATTATAATCTATAAGTATGTGAGAGTTATCATATGTCAGCACAATATGGAGCAGAGATAAATTTCCATTACAGTAAGCAAAGTGTTTGACTGGTATAAGATTAAAAAAACCAAATTACAGCGCAAAGCGGGTCCAAACACAATGAGTCATTTACAAGACAAAGCTCATACACTAGTCTCTGCTAATTGGACCGCATGCAACTTGTCTTTATAAATAAGATGAGGTGACTCGTCTTCATCAAGATATCTGATATTCAGTACATATCATTCAAAGAATGACCAAATCATCAAAGGAAACAATTCCTCTTCTTTACAAGTACCCCTCCTCGCCCATATTTTGGTACTGCAAAGGAGGTTTTGTTGATTCCATTAAGGGATGGGTGTATTTACACATATTGACTTGCTCTTCGCTGGTGTTTGGACAGAAATTGTCAAAGAAAGTGAAATGGTGAGGGGTAAAAGAGTATCGTATTATCAGTTAAACTAGACTATGAACACTTTCTCATACATTTTCGCAGAAATTTCAACTGCCATCCTTGCCTAACAAGTAACAACCGACTGTATTCGAGCTAAATATATAACCCAAGATAATGTTCTGACTGGTTATGAAAAATGATGGGACCACACATCAATTTCTATCCTTGTCTCTAGAACCAAAGAGTTCAAAATCATTAGAAAAATAGAGTGATTTGTTACTGGATAAGCATCACTACCTACCAGTTCCAAAAGGGATTCTGATGTTTGAAACATGCGAGGAATACCATGTGGACCAATCTCCATGCGATCTTTGTTCAGCTGAGTCTTGGCAAGCTGTGTCAAGGAATAACTAACCTGGAAGAACAAAGATGATAAAAAAAAAGGAACTAAGCAACTAGGATTCACTTAACTTGTGCCTTCATGGTGCAGTAAAGTTAGACCGGAGAAGCAATATGCCTCCTAATTACCATTAAAAGAAATGTAGCATACCTCTTTCAACAGATCGCGAGAAGACAAAAATGTATCACATAATAGCCGACCAGCAATGCAAGACATGATCCCTGGACTTGCTCCAGATCCAAAAATAACACTTCCTTTTGTAAGCTTAGGCATCATGGAACGTTTAAGACGGCCTATTTTGGACCACATGCTGCTTGGCACTCTGCAGGCCTGCATAGTATTTGTACACGTGCATTTTAAGGATGATGTGCATATAAATTTGATCGATGGGCAAAGAGTGAAAGCTCACATTTGGGATAATGTAGACAGGAGAACAACAAACTAAACAATTAACAAACATGCTTCTTTCACAGTCCACAATCGAAGAGATCCTAAAAACCAATGTTCCGGAGAGATCTATGTTGGCACTCAGAATCTTCCTTTTTTAGTAACATAATTCAGAAACATTGCAATACCAGACAGGAACCCACTCAATGTTTCAACATCATGGACCTTGCTTTTAAATTTACATAAGGCACTTTCATATAAAATAAAATAAATAAAGATTGCACTGATTTGCACATAAGGTAGCAGGGTACAATATTTGTCATCCAAAACTCTAAAATCACAAATTTTCTGCAGTACTTCGGAAAACTTATCACCACTAGAAGAGGATACAAATCATAAGTTAATTTTCTGAAAAGTAGAAAGCAAATTCTCACCTGAGCCCTGTGGAGGAGGATCTCCAAGTCAAAACCAGATATGTTATGGCCCACAAGAACATCACTATCTAACTTGTGCAATTCAATCATCAGACGATTTAACAGAGCTCTTTCACTGCAACATTAATGAAAGAAGTACTCCAATGTCAATATTTATATGGCAGTAAGCAATCTGCAAGGACAAATCAATAGTATTGATATAGTCTAGAAATGAAAATAACCTGCTTTCAAAGCCCAACACATTCGATCCAGCTTTTAAATTCCTATCTGTTGTCACTTTGGTGAACCCCATTGGAAATATTCCTCCATCAAGCTTGCGAACAACAGAAAAATGGCTCAATATTCCAGGTTTTTTCCATTCTGATGCCAACATCGGACTGTCAATCTGAAGGGTTAAACAGCATAAGTGCTGACTACCAGACAAAGCAAAAAAAGAATTGGATCTAGTATGTTGTTAAGCTAGAATAACGGTGAGCAGAATCTTTCAAAATATTGATATTCTGCACAATAAGTGGAGCATTACTGCACTTTATGATACGTGTGCACACATAGAGACGTAGAAAAACTCATACAAAGCTTAGAAACATCAAATGGATTTGAAATCCTCACGAAGAACCTTTGGTCAATGCACGACTGATTAGTCAGTCCAATATAATTAAACTAGAAAAGAGAACATGCGCTCCACAGGATAATGACTTGATAGAAAACAAGATGAAAATTATAAACTACATGCCCAAGATCAAGCTGAAACAACAATGCTAACAAAAGCTTCTGAACAAACCTTAGCCTTGTGACAGCATATGACAGATGCAGAAACAACTTCATTGACATTCTGTTTCTCATTGATGATAGTTTTCAAATTTATTGCTGTAACAACCACAGGAGGAATCTCTACGCTGTTCTTAGAGGAAGATCCAGTCCGTATGTCTTTTGGGGAGTCAACAGTAATCTCAAACTTGCACCAGCTAACCTGCGCAAGTTTTTAAAACTAGAAGTTTTAAACATACTAAAAATGGTAATACGCATGAACAAACACCACAAAATGCCTAAACAAATAAATCTCACCCGTTGAGAAGACGAACAGATAGAAAATTTTGAAACCGATAGCCAAGAAGGTCCTTTTACCTTCCTTTTCACAAGAAAAAGCTCCAAAGCACTGCATTGTCACCTTTGTCAGTAATCCTTTATTTCTTTCAGAATGGGAGCAGCAAACAGCAATGAGGGCCAGATTATTTGAAATAGAAACTTAGTAAGAATTATGTTGTATTAAAGAGAATATAAGCTCATTTTCCTCAGTTTAACATTCCCATTCATGGGTAATGGCGGGGTCAAAGCCATGCATTTAACAAGTCAAATGCAACAGTATAGAGATTTGCGAGTTCCATGAATTCAATTTATATCCAGGTAATTTAGGAGTTTCTTCGCAAGACTGACCAAGAAGCAGAAAACAAATTATGCATGCAATACTATTCAACCTTTAAGGCTTTGCATCTACATAATTACTACTATGAGTGGAACAACATGTGAAAGTAATAAATAAATAAAAAAGCATACCTGCTATGAGTTCCAAGCAGAGCACAAAAAGTTTCTCCCCTTAAATTCGCTGGAAGTGGTGTGTCCTGCAATAACAGAATTCATTATAATATTCATTACCAGCATAGTCAAAAAAAAATTACACCAGCCGATAATAGTATGTTATGTGAACAGTGGGTTCACAATGCACTTTAGGAACAGTCGTTCAACTCCATAGTGATGAAATATGCATACCCATAGAAGACATCAGGAAAAACTGGCTGCCATTACTCCATAGTTTAAATTAATTCATCATGTGGGTTTAATGACATACCTTGAAGGGATAATTGATCTTAAGTATGTAATTCTCCCCCACAGGAACATCAGCACAATCAAACGCGTATCTTCTCTGTTAGGAGTTCACAAAGTGAAAGAAATAGGCAACAAAATGATGAAAAGAACTCTGTCAAGAACTTTCAATTATAAAATAAGACACAGTAGTACATTAGCTAGACAAGGCACTTTTGTTAGGTGAAAATGATAGAGTGGGCATACCTTAACTGGTGCCATACTAAAACTGGAAACATTCAGATTTAACAACTGAGTGGCTATTTCATTCTTTAATCCCGAGGCCATGTCCTAAGAAAGAAAAAAATCTAGATAGAATCAGTGGAAGCAAATGAATAATGAAGCTGGGGAAGAATCCTTGGACGGTAAATATGTGAAATCATACTTGCAGCTTTGTACGAAATGCAGTGGTAGAAATACGAGATTCTTGAACGTCTTTCTCAATCTTCATCATCTCATCAGCATTAAACATAGAACCACTAGGAATTGCATAGACACATCTCTGCATGTTCTTTACAACCACACAGCAACTTTGATATGTGTTTCTAGCTTTGACCTAAATTACAGCAACAGATTAGCATGACAAGTTACTGGTTGATCCATGCCTTTGCATATTCTTGAATGGAGTAGAAAAAACTCTAACAACCTCATGCAACCATTTCATCTGTGAAAAATGGAAAGAGTATTTAAACAAGAGACATCATTTTGGCACTTGTCTATAAGAATATTACACATGCCAATGGTGAAGGGGATAGCCTACTTGTACAAAGACAAGGAAGTTAAACCAGGAAAAACTAGGGGATTTAAATTTGGAAAACCGCTGGTGTAAAATTCTAAATATGTAAATGAAAGAAAGCACTACAAAGAAGATAAAGTCGTTCTGCATTAAAACAAGGCCATAGGTAAAGAACATGGATAGGAGCTGAACCTTGATTTTAATGCACAGCTATTCCTCATGAGGCATGAGTCAGGATAGCTACTAATTTGTCTGGCTAAGAAATTAGTAGTTGCACGTAGCAAGATGGGACTGGTAATGGGCCCTTTCTATGCCAAGCCGAAAGACAGGCACAACTATGTGCCCTTTGAATGGATTTTTTTCCTTCTTCAGTAAATGTATGAATAGTGTGGATTGATAGATACTACAAAACCTAATAGCAGAAAAAGATAATTACATGCTAGTAATTCTTAATATTACCTTCCCAAAGAGATAGAGATTCCCAGTGTTAGCACCATACAACTCCTCATAAGCATCAATAATGTAGAAAAGCAAACACCCATCTACATCCAAATCAAAATCTGCTTCTTCCTCAGAATTCGAACTGTTCTTTACTTCTTTTGCATCGCCGCCATCCTTCTCATTCCTCACACTCCTTACTTCCTTCCACCCAGCTGTAGCGCTCAATGCTGGATTCTTCTCTTCTGAAATCTTTGCATTCAGAATATAAACCTCCTCCTCCTTCTTGAATGCCACTGGCTCCACTTCCACTTCGACCAGACTCCCAGATTTCTCTTCATCCACATACCTTTCAGACTTACAATCAGAGGAACCGGAAACTCCCAGCTGATCCACATCTTCTGAGTCCTTCACTAAATTCTTCTCCTCAAAAACATGACAATCTGTCCCTGAACCCAACCCACCATCACCATTACTTGAAACATGGCTCCCCTTCTCAACCGTTGTCACGGAATTAAAATCACCAGCAATCAGATTCTCACTCTTTGCATTATTAACTGTGAGAAAAGTAATTGGGTTGTGACTCCTCGCTACCAGTTGTTGTCTCTTCCGCCTCTCTCTTTCGACTTCTTCGGGCCCAAACTCCGCAATAACCTCATCAACAATGTTATCACAAGCCGAAGTCTTAACCCTATCAGATTCCCTACTCTTATTGAACACTGAAGTGGTAAACATGGATGATATCCTCTGCTTCCCCATAATTTCGGCAGCAGCTGATAGAGATGAATTAATCTTCTTAGGTAGTTTCTCCTTTTCTTTCTTCTCCACTTTCTTCTTTTTCGATCTATCACCATCAGATTCATCAGATGATGAAGGCATCCCCGCGAGGGACCAATCCTCTTCTTCGCCCAAGTCCCCGTAGCCGAGGCCCTCGTCATCGACGATAAATCCTTTCGCCTCCTCGCGACGGCGAGCCACCAGGGCTTCATACTCCTCTTCATCGACTGTATCAAATATAGGATTTTCCATCTTGATGTCGTATCTAGCCCTCGAACCGGAGCGGCTGCCACCAGTCTGTAGAGCTTTGAGGCGTTCCAAGGCACTTGCACGCGCAGCAGCCCCCGCACCACGGGTTCGCCGCCGTCCAGAGACATTTGGCTGCTGATCTCCCATCTCTTCTTCTCAATTCGTGTATCTATGTTTCCAATCGCCTCTTTGTTTCTCTGTAGGGTTTGCTGAATGCTGTGAGAGTTGTATGGTTTCGAGTTCGTGAATAGCGGGAAAACCATATAGGTTTGGCGCCAATAAGCTGGCTGGGCCTATTTTCTCAGTCCAAGTACCGCAGTGGGATTTAAAACTTGATAGAGTTGTACCCATTACCCAAACAAGTTTGGACCGAGTGCAAGTTCTCAGCCAAGCTAACCGATTTCTCAAAGCCCACAGCTACAACAATTGCAATTCGCAACCAACTTGGATCAAGTCCACTTTCTTAATGGGCCGATTTACTCAAATTGAAAATCAATTTCTATGTTTACTCAATTTCAAAATCTACTACTATTTCATTCAACTTACTTTTTCGGGATGAGGGCGAAACAACCAAAAAAAGTAAACAAATTGGAAATAATCGTCAAACTTTAATATTGTAATAATTGTCAAATTTTAATGTTATCTCTCACACAGTGTGTTCTTTATATATAAAAAGTTTATGCAAACTCCATAAAAAATAAACAGCTTCTACAGATTATTCTAAACCCAATATTTCATTTTGGAATCTTGCCTCTGAACTCTGATGAGCACTATTTTTACACCATTAATTTCCAAATTCATTTCATTTTGCTTAAAAACAGTAAATCTTTTGATACTTCCACTCATCCCTACCAAAACAAAGCATCTCACCGGATGATCGCCACACCAGAATGTTGATATCAATAAGGAACACCACGAGGAGGCCACAAGAACAAGGAGAGAGAAAGAATGAGAGAGGATCGCGTAACATTTTAGTTAATCTCTTAAGTCGTCTTGCTATTAGGGTCGTTGTTTCCAAAATCAATTTTGGAATTAGGGTTTTGGAGTAATGAGACCAAGACCGATACCCACCCACCACTTTGATCAAAAATAGCATTCTGGATAGCAAATATGTAGAAGGTCGTTACCAAGGACATTTCTTGAAGCAAAAAGGTGAAGACTTGAGGTCTTTTGCATGCTTCCCATTGTTAGGTGATCTAGAGAACTTGCCTTCTAAATGAACTATTCTGTAATGATTTAAGGAAGCTCGAGATCCAATCCTCTGCAGCTATCTTTCTATGGTTAATGCTTGTTGTAGACCCAAAATCTACAATCAATTTGTAAGGTCGGAGGAGTCCTTCGACAACCTGCAAGAAAATAATAGAAGGTCGGTCGTCAGGGGTCACCGGTGTGGTGCCGGCCGTTGACGCTCCGACGATCAAGTCAGATGACGGTAAGAGAATTTATAGTAAGAGAAGTGAAAGGTTAGAGCGAGGGAGCCAAAGAGAGACCAGTTCCTCTTATATTTATAATGGTCGAGCTCACGTGCTGGTCACGTGACTCAGAAGCTATCATGCGCCCAACTTTGGGCCTCTCAGGCCTTTATATGGTTTGGGCCTTTCGGGCCTTTATATGCCTCTTGGGCCTATGCGGCCTACCTCTGTCGATTGGGCCTCTTGGGCCTTCATTTGGAGTGGGCTCGCGGGCCTCTATACGTCGATTGGGCCTGTGCGGCCTGCATATGTCGATCGGGCCTCTTGGGCCTTCATTTGGAGTGGGCTCGCGGGCCTCTATACGTCGATTGGGCCTGTGCGGCCTACATATGTCGATCGGGCCTCTTGGGCCTTGCATAGAATCATATGGACAGTTTTTGGTCCATACAATTTGTCCCCAACTCTCGAAGTCAAGTTTCTTGAGTTTGAGAGTAGTTCAGAGTAGAACCTGTCGATCAAAATAATATTAGTGTTCCATAATAGCGCACTACCTGACATTGACGACTTGTATGACCAATTTTGGAATTTTCGGTGTTGCGGTTGAGCTTTCATTGCAATCGATCGACACCAAGGCTCTTATTTAGGCCTTCCTCACATCATCATTATTGACATTAGTATAAGCATAATTTAATATAGATCACATCATCATTATTGGCATTAGTATAAGCATAATTTAACATAGATAACACCTTTCCTTGTAAAGTGTGGTAACAACTAATCCGAGTTTTTGTTATGGGGTTTGGTTGATCACAATTCAATCCTACAACTTAATTCAACCGACCACAATTTTGGTTCTATATCAGGTTATTCGCATGCCCACTTACCACTAAGCCGCTCGACAATGTCAACTAATCTGAGTTTTATATGCATGATTGACGTTCGACTAGCTTGATTGGGCCCTAGGAAGAAAAAAATAAAAATAAAAATAAAAATAAAAATAAATAATAGGCTGCAAATGAATGCTATCGGTGCCAAAATGCTTTCGGTGCCAAAATGCTTTCAAAAATATTTTCTTTAATTACCCACTCAATGGCTTCTTCTTTTGGACCCTGTTGCTATGAGTTGGTCTGAAAAAGCAATGCTTTTTAATTAGCCACCCGCATGTTATCCACTCAATTGCTTAGTAAATGAATGAATGAATGTTTCGGTCCACCACAATTCATTGATTAACAAGTGCTACCCACTCAAGTGCTTCCTACTCAAGTGTTTAGTAAATAGATGAGTGTTTCGGTCTACCACAGTTCAATGATTAACAAGGTGAACACCTTTATATTATGCCAACCATTTACTGGTGTAAACTACTTTTACTAGTCTAGCTATATTTGGAAAGTGACAATATCAAATGAGGTCGATCGACCGGATCGATCAAATGAAATAGATCTAAAAATTGAGTTACAAAGACCCCGCCAGTACCTAATATTTTATTATATAATAAAATCCTTGGAAAGCTTGCTAAAAATCACATGCATAATAAAGATGTGTATGTTTATACGTAAGTAATATATCCCAATAATCTAATGCTATTAATTAAAAAATAAATAATATGCTAAGGTATACATGGAACACGTTATCATTCCAACACTTGTATTGCCACTATCATTCTAGATATTAAATTGGGTGGTCCCGATTTACATGAATCCAGTCATTCCCACATGTCTTGCTTGGCCATGTTAGTGATAGGTTCCTCCTAAATGCCTAAACCCCTTAAATTTGGATGTGGGTTTGCTCGACAAGGCAAAGTGTCATCCGACATATGTCTGTCTCGCTTGCTTTACCAACTTTTTGCCTTTACTTTCGTTATTTTTGAGCATTTCAAATCCAAAAGATGCCATTACCACTTGTGATAGCTGGCATTGCCACAGACATTTTTTATTAAGTTATCAAATCAAAACTTTATGTATAATTATGCATGCCACTAGTGATACATTTTCTAATAATTTCTATCAGGGTGCTCAATTTTTCTTGCACGTAATCCCATGTCAAAACTTAAAATTTTTATTTATTTATTGTGTATCCCTCCTAACAACGATATCCCTTGGATTTCTGCTTTTGAAGAGCTTCTACTCGTGCGTTTATCCATGAATTGTCTTGATCTTATTCCAGGCTCTCCTCTTTGTTTTTCTCTAAATTATCCAATCTATAAGGTTATCTTCTTCACCTTTCTTTTCCTGCTTATTTCCTTTCTTTTCTATTGTTTTCGGGTCTTTTTGTTTGTTGCTCCTATGATGGTTTTGGAGTCTTGCTTTTGAGGTTGCTTTGACAAAAGTTTGGGTGTCTATTAGAAAAGAACTAATATGAGATTACTGATGGTGTTCCCATTCTTCTGGGTTTCTTTATATGAAGGGTTGATTTGATTATTCAGATTGTTGAGTTCGAAAGGTCTTGCTGAGTATTTTTTATACTTCAGTTGGTAATGATCTAGGCTATTCAAAGGAGTGTTTTCTGACCTTTGGTGTTTGGCTTCTTGGGTTATCGAGGTTGAGTAAATTTGTCTACTTTTGATTCCTATGATTGACGTGAGGAAGATAAAGATCTGATTTGTATGGAGGTGTTAGGAGAATCAGACCTTGATGAAATTAGGAGCGATAACAATGATAGTGCGGTCAACCGCTCACATTATAAGGTCGACCTACCTCTTGATGTTACAAATGTTGGTGATGGTGTGTTAACTCTTGAAGAAGAAAATTGGCTGAACCAAACGGGTTTGACTAGTGTGGTCGAACGACCAAAGAAAAGAAGATCACATGCGGGTATGCGACATTCAGAAGAACTTGATCGACCTGGGCCGAGTAGAGGTGATGCTAGGCCAATTTTTGAGAAAGTGATGGCGTCATACGAGGTGAAGGGTCGCTCCCTAAATATACTACCGAAAAATCCAGCCTCAATAATTAGGGGTCAAGATCTTCTAGCGTTACGCTATGCTTACAAGATTCCAGAACATGTCAACATCAAGGCTCCGGAAGAGAGTGAGCGGATTGATTGGGACCTTCCTGGATGGGTTGGCATGTATGAGGTACCTTTCAAAATTGGCCTCCGTTTACCTATACCGTCGTTCGTAAAAGAGGTGCTTTCGTACTTCAGAATTGCTCCAAGTCAGATTTTACCTAATGGATGGAGGTTACTTCTGTCCATACATTGTCGTCGTGAGGCGGTCAGTCGACCGTTCGGAGTTAAGGAATTTCTACAACTTTATTACATGAAGCAACATCCCGGGGAAGACGGTCGATATAGTATCAATCTTAAACCCAATCGAGGAGGACCCCTTATTTATAATCTGACGTCGAACGATCGTTATTGGAAAAAGAAGTACTTTTGGTTAAAGGGGGAAATGGTTTTTGGTTTTGATGGTGATATGGGGGTTCCTTCTTCATGGCGATTGGCTAGTGAGTTTTTGTTACTTGTTTATTTGTTTGATTATGGTCGACTGAGACTCATTATTCTCCTTTTGCAGGGCGTCTGAAGATTCCACCTCCTATCTGTTCTAATTTCAAAAGAACTCTTGCTAACTTCATTGAAGGTCAGAAGGGAGAGCGCACTTGGGAATTTATCCTAAGTGAAGAGAACCTAAGGAAGAGCACATTGTGGTCGTACGTACAAGATATCCAAGAAGGTATTCCTATCCCTAGACTGAAGGATCTTTCTGTTGTTTTAACATGTATTAGGTCGTTCGAGATACTTCGATTCGACCTTAATTTCACCCGATCTTTGACTATAGAAGAGAGAGGGTTAGCGGACGATACAATGGCTGGTGCTGAACATGTGTTGACTGGGTCGGAGGCTCTTCAACGAAGGAAGGAAGAACGACGACTAGAGAAGCAAAAGCAAAAAATTCAAAAGAGGTCGACCGCATCAAAAGGACGAGACAAGATCCATGCAAATGCTTCTACTAAAGAGAATGAGCATACTGAGGTCATTCTTTCTGACCGTCCTCCTTCACCATCGAGAAAACGTACGCGAAGTGAGAATAGCTCCAAGGAGCAGTATTCTTTTGTCATTCCCTCGTGGGCATCCGCCTTTGATAACTCGGAATCATTTATGAGTGTGGCGGAGAATATGACGTTCCAAAAAGATTTTCATCGTTTTGACAACGTCGACCCCGTGGGTGTCCTCGACTTTGCTGCCGCCAGTGCTTATCGGGTATTTTTATTTATTAATATATTATATATACATATATTGTCATTTAATTATTTTTAAATGATTACTTATTATTTTTCTTACTGTTTCAGTCTTTCGAGTCCATCTTGGCTGCTCGACGCGAGCGTCTTCACCTTCAGGAGGAGGTGGGGAAGTTTGAAGACACCATTTTCCAACTTAAGGTTGACACATCAAAGGCCAAGCAAGGTGAGTTGGATGCTTTGGATCTAGTAGCGAAGTTAAAGGAGGAGAACGACGCTGTTCTTCGAGAAGTGGAAAGTTTGAAGAAAAATAATCAAGAGTTGCAATCAGCCAAGGAGTCGGCTGACCATGAGAACATTGTTCTCCAGAAGAGAGTACTAGCTATTGCGGATGACGCTGTTATATGTACTACTGGGAGGCTAATGAGGGAGTTCAAGGAAGGAAAAGATGGTTCTTGGGAGGTCGACAAAGCAATATCGGAGCATGAAGAGTATCTTCGACTGTTGGATGATGAAGAGGATGAAGATGAAGATGTTGATGATGAGCCTACAGATCACTAGCTCGTTTGCCACAATGTCTTTTTTTTTTTTTTTTTTTTTTGGTCGTAACCTATTATACTTTGGTCGACCATGGTTTTGTAAAGGGTTAACCTTGGCATATATTTTGGTCTGAAGATCTGAACTCTATTTAGAGAATTGTGCCAATCACTATTAATGCTCTATGATTATTACTATTTTATCGATTTAAAGAAAGTTCGATCATTTTATGCCTGCCTACTACCAATACATTGGTCAAGCTACTTTTAATTACTCTAGGTTATGCATTATTATTATTTTTTTATTTTTCTATCTATTCTCTTTTAAAGCTTGGCAATCATAATGCAACAAGTATATAAGTAGAAAATCAAATACATATGGGAAGTCTAATGTAGTCTAAAATCGGTCGACCTTCAACATTAGTGAATCTAGAGCTGACTTAAGAAACACAAAGTGGTCGACCGTAGCTATTAGTTTTCATAAGTATTAACTTAAAAGTGGTATATCTTGAGATGAACAGCATTCCAACTATTGTTAAGCTCACGACCATCTTTAGTAGTCAACCGATATGCTCCCTGACCAACGACCTCCCTGATGTAATAAGGGCCTTCCCACGTCGATCCAAACTTGCCGGCACCAATGTCCTTCGTGTTCTCAAACACCTTTTTAAGCACCCAATCCCCAACGCGAAATGTCCTTGCTCTGACATTCTTATCATAGTGTAGAGCCATTTTCTGCTGGTAGACCGTAGTCCTAAGTCTGGCTTCTTCTCGCAGCTCGTCGACCGTGTCCAGATTATGGATCAAATTTTCATTGTTCGTCTTTTCTGCACTCCACTGATATCGTGCGGACAGTAGACCGACTTCAATTGGTATAACAGCTTCTGAGCCATACACTAGTGAAAAAGGAGTCTCTCCCGTAGCGGACTTAGCTGTCGTTCGATATGACCATAGCACACCTGGTAGTTCATCTGCCCATTTTCCCTTGGCACCCTCTAGACGTTTTTTCAGAGTATTCATAATAGTCTTGTTGGATGACTCGGCTTGTCCATTCGACTGAGGGTTTCGAGGGGTGGAGAAATGAAGTTTGATGCCATAATTGTTACAGAAATTTTGAAAATCACGGCTGATGAATTGAGAGCCATTGTCGGTTACTATCTCACGTGGAATGCCGAATCGACATATAATATTTTTCCAGATGAATGTTTTGACTTGCTGGTCTTTAATCTGCTTGAATGACTCAGCTTCGACCCATTTCGTAAAGTAGTCTGTTAATAAAAGAACGTACATATGCTGGCCCGTGGCTGGCGGAAGCTTTCCAACGATGTCCATCCCCCATTTCATGAATGGCCAGGGAGTAAGTGTGGGATGAAGTTTTTCAGGAGGCATGTGAGAGACTTGGGCGAATCGTTGACACTTGTCACATAGTCGAACGAAACTGCAAGGCTTCTTCCCCCAGAGTGATTTCCACATTCGCCCTCATGGAGCTCGGAAAGAACCTTTTGTCCTTGGGCGGTCGTAACACACCTAAGTAATGGGCCGGAGTAAGATCTTCTATAAAGTTTCCCTTCATAAAGGGTAAAGCGTGCTGCTGCTGCCCTCAAACGTCGAGCGGAATTTTTATCATCTGGCAACGTGCCTTCTTCGATGTATTCGACAATGGGTTTCATCCAGCAAGAGTCGACCGAAATATTTACGATCTCGTTCGTCACGACCGTCCATACGGCAGGGAATTCCAAATGGACGACCGGAATGAGTTGAGGTTTGTTCGACTTGAGCGACGACCCAAGATTAGCTAGTGCGTCCGCATGAGAATTATCGGTGCGCGGCACTTGCGAGATTGCGAATTCTTCTAATGCACCTTTGAGCTTTTCAGCCAACTCAAGATAAGTTATCATCCTTGCCCCACGAGCTTGGTATGTTCCATTTAGCTGGTTAACTATCAGCTGAGAGTCGGACCGAACATATATTCGTCCAACTTTTAAGTCCAGAGCCAGGTTCAAACCTGCTATCAACGCCTCATACTCTGCTTCATTGTTGGTGGCCTTAAAACCACAACGGATCGATTGCTGTAAAATATCACCTCTTGGGGAAGTAAGGACCACTCCAAGTCCGCTCCCATTTACGTTGCTCGAACCGTCGACCGACAAGTTCCACAGACCTTTCTCTGGCTCGGTGATGGATAAAAGTTCTTCCTGTGCTCGTTCAACAGAAGTGGGAGCGAATTCTGCTATGAAATCGGCCAGTACTTGAGACTTCAATGCAGTCCGAGGTTGGTATTGTATGTCGTGCTCACTTAGTTCTACCGCCCATTTTGTAAGTCGACCGGATAACTCAGGTTTATGAAGTATCCCTCTAAGTGGAAAAGTAGTGACAACGGTGATAGTATGACTTTGGAAATAAGGCCTAAGTTTTCGAGCGGCCGTAATCAAAGCTAAAGCAAGTTTTTCGAGATAGGAGTACCTATCAGTATCGAGCAAATATTAAGTGGAAAAGTAGTAACAACGGTGATAGTAAGGAATAAGGCCTAAGTATTCATGCAACCATAATCAAAGCCAAAATAATTTTTTAAGGTAGTACCTGGTTTCAACATCAAGCAAACACTTGCTGACGTAATAGATGGGTAATTGTCGACCACCATCTTCTTTCACAAGGACTGCACTAACCGCAGTCTCTGAAACCGCCAAGTAAAGGTACAAGGGTTCGCCTTGCTTTGGTTTTGACAGTAATGGTGCCGAGACCAAATAGGCTTTAAGCTGTTGCAATGCTTCCTCTGTTTCGTCGGTCCACGCAAAATCCTTTGATTTTCTCAAAATATCAAAGAACTTATGACACTTGTCGGACGACCGAGAGATGAATCTTGTGAGAGCAGCCACCCTTCCTGTCAACCGCTGAACATCTTTTCTGCATTTCGGCGAAGGGATATTGAGTACGGACTGTATCTGCTCTGGGTTTGCTTCGATTCCCCTCTGGGTCACCACGTATCCCAGAAATTTTCCGGCCGATACCCCAAAAGAGCATTTTGTTGGGTTTAACTTCATGTTATATTTCTTCAAGACATCGAATGCTTTCTTCAAGTGATCAAGATGTTGTTCCGCCAATATTGATTTAACAAGCATGTCGTCAATATACACCTCCATTGTGTCTCCCAACATTTCAGAGAACATTTTGTTGACTAGGCGTTGGTAGGTCGACCCTGCATTTTTTAAACCAAAAGGCATAACTTTATAGCAAAATATACCTCTTTCAGTGATGAACGAGGTTTTTTCTTGATCGTCTGGATGCATGAGAATTTGATTATAGCCCGAGAAAGCATCCATGAAGCTCATAAGCTCATGACCCGCGGTGGAGTCTACCATCATGTCAATATGCGGGAGAGGAAACGGATCCTTGGGGCATGCTTTGTTCAGATCAGTGAAGTCTATGCAAACCCTCCACTTCCCATTTTTCTTTTTTACCACAACCACGTTAGCTAGCCAGTCGGGGTATTGTACCTCTCGAACAGAACCTATGTCAATCAGCTTCTGAATTTCTTCATTAATTATTTGATTTCGCTCGGAGGCAAACTTCCTTCTTTTTTGTCTGACTGGAGTGTGGTCTGGGTCTACCATGAGGCGATGAACCATTACCTCCGGATCAATCCCGGTCATATCGGCATGGGACCATGCAAAACAATCACGATTTTTCTTTAAGAAATCTATCAATTGGGATCGTAATCCTACCTTCAATCGGGCTCCAATCTGAACGACATGGTTTGGATGGTCTGGATCAACTTGTATATCATCTAATTCCTCCATCTCTGGTGAATTCAGGGTGATTGGAGGAGCAGTATGGTCGACCGGAATGGCCGAGTGCTGTAGTTGCTATAAGCCCTTGGTCTTGTGTTTCAGTGCACTTGAATAGCAGTTGCGCGATGCGAGTTGTTCTCCTTTAATCTCTTTGATCCCCCATTTTGTTGGAAAACGTATCAACTGGTGGTAGGTTGAGGGCACAGCCTTCAACTCATGGATCCATGGTCGGCCGAGAATTACGTTATATGGAGAAGGACTATCGAGCACCATGAAAGTTGTGTGGAGATTCATCCCTTCGGAATAGACTGGTAATATAATCTCCCCGAGTGTGTACTGTTGTTCTCCGCCAAATCCGATCAATACTGTAGGTCGACCAATAATGTTTGAATCCTCGATTTCCATTTGGCGCAAACATGTCAAGTAGAGGACGTTCGCCGAGCTGCCATTGTCAACAAGTACGCGTTTAATTTCAAAATTGGCAATGTTAATTCTGATTACCAGTGCATCGTGATGAGGGTTGAGGAGGCGTGTTGCATCATCATCCATAAAACTTATCAGCTGCCCAGTAGGCGGTGGCGGCGTCGACCGTAGGCCTGGATTGACAGCTTTTCTCTCATTCTTCTTAGCGGCTGTGTGCGATATGCCACTTATTTGCGACCCTCCAATGATCACCCCAATCGTAGCCTTGACCCCTGGATGGATGGGTGGAGTTACTTCTCGATTGGCCATCGTGGTCTTCCCCTTATCTGATAGGAGATCTTTAAGGAGTCCACGATCGAGTAGTTTGACAACTTCATCACGTAGGCCGAAACAATCTCTTGTCGTATGACCATGATCTTTGTGGAATGCACACCATTTGGACTCATCACGTCGATCGCCAAGAGCTCTCATCTTAGGTGGCCAACGCACTTTGCTTCCCAGACCTTTCAACATGCATAAAAGTTCGGCAGGTTCAACGTTGAATATGTATTCGGGCTTGCGGAATCGATGTTCTGTGGAGCGTGAGCGATCGTGGTTTTGTCTACTGAATTGGTCATGCCTATTAGTTCGACTTCTTCCTCGACTAAATTGGTCAAGCCGTCCGTCATTATCCGAACGGCTTCGCACGATGGGTGCCGACCTATTGCCTTCATCTTCTTCCCACTTCACTTGGGCCCACCCTCGAGCCAGAGAGTCTTCCATAGTAGCACAGGGGAACTTTGTTAGTTCCTTGTAGAGTTCTCCATCGGTCAAAAGAGACTTTCGAAATGCCGAGACAGCTGTTTCTTCATTACAATTTGGAATTAGTATCTTTTCCGCTATAAACCGTCCAAGATGGGTTCTGAGGAGCTGTCCTGGGACTTGTTTTATCTTGTAGAGGTCGTCCGATGTCTTTTGCAACTTCCTACTACTTGCAAATTGTTCTATAAACGAATCTGATAGTTGAGCAAATGATGAAATACTGTTATTGGGAAGGTTAATGAACCATTGTAAGGCCGGTCCTGTTAAGCAGCACCCGAATCCCTTGCACATACAAGCCTCACGAGATTCTTTGGGGATAGACAATGTCAACATCCTTTGGCGATACTGAGCAACATGGTCGTCCGGATCTGATGTTCCGTTAAAAGAGTGCATGTTGGGGAAGTGAAACTTTTGGGGCATCTCCACTGAGGAAATATGCTCCATAAATGGTGAGTCTGAGAAGCTATCCGGTTGACTTTCCTTGATGGGGGTCGGGACTCCGGGGAGTCGTCGAAGAAATGCTTCTACTTCTGCCAGCCTTTGAGAATCACTAGGTCTCATGGTGGATCCCGACGAATATCCTAGTCCAGCAGCTGTGGTCGTCATAACGCGATTGACCATTGGCGTGGTAGGACTTGTCAAAAAATGAAGGGGCGGAATTTGTGAAGGCGAGGATGAGATATGATCGGTGATGGTCGACCTTGATTGGTTCAGCTGACTAGAACTCTCTCCTGGTGTCTGATTGTCGAGAGTAGCCATGGGATTAATGGTTTCATTGAAGCGGATATGGGCCGTCCGTGGAGGCGTGGCGAATTGGGCAAGCAGTTGGTCTATCTTGCCTCTTAGTGCAACATTTTCTGCTTGCACACTCGCACTCTCAGCACGAACCACAGCATTTTCCTCCTCAAGTGACTTAGCGAGAGCAATCGATCGAACCTCCTGCTCATTCATTTGTTCTTTAAGAGCTTTTAGCTGTGTTGTGAAGTCGTTCGCATCGCCCGAAGTCATCTTGACGTCGATCGTACTAGTGTAAACTTAGCGCGCAAATGATTGTCGAAGCCCCACGGTGGGCGCCAAATTGTAGACCCAAAATCTACAATCAATTTGTAAGGTCGGAGGAGTCCTTCGACAACCTGCAAGAAAATAATAGAAGATCGGTCGTCAGGGGTCACCGGTGTGGTGCCGGCCGTTGACGCTCCGACGATCAAGTCAGATGACGGTAAGAGAATTTATAGTAAGAGAAGTGAAAGGTTAGAGCGAGGGAGCCAAAGAGAGACCAGTTCCTCTTATATTTATAATGGTCGAGCTCACGTGCTGGTCACGTGACTCAGAAGCTATCATGCGCCCAACTTTGGGCCTCTCAGGCCTTTATATGGTTTGGGCCTTTCGGGCCTTTATATGCCTCTTGGGCCTATGCGGCCTACCTCTGTCGATTGGGCCTCTTGGGCCTTCATTTGGAGTGGGCTCGCGGGTCTCTATACGTCGATTGGGCCTGTGCGGCCTACATATGTCGATCGGGCCTCTTGGGCCTTCATTTGGAGTGGGCTCGCGGGCCTCTATACGTCGATTGGGCCTGTGCGGCCTACATATGTCGATCGGGCCTCTTGGGCCTTACATAGAATCATATGGACAGTTTTTGGTCCATACACTTGTGATTCTATATGTAAGCAAATTTTCATACATAGAGTGGTGCCATATCCGTAAAGAAAAAGGGAGAACCAGCTCGTTCAAGTGATTCAGAGAAGGAATCTGGACAGGAGATAGAGGTTCGATGATCAACGAGTTAGGAAACGATGTGAGCTATTCTTTGTAATATTTTAAAATATTGTGTTTTGGGGTAAACTTACAAATGTTATAATTTTTTTAGAATGGAGTGAAGTTGATAATTAGTGAGATGGAGTAGTGCTCATCCCGAGCTATTGATTGGTTGATTTATTTATTTGATGAGAAAGGCCGAACATTGTAAAAGCCCATCAACCACCCGACGACTAGCGAAGCCCATGTTAGGATTGGCCCAGCCCACTAAGAAAATGTGAAAAAAAAGGCAAAGAGAGGAGAGACAACACGTAGTACCCAGAAAGAGCAAAGAAGTAACTAGTCCCTCTCTTTTAGATCGGCCATGACAGAGAGAGTACGTACAAGTCAAGATGGCAAGGCCAATCAAGTGTCTGCGGGATGCAACAGCAGCATTTGTGCAGCCGAGTCTCTGAAAAGCAAGATTTGGGAGTCCATATCTTCTGAGGACGATTTTCTGTGTCCAGCGGCTAGTACTTCATCCCATCACAAAATTGGCAAAGTTTTCAGTTTCGTGGGGAACTGCAATTTCCCAGACATGGAAATCAAGAAGTTAATTCTTAGTCAATTTCACAAAGGAAGGCTACCTTGGCTTCACAACTTCTCACAACTAATTTGGACCTGGCGAACTGCTGAGAATGAGTTCTTCCCGCCGAAGAAGCAACTATTCTTTTTTCTTCGCATCTGAAAGACCCCGTTTCTTCAAGGTCATTCTTGAAGAAACCCTTGAAACGGGGATGCTTGTAAGTTTTGTTTCTATCGCTTTTCCCTGCTTAATTTGGAGTTATATTTTTTTAAATGCGCTTGTAAATCAGAAACAAACGAGGACAATTAAATTCAGACCTAGTAGCATTTTCTCATAGTCCCATCAAAGCTGGGAACTTTTGCTTAAAAATCCTTTGGAGTGGCGGTTACTGAGAACATTAAAATACCAATTTGAATGTCTCTGCTGATTCTCTGTCTTTTATTGGTAATTTGCATGTCGTTATAAATTATTTAATTGCTAAGAAAGCCTAAGCTTTTCAATTTAAAGGTTCATTTATTCGTTGAATGAATAATGATCCATTCGGAATCGTCACTGAACTAATGTGTTTCCATCTTAAGTCTTAAATTAAAACTAGAGTTGGATTTCCAATACAACTACATTGCTAATTTGTGCATATGTATGCCTAATTCTTAAGTATAATTAAATCTCCACATGCATAATTTTGTGTACCTTGTCCTACTAGGAGATACCAAAAGAGTTTGTAAGAAAGTATGGACATAGCCTGTCGAACTCAGTGCTCCTTGGACTTCCAAATGGTGCAGTTTGGCAGGTAGAAGTATATGAAACCGATGATGGTGTCTGGTTAGATGATGGTTGGAAGGAATTCGCAGATTTTTATTCGCTGGTCTATGGGTTCTTAATTGTATGTGAACATAAAGGAGGTAGCGAGTTCCAATTAATTATATTTGATAACAGCACGATGGAGATAAAGTACCCGAACTCCAGTATTGTCTTCAATGAGAAGCCTGAAAGATATGTGAATGAAGACTCTATAGAAATATTAGATGACTTTGATACAAGCCAGAGGTCAAGAGAAAGGGCACCATTGAAATGTCCTAATCCTCAATATAGTGAGCCAAATCTCGGAACTCCATGTTGTTGCAAAAAAATTGGAGGTAAGGAGTCTTTGTCATACATTTTGCCTATGCCTTTGATTGGTTGGTCTTTTATCATAATAATGATAATAAATCAATCTCTCGCTGCTTGTTTTAGTCTCACTTGGAGTTCAAATTGCTTTTATTTTCTGCACGCTGCCTTTGTTTGTTCATCTTGGCGTTCAAGCTGTTGGGTGGCTATGCATCTGTCTGCTTTTGTTTAGAGGGGTTCTCTGCTTGTATTAGTTTTTCTGCTTTGGCACTTGTTTCTGACCGGCCTGATTTTACTTCTCTTCATCATGTTCCGACTTCCAAGGGCATATTTTGTACATCTGGTTTCTCTATTCGTTTTATTTGTATTTGAAGACTCTTAAGTGCTGGGCATATAACTCATTATATTCTGGTATGCTGTCCTCTTTCCTCTTCTTCAGTGCTGTTATTCACATCTTATCATAAAAAGAAAAAGGAAAAAAATGAACAAAAAAAATGATGATTAATGGAGTACTGACTTCAAAGCTCTCTGCATTATGCAAAAATAAAAAAGATGGTGGAGCCACATCTACTCATGGGAGAACAAAATTGAAAGCTGGGCTCGTTGAGAAAAAGTCGAGGTTGACCTCCCAAGAAAAATATGAAGCTTGCCAGAGAGCTAAAGATTTTCATTCTGAAAATCCTTATTTCATGGTTGTGATACAGCGCCGCTATGTTGATCCCAAATATGAATTGGTAAGATTTCAAATTTTTATTTCAATAAGTCGTAGACTTATTATAAATACGAAATGGCTTTTATCATGCTTGTCTGACTTTATGTTTCTTATTCTTATTAATGGGAAGCTGCAAATAGTTTTAGAAATATTTTATCCTGAACAAATCTTTCAATAAATGAATCTCTTTTTTATTTTGAAACATAATGCAGGGTATACCTATAGATTTTGCTAAAAGGCATCTTGGGGATAAGTACAGAGATGTGATCCTCCGTGTTTCTGATGACAGAATTTGGCCTGCTGCATATTGCTACTACTCGAAATTAGTGAAGCCAAAAGCAACAATATGTCATGGATGGAAGAGCTTTGCTGATGACCATAATATCATAGTGGGTGATCTCTGTGTCTTTGAGTTGATTAAGATCAGTCCAATCTGGTTGGAGGTTTTTATTTTCAGAGGTGATTGATCAACGATCACTGGTTGCTAAGGTGAGGAGGCATTTGTTTAGAATGTACGCTTGGATTTAAACTGTGACTGCATAGTATGGTAGCTTTGTCTTCTTTCTGAACTGTGGCTATGGGGGTAATCCCATTGTTGAGCCCAAAAGTATCATGGAGACTCATTTTGTATCTTAATGTTATGGTAACTAAATGTCCTTTATTATTAAATATAAGTGGTGGTTATCTAGTATACATGCCCTAAATATAAGTGGGGAAAATGATATACATCCCATGGCTAAAGGTCCCATGGTATCCCATTTCTTATGTAACATGCTGACTGGACGAGATGATTTGGCAAATTTGAATCTATGAGACACATATACATATTGACATAGAAAAATTTGAATTTTGGGAGAGGTGTGGCAACCAAGGCAACATCTCTCACTTAAACTTTCATTTTTTTCAAAAAATTAGAATTTCAAAATGATTTATCTCCTAAAATATATGTTAGATTTATGAAAAAATTATATATTCGGAATCAGTGTGCGAAACTCTTTCTAATAAGATCCGTTGTCGATATGTTTTATTGGCTCAAGCGTTATTCCATTGTTTTGCTACAATGAGATTGACTATGCAATAACATATAAAACACTGGAATAAAATATAAACAAGAGAATAACACAAACGCAATGGAATAACATATAAAATATAATTGAATAATACGCAAAACGCAGTGAAATAACATACCCACAATGGAATATCATACATGCAATGGAATAATACGTAAAACACAATGGAATAATACGTAAAACAATACATGCAATGGAATAATACGTAAAACACAATGGAATAATACGTAAAACAATACGTAAAACACAATGGAATAACATATAAATACAATTGAATAATACGTAAAATACAATGGAATAACATATACGCAATGAAATAACAGATAAAACACAATGGAATAATACGCAAAACACAATGAAATAACATACTCATAATTGAATAACATACACGCAATGGAATAACATATAAAACACAATGAAATAATACACAAAACACAATGAAATAAGATACCCATAATGGAATAGCATACACGCAATGAAATAACATATCAACATACCCACATTAGAAACAATGAAATTTATTGTGCTTTATAAAATTATGATGTCTGAGGTTATTTATTCCATTATTTTGAAATGAATTTTGGATTACAATGAACTATGGATAGAAATAAAATCTGGATTACAATGAAATAAACATATAACATGAACCCAGTTGTCTCAAATCAATACATATTTCAGGATTACAATGGAATAACACACAATATAATCAAATAAATATACAGCAACCCATTTGTCTCAAATCAATACATTTCTTTGAACCAATACATACAAAAACGTTTATTTGACAGAAGTTTGAATATCAGTGGAATAAAAATGAAGAATGAAGATCAGAAAACAACGAAAAATACAAAAATGAAAAAATGCATAACTGAGTAAAAAAAAAAATTGGAGGTGTTTTGGCCAAAACTTTGATGGATTTGATGCTCCTCTCTTCGGAGAACACATATGTGGTGTCGGATTGCCAAAATATTTCCGAAAACAACCGGATCTGACGATTGAAGTGGTAAATGACACCTTCATTCTTGGTGATTTTCCGGGCGCCACAATGGTCTTAGATGGTTGATCTTTGACTGGGCTTTGGTCTACCGGAGGTGATGGTTCTTTTGAGATCAACAGCGGCCCGAACGGTGGTCGGACGGCGAATATGCCATTAAAAGAGAGAGTAATTTGTGAGAGAAAGAAGTTTAGGAGAGAGAGAGAGCGTATGTGAGAATGAGAGAGAGTGAGTGTATAATTGTGTGTCTAACATGTGAGAGAGTATATATGTCTATCACGATTTTCAAAAAAATACAGTCAGCATCCACATCACAGTGACACATTAGTGTCACATAGATATGGGATCCCATGGGATACTGACCCATGGGATGTAAAACGGTTCTGTATGAGTGGTGGTTATCTAGTGTACATGCCCTTGTGAGAGTGGCATGTCTGGCTCTTCTGACAAGTTTGTCAAGTAAAGAAACTCTAGTTGCTGCAGAAGGAAAGGCCGAAAGATTTTGATTGATACTTTGGCTATGGATAGCTTTGAAACATTTTCCAGGATATGGAAAATGTGTCATGTTCGCGTGACTCTGTAGGTTGGACTTTGTATCATGGAAGGGACCACCACAATAAAAAGCAGATGCTTATGTTCCTTTATTTAAATAAAACAAATGTGTGCAGAATTATTGATATTCTGTAGTTGAGTTGTCTCCACAGAGCACCATCCAGCATTCCAGGCATGGCTACTCCAGTTCTCAAGCTTGTGTATGCATTTGTATTCACAATCTTCTGCTTCATGGTGTCTGCTTGGGCAGAGTCGGAAGCTTATATCATACACACGGACTTATTCGCCATGCCCAAAGTCTTCTCTGACCACCATAGCTGGTATTTGTCCACCCTTTCATCCATATCGTCAGACACTTCCACTGCCAAATCCAGACATATCTATACTTACAAAAATTCCATGAATGGCTTTAGTGCAATTCTCACTCCAAATGAGCTCGAGTCCCTCAAAAAGTCCCCTGGTTTCATTTCAGTCACCAGAGATTATCCACTTAAAATGCAGACAACCCACACTTCTCAATTTCTTGGTCTAACCTCTGCTTCTGGTGCATGGCCAGCATCAAAATATGGCCAGGATGTCATCATTGGAGTAGTCGATACTGGGGTTTGGCCAGAGAGTGAGAGCTTCAATGATGAAGGAATGACTGAAGTTCCCTCTAGATGGAAAGGGAAATGTGAGTCTGGCACACAATTTAATTCTTCTCTCTGCAATAAGAAACTAATTGGTGCTAGATTTTACAACCGGGGTCTATTAGCTATGATTCCTGATGCAGATGTTTCCATGAACTCTTCTCGTGATTCAAATGGTCATGGAACCCATACTGCATCCACGGCTGCTGGGAACTATGTTAAAAATGCATCCTATTTTGGTTATGCTAATGGGACGGCTAACGGGGTTGCGCCACAAGCCCGTATTGCCATCTACAAAGTTATTTGGCCATATGGCATTTCCTCTGCTGATCTTATTGCTGCAATTGATGATGCAATAGAAGATGGGGTGAATATATTATCCTTGTCCTTAATCCAAAGAGGCGACGACGAAGATGAGGATATTATCAATTTATTGGATTATGACACCGTTGCCATCGCAACTTTTAAAGCTGTAGAGAAAGGCATATTTGTAGCAGCAGCAGCAGGAAATGGAGGCCCTGCAGAAGCAGTAGCTAACGGTGCTCCATGGGTGGCAACAATTGGTGCAGGTACAATCGATCGTGATCTTGGAGGGCTATTAACTCTAGGGAACGGCGTTCAATTCAGGTTTCCATCACTGTATCCTTTAAAAAGTTCTCTAAATCGGAATCCTCTTGTTTTCATGGATGGGTGTGGAAGTGTGAAGAACTTGAAAAAACTTAAAAATAAGATCGTTGTGTGCAAGGATAACCTGAGTTTCAGCACTCAATTTGAAAATGCTGATGCTGCAGGAGTGTCTGGAGCTATCTTCATTACTGACTTTTTTGTATCAGATTTCTACACCCGCAGCAAGTTTCCGGCTTCGTTTCTCAGTACAAAGGATGGCCAGATTGTGATAGAATACATAAAGAAAAGCAGTGATCCAAGGGCAACTTTGGAGTTTCAAAAGACAGTTCTAGGTACAAAGCCTGCACCAAAGGTTGAGAGCTATAGCCAAAGAGGACCATCTCCAAGCTGCCCCAGTGTCCTAAAACCAGACCTCATAGCTCCAGGGACACTAATAATAGCATCATGGTCGTTAAACAGTTCGGTGACCACCGTTCAATCAGGTGATTTGTATAGCAACTTTTATCTTGATACAGGTACATCAATGGCAACACCTCATGTGGCAGGGGTGGCTGCACTGGTGAAGGGAGTGCACCCTGGCTGGAGCCCTGCAGCCATTCGGTCTGCGCTAATGACGACTGCTAATCCATTGGACAACACCCTCAGTCCAATTAAAGATCCTTCAACTAAGGATTTACCGGCTACTCCACTTGACATTGGAGCCGGTCACATTGACCCTAATAAGGCAATTGAACCTGGCCTTGTTTATGATGCGACAGCACAAGACTACATAATACTTCTTTGTGCAATGAACTACACAGCACAACAAATCAAAGTCATTACAGGATCGAATCACAAATGTGCAAATCAGTCGCTGGATCTTAATTATCCAACTTTCATAGCATATTTCAATACTAATGATTCCAATTCAAATGCCAAAGTTACTCAGGTATTTCACAGGACTGTGACCAATGTGGGCGAAGCGAGCTCAACTTATATGGCAAACCTGAGTGGTATTGATGGGATAAAGGTTACGGTGGAGCCAGCGAAGTTAGTGTTCAAAAAGAAGTCTGAGAAGCTAAGTTACAAGCTTAGTTTGGAAGGTCCAAAATTACTGAAACAAGATGTAGTTCATGGCTCTTTGAGTTGGGTTGCTGATAATGGTAAGTATATTGTAAGAAGTCCCATAGTGGCCACAAGAATTGTCCCAGAGACCTCCTAGAGGTCTTAGGTCCAGGTGCTTTCGTGTTTGCCATCACTGTATTACAAGATGTAAAATAAGGGTGGTGGTGGTGGATCGGCATTATTGTCATAATAAGCTTATTTCCTCGGTTCCTTTTCCTGGTTGTTTCTTGCCTTGTATCACTGTTGAAAAGTTTGGTGTTAATTTGAGAGGCAGAGTCGCGTTACTTTTCAAACCCACGAAATAATGTAAGAACTTTGAACACAGAAGCATGAAGCCCAGCCCAAGAACAAGGCAAGTCACTGTTGACAAAAAGAGATGCCAAGTGTTGGTAGTAAACTGGTGTCAACTTAATTTTTCTCTCGTTCAGAGTGCCATTTTCATCTGTGTCACTGTGTGGACTGTACACACATATTCTGCTAGTATAAAATTAATTTTTATATATAGCTGGAGGCCTAACTCTGCCAGGATTAATGGTGCTGAGGGTTGACAATATGGGGAATACAAGAAAGAGTGAAAGACTCGACTACCCTCACTACTCGCTGCCAAATCCACCATCCCACATTAATTACCTTCACAAGCAATACACTTTGAAAACATTAAACAAATCACAGCACCACCCCCTTATTGTATGGTCTTGAGATCCTACACTGTTTGACATTCAAGATTCAACAATCACAGAGTATCTTCTTCACATCTGCTTCGTCTCCAGCAATCTGAATTTGTTCAACAATGTCATCATCAGCACAACTATCCAAGACACACTCAGAAGTAAGCAGCCTAACCCCATCATCCCCAACCAGGTCTCCTTCTTCTCGCCGCCCTGTTTACTATGTCCAGAGCCCATCCAGAGATTCTCACGATGGTGAAAAGACCACCAACTCCTTTCACTCCACGCCAGTCATTAGTCCAATGGGTTCTCCTCCGCACTCACACTCGAATTCCTCATTAGGCCCTCACTCTCGTGAATCTTCATCCACCAGATTCTCTGGCTCTCTCAAACCCACCCGCAAGAACAGCGGGTCTGACCAAAAAGGCCACACCAAAGGATGGAATAAAGGGTTCGATTCGATTGAAGAAGAGGGTCTTCTTGATGGAGACATTGCTTCTAATGGCCTCTCTCGTCGCTGCTATTTTCTTGCTTTTGTTGTGGGATTCCTTGTTCTCTTCTCTATGTTTTCACTGATTCTTTGGGGTGTCAGTCGCCCTCAAAAGCCCAAAATCACAATGAAGGTAACTACATAAAGAAATGTACATTGATTTTTAATCTGATGTTAGTAGAAGAAGCTGTGTAATGAACTGGGTGGTTGTGTTGCAGAGCATTCTCTTTGATCAGTTTGTGATTCAAGCGGGTGCGGATGCATCGGGAGTAGCCACCGACATGGTTTCCATGAACTGCACAGTGAAGCTCACAATTCGCAACACTGCAACATTTTTTGGAATCCATGTGACACAAGCGCCTCTGGATCTGTCATTCTCTCAACTTACTTTGGGCATTGGAACCGTACGTACACCTTCACCATCTCACCATTGACTCCATTAATTTGCATTATAACATATGGGTTTTGCAGATTAGGAAGTTTTATCAATCGAGGAAGAGCCAGAGATCGATTTCTGTGACTGTGAAGGGAAGTGGGGTTCCACTGTACGGAGGAAGTGCCAGTTTGAGCAGCTTGAATGGTGTTCCGGTTCAGCCGGTGCCGCTGACACTGAATTTCATGGTGCGGTCAAGGGCTTATGTTTTGGGCAAATTGGTTAAGCCCAAGTTCTCTAAGAGGGTCCAATGCTCGGTGTTTATGGATCCTAAAAAGATGAATGTGGCTCGGTCCCTCAAGAATAAGTGCACTTATGAGTGACTACTTTTATTTTAGAGGAAATACATACTGATTTTGTTGGCTTGGAAGATAAAATAAATACTGAAATTGTTAAATTAAAAAATAATATCGATGTCGCTTGGTCATAATATTTTTTTACTTCGTAAGATGTATGTGAGATGTGTATTTTTTTCCCTTTTCCTTTAAGCAACTGTTGACATGCTTGAAAGGACATATGCGCGAGCTCAAGCAATTGGGGTCACATATTAGGTCCTATTCTAATTCAAACTAATCGAATTTAGATATACCAATATCTCATAAATATCTATATCTTCCACCGAGAAATTGATTTTTAGGAAGATTTGGAGGTAAGTCCATAGAATGGACTTGTAAGCTTTAAAATTCATTAAAAAAATTTATTTGTATTTTAGTATACTCTATTTTTTATTTTTTTCATAAAAAAAATTTTAAAACGTTTTGTCTCTAAAAATACATGGTAGATTTCGAACACAGCACGTGAAACTTTTTCTACATTATTTTAATCAGTATATATGCTATATAATTGTGTTTTTCACTACTGTAACATAAACAATAAGTATTAAATCATAAACGAAAAGAATTCGCTAAACCCTAATGGGCTCATGTATGTTCAACATACTTGGTTTTCAAATATAATAATGAAATGATTTTTCATATTTTAAAGAACAATTACGTAATTTAACCAATAAAAAATTAACTTAATTACAAAACACCTACAAACCAGACTTACTTATAAATAAATTTAAATGAATAATTGACTTTTAATAAGTCTTATAAAATAAGTCTACCCTACAATTTTACCTGATTTTTAACCACCACTATATATGCAATTGTGAGGGAGAATATTGCATACAATTATAGAGCCCATATAAGTCCGGCTATATAGAGCCAATATTGCATAATTAAAAAGTAGAAACCAACTTCTCACGTTAGTTTTTGCATTTGAAAGAGTAGTCCCAAATCTCATCGGATTAACGAAGAAAAGTCGAGAAGAAAAAAACTAGTGTACCATGAAAATAGCAGAATCGCAATTGATTTCGACTGTAAACTGCACGATTCAATGTACTAAATTGTTATGTACAGGAATGCCTAATCTACAATCAAGTTCTTGTACAGTTGTACCAAAGAATAAATGAATTCTCTCTAATTAAGTTGCTCTCGTTTCACCTAATAGTGACCCAACTTTCAGGGAATGACCAATCAGAACTAATTGTGTCACGACTGGCCAATTGCCGGACTCTTTCCGCCGGCGAAGGGAAACAATGTGATAAATCATCAAAAGACGAACTAATTTCCGGTGAAGACACATGGGAATCAGAGACGGAAACCCAATCTGGGAAATCGAAAGGACATCTTGGCGATATCGGTACTTTTTTACTGTCCTTCATCATGTCATCGTTAACCACAATAACATCTTCACTGGCTGCAACAAAAGGGTGGTTCAGAAGCATCTCAGCTGTCCACCTCTCTCTTTGATCCTTGACGAAGCACTTGAGAAGGAAATCTTTCCCTTCTTCCGACAATTCGTCCGGAATTACTGGCAATTCGTCCGCAGTTCCGATTCGAATCAACAGCTTGAAAATATTGGCTTCGGGCTCACAATTCCAAGCTTTCTTTCCAGTAAACATCTCCACCACCGCACACCCAAGAGCCCATACATCGGCCGGAGACTCGTACTCGTTTTCATTAACTGATTCTGGTGACATGTACAGAGGAGTGCCTCTTATTTGTACCATGCTCTGTTTCTCCCCTGACTTCTTCGCCAATCCAAAATCAGCAATCTTCACTCTCCCATTGTCGAACAACAACAAATTCTGAAGCTTTATGTCGCAGTGAGCAAACCCGTTTGAATGAATGTGCTGAAGCCCTTGAAGGATGGATCGTGTGTAGTGCCTGACATCGGATTCTGGAAAACACCCACCGGTTTTCTTCAATTGATTAGCCAGACTGCCTCTGTTCGCATACTCCAGAAGCAAATTGTACAATCGCTCACCCTTTTCGGTACTGTAATCGTCACCATAACACTGGACGATTTGAGGGCAATTCCCGAGCAGACCCAGAACTTCTCTCTCGTTCTTGAGCGAATCCGAGTAAACAACATCGCAAGACTTCACAGCCATCTCTGAAGGATACTGACAGGAATTACTCTTTGCCAAATTGACCGTCGCGAAGCTTCCATGACCGATTGCTTCTCCTCGAACCCACTCCATGGGAGCAGAGCGAAACTGAATTGAATTGTTCAACCGATGAATCTCTTAAGAATTTGTGGGTATTGTAGAGGAGACTTAAATAGGGATGTTGAACTCGTTCTCCACTTGGATTTTGGAATTCCGATTCACTGAGAAGGTAAGAGAAAAGACGCGGTTTCACAATCACAACTGTTGGCGCAAAATGTCTAGATAGATAAAAGGGGAGAAGGATTTGGTTAATCTCTTTCACCGCGTGTCTGAAATTAACAAATACTTGATTATGTGTAATTAATGCACGTGATATGCAAGGATAATGCTGGCGAAGACCTGTTCCCAATATGGACTAAGAAAGCGCAACACCCCCCTTGTTTCGAAAACGTGGTAGATATGCCCGATTCTTTCAGACTTTTCCTTGGGCCCACGCGGACTAGGACAGTGCATTCACTACAAGTTGTAAGTTGTAAAGAATAAGCGAAATGACTAATCTGCCACTAATCAATCATGGAGTAAAACATCTTAAACTTAGTTGTTAAGTCGCTCAAGAGGCACCTTCGTGGGTTTAACGCAGTTTTATTTATTTATTTATGATTATCTGGTTCTACTCCTTATTGTTGTTGGTCTAAAAAAATTTTGCTCAATTTTTTTTTGTTCAATTTTACTAATTAAATCAGCTTGTCATCCTTTAATTATATAGGAAAGGATGCTATAATTCGAACTTTCGCTTCCACGAAACATCGTAATTTGTACAATGTTGTTTGCTGTTTTGATGCTGCATTGCTGTGAATATTTATCGGCACAATTTGCACGCACGGGTCTATATTATAATTTCATATTAGGATTTAACACTGTAATTTATATCACTAATCGTGATGCACAGCCCGTATCTGATATTTTCTTCCAATTTATTAATTGTCTTGAAGGATCACGAGGAAATAATACATTAATTATAATTTTCTACTCACCTAAGTTGGTCAAGTCTGGCATGCACGAGGAAATATTACTAGTTCATCAACTATTTATGTATCGTTATTTGTTACGTAAAATAAATAATCTGGTCCTACTCTAATAGAGACGGTTTTATCTTATAGTGTCCATAAGTCCATAGCCGACACTTACAAAACGTGATTGGTGTGCATGAAACATATAATATAGTTTAAAGAGAAGAAAAACAGACCACTTTTTTTATCATTATCTAGTAAGTTAGAAGGTAATATTAACATATCCCTTTCTTGAAGCAAAAGAGGCGTAATTTTATAACTTAAACGTTTACATAAAAGGATTTAAATTATACATACGCTTAAGCTGTGTTTGGACGCAAAATTCCTGCTTGTCGTGTGTCATGTGGCATCATCACTTACTTGTATAATAATATTTTATTTATGTTTGTTTGGAATCATGTGAACGGTCTGTCTCGTAGAGTGACTAGTAATATTATAAATTTATAACCTTGTTTTATGCAGCAAACATGGTGGAGCAAGACCAGCTAACGCAATGTGAGGGAACGGTCTGTCGCGGATGCGAATATCCTCATATCTATAGAGAAATAGATCAGATCGAGCGAGCGCATTAATTCCTTCACGATTCGATTATCTCACAACTCATTCCATGTGTGAGGATCATGGAGGCTAGGGTCCATGTTTAGTTGTTCTTTCTTGGGGTTCGCATAGAAAAATGCTTTGAGTTTATTTTCTGTAAAACTAACTACACCACTTTCTTTCTCTTTCTACCACTCTTCTATTGTAAATCATACAATACATGCACACACACATATCTTTATATAGAGATATAAATATCAACTAAGTCAAACCATGTGCCAAACTTTGGCCAAACATGGACTGCATTTTCAACCAAGGTGGGCAGTGGGTTGGTGAAGGGCTGCTGGTGGTGCATGGTGGGTTGGTGAAGAGTGGACTTGGTGGTTAGCTGGCTGCTGCTTCTAGACATGGTGGTTGGTGGCTTGCATGCAAAGTTAGACTTTGCATGCAACTAGAGTATGGACTCCACAATTCTCCCCCTCCATACACATAGGAGAAGAACACAACTCACCAGTCTTCAGTTACTATCCATCCCGGCTATGTCCCGACATATCCCGAGCTTCTCGTGAGTAACAACTTTTGTCAACATGTCTGCTGGATTCTTTTCTGTGTGAATCTTCACCAGTTTCAACAACTGTTCTTCAATCACTTCACGTATCCAGTGATAGCGAATATCAATGTGCTTTGTGCGGGAATAGTACATGGAATTCTTGCTCAAGTCTAGAGCACTCTGACTGTCACAATGTACCTTGAATTCCTCTTGATTAATACCAAGTTCCTGGAGAAACCGCTTTAGCCACAACAGTTCTTTACCAGCTTCCGCTGCAGCAATATACTCTGCTTCTGTTGTAGACAAAGCAACACACTTCTGCAGTTTTGACTGCCATGAAACAGCTCCCCCTGCAAAAGTGAAAACATACCCTGAAGTAGATTTTCTACTGTCAAGGTCACCAGCCATATCTGAATCAGTATAGCCATCCAGAACTGGATCTGTTCCCCCAAAGCACAAGCATAGCTTTGACGTACCCTTCAGGTACCTGAGAATCCATTTAACAGCCTCCCAATGTTCTTTCCCTGGATTGGAAAGAAATATGCTCACAACGCCAACAGCGTGAGCGATATCTGGTCTTGTACACACCATTGCATACATTAGACTACCGACTGCTGAAGAGTATGGTACTGCTTTCATCTCTTCAATCTCCTTCTCTGATGAAGGACAAGATTTCTTGTTCAGCTGAAAATGGTTACCTAGCGGAGTGGTAACCTGCTTTGCATTTTTCATGTTAAACCTTTCAAGCACCCGTTTAACATAAGTTTCCTGTGACAGCCACAATTTCTTGGCTTTCCTGTCACGAACAATCTTCATGCCCAATATCTGCTGAGCTGGGCCTAAGTCCTTCATGTCGAAGAACTGGGATAACTGGACTTTCAATCTGTTAATCATGGCTCCGTCCTGGCCAACAATTAACATGTTATCAACATATAGCAGCAATATCACAAAGTTACCGTTTGGGAACTTTTGAACATAAACACACTGGTCTGCGGAAGTCCTCTTATAACCATGACCCATCATGAATGAGTCAAACTTCTTGTACCACTGTCTCGGTGCCTGCTTAAGGCCGTAGAGACTTTTCTGCAGTTTGCAGACTAAGTGCTTCTTCTTAGGAACTTCAAACCCTTCTGGCTGCTCCATGTAGATTTCTTCCTCCAAATCACCATGGAGAAATGCTGTCTTTACATCCATTTGCTCAAGCTCTAGATTCATACTTGCTACTAACCCAAGTATGACTCGGATTGATGTCATCTTCACCATCGGTGAGAAAATCTCGTCAAAGTCAACTCCTTTCTTCTGTTGAAATCCTTTGACGACCAACCGAGCTTTGTACTTCACAAGCTTTCCGCTGCCATCTTTCTTCAGCTTGAACACCCATTTGTTCTGCAGTGCTTTCTTCCCTTTAGGAAGTTTTACCAACTCGTAAGTCTGGTTTTTCTGCAAGGAATTCATTTCTTCTTGCATAGCCTGCATCCACTCACTACTTTCAGCATGAGTGTGAGCTTCTTGAAAGCTCTCTGGCTCCCCCTCATCAGTAAGCAAAATATAGTCTGAATCCGGATATCTCCTCGACGGAATCAGGGTACGGCCTCTCTGTGATCTTTCTGGCTGAGGTACAGCTACTGGAGGAGGTTGTGCTGGTTCTGCAGCTTCTGGTGGAGGGGGTTGTGGCTCCCCTTGCTCAACACCTTCGGAATCTACTTCTTCTAAATCTTCCTCCTGCAATTCATCATTATTTGCAGGTGCCACTAGTGTAGGATCTGGAATGGTGTTGGCAACACCGGGAACAATGGACTTGGAAGATTTGTCCAAGTCCTCAAATACTTCATTTTCATGAAACACAACATCCCTGCTTCTGATAACCTTCTTATCAGTTGGTTCCCACAGTCTGTATCTGAATTCATCATCTCCATATCCGATGAAAATGCAAGGATTGGATCTGCTGTCAAGCTTCTGTCTCTGCTCCTTGGATACATGTGCAAAAGCTTTGCACCCAAATACTCTTAAGTGAGAGTAAGAAATATTTCTTCCAGACCATACCTTCTCCGGAATTTCAAAATTCAGCGGTGCTGACGGTGATCTGTTGATCAAGTAACGGGCCACACGAACTGCTTCACCCGAGAATGGCTTTGGCAGCTTTGCCATACTGAGCATACACCTTGCTCGTTCCATAATGGTTCGATTCATCCTCTCGGCTACACCATTATGTTGTGGGGTACGTGGGACCGTCTTCTCGTGCCGAATACCGCTTTCAGCACAATATGCTTCAAATTCTCTGGAAACGTACTCACCTCCATTGTCTGACCGGAGGCACTTCAGCTTCTTTCCAGTCTCCCTTTCCACCATAGCGTGGAAATTCTTGAAATTCTCGAACACCTGATCCTTGGTTCTGAGAAAATATACCCACACCTTCCTTGAAGCATCATCAATAAAGGTCAGGAAATATCTGTTACCTCCCAAAGACTCTTCTTCTAGAGGACCACAGACATCAGAGTGTACCAAACTCAGCAACTCTGACCTTTTCGTGGAAGATGTATTGAATGAGACTCTGTGCTGCTTCCCGAATAAGCAATGATCACAAGGGTTTAGCGGAATATCTTTAGACACTTTGATGAGTGCCTTCTTTGACAGGGTGGACAACCCTTTTTCTCCCATGTGACCGAGTCTCTTGTGCCAGAGATTTGGAGAAGTCTCTTCCTCCACAGCATTGATGCTTTCTGAACATACTTTGGCCTGTGTTCTATACAATGTGCCACAAATATGTCCTCTGGCATAAGTCAAAGCACCTTTCGTCAACTTCCAGGTGCCATTGCCGAAATGATTGTGATAGCCCTGTTTATCAAGAGCATTCACAGCAATAAGATTGAACCGGAGGTCTGGGACGTGTCGGACGTCCTTCAACACCACAGCACATCCAAGATTTGTCTTGACATGCACATCACCAATGGCCACAATCTTGGCAAAACTATCGTTGCCCATCTTCACTGTACCAAAATCGCCAGTTCTGTACGAAGTGAAGAAATCACTTTGTGGAGTGGCGTGGTGCGATGCAGCAGTGTCGATCACCCACTCAGGATCGTGGCTTGCTGCATGTAAGCACGTCTCTTCACTGCAAGAGAATAGTGCTACATCCTCCGAAATGGTGATCAACGTTTCACCATTTTCCTTCTTTGACTCAGAGTTATTCTGACCTTGCTCTCGTTGTAACTTCCAGCAATTCTTCTTTACGTGGCCTTCAATGCCACAATGGTAACACTTGTATTTACCTTTTTGTTGTCTCCTTCCGTCACTGGACTTTCCATGATCCTGGTTCCGTCCTCGGCTCTGACTTCTCCCTCTACTTCTGCCTCTCCCCTGAGGCCGTCCTCTGCTTTCAGTAACAAGAGCATGAGACTGGTCTATGCCCAATTCCTTCCTTCGACTCTCCTCGTTGAATAAAGCATCCGAGACCATCTCCATAGTGAGTTTGCCTCCGGGTGCAGAGTTACTGAGAGAGACCACCAGCGTCTCCCAACTATCCGGTAAGGAACTGAGAAGTAGTAAGGCTTGATCTTCATCTTTAAGAATAAACTTGACAGCTACAAGTTGATTCACCACGTTCTGGAACTCATTGGTGTGCTCAGCTACAGAAGTACCATTTTTCAACTTCAAGTTGACAAGCCGTCTAACCAAGAGAGCTTTATTTCGAGCGGTCTTGGCTTGATACATGTTTTCGAGCTTTTTTCAGAGCTCGTATGCATTCGTCTCCTGTGCAACATGGTGAAACACACTGTGGTCAATCCAATTACGAATTTGACCAATCGTCTTCTTGTGTTTCTTTGTCCACTCAGCATCTTTTATATCATCTGGTCTCTTGCCCTCATTTTCCAAGGGATCCGCCAGATCTCTACAATTCAAGAAATCCTTCATCCGAGGTTTCCACAAAGCATAATTTGTCGGTAGCACGGTTGCGTCCGGAAGGGTCGAAAACCTTGGGAACCGGTTTGACCTTCCTGAAAACCGGTCCGAAAAACACCGAACCGTCCGGTCAAAGTTTCTGTAATTTGAACGGGACTTAACGGTTGACTAACGGTCAACTGACGCCGTTTGCTGACGTGGCACAATTGCTGACGGTGTGCTGACGTGGCAGATGGTGACGTGGCCTTGTGACGTGTCGCTGACGTGGCAGATGATGACGTTACTGTGACGTCATGCTGACGTCACTTCGTCTTCAACCTCCAGAAAACGTGAATAGTACCTCCAATTTTCAGAGGGAGAGTGTGGCTCACCCCGACGTCCGATTTCGATGATTTTTGAACCAGGAGACTCGTGAGGTGATGAGGAACACCCAGATGTGTTCAAAACTTGATTTCGTTGAAGTCGAAAAATTGACCCGAGAGCAAAAACATGCTCTGTTTCTGTCCGGGATGACTTCCGGGACTTAACCTCGGCCTCTGATACCACTTGTTGAGGATACCGGATCAATATGACAAGCAACGAAACCAAAAAAAACTGAGAGGGAAAATGGAAAGAGTTTTATTTTCGGTAAAACTAACTACACCACTTTCTTTCTCTCTACCACACTTCTCTTGTATATCATACAATACATGCACACACACATATCTTTATATGGAGATATAAATATCAACTAAGTCAAACCATGTGCCAAACTTTGGCCAAACATGGACTGCATTTTCAACCAAGGTGGGCAGTGGGTTGGTGAAGGGCTGCATGGTGGGTTGGTGAAGGGTGGACTTGGTGGTTAGCTGGAATTGTGGAGTCCATACTCTAGTTGCATGCAAAGTCTAACTTTGCATGCAAGCCACCAACCACCATGTCTAGAAGCAGCAGCCAGCTAACCACCAAGTCCACTCTTCACCAACCCACCATGCACCACCAGCAGCCCTTCACCAACCCACTGCCCACCTTGGTTGAAAATGCAACCCATGTTTGGCCAAAGTTTGGCACATGGTTTGACTTAGTTGGTATTTGTATCTCTATATAAAGATATGTGTGTGTGCATGTATTGTATGATTTACAAGAGAAGAGTGGTAGAGAGAGAAAGAAAGTGGTGTAGTTAGTTTTACAGAAAATAAACTCGAAGCATTTTTCTCTCAGTTTTTGGTTTCGTTGATTGTCATATTGATCCGGTATCCTCAACAAACCACACATTTGATTTTTATCATTTATTTTTCTTTTAATTATTCTCTGTATATATAATATTGCTTATGTTGTTTGATTAATTATCTAATATAATTAAATTAAACATGAGAAATCTATAATGCATTGCATCTCGGGACTGAAAGAAAGAGAGGCAGACCCAACTTGGAATTTGGCCCTGTCAATTAATCTGTACTTTTTTTTTGTCTCATAGAGATAGTCTTACTTATTTTTTCACACAAATTAAGAAAATATAATCAATACAATGAGAATATTAAATTTTATTTGTATACTTCCTAATATAATCTTAATTAATAAATTTTTTGTATAGTTCAAATAGTCATAGAAGATGAAAATGTTTGTAAAACAATGAAATACATTAAATAGAGGTATTTTAGAAACTTAATTGATTAATTACATTTTAAAAAGTGAAACTGAACTATAATTTGAGACAAATAAATATAAAAAATATGACTATCTTTACAGAACGGAGTAAGTATTATATAATGTGTAACCAACGGATTCTATCACCACTGCAGGGCTGGAGTGATGATAAGAACCACTCGATCATATTATCATCTGGGGCTCAATTTGTAATTTTCAAGATAATATTTATCTTAAAGCTTTTGGTGCGTGTGACGCAGTGCAATAACGTTAGCTAGAGTGCACGACAGACCTGCTGTCTTGCTGAGGAATATTATATTTGAGGCCTTGACAATATTCCTCAATTTTTCTTTTTTGTTTCTACATTAAGGTTCCTCTCTCAATTACAATTCCTCAATATTGAAAAGAAAAGGTGTGTTAGGTTACACGTAGTATGCATGGAATCATATGATTAGCTAGCTGAGGATTAATATTATCGGTGAATGTGGAAACGCAATAATTCACTCTCGCGGTGGCTCACGTGAGTCGGTGTACTTGATTTACTTGACGTGAATATTTTGACCAACAAAGCCTTTACGTTTACACAATTAGTTTGGACCAACAATATTATGAAAATTAAGTATTTTTTGTGTGAATTTAAAAGATTTAATAAAAAAGAATCATACTAATAATATTGTATTTTAAAATAATGCATATTAAATTTCGTGCAAGTCATGCTGACATGACATCGATAAAAAGTTTTAGCCATATTAAACTAAATAGTACTTTCCTCAGTTTCAGAACAACTCTCGTTTTAAAATTTTGTTTTTGTTTCAAAATATATGTCGTTTTATAAGTGCAAAACATAATTAATATTTTTTTTCAAATTTATCCTTATTCACGCTTTCACTAAAAACTTAATAAATATTCACATTAATTAATTTTTCATCTTTTTAAAAATAATGAATAAGAATTTTTTGTTCAATTTTTTTTAATTAATATAAATGCTATTTAATTGTTTCATAAATCTTTGTGTAAAAATCTTAAATAAATGCTATTTAATTTTATGGGTGGAGTACGTACTACCGGTTGCGCTGTTGCACAACCCAGGAGAAATAACGGGATTTTGTCGGCTGGATAAAGAAGCCCACGCGACCGACTAATCAACAGATAGTCAGATACAGAGACCCGTTGGTGGTGCGAGCCGGCGGTGTGATCTCATCTCATGTCGAGCCCACACGCAAGCACCAAGTGGTGTCTAACTTGTAAGCTAGTGTAACAGTCAATTTTCAACCCAAATTCATCGAACACACACACATAATACCGCCTCATTTTGGTGGACTCTGGAAACCAAGATTGGGCCTCTTGATCTTCCAAGAGCCACGTAGAGACGTACTTAACTGAGCCAGCCGTGTTTGATTTTGACCCTCCTCGGGTTAATTGCACCCAAAGTCAACATCAATTAAAGGAAGGGCAACGTATACAAGGGGACAGTGTTCATTGAGGTAACATTCTCGGTTTTATTATATTGCTACAAGGGGACCCAACTTGTCATTATAAAATTAAAATAAAAACTGATTTAAGATTTTTTGGGGTACTTAGGTACCAAAGAATTGTTACGACCCTTCAGGGTTGAGAGAGGTCGAGCTAAAAAAGAAACGACAATAAAACGAGCCGTGTCTTCATTCTCCAGCTCCTCAAAAGTAGCAAAAGACCAACTTCACATTGACCACGTTTTATGGGAGCTTAGTAGCGTTTGTTTACTCTACATTTGGAGAATTTCCAAGAAACTGTACAGTCAGTAGCACCTTTCCTTCTAAATGGAGGGGAAGGGTAAGGTTTAATGGTCAAATCCCGACGATCGTTGAATGAGATTAAGTCATGGCATTTTTCTGGCCGTCAACTAATCAGCTTTGAAAACTTTAGAAATAGAGTTCAAATTGCAAGGTCAGAATCAATTTTAGACAACGTGAATGGCTGAGCTGCTTGAAGAAATCTCAACTAATATACAGTAGTCAAACGTTTATGTTTTCAACAAAGAAGATAAACAAAATTTGTGTAAAGGCATGTAGATGCCTGCAAAAAGGGTCGGAATTCCAAGTTTTTTTTTCCTTTCTAACGTATAATTCAAACAACAGTAATTCTAGAGATCTCGATTATTTTAATCCCAAAAACATTATAGTACTGTGTGGTACTCATTCATTCAATGTGTTGACTTCATCACAAGAGACCCATTGAAAATCACATCCAATGAGTTAACGACACACATTGTTATGATATTTTTGGGATAAAAATTAATATAATCTTTATCATTTTTGTTCCAAGAATCATTAAAACTTGATATTGGGATCATACATTGTTCCTAACCGACTTTCATGGGCCTGGTTATCAAAGTTTTGCGTTGTTTGCGGCCCAGTTTGGTGCAGACAAGTAGACAACAAGGCTTTGAAATTGTGTTAAAGGTCCAAGTGAAGTGGGTCAGAAGTCAGAACAAGTTAAACCCAACAGCTCATCTTCGAGTCATCAAACTGGGCTTGAATTTTGAGGCTATGAGAAAGCTGTGAGTTTCATCAATGCAGTGATATACGTGTACGTATACATTTTTGTGCGTACTGATACATGCGGTCTCAGGCTCCTGCTCTCGAGAGCTCAGTGGTTTGTTTGTATCATGTTTCTCTTCGATTTCAGTTGGAATTTATTGATGTGATCTCAGATGCTTTAATGCTAATAATTTTTTCTGGGAACCACGTTAAAAACGAAACTGCTTTTCACAGACAAATTAATGGAAATGCTTTTTTGTCTCCCAATTACGCTAGAAAATTTAATGATTTCGGAAATTTAATTAATCCATCAAAATCAATCAGTGCACTTGCTATATATTGTATTACTCCCTCGATTTCTAAATAAGTGTCGTATTAGAAATTACTCTTTTCGTTCCATTTTAATTGTCATTTATTTATTTTTGGGAGGTCCCAAAATATATGTCTATTTCAATTAATGAAAGCTATTTTTTCTCATTTTATCCTTAACTTGAAAAGCTCAACAACTAACTCAATAATCATACGCATTATAAATAATGGTATAAAGGTCAAATTGAAAGAAAATTAAATATTTTCTTAAACTGTGTGAAAAAGTGAAGGGGAAATTAAATATTATGGACACACTTCTTTGAGGTGAAAGCCCTTGTTAGCGAGGAGGTCCTCATTTTATTTTTTTTAAAATATAAATTTTTTTATGAATTTTTAATTTAGCCCAACACCCAACGCATTATTATGATCGTATTACATTATGTCCCGACTTCACTCCAGTGAAATTTGTACGTATGGACCAACCCAACAAAAATTTGTTTGGTTAAATCTTTTCCTTTTCCTAGGCAACTCAAAGAAGTGAATCAGTGATGGATAGAAAGGGCCCAGTAGTATAAATTTCCCAATAATGTGGTCATAAAGCAGTAATTTCAGGCCCATAATACCTAACACAAATGCACTTCAATTTCCATAGCCCAATCCCTAAAGCCCAGTGTTCTTAAAATGATGGGGATTTCTATTATTTGAAGAAGTTATGAACCAACCATGTCGCATTGGGCCCGAATTCGCATCGAGCCCATCTACCAGTTCCTCGTACTCGGAGCAAGTGCAATGGGGCACTTGGTAATGGTGCTGAAAATTTTGGAGTATGCAGAAATAGTTATTTGAAAAAATTGTTTTGGAAAATTTGTAGAATGGTAGAAAAAAGTGAAATATGGTAGAAAAGTATGAGAGAAATTATGTTGATGCTTGATATTTAGAGTGTTTGTGAATGAAAATTGGAAAAAACTGTATTGAAATATGTGTTTTGTTGATATAACTGTATCGGGAATCGTGTTTTGCTATAATAAAGTGAGACCGCGCTGTAAGATACTCCCTCCGTTTCAAAATATCTGTTGTTTTATGATTTCAGAGCATAATTAATATATTTTTTGACAAATTTATCCTTATCGTAAAAAACAAAAGTAAATAGAAGATTGTGAGAAATGAGAGTAATTAACAGGGATATTTCTATCTGACACGTTTATCTTTTACTAATATTAAGGTTATTTAATAACTTTCTTAATTATTATACCAAAAACTTAAACGAGAGATATTTTAAAACCCCAACAGTTATGAGTTTGTGGTCGAAGCCGAAAGGCATTAATTATGAGATTGCAAAGCCTATTGGAGTGATAAGATCTGCTTAAAATTAATTATGGTTTTAAACGTACTTCACAAAATTGTGGAAAAAGTCAATGATTATGCCAGGCATATTGATGCGGTATGTCCCTTGAACATTGAATTAGAGGGGGAAAAAGTGCAATATTGCCAGCAGAGCATAATAATAATAATCATAGCTAGTGAACGATTACGACACATGCAATGCATCATAAAAATACCTAAATGCGTGCAATTGATTAGTTTTATAGCAAATCACTTCTCCTCTCGTCTATCCAATTATTACCACTCTCTTTTCCTTTGTTTCAACTTTCTAGATTTGGCATATGTTTGGCCCACACTCCACACGTGAATCACGCATTAACATAGTGCAAATATAAAAGATCATAAATTAACATTAATGAAAACCAATAAAAAAGGTCATATTCAGATTGTACGTTGAGATTTCAGGCGCATTTTTACTGTTTATACAAAGAAAGTAACAACAAATTTTAATGATTTAACCCGACACTGAGATAATTTAAATAAATAAAAAAACAAGAAGCAGCTCATCCGTCGCCGTCACCCACGACAATCGTGGATCACATGACCCATTTTTCATAGACCACAAACGAGTCACCAGCACTTTGGAGCAATATAGAGGAGATGATGAATTAGAGTATGCGTTTTTATCAATGCAACATCGACAGTATTGAAATATATATTGTATTGACGTGATTGAATATATGATTTGATTTTTAGATAATATATATAAAAATCGATATTGGAGAAAAAGAGATGGATGAATGTAATTTTAATGACTTCATGAGAAATGAAAATCTATATCAAGAGATGCGTTTTTTCATGTGATTATATTAAAAAAAGTGTTTTGATCATATGATTATAACTAAAGATATGTTCCGGTGATATAAATGAGAAATGAAAATTTGTATCAAGAGATGCATTTTCTCATGTGATTATATTAAAAAAAAGTGTTTTGATCATATGATTATAACTAAATACATGTTTTGGTGATATAAATGAATACACGTCCGAATTGGTGGCTCTTGGCTGAAAAGTCACGGTGGAAACGTTTTTATATTTCCGGGCCCACGCATCATTAAAAGACTAATGTGTTTGGAAAGCACGTCAACCGCTAAAGGCATGCATTGAATTTCAATAGCCAGCGACCACTGACCACAGGATTTCTTTATTTTTTATATATATATATTTAATTTGGATAACGACGTTAATCTGAACATACATTTTTTTGTACGCCGTGAATTATATCAATGATTGAGTCAATTAATGAACATTGTTAACTACAATTGGCACCGTATTAAATATATATATATATATATGTGTGTGTGTGGCGATGGTGTGTTTTCAGAACATTGGACTGGCATAATTGTGTAATCACTTTGATTATTAAGATGTAGACTAGACTAACCAGTAAACGCGACAAAATGTCGTAATCTTTCAACTCAGACGGTCCGCGTTATCCATCACCTCGATCAACATTGCATAGCACAACCAGAAGACATTGTTGAACCATCCTTGGTATCCTATGTGGTACAGCTCAGCCACATAGGATAGCTCACCCACGAGATCTTGCTTGGCCATCCTATCATTCCACGTGAATTGGCTCGACCACATGGGATAGCTCAGCCACAGGACCTTGCTTAGTCATCCTATCCTCCCACATAAGATGGCTCGGCCAGATAGGATAGCTCAGCCACAAGACCTCGCTTTGCCATACTATCCTCTAAAATGAGATGGCTTGATTGCATATGATAGCTCAGGCACAAGACCTCGCTTTCATATCCTATTCTCCCAAATGAGACGGCTTGACCGCATAGGATAACTCGGCCACAATACCTCGTTTGGCCATCCTATCCTCCCACATGATGAGTGCCTCAGCCTACATCCATGTACCTCGGTCAGACCTACATGATGGTCAGTCGGTCATCCTGATTCTGAATTCTAACAAGATCCAATATCCCATAAAAGTCCTACCCCAATGAAGAGTAGAGATCTGGAAAGATTATAACTCTAATAAAGACGCTCAGGTAACAAAGAAAGAAGTTTCATTCATAGTAGTGTTATGACTTTCTAAGTCCTTATAAAAGGAGCTCCAATCACCAGGTAAACTCTGAATCACAACTTACGCTACTTTGGTTTAAGTTGAGAGAGTTCTCTAAGACTGAGCCCTCCCAACTGTGAATTACCCTACTGACTTGAGCGTTGGAGCAGGCCCTCCAAAACAATTCGGGGTCCCTCCTAGCTTACGTTTGCTTGTGGAGTAGGTCATCCAGCTCAGCATTTTAGGATTTGACCGAACTGATTGATGTCCAACTTAGTCGGACAATTTTTGGCATCATCATAGTGGATACAACGAATTCACATTACCTTATTTTTCCTAAGCTGTCTCACTTAATAGTACTTACAAAGTATTTGGTTGACATTTAGAAAACAAGATGAGATTACTATTCATCTATTCTCTTGTTTGATTGATTTTGGGAATGTGGAATCTCAAACTCCTTCCATCCTCATTCTTCACTTTAAGCCCACATTTGGTTGAGAGTGAGCTTAAATTGGGAATAAGTTTAAGATGAGTTGAGCATGAGTTTATTGAAATGAGAGAATAGACAGGGGTAAATGAGGTTAAATATAAAATTTTACATGTTTGGTTGAATGTGATAATGATCATAAGTTTTGATTTGAATGAATTATAATGTAGATAAAAGACATTCTCATGGGCCATGTTTTATATGAACGAAACAAAGAAAGCTCATTCCCTTGACTTACCTCTTATTCTCTTCAACTAAATGTGGGATTAGAGACTAGTTAAGTTCACCAAAATGGTGAGAATGATCAATTTTCACAAACAAAACAAAAGGTTTTGATATTCAAAAAAATTATTCTACCTCTTATAATTAAGATTAATCTATTAAACTTTCTTTTTTCTAAGAAATTGGGTCTTTTTATTATAAGACCAAAGAAATTTTATCTTTAAAATTCTAACACTCATATTCAATATTCATTTCATACCAAACATGGTTATATTTATCTCACGCTCGTGCACATTGGGTTATGATCCAAATATCTCATTAGTTCTAGAAAAATGTCTTGTCAGTGATGACTTGTTTTAATAAAGGATATATTGAATCCTCACATATCTTTTTGATTTGGGATTCGGATCACAAATTAATATATGCACCCGAGTTCAAGATTTGGACCGACTATATAACTTGCAGTCTAAGATTTTTTTTTAAAAATTTATTAAATTGGACAATTATTGATTCATTTATCGTCCCCGCCCATTCGGGTTCAATATTCATCTTATCTTTCACACGTGATAACGTAGAGTTCTTGACTTTGAATGTCAACCGTGGAGTGTGATAAAGTTTTTTCCAGCGTTATATGATCCGGAAGCCTGAAGAAGTCAGATTTATCGATCTCTTTCACATCGTATTCTCCGACAGCACTTATCACCCACCGCGGACAGCAAAAAGTTTCTCCGTACTAAAGTAAGAATAAAGTTAATTAAAGAACAAGAAGAAGGATAGCTTCGAGCATCGCTGACACATTAATCTCGATTAATTGCGCCTCAAAAGATACTAGCCCTGGTTCACTGTAAAATTTAAGGAAAAAAAAGGCATATCGAGACAAGGAAGCTCGAGTAAAAAGCAACTAATAGGACTTTTACTTATTCAAAATTCCAAACACAAAGAAGCCAGTAAGCCAACCGAAACAAAAGCGCACACAACAAATCACAATGGATGACCTCACAAGTCACAATACAAGGACAATACACAATGACACAGACACCGTCGACACGTCACACGTGCATGATGGGAAATGCTTATTCGTCATGGGCTGGCCTTTACACGAGTCCTCGATCGATCCCCAACCACTCTAGAAAGCCTCGGGGAAAAGCTTCTTCATGATGGGCCGAGCTTTACACATGGTCTCCAATGGGTCAAACTTGGGCACGACGACACCTCCTGTTCCTTCATCCATGGCAACTAATTTTTCACCCACCCTTTTCCATTCAAAGCATTGAATCAGTGAAGCTATACACAATCCAGTAATGCGGCGGGACAGGCCTGATCCAGGACAGGCCCTCCTTCCGATTCCAAATGCTATGATTTTAGCATTCTCGTTGTCCCCCTTCATAAATCTTTCTGGCTCGAAACTTGTAGGGTCTTCCCAAAGTTGAGGGTCTCTTTGTATAGCCCATGCGTTAACCAACACCATTGTCCCACGAGGCACAAAGTATCCTCCAAGCGTGCAGTCATCTGATGATATGTGTGGTACCATTAGTGGCGCCGCCGGATACAACCGAAGTGTCTCCGATATGATGGCTTGAATATAGGGTAAATTTGGGAGTTGTGGCTCGTCGACCAAGTTTTCTTCACCTACTAGAGAGTCTATTTCTGCTCGAGCTTTTTCTAAAATCTCAGGTTTGTTAACCAGATTGGAAAAAATCCATTCCAACATAATTGCTGACGTATCAGTTCCTGCCAGCATCATGATCTGCACGACACACACACGAACATCCAGTCAAAAACTAGCTTTGCATGGATGGTGCGGTCAAGGAATAATTGCATGTGATGTGTAAGAAAAAAATTTAGGTTTAATTGTCATGAGAAGAAGAAATTAACAATGAATAAAATTTGCAACAGAAAGAAGTCCATAATTTATTTACGAATTGAAGTATACCATTATGATTCCTTTGATAATGTCATCTGTGTAATCCCCTGGCCGTGACTTTTGCAAAGAAAGCAAACGAGCAAGCATGGAATTCTCACTCTCCGGACCTTCCGTTTCAATTCTATGCTCATCGAGTAATCCTTGTAGAAAAGCATCTGCCCTTTGACCAATTTTCTTCACTTTCCTCACATACCTCCCAAAATCAGTCCACTTCAGAATGGGCAAGAAATCCCCTGGATAGGTCGGTCCAGCATTATTCGCAATGTCGAACATTATCGCCCTAAACTTCTTCGCTTGCGCTTCATTCTTATCCTCACCGTAATATCTCTTCCCTACAACCATTCTCATAATAATATTAAAGTTTAGCTCGAAAAACAATGATTTCAGCTCTACCTTGGCGAATTCATGGTGAGAATCGCGTAACAAGCTTAATAACAACCGCTTATTCTCGTCATGTCGGATGCTTAAGAAGGTGTGGAGCCGTTGATTGGAGAACATTTCAATGGCGTAGACACGGCGTAAGTTGCGCCAGTGGTCTCCGTACGAGGACTGTGTGACGGTTGTGCTGTTGTAGCTAACATACTTGTTTAAGGTATGTTTCGGTCGGTTGGCGAATACGATGTCATTCTTTGTGAAACATTCTTGGAAGAGGGGGATTGATGTCAACACAATCACGCGACGTGAACCGAAACGTAATGAGAATATCGGGCCGTACTTCTCAGAGAGTTTTAGGAGAGTGTGATGCAAGGGTTGTTGTTTTAGGAGATAGAGGTGGCCAAGAATGCCGAGAGAAGGTGGACCCGAAGGGAGTTGGTTTTTGTTCTTGTGTCTTGTCGTTCTTGTGAGGAAGAATTTGAGTGCAAGAATGAGGAAGAGGAGAGAAATGGATGAATAAAATAGAGAGGTATATTCCATGGCTGATGAGCTTCCTCTTCAACTTCCTGCTGGCTGGCTTGCACTGTTTTTTGTTGTTGTTGTTGTTGTATTGTTTCATGAAGGGCAATGCGTATTTATAGGAAGCTACAGTCGAAGGCACATGGAACCATAGACGGTAGCCGGTAGCAGTAGGGGTCCATGCATGCCCTTGGCAATCATGATATATATTAGGACTAATCTAATTAAAAATAAAACTTAAGACTAAATTAATCCAAAGATGATCTTCAATAGTTATAAATTTAGATTTAAGTAACAGCATATATGTCGTGTGATGCGGATGACCTAGCTGCTCTCTTCTTGGAGAGTTTGAAGGCAAGAAGATACATATTAGTCCGTTAATTACTATTTCTTTTGTTTTTAATTAGCTTTTGAGCTTTTGTTTGGCCTTAATTAAATAGACTGTACGTATATACTTCACTTAACTGTGGAATTGGGTTAGAATCGACAGGGTTTAGAGTCGTATTTACAATATTGTGAAAATTAAATCAAAGCCTTTCTTCTTCTTCTTCTCTGGCAAGTGGCAAGTATGATCCCATTTAAAACTTACACGACTAAATTAATCTAAAATTAATCAATAGATCCAAATTTAGATTTAGATTTAAGTAACAGCATGTCGTGTCATGATGTAGCTGCACAGTTGCGAAAAGCCTTTTTCCTTCTCCTTCTCGGCAACTATGATCTCTCATTTGTTATTATTTTAACTGGTCTTAGTCTGGATTCTGGAATCATAAATGGGTTTGTCTCCTCTCTTTTGGTAGCATATATCTGCGAATGAGATCTGCATGATCGTCGATTATTGTAGGATACGCATTAATAATAATAAAATAAAATTAATCCATCCATCTGTCAAAAAACCCATTTTTTAAAACCCACATGACTGATCAACAATGATAAACGACGACTCACGAATCACGAGGCTCGGATTTCGGATCAAGAGTCAAAGTTGAAAGCTACTTTATTATGGAAACTACTAAAACATGTTTTTGGAGTCGGGTGCCTAATTTAATTTCCCAGATTGTATTTATAATTTCTTTTACTGTTAATGTGACCCTAACGTGAAATGAATTATTGGAATTTATACCCTTTCATAAAAATAAAAAAAATAACGACTTCAATTTTATCATAAAATATCTTAGATCCCATAAGAGATTTAAGACTCTACAATTTCCTATACTCTTAGATCACATCTAATGAATCAAATATATATATTAATTATAAATTTAATATCATATAATCACATCACGTAGCTCCTCGCTAAATAATAAAATTGTGACAAGTGTTACCTTTTTAAAAATATTTTAAACTAAATTAATATAACTATTAAATGGAATCTAATGCGTGAGTGGAACTCTACTCAGTTGGATCGTATTATACAGCCATGCATATATATCATCATTGACTAGATCTTAAATTTCCGATTCTCGATCGGTGCTCAAATCTACCATAAATTGTTTTTTATAAAAGTTTTTCTTTTAACTCACCCCAAAAATTATAAAAACTTATGGATGGATCTGTCTTTCTGATCATCTGCGGACGTAATTCTTGGGATTTTATGAAATAATGGTTATTAAAAAATTTGGTTAGAGTGTTAAACTTGGATAGGGCATTATTTGTGACTTATTTATTATTGTTTATATAATTAATTATAAACTCGACTGGGCATCTCCTTAATTTCTATAAGATATTCGTATATATCTCCATCGATCCACAATTAATATTTTTAATTAGTTGATCTACTTTGTGATGCTTAGGTTGCAACAAACAAATAATATTTATTTGTGCATGATGCTCAGTTTCATCAAGACTAGCAGGACCATTTGAAAACTCCCAAGCACGGGCTCTTGATGAAGAAAACCTCAATACCCAACCGATAAAAACAACTAAAAACCTATGAAAGATCTTAATCACGGCTCACCTTTAAGAGACATGTTGAGAGGTAGAAATTATGCCAATAAATGATAGAACACAACTCGCAGGTGGTGGTGGGGGCGCACATTAAGAGAAATTATGCCAAGAAATGATAGAGCACAACTCATGTGGGGCATGTACTATAGCAATTTTGGCATTCGAGGAGGAGAAATTGTTGGTGCGGAGATCGAACGAGTGTAGACATGCATGCATTTGGACAACCAAGGGTGGGAGATGGTCGATTTGTCGATTACATGGAGAATGCGTATGGAGACAATGGCGTCAATTATTAGAGACAATGTGACCATATTTTTACTTTTGATTATTAAGGTGCATGTGAACTCAGTAAACATGAGAAAAATATGCATACAGGCGGCCAACTTGAAGATTTGGTCCGATATGATTAGGTATGACCACAAATTTTACAAATAGTCGGGCGACCAATGATTTATATATGTTCCCATTAGAGATTAATGTACATGTTACATATATGTATGTATATGTATAACATGTGCTAACAGTTTTATTTACATTACGTTGGGGCTTGTGTCAGTTAACCATACTCTATGAGATTAATGCTACCGTTAATCACTAAAAGATTGATCATATTTCATTTTAGTAACTGAAATTCAAAAAATTACAATTTGATAATGGAAAATGTAAATTTGTGCCACAATGACCATTCAAACAATTTTTGGTGGAATCAAGCAGTCAACCCTCCTACTTAGTAGGTTGACCGTTTAAAATGAATTACATGTGTAAAATGATTTCCTACATGAAATTAATCTTATTTTTTAAAATTATAATGCACATGGCAAAAAAAAATAAGAGAAGAAAATCAGGATAAAATAAAAAATGTAAAAGACAAAAATAAAAATAAAAATAAAAATTATTTCAAAAAAGTGTCTCCTTCCCAAATCGTCCCCACCACGGGGATCCAAAATCCATCACCAAAGAAAAATTGTCTTCAACCTTCCTTTCCCAAATCAAAGAAAATCCAAATCACAACAGACAAGACAACGCTTCAATGGACAGTCTTGGAGTAGACAAGAAAATCTAAGTCACAACTTCGATTTTGTAGGAGGGTGCCTTCTTCCTTGTTGTCACTCTCAAGAAAATGCTTCAATGGAGGAAAGAGGCAGCTTTTGATTCGATGTTGGACGAGGACCTCGGCTCAGATCTAAGCTCAGATATTGTTTTGGGAGATGGGAGCCGCTTGATTGGGAAGCGTCGATGCTGGCTAGGACTAGAACCCTTGCCATGGCCACGGGCGTTACCGGATCTGGATTTTTGTTGTTGTTCTTGATGATAGCGTCGAGAGAAAAGGAAGGTCTAGGAGGGGATTATAGTTCCCTCAAAGAGAGAAAAGGAGTGGGAGAATGAATGAAAGTCGTTGCACTCACCAAGAACGTTAGTCAACGAATATGAAAACAAAAATTGTGAAAAATAAATAAAAACGACACCAAGATTTTAACGAAGAAACCCCAACTTGGGAAAAACCTCGAATCTATAAGCGACTAACCTTGAAGAACAATTCACTAAAACGAATCAGGAGTTACAACCTTATCTTTGAACTAAAGACTTTGCTCATCCCTCCCATTCAATGTATTGCTTCAACCTCTTCTCAACCTAACCAAGGTAGAGTCTACTCTCGAATCCCTCAAGAGTCTTAACACATAAGAAACTCTCAAACGATAATCCCCAATACAAATATCCTCACTACAAATCACTCATTTAAACACTCAAGATCACACATGAAATAAGAAGTGATTTGTTTTTCCAAAAACCCAACACACGCTCAAGACTCTCTCAAAGATAATTTCGGTAAAAACTTGAAACCAACGTGCATGGAATATATATAAGACCAACTTGTCTTGATTATGAAGACTTCTTCTCCCACCATAACTCTGAGCATTCTAACACCTGAAGAGATAAATCACACATCCAATACTGGAATTTATAATATATGAATAATCAAAGATAATCCACGGTAGTTACATGTTTAACTCCCAATATAACTCTTACGTGGTTATCCATACATGAATAGACTTCCTATCCTATCTATATAAGACAGTCCATTAACAATAAAACACTGCATGTCATCAAAATTAAAGGCCCACGCGTTAAAATCTTTAAGCCCGTGCAGATGAAGTAACTTACTCCACATACCAGAGTAACTTACTTCACTGCTCAGCATCACCCAATTGACATACCTGCGAAGTAACTTACTCCACATATTGGAGTAACTTACATCACTGCTCAACATCACCCAATTGTCATATTTGTATCAAAGATAGACCAACAATGAAGCTTTTGGATCTGCGTGAAAAGACTTTGGAGGAGGATACATGAGTAAAATGATATATTATAAGAGGGTTAAAATTGAAATTTAAACTCTGTGTCAGCAAGCTACATTAGCACTGTTGTGCCATGTGGGGCGATCAATGGGCCATATAGATCGGTTGACTGGCCGAATTTAGGAAAAACTGACCAAATGGTTAAGTTGAAACAAATTTACAATTTCAAATATTAAGTTGGCATTTTTTGAGAGTTAATGACTAAAATAAAATATGATCCATTTTTCAGTGACCAACAGTAGTATTAACCCTATCCTATGTAATCATGAACGTTGAGTTTGATAATACCTCCATTAATGTGCCAACACGTGACTGATTAAGTTGTTGAGCGACTGTGTCACCTGGGATTCGAGCAAGGTACCGCGTTTCTGCCAAACACTTTGGCACCGAACAATACATATGACATTCAAGGAACATCATATAAGTGACTAACACCTAATGGAAACGAAAAATCCCGAGGAAATCAGACTCCTACCAGGAAGGAATTAAGAAAATCAATTCTCTGTTATTTTATCGGGTAATTTTTTTCTTCTTATGATGACCATGTGAATATATATAGAGAAGTTTTATACTTTTATATTATATATATAACAGTATAACATGTTTGTAATATAGTTATTTATAAATCACATCGATAACTTACATCTTATCGATGTAGAATATATACAAGTCTTAATAGTAGGTAGACACAATTACAATTGACACATTCGATAATAATGTGATTATATATGGTCGGTCTTTTTGTGATGATGCCGATAGTTGAAGAGGAGCCACACAAGAATTACACATCTCTCTTGGCAACCATACCGAGAATCATAAACCCGCTTTGGGAGCTCATAAGAAGCTTTACTATTAGGTACAAAAAAGGGCCGGACTATGCATAAGGATGGTTGCAGCTCATACTTGTTAAATTAGTTGGGCTTCAACTTCCTGGTTTATCAGCTCATAATCACCAAGATTATGTTAACCTAACCCCGATTAGGATCTCCAGACATATATTATCGGCTCAAAGAAAATGAAGATTCGAAGGTTCAGATAGGGAATATAAATAAACTAATATTTCTGCGATAAGCTGCAAAGAGAAGCCATGTTTGCCAATTATTCTAAAGAAAAAACAAGAATGAGAGCATTGTATAGCTATTAAAGTTGTTTAACAAAAGTGAACTATTGTTTCGTATTTATAAGTATTGAAAGGGTTTGGGATCGAGAGTTCATGTGAATGAACACCTCTCAACCTCTCATTTTGAGGGGTTCAAAAAATGAGTGTTGGCAGAAATTCGTGAATCCATCAGAACACCTTGAAATGTTTACGCCAAACAAAAATTTTGAATAGTTCGTTGTTCATGAACCCCTCCCAACACCTTTAACAAGTAGGGCCTAAATTGAAAATGGCTTAGCCCGCATCTTGTCCGTTTCAATTGTAAGAATGATTTTGATGAGGAACGTTTGTGTGGCATTTCTGTTCAATGTAATAACATCAATATCAATATCTTTCTTTTTAACCAAAAAAATAAATAATGTTGGGCTAATTGTTACAGCCCATCAAGCATTGTTGGGCCTTGATGGGTCTCATTTCTGCCACCATGGTCCATGGGTTTGAATTGGCATGCTTCATTGGCAAGTGACGTAGAGTCTAACGGGCTGATTTGTTGTTTACTTTTTTTTTAAGCCGAGAGCCCATCTTTATATACAACGAGGCGCAATTGTACGATTCCCAAATGCAAGGTGGTCCAGAGCGCGAGCGAGAGAGAGATAAACGGGTGAGATAGGAAGATCGGCAATTTAGGGTTTTGAAAATCCTAGTGATTCAGAGGTCAGTGAGCGTGTAAATCCCCCAAATTTTGTTTTCGATTCTTGATAATTTCGCTAATTTTATATGTATAGCAAAAAAATTGCGTTGAATTCAGTGGAGGAAAACGGTGAGTTTGATTTGGTATTCGATGACGATAATGGAGACGATGATGATGATGTTTGTGTGTGAGAAAGAGGTGTGCTTGTTATGTGCAGGGAGCGAAGAGGAGTGTGAGAGAGATTTAAGAGAGAGTGTCGTGGTGAGTTCGCGAGAGCCGAGAAAGCTCACGTCAAGAGCGGTGAGCAATATTTGTCTTTTGAGTTGTAGGCTTTCACTCTGCGTCTTTCGGTGACTTCTGTAGCTCGAAATATCCGAATACTTATGGAGCGAAAGCTTGTGGTTAGTTTTTGCCTCTCTGGATTCTTCTTCTTCGTTTTCTGATAATTTTTTTTTTCAAGTGCTAGGGTTTTGATATACTTTAATCGCATTTGCAGGTTCTGGGTATTCCATGGGATGTTAATACCGATAGCTTGAGGGACTATATGAGCAAATTCGGGGATTTAGAGGATTGCATTGTAATGAAGGTGAGATTTTTGTATGTCCTGTACATTTTTGTGGCTTCATAATTGATGGCTCGTGGCACATGTGAAATTCACAGAAGTATTTATCGTACTTCCTCGCACACACATTCGACCATGCATGACTGCACGAGCACACACAGATAACAATTACTTGCTTTGAGCTTTTTGTGCAAAAAGGATTGTGTCTCTCTCCAAAGTTTATATTGAACGTTATGTCCGGTAGGAGGATTGAGCCAGAGCGTCTTATGAGTTCACAAAATTTTGCCAGTGAGAACATATAGTTTTAGCCCAATGTTTCTTTTTCAAATTAACATTAAATGGATTTATTTTGTTTCCAGTATTGCATTTTTTCCCCATTCTGTTTTAAAGAAAACCTGGAAGTCGTGTAAGGCAGTGATAGCAGTTGATGAGGCCATTAGTTATTACTTACTACCGCTTCGTTTACTTGTGTCTCAGAGACTTTAGGGATGGGATTTAATTTTTTATGGGAATCAGAGCAAAATGGCAGACACCTGATTTTAACTTTGAGAATGGGACATCTTTGTAAAATGGATGTACCGACACCATTAGTTATTACTTACTACCGCTTCGTTTACTTGTGTCTCAGAGACTTTAGGGATGGGATTTAATTTTTTATGGGAATCAGAGCGAAATGGCAGACACCTGATTTTAACTTTGAGAATGTGACATCTTTGTAAAATGGATGTACCGACAGTTTTTTTTTTTTTGGGTAATATCATCTTTTCTTGTTTCTGTTTTCCCCCTCTTTTCACTGTCCCCTCCCAAAGCCTACCACCATAATGGCTCTTCCACTATGTGAATTGGGTGTTATTCCCTTTTGTTTCCTTTGTTCTTTTTGCTTTTATGCTACTGGATTGGTTTTATGTCGTGTTCATTAATTCTCATGTTCCACGCATTAGGAGAGGTCAACCGGCCGATCTCGTGGTTTTGGTTATGTAACATTTGCGACAGTTGAAGATGCTAAGGTAGCTTCACTTCCAAACTTGCTGCCTGTTGGAATTAGTTTTTGTTTTGTTGGATAAGTTTTTAATACACTCTGTGTCAATGATTGTTATGGGATACCGTAACCTATTTTATTGCCTACAGAATGCATTATCGAGTGAACACTTCCTTGGAAACAGAATGCTGGAAGTCAAAATAGCTACTCCAAAGGTGGGGCTATTAGATCAGGCAATAGTTTTTTGTTACTGTTAATTTAGACATTTCATTCATACAGTGTTTCTTGTATTATTCTTTATTTTACACTAAAAGGAGGAGATGAGAGCTCCTGCAAAGAAAGTGACCAGAATATTTGTTGCTAGGATTCCACCATCTGTCACAGAAGCAGCATTCCGGAGGTAAGCAATTTGATGGTGTAAATCTCGTGGAACTTTGCCTAGCTGTTTTCCTGTATGCTTCTTATATTTAATTTGTGAGCCATGTTGAAAATTAATGTGGTGGATTCTGATACTATTTTGCAGTCATTTTGAGAAGTACGGCGATATAACAGATTTATACATGCCGAAGGTTATGTCAACCCCTTTCTCATTCTCCTGTGCACCCAAATGTATTTGGCCTCTTTTTTTTTTTGCCAAGATTGATTCAAAATAATCATGGACAATTTGTTTGCAGGACCAAGGATCAAAAGCACATCGTGGAATTGGGTTTATCACTTTTGCCAGTGCAGGTGATTCATTGTTTTGACGTTTTCTGTTTAATCTTGCAATACATGAATAGACTCACAGTCATTTGATAATTGATATTGGGCTATTGCCAATTTTTATCTGTCATAACTCATAAGTTAGATCATGTGGCTTCTTAATTCAACTCACGTGGATGGGAAGTGCATGGTAAGACACAGGAAATGCAAGGAAAAGTTGTTACACATGATTGTTGGTGGTTAGCGTATCATATGTTGTGGGGTTCTTTCTTGCTCAAAATATCATGATTTCTGCTTACCTTTTTCATATTTTACTTATTTTATAATAAAAAAATCATGATCTTTGTATCGCCTGCCTTGCTTTTGCTTGCGTAAGCATGCCTTGTTCTATTGTTTTTTTTGTCGAAACCTGGTTTCAGACAAGCTAATGGCACTATAGTTGGTTTTTCTTTGTCATTCTGCTTGCAAAAATTGCTCCCAGTATTGAGATTCTGAATTCTGGCAGTGTGGCTGCTAACTTCTTCAGCTGTTATTATTCATTATTTCTTTACAAGAAAAGTGTGTCAGCTCAGTGGCATTGAATATTTGTTCTCTATTTACAGAATCCGTTGATAATTTGATGCCTGACACACACGAATTGGGAGGTTCAAATGTTGTAGTTGATCGGGCAACACCTAAGGCAAGTTAGCACTTCATAACTTTTTTCCCTTTGTTTAGTCAGATTATTATTTAGTGGATGAAAGTCTCTCTTGATGGGATTACAATTGCATGGAGTTATTTTAGTTTTTAAAATATCATCTGATTCAATTTTCTTCTGTTTTGGTGCAGTTTATGTTCACATTTTTAAGTTTGAGGAAGCTGAAGTTGATTTCAACTATATTTATGTTATATTATTTTTGCAGGAAGATGACTTCCGTCCAGTAAGCAGAATGCCACAAGGGGGAGGATATGGGGCGTATAACGCTTATATATCTGCAGCAACTAGGTATGCAGCACTTGGTGCTCCTACCTTGTATGATCATCCAGGCTCTGTGTTTGGAAGTAAGTTCTGTGACCAATGTTGTACTTGTCTGATAACTGGAACACTATTAAACAGCCACCAACTTTCTCAATTTTTTTGTTGGATAGGAGAATCTGCTCGGGGAATGGGTAGTAAAAAGATCTTTGTTGGTAGGCTTCCTCCTGAGGCAACCACTGAAGACCTTCGTCAGTATTTTGGTAGATTTGGTCGTATAATAGATGTTTATGTACCCAAGGTAGGACATCAGTTGTGTCGTGTATAAATTAATCAATCTGATCCATGTTTATGAAAATCTGAATGTTTTTGTATGTAGGATCCCAGGAGAGCTGGGCACAGAGGTTTTGGATTTGTAACATTTGCAGAAGAAGGCATAGCAGATCGTGTATCTCGAAGATCTCATGAGATTTTAGGACAGCCGGTACGATAAGTAGTAATAAACCATTGTTGTGATGCAATTGATAATAGAACTTACATGAATTAAACTAGTTACACATGTTGTTAAATGGAGTATGGACTAATTTCAATTGAATGAAATAAGAAATTAGAAAAAAAGGTGAAAAATTTGTGAGATCAGTTCAATGTCTGGTTCAATTTTGCTTTGTAAAATCGTGAAAATATAGGTTGCCCTTTTGGAAGTTTTTAGGCAGGAGCAATTGCTGCAATGTTGTGATGTTTTCATTGTGACCTAAGTATTATAACGTTTAAACTACAGAAATTGCTTTTTGTGATGTGAGGATGAGTTTATGTAACTTGTCCATACCCCTATTGTCGCCAGTTCCTTTGTAAAACCTGCTTCATGAAAAGTATCCTTCTGCAATGAGTTTTATATTCTGTTCTTTATTTCCCTGGTCAATTATGACATGCTGTATAATGAATGCCAGTGGAAGAAACATCTGATGAAATTGGAATGCCCCCCAAAAAAGATGTTTATGGATTTTTCATGCAGGTTGCACTTGATTCCGCCACACCTCTTGCCCTTGGAGAGGCTGGTCCCAGTGGAAATTTCATGATGAATGGTCCTGAATCATATGGGGGTTATGGCGGTCCCATGCGCACCTATGGCAGGATGTATGGAAGCATGGAATTTGAAGATGTGAGTATACTTATAAATATCAGTTGAATTTCTGGTAGTTAGAATAGTTGAGTATTTTTAGACGAAGTGAGGAAAATGTATTAATGTAGAGTGTGTGCATGGTTGTGTACTCTGAATATGAAATATGAATGCAATCTTCCTAGGAATTTCTTACTTTGACCATTACATTTCTGAGAAGTAATGAATCGGCTGCATTTTGCAGTGGGGTTATGGAATGCCTAGTGCAAGGCCTTCGAGGGGAGACTGGAGGTACAGGCCATACTGAGATGACAAAGGCTAGTCCTTCAAAACTTCCATTGCTTCTGAAGTCTAACTGGGATGCACAAAGATGCAATGAAGCTTTTAAAATAGATTATGTTTGTTAAAGCTCGTGTCATTTCTCTGGTCATGGATGGTTATACTTTTGACGTTGTCGGATTCCAAATTTACTATATATGTGAGTAGTAGATGTAATCTTATGGCAATGACGGCTTCTGATAGTTGTTTTTGAGAATGCTGGATGAGGTATTCTGTATTCCTCATCTTTAAGAAGGGCAATAATACATCCTCCTGTCTTCAGTTGCTCATCTTGCTTCACGTTTGTTGATTTGTTTGTTTGGACATCTCTATTAGCTTCCGTTTGATCAAAAGGTGTCCGGTTACAAACATTTATGGTTAGTGTGAAAGATTGTTTTGGGTTGATTTCCAGTGTTTGAGGAATGCATTACTGCTCGGAATTCTTGATGAAAAAAATGCCGCATCAACGTATTTTATTTCTCAGGAATGGGAGAATTATCCTATATTATTTTAAGAGGCGCATAAACTTGGATTCTGACAGGAAGTCAACTAAATCCCGTATTTTATATGTGGTCCGACATGTGAGTGGCGAGATTGCTTTTCCTTAATTTATACAAAAATAAATAAGAACGTGTTAACGGCTACCACATAAACATGAGTCATCAACGTCTGTCAAAGATAACTTTCTCTCTACTCGCGCCACATGGCACCGGTCTGTACATGATTGGTGCCGCTTCAATTTCATGGATGGATTGGCCTAAGTGGGACAGTCACTCTCTCTTCCTTATTCACCAGTAAAGCGAGGCCATTACTTCATTTCCTTTTTCTCATTGCCATTTTTTTCCCTGTATTGGACCGGGATAAATCCTTTCCTTTCGGCAGAATTGTTTGTGTATTCTTCAGTCTGTTCATCTGTTGTTGAAAACCAGAGCTAGAAAGCTCTTTACCGTGAAACAAAAAAAAATGGCATCCACTTTGTTCTCCGTCTCGATTAACCCTGCAACTGCACTTCTCGCAAGAACCCATCACCCAAAAGAATCCCAGTTAGGATCCTTACTTTCTTTACACATTAATTTCAACCATCAATTTGGGAGCAGACGAAGGGGTGATCAATATGACAAGAAGCAGAGACAGATTAGAGCTGCAGTAACAGAGGAACCTTCTATTAGTAAATTGAGTGGGAATCAATCAAATCAGCCAGAGAAGAGAAATTTGAGGATATTGGTCGCTGGTGGTGGGATTGGTGGGTTGGTTTTTGCTCTGGCGGCTCAAAGGAAGGGATTTGAAGTGGTGGTGTTTGAGAAGGATTTGAGTGCTGTAAGGGGGGAGGGGCAGTACAGGGGCCCAATACAGATACAGAGTAATGCATTGGCTGCTTTGGAGGCTATCGATACCCAGGTTGCTGAGGAAGTCTATAAAGTTGGTTGCATCACTGGGGATCGGGTTAATGGCCTGGTTGATGGAGTTTCTGGTACTTGGTATGGTTTTTTCTTTCTTCCAATTCTTGAACAATATTTTTATTATTCTATTGATTTACTTTCGGTAGAAATTCATTTTCTGATACTCTGTTCTGGGTTGGGACATGCTTGCTTTTTCTCTTTTTTCTTTCTTTGTAGCATGATACTGTTTCCTGTTTTTTTCAAGAACAATTGGGTTATATGTGATTTAATTTAAGTTTGCCTCATTAAATCTATTGTATTTCGGCTGGCATGGAGTGCAGTCACTCTTTGGTATTGGATTGTGATATTGGTATCGATGTTTATATTAGTCTGATTAAAAAAAATTCAAATTTGTTTATGTCCTGGTTGTCCCTTCTCCCCCGGCGGGGGTACCAATCTTGGTTGCACTCCTAACCAAATGCTTATGTGAAGATGTCGGCAACATGTTTCTTTTCCTTGTATAAAATTGGGCTTATAAACAAATTCTGCTTGAATTGTTTAGAACCACGTGCATTAAATAATACCTACTTTGTTATCAGGTATGTCAAGTTTGATACATTCACTCCTGCAGTGGAAAGAGGGCTTCCAGTCACAAGAGTTATTAGCCGAATCTCTCTGCAACAAATCCTAGCTAGCGCAGTTGGGGAAGATGTCATTTTAAATGGCAGCAATGTTGTTAATTTTGAGGATCATGGAGATAAGGTGAGATTTAGTTTGAGGAACCTCGGAATGTTGACCAGCTGATTATTGCCATTTTTACATCACTGTCCCTTACAAAATGAACTTTGAATTCTTTGCCTGTTAATTTCTTTCATTCTAAATGGACTATCCACTTGACTTGTTGTTTGCTACACATACCTGGTCTTGCTGTGCCTAGGACTTTGAGAGCTCTTAGTTTGATTTTTCCCCCTCTGTGTGGTAATTTCAATGCGTAGGTCACAGTGATTCTTGAGAATGGGCAGCAGTATGAAGGCGACCTTTTAGTTGGAGCAGATGGCATATGGTCGAAGGTATTTACTACATATATCACTATTTTTCTTTGGTATTAGGAACAGAACAAAGTAATTTAATTGTCGGAATAACTGTCAATGGTGCACTGATGATGATCTGCATTACAACTTGTTGTGGTGGACTGGTAGTGGTACTTGCCGCAGCGACTGGGTTTTTCTCTTTCTTGTTGGACAGATGTGGATGTAAATTTCTATTATCAAGATACTTTTAAGTAGAGCTTGAATTTTTGTAGGTGAGGAAGAATTTGTTTGGACCACAGGAAGCCATATACTCAGACTACACTTGTTATACTGGTATCTGTGATTTTGTGCCTGCTGATATTGAGTCTGTGGGGTATGCAACATTTTACTTTTGTGCAACCAATCAACTTGTTATATTGTCATAGGTTATTCAATTCAAATTTAGGATAGTTTCTTCAACTATCATTTATTTGATTGGTGGATATTCTGATGCTGAACATCTGTTCTGAAGCTATCGAGTATTCCTGGGACACAAACAATACTTTGTATCTTCAGATGTTGGTGCTGGGAAGATGCAGTGGTACGCATTCCATAAGGAGGCACCTCGTGGGGTGGATAGTCCCAATGGTAAATCATCATATATCAGTTGAATTAAATTGAATGTTTTGAAAGTCATATATTTGGTATTACGTCTGTACTGTGCCACTTTTGAGATCCTAAAATTGCATATTTAAAAGTGAAGGTCTTATAAAGGGTGCCAGGATGTTCATGTGCACTAATTCATTCGACTTTGAAGGACTTTATTGGTGATGAAAATTGAAAACAATGCTGGATTACCTTTTGATTCCTTCTCCTCGATCTTTTGCAGGTAAAAAGAAAAGACTGTTGCAAATTTTTGAGGGTTGGTGTGATAATGTGCTAGATTTGATACTTGCAACAGACGAAGATGCAATTCTTCGACGCGACATATATGATAAGACTCCAGTGTTAACTTGGGGAAGAGGCCGTGTGACCTTGCTCGGGGATTCTATCCATGCCATGCAGCCTAATTTGGGCCAAGGAGGATGCATGGCCATTGAGGTAGTATACCTGTCTTTGTCTTGATTCAAATCCTTCTTAGTTCTATATAAGACTATCAATTACAGGTAATTTACAACCATGTTCTCATCAATGTTCCTTTTGCATTATAACCATATCCCTGGATTATCTGATGTCAGTACTCATTAGTAAGTTCCATAATTATTTTTGGTACTTTCTGAGTCCCCACATATGTCATTTGGTACTAATTCAAGGATTATCTTGAATGTCAACTGTTACTCATCTTTTTATTGGTATATAATGACGAGAAGATCTTGCAGTTAGCCTCTGGTTAAAAACGATATGAAATATACTAAAATACTTTCATTGAACAGGATGGCTATCAACTTGCTTTGGAGATCGATAAAGCATGGAATCGGAGTGTTGAGTCTGGAGCTCCTATTGATATTGTTTCTTCTTTGAGAAGGTATATAGCCAAACATCATATAAATTAAAGTACTTCTTTACGTGTTTCATTCATTCATTGAACGCCTTGTATGAATTATTGAGGGTAACTGGTGGGAAAAAAACTTGTGTAGTATGAACAAGGTGGAAGCATTAAAGAATCAAATATCCGTTTTCCAGTAGATGGGATATGTGATCCATATATAGCATACCTTGTTTGTTAGCTGAGTATCAGGCCCTTCAAGGATTTCCCACTGTAGTCTGTGTACATAGTTCTCTGCTTATACATTTTAATATTGCTATTACCAGAGGCATGATGCCTATTTTAGACTATGAAAGACCAAGTGACCCATATGTCTTCTTGCTATACGAATTAAGGCGACTTGGACTCCTAGTTCCAATTGAACTGATTCATGACCACAGACTTCCTACTGACTTGTGCTTTCTGATTTGTTTTCCCACAGATATGAGAGTGCTAGAAAACTTCGGGTTGCAATTATCCATGGGATGGCAAGAATGGCTGCAATTATGGCTTCAACTTACAAGGCTTATCTGGGTGTTGGGCTTGGCCCATTATCGGTAGGTAAAGAAAGAAAGAAATGATGAAAGTCACACTTAATGCAGCCGCATGAATTTTGAATGATTAAGAGTGGCACTTCTTATCATGCAGTTCTTGACAAAGCTTCGGATACCACATCCAGGAAGAGTCGGGGGAAGACTTTTGGTTGAAAAAGTAATGCCGTTGACACTTAGTTGGGTCTTAGGTGGTAACAGGTTTGATATCGCTACCCCTGTTTTCTTCTGGAAATGGCTTTTTGCTACGTATTTTCTTCTCTTCAAGGAACTCTTCAATCTTAAGGATTAATAAAGATCTCCTGGTAGTTAAACTGTAGTAATTAATCATTTAATAAAATGAGCCATTTAGGTTCTTGCCTGTGGGACATGCTAGGTGCAGAGAACTCATAAAGTTTGACGCTGGGAAAAACTGAGCATCATACAGTTGAATGATTGGTGACCCCTAGTAAACCATGTACAGAAATTAAAGAGAAATTTTTAGGATTTCTATGTCTAAATGAAAAATAGAAGGCAGTTTATTAGTCTGACATGCATAAAGGCCCCACACTTCTGTAGCTTGAGTTGATTGCTCAAGTGACGGTGTAAAAAACATATTTCCAATCTGTTTGCAGTTCAAAACTTGAAGGGAGGGCCTCATCTTGCAGACTCTCGGACAGGGTATGTTGCTTTCCTACTATGAAGCCAGTACACCTGACTTGATTTCAGAAACTTCATTGCATTTTGCAGCATAAAATTAAAAAACTGTGATTTGGTAGAACCTTATATCTGCTTCATCACTTTTGAAGGCAAGTGACCAGTTAAGCAGATGGCTTCGAGATGATGAGGCACTGGAACGTGCCGTCAATGGAGAGTACGTGTGATGACCTTGTGAATTTTAATCTGTCGTATGTTTTGATTTGACGTACCAATGCTGTAGCTGCTGCCCTCGTGTTGTTTTTGTGTTGTGTAGGTGGTATCTATTACCATGGGGTAATGAGACTGTTGTTTCAGGACCTATTTGTTTAGTTAGGGAAGCGAACAAACCTTGCATTATTGGGTAAGCATTTAATTGTTAAATATGAACTACACACACAAATATATATATATATACATGGACCACTTTAGTTCAGTGAATCACAATGGATCATTATTCACTCTACGAATCTCATCAGCTATTTTTTCTTGTAATTTCAGAAGCATACCTCATGAAAGTTTTCCTGGAAGTTCTTTAGTGCTACCCTCACCCCAGGTAATTTAGAGAGCTGATCATTTTACTTATATTTTGCAATGGATTTATAACCACCTTTTCGTTAATTTGTGATTAAAAATAATAATTCTCGATCATGTGTCTGAGGCCGTAAAGACTGTCCTCCTTTTAATTATGATTTAACTAATACTATAGTGATGATGACTAATATCTTGATTCTTATGGATAGCAGGTGTCCAAAACTCATGCTCGTATAAGCTATAAAGATGGTGCCTTCTTCTTAATTGATTTGCGCAGCGAACACGGTACCTTTATCACCGAGTAAGTTGTGAAAGAAGGATACACATGATTCTTTGTCTTTATAGATTTGTGGAGTTATTTTTTAAAAAAAATTCTGTCTTTTTATCTCCAGTAATGAGGGAGGGCGGTATCGAGTAACTCCAAACTTCCCTACTCGAATCCGTTCATCAGACACGATTGAGTTTGGTTCTGATAAGCAGGTGGTTAATTAACCTTGTTTTATAGTCTACTGATACTATTGTTCACCTGTTGTTTGTTCACATCATCCTGTCTGGCAATAACATACCAGTAGTTACTATTACATTGTGACGCCTATGAATGAATTTGATATTGGATATCAGTTTCTAAACTTTCAAGGAACGCAATTGCAGGCAATGTTTCGAGTTAAGGTGATGAGAACATCCCCAGATTCTTCTCCGAAGCGAAACGAATATGAAATTCTTCAGTCGGTCTGAATTTATACAAATTATTTAAGAAGCTGTACATAATTCATTTGGAGGGGTGACAAGCAAGCGTTACCATGTTCATAGGAATACAGGATCATATGGACAGTTTTTTGGTCCTTGCTCGAACTTATGCTTGCAACTCCCAGCCTTTCAGAAGAATATATATCTGTTCACATGATTATTCATGAAAGTATAAAAGAGGGCTTGATGATCCCTTTTTGCTTGAAGGACCAGCTGTATCATCTGCATTCACGTGTAACAAATACTTTGATGATGTTTTATTGTTTACAGACTAAAACTACAGATATTATTTAGGTTGGCATCGTGGGATGCAAAAATGCTATATATATCTAATGTGTTTCATGACGTGAATGAGGGTCATGATTTTGAATTTAAAAATGTGAAAATGGAGTCAAATCTTGTGGATATGATAAGTATCACATAGATTAGAGATGTTTTATAAATGTTTTTCTTTGGGATATCTAATACTACCGTTCATTTTATGTCCTGGAAACCGATTCTGCCCGTTGATGTAGCCATAAGAATCATGAAACTATGAGATAAAGCTAATGATAAGGGGGAAAGAGTGTTTGGACCCCTACTTTTTACATTTAAACCCTCATTCCACATAATTTTTTGTGTTAATTCTTTTTTAAATGATATATTTTCACACTAAATTTTTATTTTTTCAATTTGACCCTTGTTTAAAACATGCCGAAGGAAATAAGAGGAATTAAACTCGTGTTTCAACGGTTGCATATTATCTCTCCAAAACCTATTTAAGTAAGCAAAAATGTCCTTACTTGGTTTGGAGTTTGGACGTAACTACAACACCACACATTCCGCTAATGAGAGTCCAATCTAGCCATTGGACTTTTTGGGTGAGACGTCCACACGGATATGGCCCAATCTATGTTACTATGTACATGTCAAAAGAAATTGAAGCAACTTTATAAGACACAAGAATCTTGAAAAATAAGAAATCAGGGTTTGGCTTAATCTTTGGGACTCAAAATATAGGACCATTTTAGGGAGGTGTCACCAAATCACCGTCTTGTAGGGCTTGGTAAGGGCTGCTTCGACCAAATGTAATTTCCATCTCAGGCATATTGAAGTTGGAAACTAACATGCAATCAACAGTTTCACATAAATTTGATTTCCATATCATATGGGAAAGCAAACAAACTCCGCCCCCCTGCCGAAAAGATCATCAAACTCACAGTTAAGTTTGGTACCATTTTTTCCCGTTGCTAAATATGAGTAACATAAAATCCTGAACACCCTGCTTGCATTGGATCCCACTAGATCATCTCAAATATAATACGTAGCAACAATATGCAAAATTGAAAAAGAAAAAAAAAAGAAAAAAAAAGGAGTTTATTGGTGGAGTACAATCAAGAAAATAAATTGCATCGACTGACCTAGCAGTTCATACTGCCCCTTCTCTTACAACACCACTAACACTCGTGAGCATACGAGCAGTGGAAACTGCCCCCCCACCCCAAGCTAGTTTAGAAGCAAACACTCGTACTGCAACCCAAAACATTAGTACCTTGATCGGCTTCTCCTCCTGTAAATTAAACTTTTAAATTAATAGCCAAAATTACATTTGGCATAGTAGCATAAAGGTAACACAAATAACTATTTCTCACCTTGGTGACCCAGAATACGAGTCAGAGCGAGAACGAGAATGAGAGCGGGAGCGAGAACGGGAGCGGGAGCGAGAATGATACCTTCGAGAACTCCTACTTCTAGTTGGAGTTCTGCTGCGTCGGTATATTCTGCAGATGACACACACCAATTGTGACCCAAGGGAATAGTCGCTTACACACACAAATACATACATGCATACATACATAATTCCTCCCGTAAAGTAATTGTACTTACAAATTACAATCATATTCCAATAGCAAACAAGTCAACCCGACAACAAAATAAAATACAAATCATCATCTACAATTTAAAAATCAAAACACCGCAAATACCAACATTGTTTTAAGCTTCTACTCATCAAAACTAGGTAAAATCATCTGAAAAAAGCTTGTTTGGAAAGCCACTTGCAAGAAGGCATTGCTTTAGATCATGGGATCATTAGAATTTACCAAAATCTAAATGCTATCAAAGAACCACCCGAAGTAGTTTATTCTTTTACCAATTCTAAAACTCTGTTTCAATTAAAAAAAGCTCTAAAAACTGTATAAATGGCGACTAGCGAAAATACAGAGTTTGCAACTGAAAATTGTATGAAATCATTGAAATGATAAGCTAGATGGAGAAAATCATCCTTTACAGTTTTTATACCATTCACCAAATTCATGAGAATACCAAGTCAAGTTGCTAAGAACAAGTATTCTAGAAAAAGAGAAGATACACGTCCCTTAAAATATAATTACTATCATAAACCAAGCACAATGAGGTACCTTGAGGGAGAACGGCTATAGCTTCGGCTTCGACGCCTATATCGACTCAGCCTACTTGTTTCCGCCAGTTTCTCCGCTCTCTTGCGCTCTTGTTCTCGCTTTTTAGCTATTTCGGCAGCAGTGTCTTTCTTAACTAAAGATGCACAAAATCACCAATGCTAGAGACTTATGGAAGGCATTGCCTTAGAAAAAGGATTAACGGACAGACAAGTAGACCATACTGCAAGATATTCAAAAGCTGCAGAAGATGTAATGATGGCATACTTTGTTTGTTTAGCTGTCTGCTCATGATCCTCTTAAGTCGCTCCTGAGGAGTTTCCTTCTTCTCCCCCAGTGGCTGTTTCAAAGGTCCACTGCTAGAAGTAGTCTTAGTTAACTTCGCTAAGGCGGATGATGTGCTGAGACCAATGAGAATTGATGCAAAATGCTAATCAGTATAATTTTTTTAAAATGAGGATTACAGGAAACAAAGGCAACAAACCACTCATAAAGCTCCTGTCTAAATATGTATATCCACAAATTAATAAAGCCAAGAAAAAAAGGGGCAGGAAAACAACAGAATTTCAGTGCAGACACTATAAAGATATCGGATACCTCACTGCAGGTTTCAATACTTTAGTGCTCTTCTCCTTATCAAGGGAAACACCAGATGCTGGGTCAATATGTAGTGCCTCCAGTATGTGACCAGATGATGGCCTGCAGGAAAGTATAAGCATTAGAAATTCCAATTTCAATGGTTCCTTGCAGCTCGAAAGCTTTTGTATAAGGTCCATTTCAGGGGGGAAATTAGCTTCAGAAAGGAAGCCTCCTTCCCTCTCTCTTGCCAGTTATGCTGCTAACACTAAGCCTGATCTATTTTAAAACACAGTTAGTTTCAGATAACAAAATGGACGGTAAGCTGCAGCAGAGTAAAGACTGTCCAATCTATCTTTGCAAGAATTAAAGGTCCAGTGCTCCGACCGGTTCGACATATCAGCCTGAGATGGAGGAGATGGTGGTGGAGAATATCCTTCAAACTTTTGTTCGTTCCCGCCGCCTGTGCTCCCAAATTCTGTAATATATTCTATCTTAGGAGTCTTCAGTTTGCTTCGATGGAAGTCATCAGAATGTCCAGTACGAGAATAGCGCCTTGAGTATGATGGTGAGTAAGACCGTGACTTTGATCTTGACCTGCAAAGCAGAACCCATAAGTATCAACCAGAATTCTTTCATTGAAAAATTCAATGGCTTCCAGCATGACCAACAACCTTCTTGAACGAGAATAAGCTTCATAAGTTGGACTTCGTCGAGGTTCCCTATAGATACAAATGCAAAGCATCAACATCATAAACATATTGCAATGCGCAGTTCTGGATCCTTATCGCTGGTTTTTAGGTTCTCTAAATTTTGAATATAGAAAGCTAGTAGTGTTCTACCGATAGGGATCATGATGTAGCACACGAGTTCCAGTTATCCGTGCAGCTTCTCTTTCTCTCTCTCTTTCTATCTGAGATGCTTTCCTTCTTTCCTTGCGACTCAGCTTCCTCTAAAAATTAAGAAGTCAATGCCTCGTAATATATAACCCTTGCAGTTTTTTTTAACAATAAGGCAAACTCAAAATAATGCTTGTGAGTTGTGATGTCCTTACAATTGCAGGATCACCTTTGATCACTTCCTTTTGCTTTTTCTCTTCCTCTTTGGCCTTTTTATCCATATAAATGAGATACCCATATCGGTTCACTCCAAATTCTTTGGCAATATTTTCCATTTCTTCATCACTACTGTTATCACTGTTAAATTCATCTTCCTCATCGTCTTCATCATCTTCTTCATCATCGTCAGCTTCAGATATATGGTCTTCATCTTTCACCTCTCCGTCGTACGAGAAACCCACCTGTGAATATGAAACCTTGCTTGCAGAAGGTTGTAGCAACTGAGGTCTATCAAATATGTGTAATGAACAACAACAACAAAAATTGTCAGAGAGATAAAGTATGTTGGCATTAGATAACTTCATAGATTTAGAATACCAATTGTAAGGCACAAACAGACTAATCAACCCGGGAAAAAGAAAGATAACCTGTCCGATGTAAATGGAGCAACCATCTTTGCCTCCATCTCTAGATTAACATGATGCAACCCCTCCTCATCAGTAACTGTTAATGTGCAACGTAAGCTCATTAGCTGGTCTCACTGACCATATAGATGACAAAAGGGGGATAACCTCAGTGTTGCAATTGAAATGTTATAAATCAAAGGTCATGAAGAAAAAGAAAAAAAATAACATATGCAATTGTATAATAGTTTATAACCAAAAAATAAAAAAGTACCGACATCCTCTCCGTCGATGCTTAATTAAATCCCGGAAACGCTCAAAGTTAACAAACTCTTCTAGTTCTTCTTCTTCTTCTGACTTTTCTTGTGGTCGAAAGTGCCGAGACCCAGATTCTCGAATAAAATCAAGTAGAGCACGGCCATCAAACCTGCTTATATTGAAATAAATAAAAAAGAAATAAAGAAGCAATTCCACCAGTCTTAAGTGGTGGATCACATAAAAATAAAATTCTCAAAGCAGAAGGAGAGAGAGAGATCACCTGTCAATCAAAATATCTTGCTTTCCATTCCAAGGTATCCTGAAATAGAAATTGAGTGTTAGCGTGCGGTCTGAGACAAGACAGATATCCAGTAACAAGGATGTTCTCAACATAGTGCTGGCAGACTTTTCCCAAGAAAGGATGGGCCATTATCTCAATAAAATCTTCATCTTGATAGAAGCACATATGAAAGAAAGAAAAAAATTACTTGAAAAGAAAACTGAAAAATATAATTTTATTAGTAAAATACACCAAGTTGGCGAAAAGAATAGTATCAAAATGTCCCTATCACCCTTGCATTTGCAGTTAACCACAACTTCAGAATCTTAAGACAATTATTGAGGATGACTCCCACATTTATGCTATCCCTCCAAAGACTACTGTTTCTTTCCATCCAATGAATTCTCTTCTTCTGAATGATAAAAGACTTGGCCAATATATCTAGGCCCAATGGTTTATCGATCCCACAGAAACCAATGAACACTATTATCCTAGATTCAATATATTGAACTCTTGACCAGGTAGAGTCTGATTGACGGAAAAGACTCTATTGCATCTATTAAAGAATAGGGAGCGCCAACTTGAGGCCAAGCTGGTAAGCTCTATAATGATTATAAACTTGTACAACAAATGCCTTGTGTCTTGCCAAGACACAAGGATGATAGCAGATTCTTGAATGAATAGAGCATAGCACACATCAAACTAAAAGCTTCAGCTTCAGCTTCAGAATTTGGAGGACTATCAATATTGAGCCTCTCCAATACTCAGAACCAAAGGTAAATTCTGGTCAATAAATACTGCCACAATCCTTTTACAACTGAATTGAAAGTAACTTGGTTAAACCTAAAATGATTCTAAACTAAAAAATAAGCATAATAGACATGGCCGAATCCCCCGGGTCACAAGATGAACTGAATTGATTTGCCCTTTTGCCTCCGCTTCTAACCATCTCACAAGCTAGTTCTGCTCACAAAAACTTCATTCTCCATCATAAAATTAGCCCCAAATGCAGTAATTTCCGATTATCAAGAAGCTAGAGACGAAATTTGCAGCTAAAACAATCAAATCGAAAGCACGACAAAGTAAAGGCCGGTAATGAGAGGGGAAAATTGGAGTAGACGTACAGGCCTTGCTGATCCTGGGTGACCTGGTATAGGGCATCGTCGCGATACGTACGGCATCGTGAGCCCATAACCTGGATCGATTGCTGAGGGTCGCCGCGCCTCTTCGCCAAGAACACAGCTCGTCTCTGGGCTCTCTTTCGAGCCGCGTCCATCAAGTCGTGGACCTTCCTCTCCGATCTCCTCGCCTCGTGCCACATATTCGGATTTCCCTACTCCGAAATTCGAAACCCAAACCCTAGAGAGTGTGGAGACTGCAGACGGATTTGCTGTGCGATTTTTTAAGAAGCCTGATTATTGCGAAAGTTTTCTACGATCTATTGGAGGGGCAATTTAAGAATCCTCTACAATCTGGGCCATACACGTCAGCATTTATTCCATCTGGCGACTTGTACAGTTCTATTCGTAGTCAAAGTCCCGTGTTGGAGAACATTTTTTAAGGCCTGTGATGGTATAAACGTCGTCGTTCTGATGATTTGTAAAAGAAACTTCTTCGTAAATTCAATTAACTTGATAGAAAAGAACAAAAACGGTGTTGACCTGGAAAACACGATCGTTGAAGACAAAGAAGATGGCGGGATTGGCTATTTATGGAGATTGACTTGATTTCGGAGGAGCAGAGCAATGGCTATTACTTCCAGTCGAGGTCTATTGCGTTATTGGGTCCTTGTATTGGCATTCATACTATGCGCGTATGCTCGTAAGATAAAGGATGGTGACAACGACTTCGTTTGCTCCGTCGGTGGGGTTGTGGATTGCAGTACCCGCGTGGGTAGAGAACAAAAGATCGCCATGGAGATTGCCGTGCAAGATTTTCACAACTTGACTGCTCATGAGCTGGATTTGCACATTCAAGACTCATCTGGCAACGCTGCTTTGGCAGGTATACATGCTCAATCCAAGCTTGTAATTTAGTCCATCTTATTTTCAGGTCTCGTCTATCTTTACTCATTTGTGTGCTTTAAAATTTGCGAAGTTTAGAAATAGTGAGGGAGTTGAGGCTAATAGCCTACATAGTCTGTTAATATGAAGATGATAAAAATTAATTAAATGGAGATTTGATTTTGGGTGCAGCAATCAATCTCATTAAAACCCAACAAATGCAAGCAATTGTTGGCACCCTGACATGGCAGGACTCAGTATTGGTTGCTGAAATGGATGATGCTACTAAGGAAGTTCCTATCTTTTCCTTATCTGCACCAACAATGCCAATGATTTCAGAAAAGGCACCGTCTGTGATCAGTATGGTTCATGATTTCTCTGTGGAGATTAGCTGCATTGCTGCTATTATTGGCTCCTTCAGGTGGCAAAAGGTGATCGCTATTTACGAGGATAGAAACTCCTACACAAGCGATTTAGGCATCATCACTCTCCTCTCTACCTCACTCAAAAATATTGACGTGGAGCTAGAACACTACTCAGCCTTCCCCGCAATGTCAACTTTGCTTGATCTGAAGGTCACCGTGCAAGAAGAGTTAAAGTTACTTAGGGGTAAACAGAGCAGGGTTTTTATAGTTCTTCAATCTTCTTTACCTTTAATAGAATTGTTGTTTCAACAAGCCAAGCAAATGGGAATGATGGAGAAAAGCTATGCTTGGATTACTGCCGACGGCATTACTAGTCTTCTTGATTCTGTGAGCTCATCTGTCATTGCCCCTATGGCGGGTGTTCTTGGTTTTAAAACCTACTTCCCATACACTACTGCATCCGTCAAAGAATTTGCATTCAAGTTCAAAAGAAAATTCCAAGCTGAATATCCTACAGAAGAAAACCATTATCCTAGTGCATTTGCGCTTCGTGCATATGATGCAATTTGGGCCACTGCTGTGGCTGCGGAGAATTCAAAAAGTGATTCGCGAACGCTCTTTCAGAAAATCTTATCGAGTAATTTTGAAGGCCTGAGTGGAAAAATGCATTTCCAGAACTACAGATTGTCCCATTTAACTACATTTCAGATAGTTAATGTATTCGGAAAGAGCTATAGAGAGCTTGGATTTTGGTCAACAGGATTTGGCTTCTCCGAGAACCTTGAGAAACATGACAATACGTCTAATGAGGCTGTGCTTGGCCCTGTGTTCTGGCCTGGTGGTATAACTTCTGTTCCGAGTGGATTGATGGAAAGACCTCTTCCGGAGGATATTGCTATACCATTGAAAGTTGGGGTGATGGCAACATCCACATTCACAGAGTTCGTGGAAGTAAGTCAGGATGAGAATCAAAACACAACATACATAACCGGAATATCGATTGAAGTTTTCGAGGCAGCTGTGAGGTATCTGGGCAACCCATTTATGTACAAACTGGTTCCCTTTTATGGTCCATTTGATGATTTGGTGAATGAGGTCACTCTTAAGGTTAGTTGTTATCTATTTCTCTGCATCAGTTACTCAAAAAACTTAGCTCATAACAGTTTGTGTTAAGCCATTTCTCGTTATCAGTATATTGACCTTACCTCACAATCTGCTCTATGTTTTTGCTTGAGTTTAAGGAAACAACAAATAAAAGGAATGAAATTTAGGGTAGCAGGCTGCATATTTCTCTTACATGCACAAATTTTCAAGGATTGAGTACTGACGGGGACTTATCCGTTTGTGGAAGACTTTTGATGTAGTAATCGGAGATGTCATGATAACAGCGGATAAATTCCAGCTTATAGAATTTTCGCAGCCATATATTGAATCAGAACTTGTGATGGTTGTGCTGAAAGAATCAGAGAAACGACATGACCCTTTCACGTTCATGAAGCCCTTCACCAATGGGATGTGGCTCCTTATGGCAGCGATGACTTTGTTCACAGGTTTTGTTGTTTGGGTTATGGAACACCGTAAGAACTATGAGTTTGGGGGCTCTTCCTTAAGGCAGGTGGTAACAACTTTTTGGTTCTCTTTCTCAACGGTTGTCTTTGCACATAGTAAGCCACCCCATCTTTGTAACTATACACACACAACTGTTGCCTACAATATTTTTTTTTTTACTTCACTGAAAGACAAGATTTCATAACTCTATCTTCTTTGATTTGCAGAGGAATCACTTACGAACAACTCATCCCGTATTGTACTGATACCGTGGCTGCTCTTGATCCTAATTGTTACTTCAGCTTTCACAGCCAACCTAACGTCAATGTTAAATACTCCACTACCCAAATTATCTGTAATTGATGTCAGTATGCTTAAGAACACAAATGCCATTGTTGGTTGTGATGGAAAATCCTTCACCATCAGGTACCTGTCAAATGTTTTGGGTCTCAAGAGAGAGAACATAAAAACCATCGCTTCCATTGATGACTATGCAGAAGCTCTATATACTGGACATATCAGGGTGGCATTCTTTCTGAAACCTCATGCCAGAGTTTTCTTGGCAAAATATTGCGAGGACTTCACCACCACAGGGCCAACATATAAGCTCCCGGGTTTCGGTTTTGTAATATTCTTTACTCTCAATCTTTCTGCATTTAAAAGAAAAACTTCTATCAACTCTCATTTTTTTACTGCTAAATTTCCCAGGTATTTCCAAAGGGTTCTCCATTGGCTTTGGACATTTCAAGGGCAATTGTTTATTTAAAGGAGACTGGAAGAATGCAGCAATTAGAGGATGAAAAGTTCTCCATTTCAGATTGTTTACGTTTATCGTCTAAGGACAGTGGAATCCCGAGTTTAGGACCGGAACCCTTTGCCGGTCTGTTCTATATTTCAGGCAGTGTTTCTGCAATTGCACTGTTCATCAAGCTTATTCAGCTATTGAGGGAGCGATGGAACGGACTGACCAACATTCATTCCACATTGATGGGTGGAGGAATTTGGACATTGTTGACAACATTCTTCAACCAAAATCAAATAGAAAATCCCGTTATCTTCCACTGAGCCTCCATGAATCCTACAGTATTGTTACGACAAGAAATGAATGCATTTATTGAGTATATATGCTCGTGTAAAAAGTCATATGTATACCAAATAGTTACTAGCAGTTGGAAATAAACAAGTAAATTAAATGACGCAACAATTCGTGGGGTACTAACATTGATGACAATGTGTACGGACAGAGATTTATTAAAAAATCCAAAAGCATGTCTCTAATGATTTATAATTATGAAGGGAAGGTGATTGCTTGCTTCTGCTAAATGAATACTAATTGGGTTCTGCCGACTGTTGGTTCTAGTGCTCGAAATTGCCAAGACTTTAATAAACAAAAGCACAATACATATGACCTATGACATGATGAAGATGAAGCGCTTCATGTATATTCTACAATGTTTAAGCCACATGATGAAGGAGGCGGCCATCTAGTGCGAGAACTACTCAACTGGCCTCCTTTGAGGCTGCCACTAAATCAGGCAAACTCGAGTTTATTATGATATTATCATTTAGTTGGATCAGAGTATGTTGATAGAGTATAAATTCTCGTAAAACGTAAAAGTTGAGAGTGTCCGAGAATATGGAGACAAAGTATAAGCTAGCTTATACTCTGACACAAACGGAGGCTTATATTTGATAAATCGAGAGTGATACTAGCCAAGAGCGATGGGGATTACAGACAGTTTGACATTAAACTGTCGGCGCTTAAGCTTTGCCAAAATGTTTCTACTAGCTTTGCCGACCTTTTCTTTCAGTCTTTTCCCCGATAATCAAGGAAATAAATGGGAAAAGACAGATATCACGACGCGGACAGACAGACCAAAACCAAAGTGCTGTGGACCCACCACCTCACCAGCCAATATAACGCGTTATCTATCCAACCAATCCCCAAAAAACAAAACCCACAAAACTAAAGCCATAGAGCTTCCCGGCACCTCAGCGCGCGGGGTCCGCTGACCTCCGCACACCCATATTTGGGGCTGTGCTCGGGCCCACAATCTCCATGTCACACCAACACCACGCGGCGCCGCCGCCGCCACAACAGTTGGAAACGTCCCCACGGCCTCTGCCGGTACCGTCGTTGCTTTGTAAGCAGCACTCCTGGTCTCCGGACATATACCGTGAAGAGGCGTGGCTCAAGCGGAAAGGAAACAGCAAAAAAGGACGAAGCAAGAGCGTCACCGATGAGGACCTCGATGAGCTCAAGGCTTGTATCGAGTTAGGATTCGGATTTGAGTCGCCCGAGGTAGATCAACGATTGTCCGATACTTTTCCCGCTCTAGGGCTCTACTACGCAGTCAACAAACAGTACGTAGACACTCTTTCGAAATCGTCGGTTTCTTCAGAGTGCGATACTCCCTCGCCCCACGGGAGCCCCCACACCATTTTTGGTCCAGGTACACAACACCAAATTTCTTATTTTTGCATGCAGTCCCTAATTTTCTTATTGAGAAAAATCTGATCGTACTCTCTTTTTTTTTTGGCGAAATTGAAGATGATAATCCGCAGACGGTGAAGACGAGGTTGAGGCATTGGGCACAGGTGGTTGCTTGCTCGGTGAAGCAATTTCAAGCGGGTGATTATAGTAATCAGGGTCAGTGGTGAACTCAACCAGGGTGGGGTTACGTTAGCAGAGTAACCAAACATGAAAATCAACTGGACTGATACGAGTATGATATGATTCTCTCAAACCGACTTAATTCGTTATAATGTAAAAATACATGACAAACCCCACATTAGGTGGACGGCGACTGGAACTGGATTGATTGACCTTTTGTTTTTCATTTTTCATTTGTTTAGTTTGTGGTATTACATGGTTGGATATTGTTATTGTTACTGCATTTTTACTTGTTTCTAGTTTCGATCTCTCTATATATGTATGAACGTTGATGTGAAAAAGGGTGGAAAGTGAAAGTTGTTTTTGTTGTCTGATTAAGGAAACCTAGCGTAAGGGAGAGCTTTGAAATTGATTTATAGTAAGTTAGTTTGCCTGAATAAGAATTTGTTCTAGCATTGATTGATAGGCATATACTTTCCTTTTCGTGTAGGTTAAGGTGTTGGAGCATATAAATGTCATAATGACCTTTGTTCCCCGTCCCTTATTGTTGAATTGGCTTTTGGAAATTTGAAGGGTCTTTATGTAGACCAACATTTGAGGGCAACTGAGACACTGCCGCAATTCCATCTAGCAGTAGTGACCAAGGTTTAATTGGGGACAGCTGCCACTTTGACCTCTTTTTTGGTAGGGACTAGGAGCAACACTATAACGCCATTTTTCTTTTATCATTAAAATTAATATTGGATTCCATTTTGTTGTATGAAAAACATTTCATATATTCACCCACATTTACATTAATAAAACACATTTTTTAATAGGATTAAATTAACAAAATATAAATTTTATTACATTAACTTTTTCAATAAAAATCGAACACTACTTTTCCATTTTTTCATTCATATTCTAATAAATTTACATTAAAATCAATACAAGATTTTATATTTTTTACGAAACGTCAAGTCACATGCTCATTTATATTAGCAAAACAAATCTCTCAATATAGTCACATCATCAAAAACACTTAGTCTCATACATTATTCATTCCATATTAAAATCACACCATTATTGGTGATCTTACGCCACGTTTGATTGGGGAGATTAGTAGGCAAGGTAAGGGAATGAGGTTTCTCAAAATTCATTCTTTTGTTTGGTTTATATAAAACATGTGCAATGAGCATGAGCTTATTCTTCCTATGGGGGGAGAAACCAAACTCATGAAAATGTGAGCATGACTATTCTCTCCATGTGGAGAATATTATATTTTTTCAAATGATAAATTTAGAATCTCGTAAAAAATTGTCAATTTATTATAAAAGGGTAATATAATTTTTTTTATTTGCATTATGATACATTCAAAATAAAATTTATGCTCATTCACACATTTAACCAAAGATACAAATTTTATATTTAAACTCATTCATCTCTCTCTATACTCTTTCTTATTATTAAGCTCATGTTCAGTTCATCTCATCTTAAACTCATTTTCATCTTAAGCTCACTCACAATCAAACGTGGAGTTAAACTCATTCACCTCTTCCTATTCTCTATTCTTCTCTTCCTATTCTCTATTCTCAATAAGTTTATGCTAAGCTCATCTTAAATTTACTTCTAACCAAACGTGTGAGAGTATAAATTATCATAAAATATAAAAGATGAGGGTATGAGTGATAAAATATAAACTAATGTATACTATGAAATAAACATGAGCTAAATAATGACGAGACACGTTCCTAGTTCTCCCTAGCAGGATCAATACATATATATAAGACCGGATGAAAAACAGGCCTCCCCTGGCGAGTCCCACGAGTACCGCTACAGTGTCACGACTGGTGTTGACGTCCAGTGTTGAAAAACGACGACGTTCTCCACGCATATGAACCTGCGTCTCGTCCTCCCCCACTGCCCTCTCTTCTGTAAGAGAACCGACTTATGTTTGCGAGTAATCCCAATCGCGCGCGTTCCTCCGTCCGGTAATTTATCCTCCTCTGCTTTGTTTAATCTAGGTCTACCACTGTCCTCCTCTCGACCAACCCAACCAACTGCTTTGTATCATCTAGGTTTGCGATTCTCCTCCTCTCGACCAACCCAATCAACTGCTTCGTATCATCTATCGATTCTCCTTCACGGGTGTGTTTCCTGGTTTGGGTGAGTGGCCGTCACTCTTCCTCTGTCTTTCATATTGTTTTATATTGTTTTGTTCTTCAATTTTGGGTTAAGCTTTCTGTTGCTTATCTTCTTCTTTCCACGTTTCCTTTGCCTCTAACTTTGCCTTCATCCTGAAACCTACCCGACTGACAGTGGGATTTCCCTTTTGCAGGCAGTTGCCGCTATTATAGGGGAGGCCCACGAGTACCGCTACAGTGTCACGACTGGTGTTGACGTCCAGTGTTGAAAAACGCCAACCACTCCACAAGGAAGACTGCATAACCAGGACAAGAAGGTTTGACCTTTTAATCTCTGCATCATCGCTTATAAACTGATCACTAATAGAGAGCTTATTTCTGGTTCTGATCATTATTTGTGGCTTAATCATACTTGTGTAAGCTTAAAATTAGCTGTATTTGTGTAATGATTCCCTTTAAAACCTTTTTTTTTTTGAAAACAAGGAAAAATCTTTACCTCTTATTATGTGGCGCTGATCGCTCAATCTCTGCGTTCTTTTCAAAAAAGAACTACTTTTTACCTGTTATTGATCAGATGGGTCTTAGGCATCCTATGTAGAGAATTCCAGTCAGCCACAGTCAATAACGATTTTTGGGTTGTTCCATTCTGAAATCTTAAATATGCTATCTAGACAAGTGAAGTTGACTTAACACAGTCCAGGTTTTGTCTGGTCAACCATTTTTTTTTTGTTTTGTTTGCAGTGGTCACTGATATTGTTAAGTGCTATTTACAGATTTCACTGAAATATAATTATTTGTTGTTGTTTCGTTATGAGGTCTGAGAAATATACAAAGATAGAATTTTCTGTTTAAAACAAAACTTACCCAATGAAATCCTAGGTTCTTATGGATTCATGCTCTTCCTCTCTGAACTGTTTTCGTTTTCTTCTTTTCTTTGATCCTTGCGAGTATATCCTGATTTATTGCTTTGAATTTTTTAGTTCTTTCCATATACAGTTAGATGAGCTATATAATTTATTCTCCATTATTAGCTTCCTTATTGGAGATAGTTAGTTTTGACTTAATTGTATTATGTAATATGGTATGAACACGTTGTGGAAGTACATACATGAAATTCTTCTGCTCCATCTCCTTATATCTGCTTTATTGACATGGTTTTGAAGCATTGACTCTTGAGGTATCACTATTTGTGTAGTCCTGGACACATGGCATTTTTATCTTGATGTGCTATTCTCAACTCTTATTCCTTAGGACCCCGAGAGTTTCCAATCAATAAGCAATAGCTTGTTCATTGGCTTAAACATTGATGATTATGTTTGCTAGATCTCTCATGTTATTCTTTTGTGTTATAGGTGTTATACTAATGATAAAGCCTAATGGCCGGGACCAAGAATCCGAACTTGTTGAGATTGGTAGAAGAAAGAGCATTGTCGAAGAAGGCAAAGGAAGATCACAAGAAGGTACAGGAAACAATTATACCTCATCTTCCTATAGATTGCGTCACAAGAAGAATTCTTCTTCAACTTCCAGTTGAATCTCTTCAAAGATGTAAGTGTGTTTGCAAACCGTGGTACAATGTAATCAACGATCGTGTTTTCATAAATGATTATATATAAGGTAAATTCCACCACCGTAAGTTGAACAACTTTCAGTGTTGTACATGGGGAGTGTTTAGCCATATTTTCTCTTATTTTTTTTATAGTTAAGTGTCATCAACATAGGAACTTTAGGTTAAAATGCTATCTTAGATAAAGTTGTATGAAAATAAAATTAAAAGGGACACATATTTTCTATTATTTTTGTGTATCGTCATAAATAGGAACTTTAGGGGCAATGTCATGAAAGAAAAAGTTCTATGGGATTAAAAAACCCTTCTTTAGTTTAAAAGCCTCTATCTTTACCATGACAGGGTAATTATCCACATCATCTCTTAGTTAATAGTTAATAAGATGGTTGATACATATGTTGCGACATTGTGTTTGTTTGGATTGCCATCTCTATAGCTCATACATTTGTACATCTAATTGCAGGTGTTTTTAGTTGTTCTCAAGGATTTATCCAAGTGCTTTGCATGATATATTTTCATCCTACTACCATTGTAAGTTTCTTAGTTGTTAAATGATTATTTCTATTTCCATCTTGTGCATTTCTATAGACTGCATGAGTTGACCTGTTTGTTTATACTTGCTTCTCTGTAGATTCATTCCTACTACAAATAAATTCTATGCACTTTGTGTTGTCGTCCTCCATTTGTAATCCATTTGTACTATTGATTTCAGGTGCACTTTGCCTTATTGGTTTGTTCACTCCCTATTTTTACAACTTAAAATCTTTGATTTGTGTCATCTCTTTCCTGTGCCTCTCACATATTAATTTCATTATGATATACTTGCGATACGAGTTCTTTTTCCTCAGTTGTATAATTGTATCATAACAATTGTGTTTATTTGTGTCGTCATCCTCAATTTCTAATCCATTTGTATTGCTGATTTCAGGTGCTTCTAATTCTTCACAAGTATTTATCTGACCACTTTGTGTGATATATTTCCATCATACTAATATTGTGAGTATCTTGGTTGTTAAATGGTCATTTTTATTTCAATATTGGCATTTATTTTTAGTACCTTTTAAAAAACGATTCAAAAATATATTATGATATCCATCTCGCATAATTCTGTTAGCATCATCCACGGCTTGTTGTCAGCTATTAGAGTTAATCAGCTATCCCCTGCTTCATGAGGCAGTTATTTTCCATCTTATTAGTCTATTCTTATCCTTCCTTCGAAGCTATATTCATCTATTTATCTCTAATTTCCTATGCTTATTGGTTTATGACCCGGCCTCGGATCTGGGGCTCGAAGCAAGGTTCTCTTCCTTTACACATTCTTCTTTATCTGATACCTCTTCCCATCTGCCTTTTTCCACGGGAACCCATTACATTTCCTCCTTCACCTTGCAAAGCCCGCCTTAACGCCTTCTTAGGCTATCTTCAATGGGGTTTTGTTGTCTGTATGCTATTTTAAAAGTGTTTTGAATCATTTGAAAGAATTTATGGGTTGGTAATGAATTTTTTTTGCACAAATGACAATTATTAATAGAAGGTAAAAGTGTTTTGAATTTGAGAATTGACAGAATTAGAAACTTGGGTTTTAGTGCATCTTTCGAATTGAGTTGTTTTTCCCTTTGCTTACTTTCTTGGGTGTTCCCATCCCGCACAAAACAATTGGTAGAAGCAGAATCCATTTTTGTCTACTTGAAAAAAAAATTGCAAGAAAGTTGCGTTGCCTGTGCTAATTTTTATCATAAACCTTTGAATGTTATTTGCAGTTATAGGCTACTTGATCTACACTGGTTTTGGAGGATAAATTCCAGACACCTAAATTACATTCTCAGGCCTCTACTTATACTCTACGATAAACAACTACAGCTTCTTCTCTTCAATCAGGTTCATTATACCTCTCTGGTTTTGGAAAATATTTCTCAGATTTCCTTGCTTTCTTTATATATAGGTTTATTGTTTCATTTGCAGCTGTAAATTGTTGATTGGATTCTGCCTCCTCTATTTGTTTGTTAGCTGCATAATCAATGGCTTATTGAATTATGCTTGCTCTTTTTGTTTTTGAATACATGGTTAAGTGTCTTGAAAAGCATGTTGCTATCTTGTGTGTATTTTCTATTGTACACTCATTGTAATTAATTATTCTGCTAATTGTGCACAAGTATCATGATTTTTTTATACGCTAATGGCTATATTTTTAGGATGGATATTGGCCAATCAAGTAGGAAAAATAGAAGTGTGCAAAAACAAATACTACGAGATAGAAAATCCCGTTGTGATCAAACTACTGAATCAGTTGCTTCTTCATCGAGAGCATCAGATAATTCCTCCGGCCCTCCCCTCGCCAAAAAGCATCGCTCCTCTCATGGTGCAATATCAGATGTAGAAAATACACAGTTAAACCTGGGATCTCCTTCTTATAGTTGCAAACATTGCGGGGCTCTTTTCTGGTTTGAAAGTAAAGTTTGTAAGTAGACCCATTTTTTGTTAGATATCTGCCAAAATATGTTAATACCAGAACTTTATTGGAAACATGGTGATATCTGTGTGATACCAGTCATCTAGGATTAATGTATTATGAGTTACAGGGAGCATAGAAGTCTTGGCAGTTGATAAAACTCCCAGGTTCGCATTTATGTGTCCCTTTCCTGAACTCAAGTCTTTAGTAATTCACACTAACCAATTATTTCTCAGCTCATTCGTCGTTGAATTTCATTTTTTTTAATGAGCAGCTGTATGTTATTCTGTTTCCTCGACATTGGAGCTATAATTTTCTTTGACTGCAATTAACATACGGAACAATGTACAACCCGCGGCAACGCGCGGGCCTTCCTATCTAGTTTTTATATAATCTCTTACTTTCTGTGTACTGTAGGCATATACACTAACGTTTTCGATCCGAAGTGGGCTAAGATGGGTCCTGCTTCATTATAAGCCCAAGAGATTGGGTGGGCGGGACCTGCTGTAATTTTTTTACAGCAGGTCAGTTGTGAGGATTTTTTGGTCTATAAAAAAATTTCTTTTATTTTTTAAAAATCATGTGTGTTCTGATCGAGATTATGAGTCCAACGTTATATTATTTGTGGGAAAAAAATCAAATGGATAGTAAAAAATTTACGATAATTCTGAATCGTTAAATATAAACTCGAAACACTCTATCTGAATTTTTACTGTTCATTTGATTTTTGTTTGACACAAATAATTTATCGTTGGACTCTTAATCCCGATCAGAACACAGTTATAATTCTTAAAAAATAAAAATAAAAAATTTATAGACCAAAAGACCCTCACAGCTGGGCCTGCTGTAAAAAAATTACAGCAGGCCCCGCCCACCCAAAGAGACTAGGGACAAAAAATTTGATTCATCTTTTTACTTGGGGCCCGCTAAAAATATAGAAAGTATAATATCTTGGCCAATTAAACTGTTCTTGTCCACATGAATTATGATGATCCATCTGTAAGAATTTCCTCCTTGACTCGACTTCGGTCCATTCACTCCTGAAGGCCCATAACTTCAGTCCATATATGATGAGATCTACTCTCTTTTGTTTTCTAAAACAACGGGAATTGTGGACGATTAACAGTAATCGTGAAAAAAAAAGACAAAAAAAAAGGTTAATCTTTTTTAGTCATTTGATAATTGGCTAATCAATGGTAAAAGAACACCCCGATCCCACCCATCCTTACTTAAAAATTTTTGAAGTTCAGAGTGTCGCGTCTAAGCTACAGATCAATCAAATAACGCAGCAAGGTGCAAGGAAGCTGTGGGAAAACCCATGATGCTATGGTTGCCGATCACTATAATGACGAAAAATGTGAAGAAGAAGATGGGGTTGAGGATTTTAAAATATTTGGGGTTTGGTTGAAAGGGGGGGAAAAAATAAGAGGTTCCGTGACGATATTAATTATTATCGGGTTGTCTGTGTTAGCAAACGGAATACTAAAATACGCAACGGAAACTATAAAATTATATCTTTTGTAGCGTGCTTGATCAAACAATTTATCCGGTAGCACTCCGATTGTATGAAATCCTCTAGTCAGTCTGTTAATCTCCGATAGTACAAAGCCTTTAATCCGTCTACCGAATTACATCAAGGAATTCAAGAGAATTTTGGTGTTACACAACAAAATAGTTTCCAAAAATAGAAACTTTTAATTCATCGAAAATGATAGAATTGGTTTTTGCATTATTTTTGTATCTCACTCTTAATGTGTGTGCGTTACACACATTTATAAATCTTGAATTGTGATTGTCGGCAACCACTGTCGGCAATTAACTTTTCAAATCAAATATTGATACGTATTAATTAATCAATGAATCTACTTATAATTAATGAGAAATGTGTTAGCAATATTCATTAATAAATTAGATCAAAAACGGTTTACAATAAACCTTATTTAATTCATAATTCGATTATTTTCAACTCATGTAAATTGTCGAATTTACACAATTCTTTTTTTAATCTTAGCTGAAACAAATTTCAATGATTTTTTTTTATGTGTGACTTTTTAGGTTTATTATCAATTAGCAATAAGAATAATATCAAACTATTTAATATTAATTAAAATAACTTTTAATCATTTATTATAAATAATGAGAACTTGTAATCATTTATTATAAATAATGAGTGACACCTAACATTATATCGTGACCACTCAATAAGTGATGAATACTTTCATATGAATCTTTAATTATAATTACCATGTAATTAAATCATTCTACCGTATAATATCCCAATTGAGTGAGGATCATGTATATCTGTCAAATCCACTTACTCAATTATATGTCAGATCCAATATTTTATTGACAAACAAATAATTAATGAAAACACATTTTCATTAATCATATAACCTCGGCCAATGATTTTTCATGTCAAGAAATATCTATATCACATAGGATATTCTTCTCATTTATTTCGAGGCGATGGATCCCTTGTTGATTGCGCATAATTCTCCATACATAACTAACTGAATCCATCGAATGTTAATATTTATTTATTAAATAAATATTTACAACATTTACAAAATTCAATCACCCATATACAAGACTACTATGCTATCTCAGGTCTGAGGATTATTTACACAATCGTAAATAAATAATAAATCATTGACAAAGAAATTAACCTCCATGTGATTCATTATTTAGCAAGTCATGCTCGAAACATTTATTGATCAATAAACCTTCCATATTGTTTGTTATAATATATCATATTAAATTGCATGAGACTCACAACCTTATCATTATAGGAAACAAACAGTATGCTGATATTCCGAATTATTATTGTCCAATTAATAATTATACTAGAGATTACTCGTCACTTACATATATTCTCAACTCTTGAGAATGAAGTCTCTAATAAATGTCTACGAACATATTTAATACAACTATATAATAGAAATATCAAATATATTATAAACTACCATTTTTATTTAATTAACTAATACAGTACAATTATAATATATATTCCAAATACAACCGTATTGATTGGCTAAACATATCTAACAGCCTGTGCTCCCATTCCAAGGAACTGAAGAAGGCAGTGGAATTTCATGCTTCATTGATGAAGCGCAGCAAGGTCTGCAACTGACCATCTATTTGCATGTGACCATGACCACCAATATATAATGAGTAGTACGTACTAGAGATAGATAGTCAGTGGTAGCGGGAGACAAAAGGGCTCCCTACATTCTGCAACAGTAAGGTTTAGTTTGTTGTCCATTATGTGGAGTATAAGTAATGAGGATGCAGACTTCGAGTTTAGGTTAGTTTATCAGGTATCTTAGTGGGAGTTGGAGATCAAAGGCAAATGAGCTTCTAGCGTCCTTCCCGTCAAGAAAGTTGGATTTCAGATTTCAGCCATTATAAATAGATACGGCGGCCTATTTTAATAATAGTTACAAAAAATTATATTATGTTGTTTATGTTAAAATAATATTCGAGACTTTGGAAATATGTTTCTCATTTTATCCTCGATGAATATGAAGTGTTGAATTTAAGTAAATCTAAGAATAGACCCACTACTTTCCTTTCCTGATGCTTAAATCTTTGGTCTCATTTTGTCATAATATAGGAAAAAGTTGTATGGATTTTAGTTTAATCACATTTTGTCCTTGTTTGGCAGTAAAGATAATAGATTAGCCGGTCTTTAGATTAACCAGGACCATTGATCTTTTGGGCCTAATATTTAGGCCTCGATGGGCCATAGTTGTAGTAGTCTAGTACAACTGGGATTCTAGAAACAAAAACTATTCAGATTGGCCCATCATAAATCAGTATCCACAAAAAAAATACCATCAAGGCCCGACTCAATCAGGCATTTAGCGAACACACTCACGCCCCCAGATTCATCTTTCTCCTTTTCTAGCAAGCTGCAAGTTTTCTCTTGCGCGTGGCGATCTCATCGGCTCAAGCTATGGTGCGTCAGATTCTTTTTTTAATCTTTTTTCTTAATATTGGGAGAGATTTTAGATTGCCCGCGTCTAATGATTCTTTTGTTGAACCCTATTTTTGTGCATTATTTCAAGGACAACAGTTGGAGAAAAAAATCTGGCCTGAAATTTGAGTTAATTATTTGTCATCCTTGTTCAATTGATTTTCAATCTGTATTGAAATTTAATTGACAGTAATTGTGTCGAATCTGGCATGGCGGGGTTGGTTATGGGTCAGTTTTACCGGTTTGATTTGGGGCTTTTCGAATACGTGATCTATGATGATTTTGCTGAGCAGATTGGTGATATCAAAACTAATGTGTATATGGTTATTGTGGATTTATTTTGCAATCTCTGGTTCCCAGTTCAAAAACATTGCAAAAGGTAATCAAAATCCCGTCGACGTCATTATCTGAAAGCTTGAGATTAATTGGACTCTCCATGCTTCCCTTCTATACTTTTCGTGACTGAAGTAATAAATGTGACTTGATTGTTGAACAGTGAAATCCCTATGGTAAAAGATTTATTTAATATTTATTATCTGGTTTTAGTTGTTATCCAATGCATTTCTTGGTTCATACATTCAATTGAATTTTTATCGTATCTAGACAAGAAATATAATTTTGTTGACTAGATGACTATGTTAACTGGCTTTAGAGTTATTGTTGGCTATAACAAATGTTATACTTTACAGACTCTGTGAAATTTGATGGACATGGATGTTCTGTATCTATGCTAGTGTTGGTCTCTGTATATGCCATATTTGACCCAGCTAAAATTTACCTTGACTTGGTGTTAGGGAAGGACATTGAATGAGACTTGGAATTCTGAATTAAGCTGGTCTTAGGTTTATCAGAAAGGAACATAAATTGAATTTTTCCTTGCTTAATGGGCATTACTAAGAAATATAACTTATGTACTTCTATCATCAGTAACTGTATTTGTAAACATTGACGAACTTGGGTACTTGATTTTTTTTAAGAAGCATAAATTTCATGGTGCTTTAGCGTTCTGATGATGAATTTTTATGGCTGTGCAATCACCTTCTCAGGCAAGTCTTAAAAGAGGTATGTCTAGGATAGATAAGCCCAGAGGACGTCATCATGGGTTAAGTCAACAAAAGAGGCAGGAGATTAAGGAAGCATTTGAACTATTTGATACCGATGGATCAGGTACTAGAATATCATCATTATGAATCTGCATTTGACAGACATATGTTGCCTGTTTTCTGTAATCTGTTGTTTGACTGTGTTATTCAGGCACTATTGATGCCAAAGAGCTGAATGTTGCCATGAGGTATGAATATTATTTCAGATTCGATAAAAATATTCTAATGGTTTTGAGACTTGAATGCATTGTACCTAACATCCTGACATGACAGGGCACTTGGTTTTGAGATGACAGAAGAGGTGAGTTCTTTATTATGCTCATAGCCATAGAGTTATCTATATGGGATATCATATTCAAAACGTTGATTGGCCAGAGAGCATTGTATGGGTTGGTTTTTCTCTTTTGAGCTTCTTTTCTGGCTTTGCAAACATGGAATTTCCTTTTCTTTTACAGCATATGTTAGCAAGTCTTGTTGCGAATTGTCTTTCCATTTATAAAGAAATCAATTTCGAACTTTTTTGCTTACTGACTTTGAAACTAACTTATTGCTTTTTGGTGGGATTGCAGCAAATCAATCAAATGATTGCAGATGTGGACAAGGACGGCAGTGGGGCAATTGATTTTGACGAGTTTGTGTACATGATGACTGCCAAGATCGGAGAAAGGGACTCTAAGGAAGAGCTCATGAAGGCGTTTCAGATCATTGACCTAGATAACAATGTAAGCTTTCGTTTTGTTGAAATCTGTTTTTCAAATCTTGTTCAGAACTAATTTTTTAAATTTCATCTGTATTCAGGGAAAGATCTCTGTCCAAGACATCAAGAAAATAGCAAGGGAGCTGGGCGAACAGTTTACAGATAGGGAAATTCATGAGATGGTTGAGGAAGCAGATAGAGACCGTAAGTTGTCCTGCTTAAAAATTATATTAAGAACCACTTGGCCTGTTGCTGATTTGTTTCTGCTGATTACATGCTTAATTTACAGATGACGGCGAGGTGAATATCGATGAGTTCATGAGGATGATGAAAAGAACTACATATGGGCATACGGCGAGGTGAATGTCGATGAGTTCATGAGGATGATGAAAAGAACTACATATGGGCATTAGACCTCAAGTAACAAACCTCTGCATGATGTTTCGAGTTCCCACCTCATGGAAAAGAATTGTTTCTGCGATTCGCTATAATTGAAGTATGTAGTTACAAACAAAAAATTGCAGAATTGTTGTGGTCTACATAAATTATGTGTTGTGGTGAATTTGATGCATTCGCTGATTATGCAAATTGTGGTTTTCTTTTTACTACTATATGTTTGTGTTTGGGAGGGAAACTTATGTTTCTATCATTCCATGCCCTAGTGGTTGTAATTACTTTAGTTATAAGTAAACCCTAATCAACAATAGATTATATATATATATATTATTATTTTTGTGTTGTTGAAATTTAGTGTTTAGAATTTGAAACTTTGGGATTTTTCTTTTCAAGATCATTTAAGGTTTATGGTCGTGAGATTTGAAAGTAAACTAGACTGATTACAGCCTCAATCCCTTATGCCAAACAAAATGGGACGCACAACCCAGAAAATTTTGAAGTATTAATGAATTTTTTTAAAAGAATTAAAAATATGGCGAGACAGAAGAATGCCCAGAACTACTTTTAAAGTGAATCGATTCTGAAGTCGATACGGATGGCGGGGAATGGCAGAGCTTGAAAGGTCGAAGCGCGAGAAACTGTACATGCTTTGTTGCCATGTTCTTCAATTCTCCATGGAGAGTCTTTCTTTTCCCATTTCTCTCTTCGACGTCTCTCATCTTCTCTTTTCGATCCTCCGACTACTTTTCGTCCCAGTCAGAAGTCCTTTTAATCATCAAGGACATCCAACAATTCAAAACGAATCCTTCAATTCACCAGTCTACTGGCAACTCCGCAAGCCTCGCCTTCTTACGTTCACTAAAGATGTGCAATAACTTCCGACATTTGAACCCACTCAAGTATCTTCTCATCGTGCTCGGTCTTATAAAAAACGAGCTTCTGGTTGGAGAATTCATTAGCTCCGTCTTTCGTTTGGGTGCTCCTGATATAGTTCTGTCTACATTTCGGACAATTGACAAACCGAGTTTTCCCTTGCAGAATTTGATTGTTAGCCTGTTAGGGGTCTTAGCAATCATGGATTATACAGTGAGCCCATCTGATGATTTCACGTTTTCGTTCGTGATCAAGGCTTGTTCAGCTCTAGGCGCCTTCGGGATGGGCAAAGCAATTCATGGATTTGCTTTAAGAACGGGTCATAACAGCGACTGCGCGTGCAATAATCGATGAAATTCCACAACCAGATTTGGTTTCCTGGAAGTGGGCTTGATCATGAAGCATTTGAGGTTTTCAGGCATATTTTTGAAGCCGGCAAGCATCATTCCCGTCTGCGCCTGTTTAGGATGTTTGAGTATTGGTAAGTCTCTCCATGGCTATGCTGTCAGATTTGGATATTTCTTAAATGATTTTTTTGGCTCCCAATGTATTAATTTATGCCTTTACAGACTACAGCATTGTCATTATTGTCCATCAATCAAAGACAACTTTCACCAACATAACTACCATCAAATTTAGCAAGTTAAGGCCACCATCGACACCAGAGGTGCTGCCTGATAGATCACTTGTTACCACAGCACCTCCAAACAAAAACTTAACACAGACTGATGTGAATGTGCCATGTGAGAAAGGATAAACTAGACTAAAAAACATGGACTAACAACAAGATATCAGATAAAGAAAAGATGGTCCGTAACATCCCTAGTAGCATTTACATGCTGTTTTACTATAACAAACCGTCAAAATAACCTTTGCCAAGAACATATTGATGAGACATTAATCACAGCATTAAAGGGAATTTACCGAGTCTACTAAAAAACTAAAAGGTGCACCAAATTTGTGAGAGAAATAAAACCATTCCAAAAAACCATAAAATTTAACTGAAAATAGAGTTCCGACTCACAAAATACACTTCACTCGACAATGATTGCCAATTTCTGAAAAGCTCCGTCAACTCCTCAATAGATTGACCTAATCGTTCAAATGCCTTGTTGAGCATGTCATCAGAAGCTATTTCAGAATCTACAATGGCATCAAGTATGACATCAATATTTCTTCTGCCTTCTGGTAACATCTCTGCATTGGGTCTGATTTTATGTTGTCGAAAGATGATAGATATGAAAAGATGGAGATATTTTTAAGAAGACCTTTCAACAATGACATCTCCATTGCACCTGTGTCATGGAAAAGTTTAAAAAGCCCCCCGAAAATAGGAAAACTTGAAGAAACAGAGTAGCAAAACAAAATGCTACACATGGAATTATAGACGTCCAATCCAAATAGTACCAAATGCTAATTATTTAGAAAATTTTCCAATCTTATATGCTCAGGCTGAATAGATAGATAATTTCCAGCAACAACCAATAATGCAAGCTAAAACATTATAGATTTCACTTTTATTTACAGCAAGTGGTATTTAGCGAAGGACCATCTTGAACATGAAATTGGACTCATACCAAAACATCTCATTAATCAAAATAGAAATGCCTATCATACCAATGGAAACAGAGACTACTACTCAAGTATCATAAATTTATTTTGCCTTAAAATGAAATCATAACTGCGCATGCGCCTGCTGTCAGTCCCAAGCCCGGATAAAGGACAAGGATTGTGGCAGGTAGGCAACCAGCATAAAACTCTGTCAAAACCTATGAACTTAAAGGCAACTCTGTTCTGCCTAATCTATGGAAACAACTCTGTTGCTGTCATTTGTCTGCACATATTATTATGTTAACTAGCCCTTTTATGAGACTGATACATGCCGAATGAACCGAAGAAGTGCTCAATATCAATCAGCCAGTTACCTATTTGTAATAGATGTGTACATAAGGATTTTAAAATGGAACAATGCCATCCCACTTGGATTTTAAAATGGAACAATGCCATCCCACTTCTTCTAACAGTCATGATATGCATGAATTACTATTATCCACAAGAAGTCAACAACTCATAAATATATGTACATACGTCTGCATTGATGCCAAATATCGTTATTAATAATAAAAGTGAATGTTCAAGAAAAATATAATGTAAGAGATCTACCTTTTCATTGCCAAATATAGAACTCTGCTTCGTGCCAAAAAAATTAAAAGGAAGCTACAGTTGTCCGCTCACTATCAGTTCATGTTTCTATTTTCCGAAAGAACTCTTCCTTTCCAGATATGTTTGTCATCCTAAAACTCCTGCACACTTCAATGCAAAGGTTTTATTCACTCAACCGTTCATGTAGACATATTTTTGCATATCAGCACATGTCAAATGACATATTTATTTTTGTTTTCATTCCTATTCGCCTATGGCCCTATGCCTTTCGACGTTTACTCACTTTTAGTTATATTTCCAGTTGTCACCAACTGATGTATCAAACTCAAAACTTTAAAGCTTGCCAGATAATAAACCGATTTATCCCTTTTCCCTTCTCCAAAACTTTCCAGAATTAGCACTTCTACTGTAACCACCTCAAGCAGCACAAAGATAGGGATAGAGTCCCACTGGCAGGGCCGGGCCTGGCCTATTTGGGGCCCGGGGCAAGAAATTTATTGGGGGCCCTTAAGGTGGGGTTCGGGGCAACGCCCCGAATTTTTTTTTTTTACACATAGTCATAAGTTTTAAACTAATAATAAAAATTAAAGTAAATAAAATAACAATAAATTTTTGATGGCTGGAACCCAATTTTGAGAGGCTAGGCCATCACGCCTTGAATGTTATTACATTAAAATCAATGCATAATATGGCCACTGGAATAATAGAGCAAGAGAATTAAAGTTAAAGTTCAGCTTAAAAAAATAATAGAGCAAGAGAATTAGTGCCAGTGCCATAGACTTACCAACAAAACTAGATGGAACCAACATAATTCAAATTACAAAATCACTAAAATATTCCAGATTATGTCAATGAAAGAGAAAGATGATTAAAAAGTACATTTAGATGGTTTAGAATTAGAGGTAATTCTAGAACCATCAATCTTCCGGATGATCATTGAAGTTAATTTATTAAATTCTCTGACTGGTGTTAAACTCATTGACTTAGGACTGCATATCTTTTTATCTGTATGTATTGCTGACTTCTTACTAATTGGAGTGACAATGTTTTCTTTATTAGGTCTAATGAAAGCTCTACCCCTAGAATTAACAATAATATTAATTTTAAAAAAAAAAATTTGGCAGCGGTCGCACAGGCCCGCCCCTGTTCAGGGCCGGGCCTGCCCACTGGTGCCATAATCGGGTAGCCGTTCATTAAACTAATGAAATCCATCGGAAAAAAAGCCAGCCAAAATTACAAATTAGAGATACATATGTGAAATTTTAAGATTAAACCATTTCTTCTCCCCATAAAACCACGACACTAATCAAGAAGATAACACCTTGAGTTTCAATTGCAAAAATAACTGTCACGGTAAGAGAAATTAAGAGTATAGAACAAGAAATGAGACTCTAGTTATTCAAATTCAAAGCCTATTTGCCTATTTGAGCCACCTGAGCAATCAAGTTGAAGAACAAGAACTGAATAAGAAAGGTAAAACCTAAACCCTAGATGGATCAAAGTTCAGAGAAACAGAAATAGTACCATGGTATATCCCAAGTCTGGAGCACTATGCTTGCATTGTTGACCTATTAGGAAGAACAGACCACTTGAATGAAGCTTATGAAACTGGGAAGAGACTCCCCTTTAATGCTTCAGTAAGCCTACTTGAATCCTAGTTGGGTGCTTGCAGAAACTATGGTAACATTCATTTACATGCTATTTGACATGGATCCAGAAAATACAGTACCGTATGTGATGCTTCACAACGTCTATGCAGCAGCAGGGAGGTGGATTGATGCTGATAACATCAGGAGTTATTTGGAAGAGAGAAAGTTGAAGAAAACACCTGGTTTCAGCCTTGTATCAACGAATAGCCATCTAGGTGAGTGATTTTCTTGCCCCAAACTGCAAAGGATAATCACCAATGACTCAACCCAACCCCCAATTCACTGACTGATCTTGGGAGGACATGGAAACTGCAGACATTGAGATTTTTCACTAATAACATAAGAAAAACATAAAGGTAACATCTTGATATATCAATCTCAATAAAATAAACTGCAGAGTTTTGAGGCCAGCAAGACATGAAGAGGTCATCTACCAGGTCATCTAATCTCACAGTACATATTCCTTCTCTTGCTAAAAAAGGGTAGAAAGAAACCAAAATGGTAAATAATCAAGCAGTTCTCTCAACTATCTTTTATCAAGACCAGTATATCCAATTGATGGAAACTGGAAACTCCAAGTCTCAAGACACTCAAAATTAACCTACTACAGCTATAAAAAGTAACCAACGTATTCATTCTGGGAAATCAATCAAAACTTCAGCTAATGCAATGTCCAACAAGATAAATTTCCATGCTCACGATGCTCTTGATGTTCCATTAGGGGTCTGTTTGGCTACATAAATTTGTTTCATCTTTGAATGGGGAAAGCTCTTCTCAGGACCTGATGACTTATTTTTCCCTTGGAAACCCATTCTGCGGTAGGACCATTCTCCTCCAGTACTGCTCCTTTGTGGAATTCCACTTCCCCTTTGATAATCATAACCTGAGGAATTTCCATACTGCAGGCCAGACGTATTCTTATGATGGACAGATGATGCCTTAAAAGCAGAGCTTGTGTTTTGGCCAGTGTTGTTGCTGCCACTTCCATTCCGAACATCACTCTTGCCAACATCCGTGGCACCACCCATGGAAGAGCTCTTGGACGCCACACTCACATTCTGTATTGAGGACCCAACACTTGTGGAGTTTGTTTGGTCTACCAAAGCTAGTTCATCAGGCAAATGGGTTACAGTCTCATGTGTTGACACTGTGAAGTTCCGAGTGTTGTCTGATGCTGCTGATACTGTCTGAGAATCAGGAAACCTATTGGTACTTAACGATTGGTCAAGATGATGCACAGGGTTAAACTGAGGCCTTCGAGCTTCAGCTGGTTGCTGCAATGGCATCGACATAGGAACAGACTGCTGAAGAGGTGATGCAGAAATATGTGACCAGTGAGCTTGAACTGGCATTTCAGGTGAAGACTGTAAACAACAATTTATTTTGATTGTTAGCTATGCCAAAGGAAAACACAAATGATCTATTTTACATGGTTCACCGCTAGAAGGATCCATAAAAACACACTGAACGATGCTGGCTCCCCCTCAAATTTCTGGGAAGTTCTCACTTTGGAAAAAGGGATGAAAGCAATAGAATTCTATTACGAGTGCAATGCAAATCTTCCCTGAGAGGTATTAGCTCAGAAGTAAATCTCAAATCCCAGATGAAAAACCGAAGCACAAAGAAATGGTGGCAAAACTACAAGTCTTCGTAGTAAAGTGATCTAAAGAAACCTGTGCATTATATGTATCCCGCTCCATACCTCATGTGCATTACACGTACCTTTTCCTTTACTGGCCATACAAGTATTTTCTTATTGTCAAGGCAAGGAAATCAACTAAACTACCTTCCTCGAATATTTTGTTGCAAATGTAAAATCAATGATTTTTGTAATAAAACATTCTAAGAAAAATGAATATATCTCAAAAAACAAAAAGTACAGATAAAGGCAGCAAGTCATCTAAGCAGCAAATTAACTTTTGGGCTTAAGATCAATCGTCAACTTTTACCTGGAAAGGAGAAACATCAAACATGGCCCAAGGAGAAGCCATTGGCAGAAGTGGAGACCCAGGGGCAAGATGATGGATAGCAGGCATGTTATTAGGACTCCTCTGAGAAGAAACCATGTTCAAATTGCTCATCTCCCCACCTTCACCAACATTCATGGCCGAAGATTCAGGGTTGTGCTTCCAGTCAGGTTGCTTTCCAGATGGAATATAGGTGGTACCCATGAAACTCAACCCAACTTGTCCAAACTGTCCAACTGGTGCAAAATGGTTATAGACAACCATGTGTGGTGGGCCTTGAACACCTGGAATGCCTGCAGGTGAGCCGATGAAAGGACCAGTAAATCCTGCTTGAGGGCCATAATATGAGTCTACACCAGAATGGCATTGTTGCAAGGTGCCAAGTGGACCAGAACCTGATTTACTACTCTTCTGGGACTGTGATTGACTAGATGAAGATTCATCCTGTAGTCCAAAAGCAAAAAATGGACCCCCCAACATGGGATTCATCTCATAGAATGGAAAATGAGAAGGTGGGGCTCCAGAGAAATGTGAAAGCATCTGGCTTGAGTTATTTTGTGGACTAGGTAGTGGAGGCCACAATGAAATTGGCGGGGTTTCAACTGAAAGATCTGCAGGAAGAGCTAGACTTAGTGACTCTTCAGCCCTGGATTGGCTTTCTGATTGCAGATCACCAGCAACTCCTGCAAATATCAAATCATAGCATAAGCCATTTCCCATTGATAAAAAGAAAAAATAAACTGAAATGATGGAAGAAAAGTACAAGATCACAACTATAGCCAACAAATTTTCACAACCTGCTGCTGTTCCATAAATTTCTTCACGTACAAAGCTTTTGGTATCTGAAACAGATATGGAGCAAGTGCCCAGCCCATTCCCAGCAATGTCGTCACTGCTTATCGCTGCAACTGCAATGGCTGACGCTGCTGCTTCGGCCTCAGCTTCAGAATCTTCCAAGTGCACACATGATTCATTTGAATCCTTATCCTTTTCAAAGAAAAGAGAGCAATCGTTCGCAATAGAAGAAAGATTATGAGAATTCTGAATGTCTGATCGGCAAGCACCAGAAGGACCAATTCCATTGGAAACACCATGACTACTAGGAGGCAGAATTGTTGGCGATGTGACTGCACCTGAGTATGAGAAACAATATTCCTCAAAAGCTACACATACAGATCTAACAATACATCAGTGCATGGAAAGTATATGCCCACCAAACTGTATCTTCTCTCCAGCAAGCAAAGAGTTTATTGGACTTGCAGTGGAAGGAAAAGACTTGTCCTTTGCCAAGATTGATGATGACGACATAACTGAACTGGAATGATCCACAATTGAAGCCCTTGAATCAAACTCTGCCGGCTTCATAGCCTCATCAAGTTGGGCTTGTGAAATTGCCAGAACCTACAAGAGAAGACGAAAATAATTTCAAAATCTTGCAGGCATCAAATGAAAGTACATCACATAAAATAATCACAACAGGCTTACATGTATTCGGTAGTTTAATTAATCACACAACTTTATGTTCGAAAATAATCACTGTTAATCAATATTCTCTTTGAAATCAGCTTTACCCAAACATAGACAAACAAGTCTACCAAAGGTTTCAAGAAACACTAGTCAGAAGCAAACACATGAATATCAACTATCAAATCCACGACCCAATAATAAAGAAAAAGAGAACAATGTACATCACTCTCAATACCTAAGGAAAAAATAAAATACCAGTATGAAGTTAGGATACAATATACTCAAACAGAGCAAAAAAGAGAAGCACGCGCAAACATGCAAGTGCGCACACAGCACAACAAAAGAGAGAGATCCTAATAACATTAAAGAACCAAATTTGTAAAAATTGGCACATTAGACTTTAACAAATAAAACTATAGGTAATAAAAATGTTACATCTGTAACCCTACTCCCATATAGAAACACAAAAGGTCAGCACTAACAGATAAATATACGATCACTGGGACTGATCCCAGATTCCCAAACCACACAATTCTACAACTGAAAAAGGGGTGCTTATCGTGTGGTACTGAGCCATGAAGGCATTAAAATTTGATCAAATTAATGTCCAGACAAAATGGAGTGGCAAAATGAAAGACATTTTACAATACCAAACAGGGAGAGAGCAACACATACCTGTTGACAATCATGCGAATTCCCCCAAGAACCCAGAGGCTTTTGACCATTATCCAGAACCTTGCTTGAGGCTGGGGCAAGATTCTTTCCGCCATTATATCCAACAGGGAGAGAGCTTGTATGGAGGGACCTGCAAACGAATGTATAGTATTAGTGTACACATTTATGCATATGTATTTACTACCAATAGGTCAGTAGGTAAACAACTCTCGTGCACAAGACTCGTGTAATGGGAGGGTTCGGGGACAACCTCCGCATAATATGTGGAGAGGCTATAGGGATTGAACTTGCGAGCTCTAGGTTGCACCCTTGCAACTCTAGCACTAGCCATATGCTCGATTGTATGTATTTCTACTAATATGAGATTTAAGCGATATGGTGCATACGTGATTGGCTGAGATCTTATATCAGACTGGAAATCTGTTTTCACAGCAGGAGTGCCAACTGGAGCTAATGGTTGGGACAGTAAGCTATTAAATCCTGCTGATACTTCACTGTTTGAGAAGCCATGTCCCTCAGAGGCAACAAAGTCAGAGCGGATGCTTCTTGCTCCTTCTCCTATCATCAGTGTGGAAATTCTATTTGAGGTGCTAGGAGAAACAATATTTTGCAACGCAGAATGAGGTTTACGTGGTGTCTGCGAGAAAACAAGTGCACCACAAAAAAGAAGCACAGCCATTAACTACAATAAACAACAAAAAGCACCAAACAAAAAGAAGAAGATTGAATTGGAAGTAAATAAGAACCTTAGTGACACGAGCCTTCGCCTTTATTTCCTTCTTCCTCTGTTCACGCCGATCATTCAGCATTTGCCTCTTTGACCTAACTTCAATAAAATCATCTTCATCACTAGGAGCTTCTATGCCGAGTTGCTCAAATACGCGCACAATCCCACTTTGCAGGGGAGTATCAACATCCTCCTCAGAATGAATGTTTCTTTTAAGTGTTCCATCTGCAGAATGAGGAACGTTATGAATCTCCGCAGATGATTCTTTTCCACCTCTCTTTTGAGGCTTGCTCTGTGAATCTATACCTTGTGAATTAACCACACCTGGCCTCAACGCTTCCGAATTAAATGTCTGCTTTGATGGTCTATTTGACACCCCCACCCCCCAAGACCCAATTCCTGTGGAAATTCCAATACTTTTCCCACTGGTATAGGACTTATTATCTAGCCCACACTGGTTTGGGGGAACCATAAAAGTAGATAGCTTTTTCTCAGCATTCTCCCGAACTCGAAACTCGGTTCTTTGACGACGGGGTCTCCTCTGAATTCCATTGGAACCTGAGAAGGGGGCATCAGGAGCCAAAAGAGATGATTTTGAGCCTGAATTTTTCACAGCAAAGATGTATTTTTTCCCCCTGCCAACTGATCCCTGGCCCTTTGATGTGCTTGCATCTTTCTCTTTGGCAACTGGCTGAGATGATGACACATCAGTGTTAGACTGGCCTTCAAAATCTTTGGCGGATAAGGCTTTTGGGTTCTTCGCAACTGAATCTTCTGCTTTAAGTTTCGATTCAGGCCTTAAACTGCTGCCAGCAATAAGAGATGTCTCTTTACGATCCTGCCGAATCACTTCTGGACTTTTTCTTGCAGCCATTGAGTTATATCCATTCAATGCACCAATCCCGTGAGACAGATTCAGGGGCCTAGAAATAAGCCCTGGTTGGTTATCCATCAATGCAGACCCTGCACCGTTCTTGATAAGTTTTGCAACTGCAATGTCTTGGGCAGGCTGACCTGAAAGAGAACCTCCCCGGTCCTGATGCAAAGAAAAACTAGCTGGAACATTGGGCTGAACAAAAGACATTGATTGAGGAGCCAACGAAAGTACCCCCTGAGAAATAGGAGTTGTATAACTTAGTTGACCAAACTGGAATAAAGAAGGTTGTGATGCGTGGACATGGGCCAGTGACGGGCCAACCTGCGGATGCAAATGAAGAGGCATCTGTATTGAACCAATCTGTATTGCTTGAATCGGTGATGGTATCAGAGAAGGACCAGTAAACAGCCCAAACTGAAGCTTCACAGGTACCTCTGTCTGAGTAGGAGCAGAATTAATGGTAGACACGACTGTCTGAACCAACGAAGATGAGACTGAATGATGTTGAGTTGAACCCGATGTACTAGAAATGTTCACATGATCCATCAAATCTGACGATGTAGATGTTTTAAGAGCAATACTTGGCTGAATAGCCAAATCCTGCATTTCCCTCTCAGATTCCTGGAAAATTCCGGAAGAATTATCAACACTCACTTGAGACTGACCATTTACAGATGGAAGGACTTGTCCATCATGATCCATGACATTAAAAGATCCCTCTTCGTCGACAGTGACAACAGATAAATAAGGCATCACACTCGTAGTCTCTTCATTTCTAGCACTTCTTTCAAACTCATCACATGGCATCCCAACCTCAACACCCTCATTGAAGCCTAGTACCAAGTTGTTGACCACCTGCGATGAGTCTTTCTCTTCTAGATGCATCTCTTCAAGATCCTGCACCAGGTCATCACCTATGTCATGCACTTCGTCTTCTTCCTGGTATCCATCTTCGTCTTCATCATACTCCTCTTGCTCCTGCAACTGCTCATTGTTATCTACAGTCCATTCTTCATCATCGCCAATTGATGCGGAGGCACTAATGGCATTCTCTTTCCCAGCCTCAATAGATGATCCAACAGGTCCTGGTCCAGACAAATCAAACTCTTTACCCTCTTCAGCAGCAGATAACACTGGAGAATCTTCAGATTCTTCCATGTCATCATGTGATAAATGAATTGGAGAGACAGGAGGGCTTGTAACTGATAGAGAGGACTGAGAGTCACACCTTACAGAGCTCTTACCCAATTTCTGCTCCACATCCTCAATTTTATCTTGCTGGGTATCAACTATTTCAGCCTGGCCAAGACTCCCTTGATGACCACTTCCAACCTGCATGGTAGCTTCGCTTCTTGCTCCATGATCATAAGGCATCTGATTGTCAGCGATATTTGAAGTACTAGTGAGTTCATTCTCACCTTTATATTGGCTTCTCTTCATTGAAGTAAAAGATGGAGGAGGTAGAACGCGAGGCTGCCTCATGGTATATCGTGACCTCCCAAAGGAATAGAGGTCATCTGCCTCAGAATTAGGTTGCATTCTTTCAGAGTATGAAGTATAAGGACTGCCATGAAATCGATCATGTCCCCATCCAGTATCACCAAATTTCTCAGTGAGGTTCTCATGATATTCAGATTCAACCTCTGTGTGTCTGCTATAGTGATCCCCATTCCCCGAAACGTTCCATCTCTGACCCCTGAAATGAGAGAAATCATCAACTTGAGGCTCTAAAATCCCTCCTTTATGAAAAGTTCTAGAAGGCACAAATTCAGCTCCTCCCAAGAACTCTTTCCTTGAAAAGGCTCTTCCACCAGAAGACATGTCTCGCCCAGGACTATGACGACCATTATCCTGATCAGGTAGAGTGAAGGTTGGGCCATTGCCATTCTCAAAAACATCCCTTCTCCATGAATTCACAGGCTTTCCTTGGTCTAAAACGCTTGAAGAAACATCTCTAGACAAATGAGGCCTAGAACCCATGTCAAAGTGTCTATTAAGACCAGAGGAATCCGATGATGCAGAAGATGTTATCCTCTCCACCATCCTTTCACCATCTTCCCAATCATTGACATCTGCCACTTTAGATACTCCTTTTTCTTTTGCCAACCCAGACATTGTAACATCTAGTAGTGAAGAAGAACTGCCAACCCCCTTTGCAACTTCAGCTTGCCTCTTTGCAATTTTTTCCTCCAATTCCATAAGTTTTTGCTTAGCAGCCTGTTTCCTCCTTTCTTCTTCCACAATCATCATGTTTTTCTCCTCTTCTCTGGCTATCCTCTGCTCTTCAGCTCTTCGTAAAGCTTCGATTTGCTCATGTTCAGCTCTCCATGTAGCTTCTCGTGCTTCTTCCTCCAATCTTCTTCGTCGTTCTTCTTCTTCCCTTGCCAGCCGAAGTCTCTCCTCTTCCTCTCTTTGAGCTAGTTCCATAGCTTTTTCCTGTTCTTCAATTACACGCTGCCGCTCCAACTCTTGCATCTTTTGAACTCTCTCAAGTTCAGCTTCGAAGGACTCTCTTACAGGGTCATGAAAATCAGTCTGTTTCACCACATCTTTCTTTCGCTTAACCACCCCAACAAGGCCTCCAGAAAAGGGATCCCTTCCATCAAAACCAGTAGAACCATAGTCTTTCATAAAAGGGTCCTCCAGATAAGTTTTTTCACTCTTAAGGAATGGGCGTTTCTCCCTACCAAAATTCAGTATGGGATCAATGATAGGAGGTACTTTACTAATAGACGAATAAGATGGTTTAGATGCTGTGCTATTCTGAAAAGCATTCCCTCTGTATCTGTTTGATTGTTCACTGCCATACCCATCTTGTATATTCCATTCGGCCTGTCGTCTGCCATGTGAATCCACTGAGTTATTCAAAGATTGTCTCTCTCCTTGTCCATGCCCTAACTCTCTCCTTGCAGCATCAAATTGAGTATTGTCTCGAAAAGGGGATGAAATGTATTTATTCTCCCTAACTGTTTCTCTATCTAAACCAGAGGGCCTCGCACCAATACCATTCAGCTCCTTTCCAACATATTGAGCACTAGGTTCTTCTTTTAAAAGAGAAGGAGCTCGCCATGAGTTTCTTTCACTTTCTTCTCTACTAGATGTTTTGATGTCTCTCCCTGAAGGGTCACTTTTAGGGACTTCACTAGAAGAAAACCTCCCAGTTTCATTGTCACGTTGTACCCACCTATCAGATAGACTATGAGCTGGTTTGAGTGGCAAGACACTGGCCCTTGGCGTGTCAAAATCTCTATCCCAATAGAGTTCATTCTTCGAAAGCCCATGGTCCTTACTCCGATATGTCAAACTATGACCAGTATCACGCTCATCATCTTCCCAATCAGATCTCGGGTTCAAAGGGACCAATGGCAATGGCAATGGCCCCAAAAAGTATTCATCCTGCTTCCTAGCTTGCACGCGATAACCCGAACCATTACTTTGACCACCTTTTGTATTCAACCCACCATTCCGGGAGGATGCCTGAAACTGAGGACGCATGTCCACATGTAAACTGCTCAATTGAGAACTGTCCCTCTGCTCATTGGAAAAGTCTTCACTCATCAATTGTTTCTGTTTGGAGTTCAAACCATCCTTCTGCTTCTTTTCATTCCCAACTGTCGCAAGCAGAGTTGCATGCAAGGAAGGAAAATCTTCACCCCTCAACACCGTTGCTTTATCCACCTGTGAATGACTAGAAACTGCAGCTGCTACCGTGACTGTCCGAGCAGTTGGTGGTGTATACAGGTTCCCACTCCCTTTATTCACACCATCAACCTTGATTTGCAATCCCGGATCAACAACATCGTGATAATCAACTACTTCCTTCTCTTGTGAAGATATTGTAGCTGGCTTAGTCCACCCTAGACTGGATGAAGTGCGCCGCGACCCACTCCCCGAGACACCTCCACTAGGCCCACCACTGGATCCCAAATCAAATCGTTCATGCTCCTTGCGCAGCGAGGGCAGATTCAATGGGGGTGGAACGGAAAGCTTAGGCCCAGTCTTGTGTGAGCTACGAGGTCTCGAAAGTACAACCATTCCTCCGCCTCCACCACTAACAGGTCGGGTCCGGGCCGTACCATAAGCACTGGCGGGATGTGGATGGTGGTTGTGATGCTGTTGGCCATAGGACTTGTTGAGATTCACAGATACGTACTTGTTACCGACGCCAGGATTGGCCATCTCAGGTCCAGAACCAAAGAATTCGCCTTCTATTTGCTTTTTTTGATGATAAGCAGATCGCAAACCAATTGATGATCACGAAATCAAACCCCAAAAAAACTCTATCCTGACCTGATCAAGTAACAAAACCAATAATAAAATTAAATAAATACGTTAATAATCCACACAGGTTATATGAATTAAAATATGAAAGACAGCGAAGGACTCCGTGAAGAAGAGTAACCCCATAATCCACAAGTGAAAAAACTGCAGTCGTAGGAAGTACCTGCCACTTTTCTTTGCCGCCTCTGTCAAAGAGCAAAGACTTCGGTTTTGATCACCCCCAAGAGATTGATGACATTTTGTTGAATAATTGGTTCGATTGGGATGTTCACTGGTGTTCTCTCGAGACGAGGATATGGGGCAGACGTTGGATTCGGTGGGACAAGTGGATCCAGCGACTGGATCGAGTCAAAACTCCTCTGGTGGTCTGCGTGGCTTCCAGCGTGATTCTGGCGCCCCTATTGAACGTCTACGGACGGGGTTGGTTGGACTACCTTCGTGACGAGCTAGAGACGGCTTCTGGGTTGTTGATGCCGGTAACAATGATTGATGGTGGAGATGGTGTGTGGCTATGGTGGAGATGGTGTGTGGCGATGGTGTCGCTGGTGAGAGAAAAAGAGAGACAAATAGAGAGGTTTAGGTCACGAAGAAATCTCCAAAGTGCAACGTTAATTGACGCCGTATGTCCCCCTAACTGATATAACGGTCAACAAACAGTCAAGATGGTATTTCTTCCTCTCTCATACACGAATTTGCAGAAGACGATTGTAGAACTGTTGGGCGTGGCGGGACACCGCCCGTGCCTGCCTATGGTGGTCTGTTGTAGCTCGCGCGACGAGCTTGATGCTGTCTGCTCCGCAGTTTCCAACCTCCTATACATTTCATTGGCTTCTTTGGTATGTCTTGCCCATTTCATCGAATGGTATATTTCATTGGTATGCAGTGCCAAATTATTGAAGCTTATACTGATTATTACATGGATGATTCTATATGACGGTGATGACTGTGGTTATTAACGTTGCTTTGATGAACCTCCCTTGGCAGTGTAGGATGTTTTGAGTTGTGACTGTGACTTTAATTGTAAGATGCAATTCCCCTCTGTGGCTATAGTCAGGGGAGATATAGTGAAAAGGTTTCCACTTGACCCTATCCCTTCATAAAGTCATCAATTGCGGACGGTAGGAAACTACGTCTGTATTTAACTGTAAGCAAAAAGAAGACAAAGTTCCCTTAGCTAGGGTTTCTTGCTTGCTCTGGAAATTTGGTTGTCTTCCCTGATGTCCTAGACTCATAGCTTATTTGGTCACTACATGATCCCATATCTTCCTTGATATTTTCTGAATTTGATCCATGACCCTCTTTTTGCATTCTTTTACGATGTCAATCTATCATATATTAAGTCTGACATTAGGAATGTGGTTTAGAATAATTGTTCAGTTGTTTGTTTGGCGGGAAGCCGGGAACTGTTTTTACCTGTTAATGAAATTAAAAGTATTGTCGATTTTAGGGCTGAGCCTATCGAGACGTCAAATCTTACATTCAGGTCCATCCCATGATAACCTCCAACAGAAATGTACTATTTTTGGGGGCCTTTCCATTTTAGAATTTTGATTGAATAACTCTAGTGTGTACATCTGTACCTGCAGTTTGATTCATGGCAATGTTAGATTTTTTGCCTTTTCTTTTTCTGAAAATGCTTGCTATAGGTTGCGTATCATTACTTATGCCAGTAAAGTGACCAATATGAAGCAGAATGAACCCTTATTTTGGAGAAATTCCAGCAAGCCACGGTGATGTGGAACTAAAAGGTTACCACTCAGTCAGGTGATGAGGAAGTTGAAAAGATGAGCAGAAATCTCATATGATAGTTGTAACAAATGCCTGTCTGCCGCTTCTTGCATCTGGCGAGTCTCCAGTATCTGCCCATGTTCTGATAAACTATGAGTTGCCAATAAAGAAGGTAAGACTACACATATGTTCATTGTTCACAAGCTTAACACCCTACTGATTGCATGCAGCACTTTTATTCAATAAATTTCAATGGTGATTTGGTTGTGGTTTAACCTCCCTCTTTTCTTGGTTTAAGCTTCATTAAAGACATTTGTGAATGTTTTCCAGTGTCTGCTTGCGCGTGCATTTCTTATTATAACTGAACTTTCCTGCTGTCCTGCAATTTCATTCTATTCTGCTGCTTGGAGGAAATATACATGAGGCGCATGACAGCGTGTTTGGCAGCAGGTTATTGCTCCTGTGCTATGATACTTTTTTGGTCGCACAATTGGATATTTACGTAGACATAATAGCTCCATCTAAACTTATGCAGATGGGATTGTAATCAATATGGTTGTTGGGTGTGAAGTGGTAACTCTGAAAAGTGTTGAAGAAAGCAGCACCATTGTTATTGCTGAGATGCCTATAAATTAATGTGAGTTGGTTGCCAGCTTCTTGTTATCCTAAGTTGTGGTAAAAATGTAAACAATTTCCGTGCACAAGGCTCTAGGCTCCTGCCTAGCTCCTGCAGTAGGCAGGGTCAAGGACATGCGGATGTACGCTCCACATAATATGTGGAGTGATTGTTTCCAGTAATTTGAACATGTGACCTATAGATTGCATCCCTAAAACTCTTACCACTTCGACCACTTGTACGCCTAAGTTTTGGTTACATATAAAGGCCGCATGACATTATTTTACTTAAGAGTTCAAAATGGCCCATCTATCACGCTTGCACTCAGTGACCCGTTCATCATTTTTTAACATTATCTGATTGGGCCTGTTTTTATTGTGCAAGTCCTCTTTTGTAGTTTAGCTTTACACTTATTTTTATCTTTCACTCACTCATTTGTTACCTCACTTTTCTTCTTGATGATGTTTTGTAGAGATGTTTATGTTCTACCACGCCAATGTACGCATCATAGAGGACTTTATCTAAAGCTTGGAGGCAAACGATAATTTGACTACAGAGCCTTTTATATCATAAAATTTCACCGGCCATAAAATTTCCAGTGGGATGGTTGTGTTAATCTTTATAGAATGATTGCCTTTGGAATCTCCATGCTCCAGCACATGTTTGACAAATTTTGAAAGATTGTGGTACCTGGAACTTGAAACTGAAGTTGAATTGCAATTTCAAGTACAATTTATATGAAATTTAGGTTCATGTCGAAATCCCTGCTGAAAGAGTTTGTCTTCCCTGTTGGTATTTTATTTCGTCTTGACTTATTTTTGAGCTTCATGTTCCAACAGCATTGACAAAGATCTCTGGGTTGTAGCTCGATATTATTAGCAGCTCGACTCTGCTCGAGCAAAGAGAATTTGATGAACAGAAGTTGTGAATGGCTGTTTAATTTCAGCTATATGAAGTTTCACACACACTTGATATATTAACAAGAATTTCTTCTTCTTTTTCTTCTCTCTGTCTGTAGGTGTTAAGCAGACTTTTTTTATTATCTGGGTATGGTACGGAAGCGAGCTCATCTTTCAGGTATGTCCATGCTTCAACAGAATTTGACATTTTCCTTTACAGTAATACCTTCTGAGCTTTTCTTAATAAAAAGTGGAAAGATGTTTCCACCAAATCTTTCTTGAGTGTGTGAAAGAAAGAAGTGAATACCTTATCCCTATCAACTACTTTGAATTTTGAATGTAGTATGCATGAATCAACAGACAAGTGGATCCCAAAGATGGAAGCTTTGGGTGTTCTGGAGGCAAATTATTCGGAGTAGTTGACAACTCAACGCTTGGATATACTAGTTTCACGTGAAGTGTCACTGCCTGTGTTCCCTCATTTTGGGCATTATACCTTCAAAAGGTTAGTGAACTTTTTATTCTCTCTACATGGACAACTAGTGCAAGTCTATGTGTCTTGTGGAAGGGGAGAAAGGAGACAGAATAGACTCCTATGAGTCCCATCGTTGTTTGTTTGTTCATTTTAAGTCATGTGTGTGTTGCATAATTTAGAGCCAGAGGGTCTGTTTCCTACTAGTTTTATTTTTATTTTTTAACGATAAACATGTATTAATTTCAATGTTTGTTAATTTAACGGTCACTTATCATTGAATAGCACTGAGAATAGGGTACTACTAGAGAGTAGAGACTACTAGTTAATTGTATCACCGGATAACACGAGAATGATAGCAACAAGACAAGCGAAAGGCTGAGATGTACAGTACATTTATGCTAATTGGTATATATATATGTATGTATGTATTTGTATATGTATATGGATCGCTTTTGATATCTTGAACACTGGATATTTCTCTGTAAAACCAGTTGGCATTCAACTATTCAAGTCAAAACAGTGTGCTACACGTTGTAAAGTTGCTTGACCTTTTTGCTAATGAAGGAAAGGTTTTCACAAGTGAGTTCGCAAGTCGTTTTAGTTGCGTGGTGTTGATGATCGTTTGTCCAGAAGTGGATTTCTTACACGCTCCTTCTACTTCGAATTTCAAATCGACTGTTTTCATTTTGGTTACGTGTTGTTCAACAAGTTCGGATTCTTACAAGATGTGCAAACTGCTAAGTACTTTTTAGTTACAGTTTTAGCACCAGACCCATATTTTACAGAGCCATGCATGTCATGAATGGGGCACGTGGCATATGATGAGCACACGTGCATATCAGCACTGACAGAGATGAAAGCGACCCAATTCCTTGAGTTCAAGGCAAGCCTAGATTCTTTAACAAGGGCTGCCACCAAAATCAACAGTGGACTATTGGTTGGTTGTATTGGGATTGGGATTGGGATTGGGATTGGGATTGGGAGGTAATATCAATTAAATCATAAGATGACAAATTGACAGCTTTCTATTCTGGCATTTTTGGGAGGTCTGCCACTGCCAGCAACGGTACTAATCAGTATTCACAAGGTCTTTCTTCTGTTGTGTGTAGAGACTACTGAGAGTCCAGACGAACCCCACTTTATAGAAAAGGACGAACCACCCGCATGACCACCTCTCCTTATCCTAATCCCCACACTCGTCCATTCCTCACCACCAAACCCTAACTAATCAAACCCATTGGGATTTGAGAGAGGAAAAAATTAGATATTCTAGAAAGGGATCGAGAGGGAGACTTCACCAGATTACTTGAGCTGAGTATTATATATATCTAACGAAAATTAAAACAGTTTGAGAGTGAGTGCAAAGAAGAAAAATATTCTGCTAACAAATCTCAATCTTTTGAAAAAGTCATACATATTTTGGGAATTGAAATGGATGATCATGCAATTGCAGTTTCTACTCCATTGTTATTCAATGCTGGGTATCTTAAATCCTCACCTCAAGAGAGTGTCAAGGATGTACTACTGTCGCATGATGAAGATTCTCTGCACAACCCAAATGATCAAGAGTGGCAGCGGCCTACACTCTCACAGGTTAGTTAACCATTCTTTTTGACCACCTTTGATTCATGGGGTTATGGGTCATTGTCAATATTAATCTCTTATTCTCTCTTCCAATTTGTGCTCCCCTCTCAGGTGGTAGAAGAAATCAAACAGCTCTACAAAATAGCCTTCCCTATGATCATCACTGGCCTTCTCATCTATGGCAAATCAGCAATATCAATGGTGTTTATGGGGAAATTAGGGAAAGAGACTTTAGCAGGAGGTTCTCTTTCAATTGGCATAGCCAACATCACCGGCTACTCTGTCCTCTCTGGCCTGTCTATGGGCATGGAAGCCATTTCATCTCAAGCTTGTGGAGCCAAACAATGGCCTCTAATGGGCCAAACCCTTCAAAGAACAATCACAATTCTCATCTTATCCTGCATTCCCATTACTCTTTTGTGGTTAAACTTTGAACCCATCCTTCTCTATTGTGGGCAAGACTCAATTGTCTCATCTATTGCATCGACCTATCTTGCATTCTCTATTCCAGATCTACTTTCCCAAGCTTTCATTAACCCTCTTAAGATTTACTTAAGAACCCAAAACATAACCCTCCCTCTCATGCTAAGTGCCGCTTTTGCACTCTCCCTTCATGGACCCATCAACTACATCCTTGTTGATCATCTCATGCTGGGAATTAAAGGCATTGCCATGGCAGCTGCATTGACAAACTTCAATCTCCTGGTTTCACTTCTTTTATATTTATGTTTCTCAGGGATTTGTAGAAAATCATGGCAAGGATGGTCTCTTCAATGCTTCGACGAGTGGAAACCAATTCTTGGTCTAGCCATACCCAGTTGTATCTCTGTGTGCCTAGAGTGGTGGTGGTACGAGCTAATGATAGTTCTCTCAGGACTTTTAACAAACGCCCCGGATGCAGTAGCTACAATGGGAATCTTAATCCAGGCAACCTCTCTAGTCTACATTTTCCCATCTGCGCTCGGTCAAGCGGTATCAACACGTGTAGGTAACGAACTAGGATCGAGACAGCCAAGCAAAGCCAAAACCTCATACATAGTTGCACTCTTATGCGCCATTTTCACAAGCTTCTTCGTCGTGTCGTTCATGACAACAATGAAAAATACGTGGGGGCGGGTTTTCACCAACGACAAAGCGATACTATCTTTGACGGCGATGGCTATGCCCGTTGTGGGTCTGTGTGAGATCGGGAACTGCCCGCAGACCACCGGTTGTGGAGCGTTGAGAGGTAGCGCTAGACCAAGCTTGGGTGCCAACATAAACCTGGGTTCGTTTTATGGTATTGGATTACCTCTAGCAATCTTAATGGGCTTTGGTATGGATTTGGGCTTAATGGGCCTGTTGTTGGGCTTTCTTGCCGCACAGATTGTTTGTGCCATTGCAATGGTGGTGGTTCTGATTAGAACTGATTGGTTAAAACAAGGAAACAGGGCAAGAGAGTTGACTGGTGTTGAAGATCGAGACTGAAACGGAGTCGACACCATTACCAGGTATATATGACGATGGTTAGTTCTTGGTTTCATTCACTCCCCATCTCCGTTCTCAAGTATTTATTTGTTAAATTTCTGTGTGAGGCTCGCCTTTGGGCCTCGGGTTTTACTGGATTTTAAACCCAAATATTAAGCCCATTAATACACTGAACAAGCAAAGCTTCGACAAGCAGCTCGCATTCGATCTTCACCAATTTATGTATAATGTATGAGGTAGACAGCTTTAAAGGTGATAGGAATTTTTTTTTTTATTTTATAAAAAACTTTCATTAGACAGAATAAGAACCTAACCCCGCACAGTCGCGGGTTACAACATCAGATACAAAATTAGGCCACTCCTCCAGCCAAATTTGCAAAGTACCATAGTGTTGTGCCATTCTAGCTAGGTTATGGGCTAACATATTTTGTCTCCTTGGACAATGACATATTTGAACAACCCCAAGCTCCCGTAAGATCACTTTTGTTTCCAGAATAAAATTACCAATAGCCGATTCATCAAACTCCTCTAAAGTAAGGGCAGTCACCAAATTTTGACAATCAAATTCCACAATGAACTGGAATGAACTGGGAGAAGCCTGCATCTCTAACTATACATAAAGCATCCCTCACCGCAAGAGCCTCCGCAAGCATTGGCTCAACCAACCCAGCTTGAAAATCTGTCATAGTCAAGAAAACTTCCCCTAGTTCATTACGTAAAACAGCCCCAACACCTCTCGAACGCTTATCATTAAATAGCGCTCCATCAATATTCAATTTGAAGCACCCAAGTGGGGGAGGGGTCCAACCAACAGAAGTGGAAACATGGCCTACGGGAAGAGAGCCAACAGCTGAACAATTAGAATGAAAAGGTGATAGGAAATTCGATCTCACCATAACAAAAGAGAAGTCATTGTCAAAACCAAATCCCACATCGCTTGGTACTAACTGTTGAGTTTGCAGATGTTAGTGGTCTAGGACACTTTTGAGATCCTACCCTAACATAACTGCACTGATAGTAGATGGGGTGTGCTCCTTTGTGAGTCGATTTGCAAGAGAATAAAATTCACCATTTCTTTACTTGATATTGGAGAGGATCTTGATTAAAAAAAAACACTGACATCTACTTTATCTACGTGTTGAGCCTGACATAATTAAATTCACACATAAGGAGTTTGATATAAAACATTAACATCTACTTTGTCCTCATATTCAACTTAACATAACTCAACCTACATGTGTGGGAGTGTCAAAACGAAATCTTAACATCGCTTAAATACTAGTTGTTGAGTTAGTATATCAAATGAGGTGTCCCCCTCACTCATAAGCCCCTTCATAAGGGTGACAATGGGACTACCATTTCTTTGCACAATTTCTTTATAGTCGCTCTCATAGGAAGAACAAATTTAGCCAAAATGGTAATGGGGGGATCAAAAGACGCTATTAAACAACTTAATAGGAAGAAGAATAAGAACTTTTTTTTAGCTTTTGCTTTGCACAATTGCACCCAGTCCACCATATACTACATGTTTCTTTATCAACTTGAGGCCTAGCTAGCGTGAATGAATTTTCCACGAAACTAGAATCAAACTTGTCAGCTTCACCTCGGTGGCTTATAAGTTGTCTATACTAGCTCTTAAAGAGCTTTTGCAGTATTAGTAGCTCAGTATCATGTACTGCCTTAAATCATTACATTGCGTAGAGCATGTCAAGAGAACATTTGAGCTTTCTCAAGTTCCATGGCCTATCAAGAAAGTCTTCACTAAAACAAGCCAGACCCATCACCAACGTCGAAAGACAGAGCTCTAATGTACGTGTCAAGACCTAAATTAGGGGTTACTCGGCACAAGTTCGTTTCCAGCCCACTAAATATGGGCTTTGAGCCACTTCTAATTATTTACAACATCCAATGGACATTAAAAAAGCATTGTTTCTAAAGTTTGTCGATGAGATAGGAGACCAAATGGGGTATACTAAACCTACGCTAAAGCCCAAAAGCTCTTCCCCTACACACCACACGCCCAATATTTGCTTTGACTGGTCCTTGTCCAGAGGCAATGGTGGTGAAAATCACCACGTGTCGCAACAGCATTTGCCTGTTAATTCAAGAAGTTTTGACCATGTGAGCGACAGCCCATGTCCTTTAGGTTCAAGTTAAAAATTCAAGTCTTCCAATTATTCTTCCCTCACACATGTTGGCAGACTCACCCAGTCACTTGATATTAATATTATATTTAAGATGCCATTCCTTCAGGTCAGGCCAGATGTTGGCAGACTCACCAATATCGTATATCTTATAAGCTAAAGAATCATATTATAATAGTGCATTAAATAAAAGATTACTTTTAGTAAACTCCAATTAGTGGTACACTTATTGGGAGTCTTAACCTTGACAACTGGATATTTGTTTTTTATTAGTATCTCTACTTTGTACGATGTGCATGAAACAACCAAAACTGTACTGAACAATAGAGCAAATTAATGTCTTATCATGAAGACTTAAATTTGCTCTGGTATTTCCTGCATGTCGATTGCCCATCACCCACTATTTAACATCATACAAGAAAGCATCATAAATAACTTAGATATGGCTTATGAGTGCGATTAATCCCAAATTGACTGTATGTGTATACATCTTCGATAAAATCATGAAACACCAATTAAAGTTCATAAATTTAAACTTAAACATTACACACGAAAAAATGATGTTAGTCTTGTATGATTAATGTTGATATATATGGGGTCAAGGATCGTTAAGATTGCTTAAGAAGTAATCCACATGTTTTGTTATTTTATTTAAGTAGAAACCTTAACCGGATCACGTGGTCCATTTGATCCATCAGCATCGCCAGCTCATTCACTGCCAATTGTACTTAAAAAGTCAAAGGTCAGTCAACAGGTCCAATTCATATATACCACCACCACCTCTCCCTACCCTTCTGGAGTCTGGACTACTCTCTGTCACACTGCATGTCTACATTAGAAAAATTAGATGAATAAACATTCAAATGATCATTTTACCCATCCATCTAACCAAGATTGCTTTTTCAATGCCAGCAATGGCAACTGTTGCCACTTCAATTCCCCTAATCTGGCTATATGACATGCACCCATCAATTTATTTCAACATTTATTCACTGTCTTCCCCCATAAATGATGGTCATATATGTTTGACCCCCACTCTTACACATCTGCACTTCTCTTTTTTAAAGAAAAAATTGTGCATACATGCATTGATTTTTTCTGGCCATGCAGCACCAATTTGTGAAAAATGTAATGAAGTCTAGCAACAAATACTGAAAGGAGTTATTCAGCTGATAGAAATAAAGAACCCAGAATGATTTATAGCCGTTGCTTTGTCATATTATCTACATTAAGCTACAAAACTATTGACGTACTGGTACCTTTACAGAAACTTCATTGAAGTTCTCGACATTTCTATACAAGAAAATAGTTATTACTAGTTTATTTATTCACTTCTTATATGGATTGAAGAGAAAGGGCGGTTCTTGGCAAGTTCATCAACATATATAACCAAGAAAACCCAGTAAAAGTTCTGATAGTACTGTAATCTTGGAATTTGACTATATATTATTATTATTATTATTGAATGTCATGCATGTCAGGACAAAACATCACATCATGTGGATACCATACTCCTTCAACCCCAACTTAGATATAAATACAAACAGAATAGGGTGGATTGGAACAGTATGGAAGGGTCCCTTGACAGTATTTATTAGGGTGGGTGCCCTTCAATTGTGCTCATTTGGTTCTCATTTTCCATGGCATGCTTAGACATGTATAACAATTCAGATCACAAAGGTCAATACTGCGCTCCTATGAGCCCACGAATCTCCTTCTCCAATGATTTTGCAGACTCGCAACAACAGATTGTCAAGCAAGAGAGTAGAAGCTCATCCTCAAGAGATCATGCACCAGTGTCCACAGACTTTGAGTTCTCAGTCACAAATAACTATTCCATGATGAGTGGTGCTGATGAGCTTTTCTTTAAGGGTAGGTTGTTGCCATTCAAAGACAACCAAATGAACAACAAGACCACTCTTAGAGATGAGCTTCTGGCAGGCGATGATAGTGATGATGGTATTATGTCATCATCACATAGGCCTCCTAAGAGTTCCACCAGGTGGAAGGGACTTCTGGGTCTGAAAAGAAGTCACATCGGGTCATCCAAGAAAGCTGAAAAGAGTAGTGAAGCGTGTGAGAGTAGAGGGCCAGTTTTTGTCCATGCAGAGATGAACAGGACTTCACAGGTCGGTGAAGAAACTTTCCTCTTTTTAGTTACATTCATTCAATTAGTAGTATTGTTTTAAGTTTCGGTTATTTGAGGGTTAGACTGATCTGGGTTTCTTTGGTTTTTGTTACAGGAAATGTTTAGCGAGGCTACAAGTTCAAATTGCAGAGATAATTTGGAGGTTGGGATATAGAGTTTGTTTGTAGAGAAGAAATTTTTGAGGAGGAAGATGGGAGTGATTTTCTTCTACTTTTTTAATGGAGGTTTGCATTATTTTGTGTTTAGTTAATGGGTTGGTTCAAACTCTGATTCGTCCTTCTCCTCGTTTTGGACTTTTCTTGTCCCAATTTCCTTATGGTGTTTTGGCTGTTTCTGCACAAGTTATTTGCAGTTGAGTAACTTCTACTGGGTCATGCTGAGAACTGATTGACAGATCTGTCTTAGAGCATGTCTTTTGACTACCCTCTATTCGTGTGATTTTTCTTTGACTTGGATCTATATTGCATTTTACCTTTTTCTACCTGTAAAAAGAGTCCTTTTTGTCTAAGGCTGGTTAAGGTTGGATGTTACCTTCAAGACATGAAAATCACTAACATAGCGCTTCGAAGAATCCAACGTAATTCAGATATTTGTTTCCTTCATTGATCTTGGCATCAATATTAAGGTAGAAATTAACAGGAAATAGATCTATATTTGATGAAAGGCAGGGACTAAAGTACCCAAAAAAGATGCTCAGAATCAACCAACCCAGCTCTGCTTAAGCTAAAACGTTACCACTGGATGATCCAGAGTAATTACCTGCCGGGAGTGTAAATAAGTTCACCAGCATTAACATGAAAAAGCCTCATTCGCTAGCGGCTTGCTTTCATCATAATCATCCGAGCCGCGTCCCAAACAAGAAGAGCGATCGAGCTATGATATACAAAAATGCACCACCGACCGTGGAGAATAATGTGATGTTGGAATACAATGAGAAGATGGTCACCATGGAGAAAGAACCACTTCTTGGAACTTGAGGTCATAGTTTTCAGTTGTTGACTTCAAGTTATCAATATCAGCATCAAACCTTGCACAGGCATCCTTCAATTCAACAAGCTTTGCTTCTAGATTTCTTATCTCGTCGTCTGTGAGAGCTCGTTCAGTTTTAGCTTCTATGTATCTTCTTGTTTCTGCCGCACCTTCTGAATCAAATGCTTGGCTTACAATCTGGGATAGCCGATTAAGTAAAAATCCAACATCCAGGCCCAAAAGTTCGAAAGCTCTCAAAGTTTTCTCCCAAATGGAAAATTCCTCTCGAGAGGTGTTAAGCTTGCAGACTCTGAGGGCATCTGCAATGTTAACAGTTTCTGAAATAATTCCAACTATCAACTTAAAATTCAAGTCCTTCATGAGATTCTCATGAAGAAATGCACGCTGACTGCAACAGAGACGGTAGTACTTATTCCGTCTATCTTCTGGTAGCTCGGAATCTAAAGAAAATCCATCAACAAGAACACTGAAATTCTCAAAGCTTGTGATGTCTTCAAATGGAATTGAGCTGGATAATTTGAAACCTTCCAGAACTTCTGAACCAAGCTCTTCACTATCATTTTCAGAATGGTCATCCAGTTGCCTTGGTGGAGAAACTGATCTTTGATGGGCGGATTTCTTATAATTCTTCTGGACCACAGCAAGCTGAAGAGAGTCAAACGTCCTTTTTGTACTTGTACGTGTGTTCGCACCCACTACTGCATTATATCCTTCTAATATCACAAGGAAAATGCAAACATAAAATCAAGGGATGAGCACGATGAGATAAACTCATTATCTTAAGTCATTAACATTAATCAAAGACATCATTCGACTTGCCTGTATCCATTTGTTTTGTATGAGGAACCAACTTGAGGAGACCTAGAGCTCCATCAATTTCGGCTAAGTCATTTGCTCTGATGATGTAAACCTGCAAAAAGTGATATCAATTTTACAATGCTAAAAGTTGTTCACCCAAACAAAACTAATCCTCAGGTTCAATGTGTGGGCACGCGATTACATTTGAACTCTTCAGCATACCCACAGTGCTTCCATTGAGATTAAATGGCAACCCTGCAGTTGATCATTGATATTTCCACCACCTCACAAATCACCACTCTTCCCTCGATATCATACTAAAGTCACGCACAGTTTGAAGACAGCGAATTCTCTATGCATGCAGGATGTATGCTCAGGAGGCAACACACATGTAGAATGCAATTTTTAACAAGGATAAAGGTTGGAGGTGTTTTATAGCCTAGTGGCAGTTAATTTGCAGTCAACTCCCATTCACGTACATCCTTGCAAACTGTTAAGTTTTATCCATAAAATTATTAAGTGCTATAACACAATTCTTCTTTTGACGACACACACGACTTTGCTCAGTCACAATGTACAGAACAGTCTAAGGGTAGTTCTTAGTTATCCAGAATGAACTGGATAAAACTAATTTACAAGGGCAATGTATGGATGACAAAAAAAAGAAGATAAATATGCAAGTTTCGTTGACAATGTTTTGCCAATGCCATCTAAACATCCCTCGCAAATAAATTAAAACCAGAACCTCTGGAAGAGCAGCCAATTTAAACATATGAGCAATTGAAATCTTCACCTTAAATTTGGTTGCTTCGACTAATTGAAAGACTGCAACATCTCCTTCAACCAAGTTGTGTTCAATAGAAAACTGTCTCCAACCAGCACTTAGACCTTTCTTGTGAGCAATATACTTCTGAGTATATCTTTTCCCACATTCGTCTTCTAAAGTGACAGTAATATCCTCAGATGGCATGTGTTTCTTACAGAATGGCACAGGAAGCCCCTTCATTTCAAGATATACAATTGCATATTACAACAAGTAAACAAATAGGCGATAGGTCTCAATAAAGTAATAAACATCACAAAATTCTGGCTTTTAGAGTGATTTACCATCGAAAAGCCAACTGTAACATGTGATCGAGCTAACGGTTTGACAAAGCTGGGGTATGTTGGATCTAAATTTGACTGAACCTCTTCTCCTCGAATCATAGCAGGTGACTTATCTTCTTCAGCCGGAATGGATGATCCATCTTTTGTCACCCTCTTTGGCTTAGAGCTTCACGAGGACAATATCGTCATAAAGAACTCCCCAGAAAAAAAATGCATAAATATATATACACTATACAGAAAATACATGTTGGTGCTCACTGACTTTAGATGCTTTGATCCTTCACCTAGTAGTGCCTGTTGAAGAATTTACAAAAAATAACATCAATCGAACACTAAGAATGAGGACTGAGGAGCATACTCATTAGACTGATAATTTCCTTAGAACAAAGAAATATCATACAATATCAACAAGGGCATAGGTATAGAGTGTGATTACCAGGAAGTGGAAACTATATTTTTGAAAGGGATAGAGGAAGGTTAAAAGGAAAAGAATTTAAACGAAGAACCATGAATCTTGGAACTGTGGACCAATGAAGGGGATGAAGTTACCCCAAATCGAATCCTATTTGAGAATTAGACATTTCAAAATGTCACCCATCTTCAAAACACAACAAAAAAATCGGAGTTCTAGTTTGATTGTTAACATATGCTGGTATAAAACCGCATAGAAACCATTCTGTCTGTCTTTAATTATTCAATGATCAATCTTTCGGGATATTGATAACACAATTATGATATCGTATCTCCAACAATACATTACATAAATTACTCTGACCAATTGCTCAAGGTATGAAGATTTTTTTCCTAAAAAATCAACATGAAATGGAGCCCTTACTTGCCTAAGCTTTGATTCTAAACTCAATTTCTTGTTTGTAAGACGCTTTGCTATTGTCTGCGTTACGCTGTTTCTTTTACCCTGCCAACAATGATGAAGAAGACCAAAGACAAACAAATAATAACCTGTTTACAGCTCAGTTTATGCAGAAAGCATGAAATTCAGAATCCCGTTTTCTCTTCATTTTCCAGCTCCGCAAATAAAGAGTAAAAGAGATGCATGTACAGAGAGGGGGAACTGACCGAGGGCCTGTGCCTGAGATTAGTGGCCGGCGAATCAAACAACTGCGTCAGAGTCATGTGATCTTCACCGTCAGACGTGGTTCTAGTCTCCTCCATTTCGACTTCCTTCTTCACTTCTCGATCCATAAATGGTGTGCCTACGAAGAGAGGAGTGACGAAGAGTCTCTTGCTTGAGATTTTATTTTATTAATTAATCCGTTTGGCTTTCATAATTAGTAATATAATGACCGTTTAAGAGTTCGGAAAATTATGACATTTTGGTTTCAGTTAATCCCTCCGATTACTGAAAATACAAGGCTTTTACGGCTTCTCAAGTCCCGTTCCCACTTCTCTCCCCATCAAAATTTGAATTTTGAAAATAGAGGCAAGTATCCGGCAGATGGTGTACGCGTGTTGGGTTGATTACGGGGCCGGACCTCATAGTCAACCATATGTGGGTGAGCTCTTTAGACTTCTGAGTATATATTATGAGAGAAAATGATAAATGTGCGAGGGAAACACGATAATAGAAGAAATGTGTGAGATAAAGGAGATAATAGAATAAATTGAGCAATTTTTTTGATATGTGATTGTTAATATAATTGAGCTAGTAGGTTATAGACCAAGCGTATAAGCTCACTCATATCCAACCAAACACATATTTTATTATTTTCTAATCAAATTTCAATATATTTATACACCATATAAATAAAAAAAATCTAATTATGTTATTAAAAACAACAAATCCACGCATTAATGAAATACATTTCAATAAAAAAAACATAAAATATACTTTCACAAAACTAAACACCAAAAAATTGATATCATTCTACAATAATTAAAGTAGTAATGATAATTCGTAATAAATTACAATCACTTTTAAAATAATAAAAAAACGTACTACAAATCTAAAAATTTTACCATTGTAATAGTCTCACTTGCTGAGAGGGCGTTATAGCATTTTTTGAGGGGGGGGGCCGTGTTGCCCAATGACTAAAATAATGACGATTTAAATGTGTAAATTTATTACTTGTATTATCGCGTGATTGTGTGAACATTGTATACCTTCAAATGTAAGTCGATCAAAATTGGTGTATAGTTGAAAATAATAGGGTGCGAATAAAACTCCCCTATTCAGTACACCGTGATGCATGTCCATTACTGGGCCCATTGTAACATCTAAATGTGCAGGCCCAAGGAAGCCCAATGTATTGACCTTCCTTTTAAGTTCCAACCTTCTAGAACACATTTTCTAAGCAAAAGCTTAACAGAGGGCTAGACAATCCGATAGTGTTTATATTTTGTAATATTTTTATAGATAACTACTATGATGTTTCAATCTTTTAAATTCATTGAAAGTCGAATGTTTTTATTTATTTAAGTCGTCGGAGAAACCAAGACAAGATTAAAAAAAATAAATCAATTTGACCTGCGAAAACCTTCCTACCATACTGAAAATCAGAAGATGATGATGATGATGCAGTTGACCGGATATCCTCAGCCGACATCTGAATCGGTAAGCCATTACGTACACTCGTGACCCTGCGTGATCCACATTCCACTTCAAAATCCGAATCAAAATCCACAATTCCACAGTACAGATCGATCCTAACCATCCCGTAAAATATCAAACAAAACGACCCCGAGTTTTGTGGACATTGATTTATTTATCGCCATCGATGATCGAAGCCAGTTTCGTGTGGTGATATCAACAAAATCGTGGGCCGAGTATTTGCTAATTTGACTTGTGACCAATCCATTCGGGGATGATCGATATGATGTATTATTTAACAAACAAAATTATATTTTATATGAATTGTTTGACTCATGGATTAAAGAGAAAATATGGAAACATTAAAAGAGAGGGTTTATGAACACCCACATGAATTGGGGCCACGCCTCCACCGGACGAATAAATTATATACGAAGAAAAAATAGAATTAGGTTTGTGACCACGCCTCCACCGGATGAATAAATTATATACGAAGGAAAAAAGAATTAGGTTTGTGATTGAGGGCATGAAGTTTATTATACGATCTTTTTTATAATAAACGTTTTGGTCGATTAAAGTAAATCACTTTCACTGACTAGGCCATCGCAATTGCGTGCCTCCTCCATTTATGGTGGCGTGCAATGACGTAGTGGCTGCTTTATGCCCTGAAAGCAAACTAAACTGCAAAAACTACCTGGCGCTCTCTCTCTGGTTTCCTATATTTGGCTCCAAGCATCTCGGGTGATTGATTTTTGGTTGGTTTATCGGGTGCTGTTCCCCCTTTTCTTTTGTCATATTCGTTCCACCCATGTTGTGAATTTCTCTCTTCTTACTTGGTTCATATAAATCGGTCTACGTTTTTCGTTCTTTTTTTTTCATTTACAAACCCATTTATAGTGCTTTTCTATTTCTATCATACTATCTCGTATGGGCAATTCAAACAATCTGCAAGACTTTTTGAATCTCCTCTATGTGGTGTTCGCCTTCTGCTCTGCTCTCTTTCTGGGTGGCCTTAAAGGTTCGTCTTTTCTTCTCCTCCATCTCTCTCTATTTTGTATTTTTTTTAAACTGTCTTGATTTCTTATTCGTGGTGCATCTTTTGACATGGTTGACGATGGGTTATCTTGTTTTGGAGTATTCGATGTTTCATGAACTGTGCTTGTGAATTCTGATTATGGCTTTTAGAGATTCTGATTGTTTGAATTCATCGATATCGCAGCTGTGATTGTGGGCCCCGTTGCCGGCCTGATACTGATAATAGGGAATGTTGGAATTATTCTTGGATTGTTTCCTGCTCATGTGTATTGGACAGTCTACACCCTTGTAAAGTAACGACCTTTACAATTACCTTTTACGTTTTTGCTGCAACTGTTTCATTTGGCTTCGAAAAAAACTATTATCTATTTTTGAGGGGATATAATATAAAGTGTATGTTGATGTTATATTCCATTCAGATTTCAGGTCTATTGACCCCATATGGATGTGATTTGGCAATTGCAGGACTAACAGGTTTGATGGACCACTTAAAGTAGCAATCCTTCTTGCCTTGCCTGCTTTATTTGGAATTTGGTTGGGTTTAAGCATTGCCGGGAGTGTTCTTGTGGGAGTTGGGTATGGATTCTTCACTCCTTGGGTTTCTGCTTTTGAGGCCTTTAGACTTGATGATGTATCGAAGAGATTCATCCACTGTATTGTGGTAAATTCTGGCTTACTAATCGGGTTTTGTTGTTGTTTTTTGTGTTAATTATGCCCCCTTTTTTTATGATAATTGTACTTTTGGCTTTTGTTGATTAATTGTTTTATGAACATCTAGGATGGAACATGGGAGACAGTTAAAGGAAGTTGTACAGTAGTGAGGGACTTTGCAGATCTATGTTATAGGTCATACCCTCAATACTTAAAGGAGCTACGTGAGTCCCCTGCTTCTAATGAGCTTCAACCTCTCAGGTATAATGGTGCTTCTGCTGGCATAATGTAACTATGTTTGAAGACGTTAATTGTAACAGACTCGAAATTGTATTAATTCAATGACTAGTTTGCTCGTGTTATTTGGTGATTGAGTTTCTCGTACTGTAAGGCAAGCAATTTACTCGGAACTCAACTGGTTTGTAGGTTAGTTCATGTGCCTGGTTGCATCATGATTGGGGTAATGGGACTAATTGTGGATGTTCCTCTTTATACTGCAATTGCTGTGGTTAAGAGTCCGTATATGTTATTCAAGGGATGGTTTCGCCTGATACACGATCTGCTTAGCCGAGAAGGCCCATTCCTTGAGACTGCTTGCATTCCAATTGCCGGTTTGACAATTCTCTTATGGCCAGTTGTTGTTGTCGGGAGCATCATAGTGGCTGTATTCTCCAGTGTTTTCATCGGATTGTACGGATCAGTTATAGTCTATCAGGTCAGCTCATAGTCTCACACCTTTACAATGTTCTAAGGAAGCCCCTTGTCAGGACCAAACTCATCCAATTGCATTTTTATGGACGCAGGAGAGATCTTTCCGGAGAGGTTTAGCTTATGTTATTACAATGGTTGCAGAATTTGATGAATATACAAACGACTGGCTCTATTTAAGAGAGGGGACTGTCCTTCCAAGGTAATTATTTTTGTTACCTAATTGAAAATTTTGCCAACCTTCAGTCCCTTTAGATGACAACTCTATAAATTATTGTCATGTAGTATAACTATGTTTTAAGAGTTGAGATCTATGTTGTCAACAGCCAGGCCCCGCTATCGAAAGAAAAAGGTCTCTAGATCATCTGAGTTTTCGGTTGAAGGAAAACATAGTTCTGGAAGCAGAACCAGTTCTGCTTCTGCTGAAGCACCTGCAATGCTCGTGCCAAGCTTAGCTCACTCGAGATCAGTTAGAGAGGCAATACAAGAAGTGAAAATGGTGCAGGTATGTGCTAACCTTGTGATGCTATTATTTAGAATGAAAATCTACAGAAATATGTTGAATCAACTAGATTTTTATTGATCCTTTGACTTTAGCCTCTAGCTGTCGAGACTAATTGGGATTTGTGGGGTCATTATCATACTTCACAAACTTCTGGTATACTTTGTCATCATATCATAGATCAGACATTTTTTGTCTCTTGCAGTTTCAAAGACAGTTCATGGTTTTAAATTTCTTATGATTACTGAGTACTATTTTGTTCTGTTTCAAAATGAATAAATGGTCCCTCATTTTTAATTCAACAGATATGGGAAAGTATGATGAGGTCCTGTGAGATAAGGGGTAAGGAGCTATTGGACACCAATGTAATAATGCCTGCTGACCTCTATGAATGGTTAAAAGCGAAAGAAAGCAATGATTCAATGATTATCGGAGTTGGGTTACCCTGTTATTCATTCCTTCAGACACTTCTCAACTCCATCAAAGTTTCTTCTAATGGTTTGCTGCTTCTTGATGGTGTTGAAATAACATACTTCAACAGACCCAAGGACAAACTGCTGGACTGGTTTTTTAATCCAGTAATGGTCCTAAAGGAACAGATTCGGGCAATAAATTTGGGAGAGGAGGAGGTAAGATTCTTGGAGAAAGTGATTCTTTTTGGGAACAAGACGCCACGAATGGAGGCTTGGGACAACGGAAGTTTATTACCTCAAGATCCTCTTAGAGCTGCACAAATCCAGGGTATCAGTAGAAGGTATATATGAACCTTTTATTTACGCCATTTAGAATTCTTTTGCTCCTTATCGCATAAAGTACTGAATCCTTGCTTGAACTGTACATTGAAGCTTAGATAGAAAAGCTTCTCTCTTTCTCTTATTGGGTCGTCTTAAAATGAAGCGTGTTTCTGATATAATGATATTTGACAGGATGATTGGCATGGTTAAAAGTGTGTCGAAGCTCCCAACTTATCGGAGAAGGTTTCGCCAAGTTGTGAAGACTATAATCTCGCACTCTGTGGAGAAGGAGGTTCCACACAGATCCAGTTCCATGAGATCGGTTGCCTCCATTGAGAGTGTGTAGGAGAGATTCAATTTAGAGTTATTTTGCTTGTATATATAGAATTGTTTACATTGTTATAGACACAACTCCCCACTCAGATCAATTAATGGTCTACAAATTTCCTTTAGGAAGATTCCGTTTTATGGAGTGAAGATAAAGGATATGAAAAAATTTGATCTACCGTTTGTGTTTTAATTACACAATTAATTTTTTCAAACAGAGTTGAGAGGCATGATGTAGTTATAGATACATAGTCAAAAGGGTATGAGCGTTCTCTTCTTTTATTTGTATGCGACTACCTAAACATCCCACATCGGTATAGGCAGAGAGAAATAATTACAATATAAAAATATAGAAACACCCGTGATGATTTCTGTAGTCGGGCCTGCTGTTTGCGATTTAGTGAATAGTGATGTACTGCTGGCCCGCCCAGTCCAAATTAAGAGTTCAGACTATGACGATGTGGTTTGGGTGAAGGCCCACGGTTTCTCGGTCTCCAGGGAGAGGGAACTGTGTCTGGCTGGTCTCACAGCAGCGAGCCGGCGACTGCCTTCCTTTCTTAGCAGTGGAAGGATAACGGGCTGGCATTTCTATGAGCCCAACATGACCACGGCCTTGGTGACTTGTCAGTTGAACCAACACTTTTGGATTTTAATCTCGTAAGGCCCACTAAAAAGTTAACATTTAACAAGTTAACAAACTGCTCGGTCAGCCCAAATTTGGGCTCTATGGGCTTGTGTGTGGTAAAACCGTAAAACTAGCAATATGCCCGTTATCCGTAAAACATATTGTTTGCCGACTGTTTAAAGTTTTGTGTGTAAAAAAATACCACAGAAACTTAATGATTCAAAACAAATTCACTTTTGTTTCGAGAAATTGTGATATTTTTTGCATCCAAAGTTCATTGTTGTTGCGAAAACATAGGGATTGGCATCGAGTTTTGTAGCGACTAATGTTTGAGAATCGAAATACCATCCCACTATGGCACCATTTTAGTGTGCTAGCCGTATGATACTTTGGAATGATAGTTACCTGTCTTTTTTTTAAATGCAGTAGAGACCATAATTACTTATAGTTTTATCAAAAGATGCATGCAGATATCCAGTACATAGGCTTCGTTCAGCATATATGTTGGAGTATATATGCAGGTACAAATGTTGTGATTATTTGATTGATTTTTTTACTGGTAACATATATGTTGGCGTCAATTCACGTGCATGCATGGACATTTGAATTTCACCAAATGAAATTAATTATAGTTATTGATTAATGCAACAAATATTAAAGTGGGGGTAAATTTTTTCAAAAATATCTAATGGTCTCAAAATGTTCATTTAATGTACAATTTCAAAAGGTGATCAAAATAATTTGATTGTGGTTGAAATTGTTTGGTTGATGAATAATTACTATTGAGTAGCAGCATATATGCTGCTAGAAAATGTATGTTAAACAAAACATACTATATGGAATGTATGTTAACAATATTTAGGTTACCACAAAAAGAGATGCGATAAATTTTTAAATGTAAATTAATAAAATTTTGAAAATATTTCCTGACGAAACGTATATTCCCGGATCTCATTCATTGCTACACTTCGAATTAGAAAAAGATTCGGATGCTCCAGCGTTTTATTCCTATTACACGTGTCCACTACTTTCACGGCATGGTGCCGGTGCGTGCTTGTATGTACGTGCTCAACGTCACGTCACATCACCCCCATTTTTCACTTCTACCCTAGGCCACGAACATCTCTGATTTCTCTCTCATCCAACGGACTACAATTTCATTATTATTTCACTTCCAATTTTTAATTTTATAATCACTATTCGACAAATTCATTCCCTTTTTTAAATATCCAAAAACATATAAATTTAACCTTTTTTCTTTCAAGAAAAACTCTCTATCTTCTCTGAACATAAAAACAGTAAATGCCAGAAAAGCGAACATTTGTGACTGTCATCGTACCGGCGAGAAAAGAAGACTTGCAGTTACTTTAGCAGAGAAACGGACACGAATTTTATGGAGGCCAAACTGAAAAAATAAAATATACAGTACTAAAAAAGAATCCAGCTTTGTTATTCGAAGTCTGTTCTTGATTTCTGCATTTTCTTGCAGACGCTTTTCCGTGTAGACCGTAATAGTACAAATAAGAAGCATAGATTCTAATCGTCTGAGAGAGAGAGAGAGAGAGAAAGAGAGAGAGAGAGCTATACAAAATAGAGAAGTACAATTCAAATCAGTGGTACCTAAAATTAACAGATAGTACCAGATAATGCAGCCATTGTTGTCCTTGCTACTTTGTTGTTTTTCATAGTCTTCATTTGTCTACTCTAATCCACTCATAACGTCCTGCCAAGGGCTCCCCCTCCTCGATGTCGAAGTTATACCTGCCATGGTTAACACAATTTGGTCACTCAGAATATCACAATTTCTTACATATGCATGAGCACTGTTATGAGTTTGTATTATATTGCTTACTTCTCGGTGAATTCTTGTCTTAGTTTCTTTTCGGCTTCCGCGAAAAATTCTTCCAGCTCGGATTCCGGTGGCATCTTCCCCGCCCCTGACGGCTTCTTCTCCACCGCCTGTATGGGGCGAGGACTCGCCTCGTATGGCTTAACCGTAGAATCCAGGTCGCCTGATTCTTCTTGAAGCTCGCTTGTCGGCGTCTTCTCTCTGCAAAGATAGAGCCTGTGAAAGAGAGGCGATAATTAAGATAGACGATATACAGTACTGCGTATATATATATATATATATCAAGGAGAGAAAGCGAGTGAGTATGAATTTAAAAATAAAAATTGAATGGTTCAGTACTCCTTTTGAATTTCAAACTCTGGAGACGTGACCTGAAGCAATATTGCAATAATTTTGTATCTAGAATAAAACCTTTCTGCGCAGCTGTAATACGTTGTTGTGGATGTTTCAACTTCTGCTCTCTCTTCCTGAAAGAAAAATTTTAATAAAAAAAATTGAAATTCAAACGCATAAGAATTAAACGCATACCATTATATATAACGCGCCACAAACTTGAAATTCAAGTATTCATAATAATGAGAGGTATTAAAACGAATTCAATTTGCATCAGAAACGAACTTCACCTCCGGATCCATGGATTTAAATCTCTCGCTCGATCCGTTACTCGAACAACAAGAAACTGATTCATGATCAGAACTAGGGCTCCAGCATCTAACATCTTCCACCGCTGGACGGACAGAATTTTGCTCCGGCGCAGACGAGGCTGAATTCTCCGGCTTAATGACGAATCCTCCGATAGTAGTTCTACCGAGCTGAAAATAGGAAGTGGATATCTGAATTTCTCCATTGCTGGACTTCCTTCGTTTATTTGATGCTGAGATGGTGGCAGCCTCCATGGCTGCTTGAGCTCGTGTTCTAACGCCGACCTGAGCTACCTCCATCACCGAATCTCTAATCCTCACCATCTAGAATTTGTTGCTTGTACTTTGTGTGCTCTCTTGCTGGCTTTGTTGGGTTAAGAAAGAGAGATATCAATCACTGATTTCGATGATGATAGTCGTTTTAACGGTGAGGATTGGTTTTGGCTCTAGGGACCATGCGTTGCGTACTCTAGACTTCTAGTGGTGTGGTCCAGGTCCCGTTAACAGTGACAGGGAATCTGCAACGGAAAATTTGACGGCGCCGTTATACAGATCTAGCCGTTGATTGATTTGCCGACTTTTGGGCCAACTGGTGAACAGCACGCGTAAAACCTCACGTCGTTATAAATAACTGTACATAATTGGTAAGTTTACCACCGAGGGTGGGAGGACAAAATAAAGCCTGAAGTTTCTACGAAAAAATATCATAGAATGGTAAGAAAGGGCGGAAAGGTGCAGATAAACCCTATTCTTTTGGGAAGCCGGTTTGGCGGGGAATTGGTTAAAACTTAAGAGCATGATCGTTTGTTGTGTGCGCCAAATTACCGATCTACCCCGAAAGAATATAACACGTCCTTTGCAAAAATGAATATACTATTTTTATTTGATAGACTGCATTTTTATTGTGATTTATTTCAAATTATAGCTCATTTTTTTATTAAAAATAATTAAAAATCACTAGTTTATTAATCAATCTTTATTTATTGTTCATATTTATCAACAAATGACACTAAATTAATTTTAACAACAATAAGGTGTGAGTGAGTGTAATAGTTTTAATAAAGAATATATTAGAAAGAAAACTAAATCAATTCATTATTTTAATGATATTATTTGAATTTTCTTAATGAAAAAAAACAAACAAATCTATTAAGAACGGAAATGGTAGAAACTTTAAAAAAAAATGGAGGGGATATGGCACGCATGGACATTTAATTTGGGGCCATAACGGCATATATATATATATATATATATATATAGTGTGGTAAGTGTAGGAATTAATGAAGAAAATTGGGATATCTTACATGCTCAATACATTGAAATCGATATGGTTGTCACAATTACGTACAAACGCACGTGGGGCTTTATTTGTTTTTGGACAGTCGAAATAGAGGCAATATGGGCCACGTCAATAAAGGCTAAATTAATACAAGCTCTGTTTTCTTTACATATAAATGTAAGCACATATATGTGCGACCCTATATGCTCCGTCTACTGACGTAGTCAGGTGTATTAACTCTTAGTTAATTCTCTCTTGGAGAACAATTTTGCCTCTTTAGCCTATGCTTGGCATGAGAGTTTGGAAAAGATTAGGTTGAGAAGGGTTGAGTTTCATAAAAGTGAATTCTTGTTTGGTATTTATAAGAGTTGAGAGGTGTACATTAGGAGTGAACACCTCTCAACCCCTCATTTTGAGGGGTTGAAAAAAGGGATATTAGAAGGGGTACGTAACTCCTCCGAACTAGGGATGTCAACAGGTCAGGTAAGCTTCCAATTATGGAATACCAAAACCATTTCCATTTAAGTTATCATATACCAAACTGTTTAAAATTGGACTAGTGGTGAAGTGTTTTAGTTATTTTATACAAGTTAGGGATTCGAAGCGTTTTACTAACATATTAGCTAATATTTTTAAAAACTTACTTATAATTAAGGATAGGGTCGGATTTGAGATGGTTTTTGTTAGGGTACCCTAAATCCGGCATCAAAAATTAAAATCTACTCGAAACTGTAACAAGTTTCAAAATAAAACTCAAAACCGTTTCTAAACCCTAAAGGGTCGATTTTCGGATTTTAAATGGATCGAATTTTAGATTTGAATGGATTCGTTTATTCCCAAACACTCTCCCAAGCAAGCCCTTAGCAATATTAATACGGAATTTTGATGGGAATATTGAATCACGAGACTAGACGGACACAACCAATCACTGTCTGCTTATTTTTTATCTTATGTCAATGACGGGTAGAAAAAGATTCGCATCCATGCTTTCACAATTTTGAGTAAAATCTGGGTGACCTCTCACGTCCGGCAAGGGATTCATACATACGTATATATATATATATATACACACACACACACATACATGTACTCTCCTGTTGTTTTTTCTATGGTACACGTTCAGTTCATATCCTTACCTTTTTTCTTTTAGTTCAATGTGGCGCGATAATACCTTCCATGTTCACAAATGCACGCTTATTCTCTAAATCCATGGGGACTAAAAGGAAGATAAACTCTAGTTTTACTTGTAACTCGGAAGGTTAGTTGGCTCGATCAAGTTCGCACCCCATGCTCGACAAGAGTTTACGACCTTGCTTTTTCTTGGTTGGGGTGTAATGTGAAATCAATGTCAATGTATATGCCCACATAAGATATTGTGTATTTTATTTTAGAAAATAGAAAATGATATGGATTCCTTTCACTTGAACTCATGACCTCTCGTGGAAAAGAAAATACTCAAATATCATATTTTAATTTAGTGGGTAGATAGTTGGGCTTTTGTTTTAATGTTCTGTATTAGACAACCCGTAATTATATATTGAAGGAAAAAGAAACCGGCCGGATGTGATACAATTATGGAAATAAATAAGGGATTGTACTATACCTTAAACATGCAACATATATATATATATATATATATATATATATTTATATATAAGCGAATGTTTGAAGTTTGGTTCAAATTAAAGTGTGGGAAGCATTATGACCCTTTACATCATCAAAACTGAATGATAAAGAAGTAAGATTCCTTCGGTTTCAAGTAATATATTTATATATATATTAAAGTGTGGGAAGCATTATGACCCTCATTACGACCCCTTCGATCAAAATCGAATGATATAAAGTAAGATTCCTTTGGTTTCAAGTAACATTTATTAAAAAGGGTGGGTAAATAGACAAAGTCACGTGGATATTTTAGGCGAATGGTGGACACAGAAAACTATAACAATATTTCGAACTCTATTTATAAAATAAAATTGGCGTAGGCGTACCCCAATCCATAAAGTGTATGGCTATATATGATCTAAGTAAGCTTTCTGAAAGCCAGCTTTTTCATAAATTACTTTGCTGGGCATACATGCATAATAATTGTTACTTGGATAGATTTGAATGATTGAGGAAGACCTTAATTATCCAAACATATATTCCCAAACTAGGCTCTCCTCTCAATATTTGTTCCTACTATTATTTCATGCTACAGCCTATAGCTAGCTAATCAAGGAGCTAGATAATGGCCGGCAGTGTGAAGAATTTTCTGCCGCTGCTCCAGACGTGCGATAACTGTTACGAAAACAAAGCAAGCAATCGATCGATCAACTTAAACAATAAAGAACACACAAAGAAGAATTACGTACGTAGTTCCCCCTTTGTATTCGGGCTACGTTCATGGATAGGAGCAGATCAATCTTCATTGTGATGTAAAGAATTACAATGAGCGTTCGAGAGAAAAGCCAACTAAATGATGGTTAAAAGGGTTTCCAATTGTCTAATTAGGTTACAACTCTATAAAACAAAGAGGCAGACGTGGTTTATATATATAAACCTACGATCCGTTTAGATCAGAGCATGTTTGATAGCATATATGCTGGGTAGCGTATAAGCTGTCAAATAAGTCATGTGCTGTTTGGTTGAGTGTAAGTTTTAATAGTGTATAAACTGTCAATTTACTATGAGGGGTATGTAAATTAGTTTAATAACGAAATAAAAGTTATTCAATATGGGTCTTGTTGAAAGAACTTTATGCGTTAAGTTCGAATATGTAATTTTTTTTTTCAAAATCTAACATATATTTTGAGAGATAAAATGACAAATGTGTGAGAGAACGTGGACAATAAGGAAAATTGAAAGAATTTTTTGGGTATATGATTGATAATCAATGAAATTGAGCGCATAACCTAGGTAGCGTATAAGCTAACTTATAAGCTAACACACTCTGATCCAAACAGTGACAGTTATGTAGAGAAATTCCAAAAATTGTCAATCTCCGCTTCAACTATAATTCAAGTCATATACAACAATAACAAACATGCATGATTGATGCAACTCTTAAATTGGATGAAGATGCAATATGTAATGATCATGATTCATTTCCCGATCGAGAACACAAGCTAAATGATGTCAAACCTAGCTAGATCTATCACATATGGTCATAATTTCCGTACTTTACATTACTATTTTTAAAACTTTAAGGTTTGCCATCTCTTTAGGACTCTAAAACAGTAAAAAGACCTCCAATTACTAGAATTCCCAAAAAGAAAGTGGATAGATTAATGGTTTGAAAAAGATAAAGTGGTTGCTTTCTTTTCATGTCGAAAACGTGTTTTCTTCATTTGATAGTGTAAATGGTCCTCTCTCGATTGCCAAGAAAAAGTATTCCTTTTTCTTTTCCATAGTCGGGCCTTTCATTTCACAAATTTAGGACCACCCAAGCCATGGCTCTTTCTTTACAAAGTGGAACTTTTGTGTTTTTCGCTTCTTTTCAAAGTCAATATAGCACACAGGATTTCTTTCATGCGTGGTTTCTTATCAATTAAAACCTTCAAAAAAAAATCATTTTTTAGCGATTGGAAACTCGACAATTGTTCTTCATGAAGTGGCTGTGTCCTGTGTAGTCGTTCGTAGTCACATATTGGGTAGTCGATCGGGTGATTTTGTAAATTGAATTTGAGGGATTTTGTTTTGATCAATTTTTACAAAATTTATCGTGTTTGAAACATCTCAGAAGCAAATGATAAAAAAAGCTGGGTAAGGATGTTGAAGATTGCTCAATAATAACATCCCAAATTCAAAACTTATCCACTTTTTTTTGTACATCAGAAGTATTTGATTGACCCTTCACCAGCCTCTCCTTGGGAACCCTAGAGTCCGCCCTATTAAAGCTCAATCCCAACACAGCCTTTATAGTAGATTTCATAAATCCTAGTGGTCCAAAGATTGAAATGCGTACCAAACAAAAAAATTAACACCACAAAAACCCAAATTAGCATTGCATGATATAAACGCACACAATAATAGACTAGCTGGCCAAGCCATGTGAGATCTAAGTTGTTGCATTTGAGGTGTTGTGGTCCCCTCTGGTGGTCAAGTACCGTGCATGGTGGGGGATATGCTAGCTCTTGTTTGTCGTTTGCTTGGGCTGAAATATTCATCCACCGTCACTCATTCACCCATTCACCTTTCGCCCAATAATTCTATCTGAATTTGGATCTGGACAATTTTTTTAATATATTTGAATCCGAAATGAATAGGGTACATTTTCCCGTGCCAACCGAGCTGTTTTTATTACATGATGCGGGCGGTCAGGGATACGCGGATGCATTTTATTGGCTTGTTATATATCTATCATTTTGGTTTAGGTGACATGCAGAGTTTAGTCACTACATCAAGCTAAGGCGTTTGAGTAATTGTTCATTTTGAAAGAGCTGAAATCAGTCCTGTACACAACACCATATATCTAAACATTCATCGCACCAAATAAGTAGGTGAGAGGGGACCTAAGAATTATATCTTTCGGTTTCGATCGGAATCTGATCGAACATAAAGATCCTGGCATTTACTGCGTTTCCGTGAATAATTACAAAATTAATGGAGGCTACAAGCTTTACAACAACCACAATATTGGGCACTTGCTCAAATATGAAAATGCGAAAAAGACAATGAAAGGGAATCTAAATCTTATATATTTCGATGCTTTAGAACTGTACGTGGGTTCTACTCATTTAGAAGGAGAAAAAAAACCACAGAATGTGCTGCTGCAAAATGCATTTATGATCTGATTCGACTTCTTTGGTGTTAATCGTGCTGCAGCCTTAATTTGATTTAAACAAACTTCTTTTGCGATTTTATAAAATTCCGGTGCACACTTGAAGGCCAACAAATTAAATATTTTTGAGTATTTATCTATTTTAAGAACAGTAGATTCACTTTTTATGAATCTTTACTAATCTAACTCTCTCAATCCCTTCCAACCCAAATCTTAAGCATGACGTAAATATCTGTAAACATATTCTCATGATCTGTGCATAGACAATTTATTCATGGGCCCAGAATATGGGCCAGGAAGACGGTCAGAGTGACTGAACCGAAGTATCTCCATAGTCCACCAGCATCGGATTCCGTAAATTCAATTGTCCCTCGCAGCCAATGCCACAGAAAATGACACGACGTCGGATGATGGACGTTAGTGATAGAAAGTCATGATAGCCTAATAAAGGCAATGCTATCTCACGTAATTATGAGGCATTATCATGATATTATACTAGCCACAATTACTGGAGATAATATACTCATTACTAATAGAGGATATCATGAGCTAAAATCAGGGGATACAAAAGTCTTACTGTATCAGCTATACTCAAGCATAGACTCAAGCATATCAGTTACAATGTACATATATATATACTGTAACATAATCTCAATGAAAAGACATCTTCTTCTCATACTCTTATCGTTCTTTATGGTATCGGAGCCCGTCTATTTTGAATAGATTGATCCTCCTTCTTCCTTCTTCCTTCAAACTGCCTGACTCTGTTCCATGGCAACTTCCGATCTTCCCCCAAACTCTTCCACATCCACTGAGCCTACAATAGTCTCTACCACTGCTACGGTTGTAAACTCCAGCAACCCTCTTCCTTTTGCTGGCCATCTCATCTCTTTAAATGCTTCTTCTCAGATTCCCTTTAAGCTTGCCCAAAATGGCTCTAACTATGCTTCCTGGAAGTCACAAATGACCAATTTATTATTTGGCTATGGACTCCTTGGATTTGTTGATGGAACTACTCCATGTTCATCATCAACTGATCCTAGCTACCTTTACTGGACACGTCAAGATCGCCTTGTAATTCTTGGAATTCAGGCTACTGTTCACAGCACCATTGGTCCTACCATTAACAATAGCACAACCTCAGCCAATGCGTGGAACAAGTTGGAAAAAATTTTTGCAAACCGATCGAATACGCGCATGCTGTCCATTATGTCTTCGCTTATGGCTAACAAAAAGGAAGGCCTCACAGTTGCTGAATATATGAGCAAAATAAAAGGCCTCGTTGATGAACTGGCGCTTATTGGGCACCCTCTGAATGATGCTCAAGTTCTTTCTTATGCCTTGAATGGTCTCTCTGATGAGTTTAAGGAATTAACTGCGGCCGTTCGTGTCCGTGACACACCAATCTCCTTTGAAGACCTCTATGACAAGTTACTTGATGAGGAGATCTTACATAATCGTGGGGCACCTAAGGACGATGAGCCCTCCATCACTGCTCAGTTTACTCAAAAAGGACGTGGAGCACGTGGAAGTTCATGGGGTGGTCGTCGTGGCAACCGTGGCCGCCGTGGTCGAGGAACCTATAATAATCCTCCATATGGCTCAGACTATCACTCTTCTACTTACACCAGGAGCATGAATTCTTCTCCTCAGTTGTCTAACTCAACATCCTGGAACTATAGCTCTTACCCGCACCAACCAATTTATCAATCTCGCCCAGTGTGCCAATTATGTGACAAGCCGGGTCACATTGCTAAGACTTGTCGTTCTAGTGGACAATCATCAGCACCATTTGTCAGCCCTCAAGCTAATCTTGCTTCAGGCGCATCCAGTTCTCCTTCAACGAACTGGGTTTTAGACTCTGGAGCTACGCATCACATTACTTCTGATCTAGAGAACCTTTCCATGCACTCCAAATATGTTGGTAATGAAGATGTGATCGTTGGTGATGGTAATGGTATTTCTATCTCACACATTGGTTCTGCCCACCTTGATTCATCCACCAATTCATTTGCATTAAACAATGTTTTTTGTGCACCGCTTATTAAAAAAAATCTCATATCTGTCGCTCAATTTTGTCAACAAAATAATACTTCCATTGAATTTTTTCCTCAATTTTTTCTTGTGAAGGACTTGCTACAGGGGCATCCTTGGTGAAAGGCCGGAGTAGAAACAACTTGTATGAGTGGCCTTCTGCGTCCTCCCATCTCTCTTCATCGGGTCCTTAACCTTCTGCTTTTACTACTACCTCATCTCATGTCTGGCATCAACGTCTTGGGCATCCTTCTTCTTCCATACAGAAGCATATCTTAGCTAGTAACTCTATTCCATGCTCTCCTTCAGTGAATAATTTTTGTGATTCATGTCTTTGTAATAAAAGTCACAAACAGTCATTTTCCAGATCTTCTGTTATTTGTGACAAACCATTTCAGATTATCTACTCTGATGTTTGGGGTCCCTCTCCCGTTATCTCTATTGGAAAATTCCGGTATTATGTAATTTTTATTGACTATTTTACCAAATATACCTGGTTCTTTCCTCTTAAATTGAAATCTGATATCTTTCAGGTATTTGTGAGGTTTAATACCCTAATCACTAATCAGTTCTCTACCACCATCAAAACATTGTACACTGATGGCGATGGGGAATATAAAGCTTTAACTCCCTACTTAGCCACCCATGGCATTCAACATCTCACATCCCCAGCTTACACTCCCGAACATGTTGGCTCTGCCGAACGTAAACATCGACACCTCGTTGAGACCGGTCTTACCCTTCTTCACCAAGCTAATCTTCCTTTACGATTTTGGACTCATGCCTTTCAAAGTGCTGTTTACCTCATCAACCGCATGCCTACACCCGTACTCCACCGTGATACTCCATATTATAGGTTATTTGGTCATCATCCCACCTATACCTCTCTCCGTGTCTTTGGTTGCCTTTGCTATCCATGGCTACGCCCTTATAGTTCTCATAAACTTGAGCCTCGCTCTCGTGCATGTTTACATCTCGGGTTCTCTCCTCAACATCATTCCTTCATCTGTTATGATCTCTCATCGGGTCGCATTTTTGTATCGCGTCATGTTATCTTTCAAGAACATGTATTTCCATATCGGAATAAATGTTTAACTGATATTTGTCTCACTGATCAAACCTTTTCCAAGTACATGTCCATATTCACAGGCAAATCTTCTGCTCCAGCATCCACTTCTTTCTCACCTTCACGACCTTCTTCTAAAGTCCACGTCACAGCAGATGGTCCCTCATCAGTTCTTCCTATTTCGCCTTTTGTTATGGATGCGCCATGTCTCTCTCCCTCCCATGTAAGTATTCCTTCCCCTTTACCATCTCCATGTTCTGATGATATTTCAATTAATTCCCCAACTCCTTCACTAACCCGGGATACTCCACCATCTTCTGAGCATGCCTCTATTGTTCCATCTGAACCTTTCAATAACCCAGATCCTATGTTTTCCAATGTAGTTCCAGCTTCTTCCTCTACTCCCTCCACTCCACCTGATCCACCAAATCGTGTCATCACTCGCTCCCAACATATTATTTTTAAACCAAAACTTCCTTTTTCTCTTCACACTACCATGACGTCCATACTTCCAAATGAACCCACCTCTTTTACCCAGGCCCACAAACACAAAGAATGGCGTGATGCCATGCAAGCTGAATTCCTAGCTCTCCAACAAAACCATACCTGGACTCTTGTCCCTTCTTCATCTGCACAAAACATTGTTGGATGTAAGTGGGTGTTTCGAATCAAGCGGAATCCTAATGGTTCCATTGCTCGCTATAAAGCGCGCCTTGTGGCCAAAGGTTTCCATCAACGACCCGGTATTGACTTTACGGAAACTTTCAGCCCCGTTGTAAAACCCGTTACTGTTCGCACTGTTCTTGCAATTGCTATCCATCGTGGCTGGAATTTGCAACAATTTGATGTTAATAACGCCTTTTTACAAGGCACCCTCTCTGATTGTGTTTTCATGCAGCAACCTCAAGGGTTTGTTGACTCTGAATTTCCAGACCATGTGTGCAAGCTCAACAAAGCAATCTATGGACTACGGCAAGCTCCCCGTGCTTGGTACACCGAATTACGAACCTTTCTTCTTTCTTATGGGTTCCGTAATTCTAGCAGTGATGCTTCCTTATTCATTTATACTATGGGCTCTTGTCTCATGTATCTTTTAGTCTATGTGGATGACATCATCCTCACAGGAAATCACTCATCGACACTCCACCAGTTCACCACTCAGCTCTCCACCAGATTTTCACTCAAAGATTTGGGCAATCTCAGTTATTTCCTGGGAATTGAGACTACTCGAACACCTCATGGGATGCTTTTGTCTCAGCAAAAGTATATACTTGATCTTCTTCACCGTACAAAAATGCATGAAGCTAAAGAAGTTAGCACTCCATTATCCACTTCTGAAATTTTGCGGCTGGATGATGGTTCCCCCTCTCATGACCCAACTGAGTATCGTCAGGTTCTTGGCGCTCTGCAATATCTCTCACTCACACGCCCGGATGTTAGCTACGCTGTCAACAAACTTGCTCAATTTATGCATCGTCCTACTGCCACTCACTGGGCTGCTGTGAAGCGCGTTCTCCGGTACCTTAAAGGTACCTCTCATTATGGCATTCTCCTTTCTGCCACATCATCTCTCACTCTCCATGCATTCTCCGACGCTGATTGGGCTGGTAATGTTGATACTCGTCACTCTACATCTGCTTATGTGGTTTTCCTTGGCTCCACACCTGTGAGTTGGAGCTCGAAAAAGCAAACCACTATAGCTCGCTCATCTACCGAAGCTGAATATCGGGCTATAGCTACAGCCACCGCGGAGGTTAATTGGCTCACTAATCTACTACATGAACTCACTTTACCTCCTCGGACATGTCCCACCATCTACTGCGATAACATTGGCGCCACATATGTTTGCTCCAATCCAGTATTCCATTCTCGTATGAAGCATATTGCTCTTGACTTTCACTTTGTTAGAGACCAAGTGTCTCGCAAGCTTCTCCGAATCAGTCATGTATCAACTGCTGATCAATTAGCGGACTCTCTTACTAAGCCTCTAGCACGGAAGTCATTTACAGCTCATAGAACCAAGCTTGGTGTTCTTCCAGGACCCTCAAGCTTGCGGGGGCATGATAGAAAGTCATGATAGCCTAATAAAGGCAATGCTATCTCACGTAATTATGAGGCATTATCATGATATTATACTAGCCACAATTACTGGAGATAATATACTCATTACTAATAGAGGATATCATGAGCTAAAATCAGGGGATACAAAAGTCCTACTGTATCAGCTATACTCAAGCATAGACTCAAGCATATCAGTTACAATGTACATATATATATACTGTAACATAATCTCAATGAAAAGACATCTTCTTCTCATACTCTTATCGTTCTTTAGTTAGCCCATTTTCTACTTCTGGAATTAGTTTCACTTCATGAGCCGTACACGTGCTATCATTGCAAAAAATAAAATGCCAATTTTCGTTTTGATTTGAAGGTGATGCTTGGAATTTGTGCAATTGTTTTCTGAATTTTGTCGGATCTTCTATTACGGCTGCAATTTGGTCAGGTATGGACAGAATACCAAGTTGGGAAGTACCGATTGTTGGTTCTGTCAGTCATGGAAGTTTACGAAAACCAGAATGTCCAAGTAACGGAATGCTATATAGTACATAGCATAGAGGGTCAAATTTTTGTCTACAAAAGGAAGATAACAACGGCAAGATATTTTGGTCGACGTCATCCCTTTTCTTCAACAGGTCTATCTTATTAATTTGTTAAAAAAATGGAGATTATTGTTCAAAGCCACATCGGATTGGAACTTTCTGGTTGTTAAATAAGCCCATTAACACTTCCCAAGAGCAATAATGCAAGTATGCAACTGCCAAAGTGGCAGTATTATGGGCCTTTGCATTGATTGGTCCTACGGAATATGTACGTAGGCCCAGATTCAGACTATTGAGCCTGTTTTGGAATTGGGCTCCTCATCTGTATTAAGGCAAGACAAGAGTCCCGACTTCTGTAGTTTTGGGCCTGTTAGCTGTCCCAATGGCTAAGATGCAGTCCAATTCTTATGATAACTGGGCCCGTCAAGGCAATTTCCTTTATTCATAACGGATGATACGTTAATCAACAGGAGGAAGGGAGAGGCGGAGGCTACCTATCGAATTTGAGGATAAACTGAGAGAGAATGGTAGGCGCTTCGTCTGTGCAGCCAAGGATCTTGTCTTCTTTCCTTGGAGAGCGCTTTGTTCAATCTAAGCAGCCTTTCTATCAGCTCTTCCGCTATAATCCAGGTCCCGTCACTTTGTCCCCAGATTACAGTAATCAGTTTCTCCAGAGTTGTGGTGTTTCTTCTTTGTAGTTTACGGTGAATCGTTCAAATAGTCTGTCATTTAGGTTTTTGTTCTATGTTGGATTCTTGGATGGCATTTTCTGCTTAAGTATGTCGGTTTAAGTTCACTTGCCCATTTTGTATGCTATTCCCAAGTCTCTTATTAGTTACTGGGCCTGACCTCGAGCATTATGACAATCAGAAGTGAGATGAAATTGAGCCACTGTTTGTATGGGTTGTAATTGGATTGGAACTGTGTGATTTGGTTCCCTTTAATGCGAGTAAAATCAATGTTAGTTTCATGTTAATGTACTTGAAGCTTTATAATTTAGTTGGGTTGCAAGGTTGGTGATTGATGTTACATCTGAAGCTTTAGGAATAATTAGGATTTGTACACTCTTTGCCAGTTTGCCTTCGTGCTACCCTTCCCTTGCTCAACCGCATATTTGTATTTTGCAACAGTATTCTTGTTCTTATGATACTCTTGCTGTAGAAGCTGGCTTTCTTAAGTCCGTTTTCCGAATAATGCTCTCTTTATGAAGTTAGCTGCTCATTTGTTTATTGGTGCAACTTGTTTCTTGCACTGTTTGGATTAAGGCTTGGAATTATTGATTATAATTCTTTGGTTACTTGTAATGCTTGCAAACAGGAAACAAACACGTGTCAATGCGATTATCTAGAAATCTTTCAGGGTTAAGCAATCTCTTGTTCAAAAGGTAATTTTATTGTATAAATTAGACTTAATAACCTCTCGAGCCTTCATACATGTCATTTAACTTGTTCCATCTGGTTATACTGGCTTTTTCTCAAATGCTTTTCCCTGTTGGATTCATTTTTGAAATTATCAGAAATCAAGATGCTGTTCCAAACACTAAGCGTAGACGTCTAAGTCCTGGAAAAGTTTCACCCCATCGACCTGTTCCATCTCATATACCAAGGCCTCCTTATGTCAATTCTAGGAAGCCACCAGGAATTGCAAGTGGGCTAGAAGTGCATGATGCGAAGGGGATCGAATGCATGAGAGCTTCAGGGAGATTGGCAGCACAGGTTCTTGAATATGCTGGGACACTAGTCAAGGTAGCATGGTGCTTCGTCCTTTGAAAAGTTGTTTACTTTCTTGTCAGTTCATATTAATTTATATGCGGGATTAGGGATTTTTTAGGACACAAACTATTTGTTTTGGATAACCTGCTACTTTTTACTTTCTCTCCTTGTCCCAAATCCCACTCCCCCTGTTCCCTAGACTCTCCTTAATGCTTGCATTATCCTGATTTCATTAAATTCGTAGAAGTTTGATACGGAAGTTTTTGTTAGTTTTGCATGGATTGTGAGATTACATTGGAGGTTGCTGTCTACCTTATCTTATATATTTATCCTTGCTTCTGTTGGCAGCCAGACATCAAGACAGATGAAATTGACAAAGCAGTTCACCAAATGATTATTGACAATGGAGCATATCCCTCACCTCTTGGCTATGGTGGGTTTCCAAAGAGCGTTTGCACATCAGTAAATGAATGCATTTGTCACGGGATACCAGATTCCCGTGCACTACAGGTTTTCTTTCTTTAGTACTTGAACTGTTTCATTGTTTATTGCTTAGTGTCTTTTCTCCCAAACGATTAAACATCATATGGTGTGCTTTTGCAGGATGGTGATATTATCAATATTGATGTGACCGTTTTCCTAAATGTAAGCAGCACGGTTTATTCTTCAAGTTTTTTAGCACAGATTAAAAAAGCTACGGATTATGGACTTGAGATAACATATACACGTGAGGTGGCATATGCACATAGTTGGAAATTGTCTCTGAGTCCTTATGTTGTTTTTTGGTTTCCATGCCCATGATGATGTCTGATATGATCATATTGCTGGTTTGTTATACTGAATTGATGATTAAACTTTGTGATGGTCATTGTGTAAATCTTCTGTGTATTTGAATCTTGTTTCAGTTAACATTTGAACCTTTTTTGAGGCAAGCCTAAAAGGTTTTTTAAAAGGGGAAGAGGAAAAAGAAGAAGGAACAATGATGCATTATGTGCCTATCACTATCATTGCTTTAGTTGATCACAATCAACTCAACATTATAGTTGTTTACCATTGTCGTCCTATGATATACTTCAAATGCTTATTCATGTCAACTTTTGATATGTAGGGTTATCATGGGGATACATCAGCAACTTTTTTTTGTGGAGAAGTGGATGATGAGGCAAGAAACCTTGTTCAGGTAGCATTTTAGAATATGAATCCCTCCCATCCATTCAGCTTCATATATATATATATATAATAAATTATCTAATAAATTTCATGCACTTGCCAACAACAAAAAAATCGCGTTCTTCACAAAAATAATTAATGCTTAGGTGAGAATATTTGTATAGTTTTGTCAATGTACATGAAGTACTTCTTATATCCTGAATAATTATTTCTTTGTTCATTTCATGTTACTTTGGTATTATATTATCCATGCAGTAATATTTAATATACATGAATCAAGTATGTCCTATTTACTTCGCTCCATAACTGTTGTGAAAATAAAACTTGAGTTTTGAAGACTATTGTTAAAAATTCATGAGATTTTCAGTTGCCCATTAAATGCTGTTGTAATTTGTGTTTTTTCCTGCTAAGCTTCCAATTGTTTGCTTTTTTAATGAATTTTTATTTTGAACTTACATCACTACTGTTGTAAAAAATAACTCATTGAATTGGTATATAAACATGTATTTATCATTATTACGCTGATACAATTTGTCTGCTCTCTTTTTCCTGCGATAGGTAACCAAAGAGTGTTTAGATAAGGCAATATCAATATGTGCGCCAGGAGTTGAGTACAACAAAATTGGCAAAACAATTCAGTAAGGCATCTGCCATTATCTCAGTACTCATTGATAATATTTATGACCATAAGTTACTATTTTTTAGAACACTGACAGATTGCCCCTTTGCATCTCATGTCAATGTTCTTTCTTTTCTCATCAGTTCACTTCTAGAACATGTATGATCAATTTTAACTTTAATAATTCAATCAGTTGATACACCCTGCATACAATGGGCTCACTTTCTTTAGAATTATGTGGGTAGTATTTGACTTGAAGAAAATTTAAATTTTTTCAACACACTTTTCTCATTGCTCCTTAGAAATTGGTTTCAACATCATTTTCCCCCTCATACTATGTGAATATAATATATATTGAATTTGCATCTTGATTTATTTCACTAATGATAGATGTTTTACCTTAGCGATCATGCAGATAAATATCGTTATGGGGTCGTCGAACAGTTTGTTGGCCACGGTGTTGGACGCGTTTTCCATGCTGATCCAGTTATTCAACACTTCAGTAATTCTCCTGATTTTAAATCTATTCTCGATTTTGTTGTTTTGCATTAGATCCAAGCTACTAGTTTTGATGTCATTTCTTGGTTGGAGAGATGCATCCTGGTTACTTACTGAGAGTTATGGTTCAATTGTTGGCTGTTAATTAGTAACATTCTCAGTGATCTTTCTTCCTAACAAACTGGAACGAGCTAAAATATTAACAACATTTTTGGTGAAGCACTGAAGCTGCTGCTTTGAAATCCTATCATTTGTGATGCATAAGTATTATATCAAGTTATTCAATGTTGTCACCTTGTTCTCAGCTAGCAATGCTGTCATACTCTGCTTTGGAAAGTCAGAAGCTCCTATTGATGTAACTTATAACCTTCGCCATCCTGAGCACAATTTTCTACCTTTATACTATATTTTGTTGTTGAAAGGGACCGAAAATCAAATATGCTGCATCTTGTTTAGTTGTTTCCGCCTGAATTGATTCATGGCCTTCATGATTTCAATTTTTATTTCCCGCTTTGCCCTAGGAGTTTGGATAATAGTAGCATCTTTTTCATTTTACAAGGAAATCTTTTTTTACTAGGTTTATTTCTTAGCTGAACAAATACTTCCTAACATTTTTAGCATATCCACTTGAGCTGGATTGGAAATAATAAACATCTGCATCAAGAATATGCAGTTTTAATTCACAAGATGACCTCTCTCTCTCCCCCCTCTCATATCCTTTCGAATGCACTTTATCAAGAGATAATGCAACAGTTCTTCTTTTTCAGGGAACAATGATGGTGGACGCATGGTGTTAAATCAAACTTTCACAATTGGTAATAAATTTATAGACCCGAAACAGTTCTCTTCTTCGTGTTCTGGAGATATTCTGTCTTTCTGCAATTGCCTCATCATTTTTTCCTCTTTTAAGCGCTATGTTCATAATCTTGTGTGACGATATTATATGTTTATGCAGAACCTATGCTGACTATTGGTAGCATCAATCCTGTGCTGTGGAATGACAACTGGACAGTTGTAACAGAAGATGGAAGCCTGTCGGCGCAGTTTGAGCACACGATATTAATCACCGAGGATGGTGCCGAGATACTTACTCAGTGTTAGAAAGATTTACAACATAGAGCAAAACATTTAAAAGATAATTTTTGTGATATTGATTTAAGATTCCTCAGTTTGCCTCCCTAGACTCGAAATTTCGAATGCGGGTGGCACTGTATTCATGCTACTTGCAAATCATTTTCTTCAGTCATCTTGTAGGGTGTATTAATATCTGTTCTCGAAAAATCTTCCCGGTCGTATAGATGCTTGCTGACTGTAATTTTTGAAAGACTGTTGTACATTGATGGTAATAAGTAATAACATATTGCTTGGTGATTGCTGAAGAGCAACAATAAATTTCGTCCTGGATACATTTGATATGTAAATATCAGATGAATGTGATTTGAGAGGATATATCTAATATTCGCTTTGGAGTAACTTGCACAGCATTGCTCTGCGGATTTTGTTTGAATGTGATCATGATTGTTCCCTAACCACCTCAACCGCTATTTTTCTTACGATTTTGGAATGAAGTTAATTGCAAATGTCATGTCTGTAAATTTTCTGATTTGAGTTTGCTTGGGTGAGCTCCTGGTATGCGGCAAGAAGGAAATGGTTAATCAAGAATGGCAAGGGGAATAAACACTAGATTAGACGATAAGTACAGCGATAGGGCTCTTTAATCTTAATCTTTAGCCAGTTGCCAATCTAACTAGTTGCTTAGGTCTCCTTATAAAATGAGAAGTTGTATTGATTGTCATTTGATGCATTTATATTAGTTGAAGAAAAATTAGATTATATTCTTGTATTGATAAACTCAAACAATGTGTATCCTAATCAGTCTCTTTGATTTTATTATTTTTTTGCTTTTGGGATTTCATAAAGCTAGCTACAAAGAAAATTCACATAATCCTACTTAAAAGAAAAATAAAGGAAGAAATAAAACACTTATTCACGGGTTTAGGTTTCATGTAACTACATTTTAATAGTGATAGAGATCCCAACAGTTGAGATGGTAGTTATCTCAACTACTAAGTTGCACGCATAAAATTTCATGTGCATCATGTGAAGCTCACGCATTCACTTAAAATTTTTTGCGCAAAATTCAAGAGCTGGAATAATTGAGATCCAAATTACTATGTTTTAGGTAAGATAAGTTGTTCCAGGTGGAAATAAAAGTCTGTATTCTAAATTCCATGTAAAAATATTACAACAAACAGTACGAGATAAAAGTTTTACATATCTAATGACCTCTTGTGTACCAAGCGTTACCTGGTTTTAGTAGCACTCCAACTAAGATGCACTTGTGCCTTGAAGCTAATCAATCATATATACTACTTGATTTAGCAGTTAAAGCAGTCTTCCATACCCACTAATCCTTTTTCTCCAATCTGTTCGATCAAATCTTTTTTTTTTTATTCTCGATATCTAAGCTTAAGTTCCTTTCAAGTACATATCAGGTTACTTTTTTTCGAGTCCTTGACAGCTCATCTCATTAGATTCTTCATCAAGAAACCGAGCATCTTCCTGTGACAAACATCCCAATATATAACTCCAACATTCTCTCTTCATCAATAATTTCCTCGACAGGGAAACAATATGAGCAAAGATTCTCTCAAAGATAAAATCCTCCCCTCAAAGTATGGTGATAGAAAAAATATTGGGTTCTTTTAAATTCTCTGTCATTTGTTAATTGACGTTCGTGTTTGCTTAGGAATTGGATGGAGAAGATGCTCGAATTACAGACTACTTTGATGTTATTGCAGGAACTAGCACTGGAGGTCTGATCACAGCAATGCTGACGGATCCTGATGAACACAACCGTCCTCTCTACATGGCCAAAGACATCGCTCCCTTCTATCTTAAGCACTAAATCACAATCATGGAAATTTTTTTTCCCTGAGAAAAAGTCCATTGATAATGATAAGCTAATGACTTTCTTCTATGGGAATTTTGAAGTGCAACTCTTATGAGAATGAATGCTATGATGGGACCAAAATATAGTGGCAAGTACTTCCGAAAGCTGCTTCGCCAGATTCTCGAAACTCAAAGACTGAAGAACGAGACAGTGACTCGCTCTTTTATACCCACATTTGAAATTCAATTACTCCAACCTATTGAGTTCTCAACTTTTGAGGTACATATTTGACAGATGCGTTCAGTCCTGTTTAAAAGCAGGGCATCAGGAGCCTTCTGCACTGGGGTTTGATCTTTTTTTTTTAACATTTGAAGGCTGAAACCGATGGACGCTTTGCTGTCTGATATATGTATCAATACTTCTTCAGCTCCAACTTACTTTCCAGCTTATCATTTTAAGAACAAAGATTTCGAAGGAAATGATAAGGAGTTTCATCTAGTTGATGGAGGGATTGCAGCAATTGACCCTGTAAGCTTTAACCCTTATTTTATCTGATGTACATTTGCAAGTTTAACTTGATTAATGGTTGTGGGATTTTTCATACTTGATTGTAGGCGTTGTTGGCGATGAAGCCGACTGAGACAGTGTTTTCCTGGTGATCCTGATGAGTTGCCAGAGCAAGCTCTAAAATACAACAAGTATCTAGTGATTTCTCTGGGCACTAGAACTTCAAAGATCGAGAAGAAATACAATGCCAAAATGGGGAATCCTGGGCTGGCTTTTACAGGGAAGGCAATTGTCCATTAGTGGAAGCATTTACTTTTGCTAATAGTGACATGGTTGACCTTCACAAATCAATAGAATGAGAAACTTATGTGAGAACGGCCGGTCATTTGGATCAGCTCTTGTTATCCCCTACATTTCCAATTTTACAAATTTTAAGCCCAGCACAAACCTGGCCCGGCCTGACATTAAACGGGGGCCCAAATTTGGCAAACGATAGGACTTACAAATGAAAAAATGAGCTTCATGATATTCGTAGAAAGCGATCTCGGGTATGCGGACTCAGACCCAAACCTCTCTCCCATGCAGCAAAACTCAAAATCATTGGCACAATTCAAAAAAGTTCACGGCCAAATGATACTACACGGGGCAGACGAGGATCCTTTCATGGTCACCCAACTAGTCCAATCGTATGCGGAGACCGATGATTTGACAACGGTGCACAAACTGTTCGACGTATTGTCGGAACCAAATGCATGTTTACAATGGGTTTCTTGAAGAATCTGTGCAGCATTTTGGTCGTATGAGATTGGATGCCTGGATGGAATGGATGGGTTTGATCCTGATATTGTTACCCTCAATACGAAAATTTGTTTCATGGAAAGGATGAGGGGATTTGAGGGTAACTGCTACTAATTTTTTTTATCAGCTCTCGTTTGTTGACGAAAAATATCTTCGGGGAATTTCGACTGAAGAAGGGAACTATTTTATGTACAGAGGTTTGTGTCCTCTGATGTCTTGCCCTTTATTATCTGTTAAATTTTATCTTTTTTTTTTAAATCTTCTGTGTGCATGAAAAACAGAATCGTTCAAAAGTATAAGAACAAGCGTTTACTTATGTGATTCATAATAAAATATTAAGTGGCTTACAGTTCACAAATAAATCTACAAATCTGTATGATGAAGCATCTATTTTGAACCCTTGTCATGTGTAAATTTGGACTCCCGCAATTTCCTCTCATCCGAAAGTAGTTTTGCGCATCTGAAACCAATCCAGGAGTCAATGCTTCTTAATAGATGTTATCAAGTAGGAGTTCGATGTTTTTAGGAACTACCGTGAAACTTACCTTTTGAGAGCTTCTTCATTGGTGCCACCATTTTTGACTGGTTCATATTTTCCGGTGTCTAGGTTTTTGCGGGAAACTGGTTTCTTCAACAAGCGTTCACCAACCTTGACAAGATTTTCCAAGTTTTCCTTTGTAGATATATCAATCGAAGATAAATCACCCTGTAGCGTGTCATCCTGGGTTTCATAAATTAGAGAATGACTCATCAAATGCATTCCAAAGTAAATATCAATGTAGAAAGACAAGTTAATCTGGGAACCAAAGGTATGCACTTGTGGTAGTATCACCTTTGAATCAACTCTTGGTAATTGTTTTTGTGAGTCATTCTCAGTTGGTGATTAGTTGGTTTTAATTTGTATTTCGTTGTCTGTGGTTAAGCATGTCGCTTTCTTACCTTAATTATTCTTTTATTTGTTGATCACAGGCGAGAAAATTGATACAAATGGGAGCGTGGATACGAGGTTACCTCAATCCTTAAGTAGCTGTTTTCAGAATGAAGGGCATGAAACACTACACAATTGTGATAATCAACCATATCAGCACTTGCTTCACCATAACAATCTACTATTGGACTAGACCCATCAGTAAGCATCCAGCTTATGACACCCCACTTGGAAGCTGTTTTAGCATTGTATTTTTCTTCATTCCTCGATGACCCTGTTCCTAACGAGATCACAAGTAACCGATCAAAATCCAACGCCTCCATCGGGGGGAAGTTCGGATCTTCCTTGGTTGTCTGTTTTGCCACTTCACTGATTGCAATCAGTGTCTGCAGGGTTCACCATGAAACACAAATCCATAAGAGCAAGTTCACGTCAGTGGAGCTAGAGAGACTATAAAAGTTGTACCGGATTATTGGCAGCGAAGGCACCGTCGACGAGATTGAATTCCTCGGAATTCCCATCTGCATCTTGGTTCTTGAAATAATGTGCAGGGAGATACGTTGGTGCCGCAGAGGTGCCAATGCAAATGTCACTCATTGGAGCATCTAGAACTGGACGGCATGACAACTGCAGTAAGAGATTGCAATTCCAATATTAGTTGACTCTGATCCCGAAAGAAAGACAACAGGCTATCTGATCCCGATATTGACCAATTGTTATGGTTATGGTTATGGTTATGGTTAAACCTGATAAGAGGAAAAGAGAACAGGCTGCAGCTTCTTGATATCGAAAGTTGGGATAACCACACTGGTTATGGTTTGATGCAATTTTGTGTCGCCCAGTTTCTCTTTGATTAGTTTGTGAAGGTACTTCCCATCATATTTGGGTCCTGTCAGAGCTTTCACTAGATTTACAATCCATGAAGCTATCGCACTGTTCTTCGAAGTTCCAATTCATTACTACCTTCATTAGCACAAAACAATGTTTACTTAAATACGTGAAAAGTCTAATTCTCAGAGTTACTTACGGTGGCTGTGGGAATATTTTGGGACTTTGTTCAAGTAAGAAAGGAGCTATATCCTTGGCTGCAAATAGAGGACGACCACGTTCATTTGGCGCAGCTATCATAGCAGATATTATGCCCCCAATACTGGTTCCTGCAATTACATCAAAGTAATCTGCAAGCCTTGCATCTTCACCATCTATCTCCTGCAGATAATAAAACAAATTAAGCTCACAATTATGAGCCAAATTTGTAATTTACTTTCTGTACCTGGAGTTGAGACTCAAGGTAGGCAAGAAGAACTCCAGGAATGATTCCTCTGACTCCTCCTCCATCAATACTGAGTATGGTTAACAGGTTCCCATACTTGGGAGGTTGGATTTTTGGACAAGATGTAGTAGTACTCTCCATTTTTTTTATATTAAAACTCTAAAGTTTTATCAAAACTGGATTAGAGAGAATGAGTGCATCCCTTGCCAGTTACTACTAGCTAGGAAGAGCTCCAATATAATAACTCGATAATAAATGAGTAGATTTATAGAGAGAATGCCTCAATGTCTATTAAGGTGATCAGGTGACTTGATCACCTTAATAAACCTCCACCACTTGTTTGCACTCACGATTCCAATCCTGAGTACGACCCCGTGTTAGTTAGAGCATTCTTACTATACAATTTATAATTTCTTGTAGAACAAAAACATCATTAAAGGCCAGCACCAAAGAAGAGTGCTGATGTTTTTATTTACGTGTAATTCTTGATTATGAGTTTTCTTTTTCTGTATAGTGAAGGAAATAATTATGCACGAAAGCAAGTTTTGAATAATTTACTATTGCCTACGTAAAAGAATGTGCAAACAATTAAAAATGCTAAATTCATTTCTTGTATGTTCATAATCACTAGTGATTTTTGACTTAGTTATTGAATAGATCAAGTGTCATTGGCCCCTGGAAACTTTATGCCTGCCACGCCCAAAAGTTATATCTACATTACCTACTAGTTGATAGTTGATAGTTGATGGTCCAAATATAATGCCATGGGGCAATTCCTCACGTTTTAACATACTATCTTTCTTCCTCCACAAGGAGGGGCTTGACCTTCTAAGATTTCAACTTAACGAGCATCGATTTGAGTCTTTATCCCAAAATTTTAGGCTCTATTTGGATTGAGGGGGAAAAAATAAAGAGAGTTAAGTGGAAGAACGTCAAGTGAGGGAGAAGGACACATAATTTTGCTTAGATTAAGGGGGTTTAAGTAGGGTGTGTTTATTATCTCTTTGTTTGGATTGAAGATTTTGAGTAAAGGAAAGTAATAAAAATGTTATAGTTTCTTAAAATGTTATTTATTAAAGGGCATTTTGGATTTTTTAACAAATATGAATTTTTCCCCTCCTTAACACCCCATTTCAGTTGAGAAGAAAATAGATAAAAAAACTTAAAATTTTCCTCTCACTTAAACCTTCATCATCCCTCTCCTAAAACCTTATCATCAATCCAAATAAGTTATTTGTTTCACATCACTTAACTCTATTAGCTCTCAATCTAAGCAGAGCCTTAGAGCCGTTTTCATGAATCAATAAGAAAATCAACGGGGATATACTACTACACGTAATCATTTTTGCCGTTCATTAGAATAATTTTATCATTCTTCTGATATTTTCAAAAGTGTACAAACACAAGTAATTGTATCTATCATCCCTACTAACTTGTATCATGCTCAGATCAATCATACCAAATATGGTATTCGGTTAGACACTCTAATTTAAGAAGAGCGTTTTAGATATTATCATACAGATACAAATACGTACAACCAAGGAAGGAAAGTATGCATGCATTCACTTTCTTTCTTTTTTTCCCCAAAATTTTCTTCTTGATGATAACAATGGTGGTTTTCTCGACTTGTCGTCGATCGGGAAGCAAGGGGAATACTGGGCCATATTCGGCTGCTGCAGGCCCGGCTTTCTACGTTGCCCTTTTCTTTTCGTCTGTTAATTTGTGCCTTATAATTTGATGACCCATCAGGTCTCCAAAAGCCCAGCCTTATTATTTATAACCCATCGGGCCTCCGCAGGCCTGGCTTCTTCGTTTTCTTTTCGTATTGTTAATTTGTTATTTGGGAGGTTGGGCCTCATGGACCGTTCGAGTCTCCACAGGCCCAGACTTCATCTTTTTTCCTTTCATCTGTGTTTATTTGGACCTTGGAAAATCAGGCCCAGCCTTCTTCATTTTCTTTTATGTTTGTTTATTTAGGCCTTATAATATCCATAATCATCGGGTCTCCGAGGCCCAGGCTTAAATACAATTATTTTTTGTGCATAATATGTGGTCCTAGCTATCACTTCGGGAATTATTATTAATTCATTCCTGTAATATGATTATAAGGAATATCAAGTGGTCCTACAAATACTTATTGTGATTAGGCTTGCTTTGATTAACAACTTATCAATGGTTGTTGATGCATATAATGTCAGAGATCACAATAAAAGTCATCCCAAGAGCATATGACACCCGTTCATTGAGCGTGAAGACATCATAGTGAATGACTCAATGAACAAGTGTTGCACAATATTTCGATATTTTGAGATGATTTTTATTTGAATTTCTTTCGTTTTTAATATATTATTTTGAAATAATAAATAACATCAAAATTTGAGTTCCGCATAACACTCTCCGCGTGGTATTCACGCCTGCCTTTAGAGAAAAGCAAAATCCTATTGTTGATGAGTGAGTGACAACGTTAAATCTTGTACTTGAAGAAAACGTTAAAAACCAGTCAGACCCAGCTATGCTCCACTCCTGTAGGCTTTGGCCACAAAGAATATATATAATATAATATAATATAAGTATAAATGTGAAGCAGGAGATAAATAGCCGTTATGAGTTTTGATGAAGAATATGGTGTGGCCTGCAAGCCCCATTCCATTCAACAAAAGTTTCTTTTAGGCAAAAAGTTGATAAAAAAGTTTTGATTGTAATGATGGATGATATAGACACGCCTGTCATGTACCATTGATAAGGTGTTCAACAAACACGTACCAATTATCATTATTATATTCTTCAAAAAAAAAAAATTATCATTATTATTATTTTTCCATTTTCAATCGTCATCATGGGCACTAATTAATTTTATTTGTCTATTATCCTAAAGACGAATTCAAAATCAGAATTTATGCGTATGTAGTAGTCCTAGAAGTTTCTCGATTTTTTTTAATTGTAGAGTATCTGAATTCTCCAAAAAACCAATCTATCGAGGCTTTTGCACAATTACTACGATATAATATTAGTATTGAATGTGCAGTAAAAAAGGGCGTATTTTCGTTAGATATAAATTATTATTTTGAACTGAACAATTTTTGTATTATTATGTAGATTGATGAGGAAAGTATAACATCAAAACAGGATTTTGTGATTTACCACAAAATTAGACCCGTAAGTGTGTATTCTTCTGTCCATCAAGGCAATTGCAATGGTAATATGATAGGGGAAATGTATAATGTATATCAATGTGTGTTTTTGCTTTTGTATTGAGATATATATTTTAGTCATAAGCTAATATTAAATATGTGTTATATTGATTTGATTGTATTAAAAGATTTATTTTTGTGAGTTTTTTGTCATTGCAAATGCCCTCATAATTGAGGATTTGGTTGGATCAATGCGTACCTCACGTTGAAATTATCAACCTACATTACAATATTGAGGAAACAAGGGAACGAGAAGTAAAAAACAGAGAAGGGAATTCAATGTAATTATTTAATTAATGAAAGCAACGTAATCAAACCGAAGTCAAAGTCTAGGATCTTAGCTGTGTTCTGTTTCCTCGCTGCCTCGCTTGTCTTCGTATCACTTGTACTCTCCTTTTCGATTACGGCCTCTCTGGCCCTCTCTCTGCCTGTGACTATGACCCACCACACACACACAAGAGACCCAATATAATACACAAAACGACGATTCACCGTCGGAGAATTTAATTCAGTTTTCTTTAATTAATTCGAGTTTTATTATTATAGTCAAAGTCTGGAAGAAAAATAAAAGAGACCGACTAGGAGAAGAGCACTACTGTTGGTCTAAACTCTTAAAAACTTCCAATTTTTGTTTCTTTCGACGAGGTGGTTTGATAAAATAACTCCAGACTCGTTAGGTTCGCCGACGGCAGCTTCTCTTATCTTTCTGTTTGTACTGCCTTGGTTTTTGACGAAAGTGCATTTGTGGCTGAGGATACGAGATTGGGATGAATAGTGCTGTTTGAGCTCTGCTTTATAAAGTTCCTATTTTTGGCTTCTTGGTTCCTGCGACAACGATGGCTGAATTTATTTATGTTCTTAATAAGGTACCCTTTTTTGGTTGATATTCACTGTTTTTTTTTTTGTTGTACGTCAGAGTTCCGTTCTTGGATGTGGGTTTTGCTTCAAATAATGGGTTTATTCATGGTTCGTTCTAAGATTTTTTTTCTAAAATTTCCTAATTTTTTAACTTCTTAGTTTATGGATTCGGACAAAGTTGGGCTGTGCTTGAGAGACAATGCGTTTGTTTGGTTCTTTTTTTTGGGGGGGCGGGGGGGGGGGGGGCGGTTTGTTTTAATTAATTGCCGAAGCAGCTGCTCATCAGTTGCCCTCACAGTTCCGTCTCGGATTAGTTTGTGTGAAGAGATAGGTGTATGTATGTTTTGCAACTGCCGATCTGGGTCCAGTGCTCAGGGGAAATCGATTCTGTAATTGGGGCTTTCTGGGTTTATATTGTTGTCTCTGTTTGCGAAACCAACAATGCGTCTGCATTATCCTGAAATCAAACAAGATTGCTTCATTGTTATTTTAATTATTTGATTTTTCCTATGGGTTTTTGGCACAGCAGCGTATTTTGTGCTACAATTGTTGCATGTTCATAGGGAACGCCTAATCAGTTTTTCCTTCATCTTTATTCCCTCAATGACCTAATGTCTATCTTGCTTATGTGACAGGATACTCTTATTATAAGGCATCATAAGAAATCTCCCCTCTTGTTAAGGATGATAGTTTTGTTGTTTGCAATGCTATGTGGGCTGTTGATATGCTCAATCTGTTTAAAGCAGATAAGCACTAACACCAACATTAAATTGCAAGATATTCAAGTAATTGATAGGCCTCCTAATGATATAAATCCTGAGCAATTGAGAATTCCTTGGGTGCATTACCCAAAGCCGCAAACTTTTAGCAGGTGATTAGGATTTTCTGCAGTTGGCTTGAATTTGAGTTCATTTAGATTGATCATTAGGATTTTTACTTTTGTGCTGGTTGTGTTTCAGGGACGAATGTGCGCATAATCCTGTACGATTCTTTGCTATATTGTCAATCCAGAGGTCAGGGAGTGGATGGTTTGAGACATTGTTAAACAGTCACATTAATGTAAGCTCAAATGGGGAGATATTCTCTAAATTGGAGAGGAGGCAAAATGCATCTGCAATTGTAAATACTCTGGATAAAGTCTACAATTTGGACTGGTTGAGTAGTGCTTCCAAGAATCAGTGTTCTGCAGCAGTTGGCTTGAAGTGGATGCTTAATCAGGTATATATTTTATCTGAATCTGGGAGATTAAAAGCAGTTGTCCATTGAGTCTTCTTTGCTAATTTTTTTTGTTTCTACTTGTTCAGAAAAAGACTACGAGTTACTGTAGGAATTGATGCCATAGGTTTGGGGCCTGTTACATGAGTTAGAAGTCAAGTCAGTTTTTCATTTATCTAAGTTTTTTCCTCCCTACGGCTTGGGACATGCTGGGATAAAATAAGATTCTGCAAAAAAAAAAATATTCGTCTGCAAAAAATTTCAAATATATATCTGGAACCTGTTGCAGGATTGGAGCATCCCTGAGCCATATTGTCATGGAATATTTACATAAGGGAGATTGCTAATGAAATCAGGCCTCAGTGGGTATGTAGTATAGAGCCTGGCTTTGTACCAGAGAAAGTGAAGTAGTTGTGGTGAAGCAATAAATGGGTGGCAGTACCTTATTTAATATAACACTCTTGTGCAATTTGAAGTTTTCGATAGCACAATTCTGAAAAGCTACTGGCATATAGCACCTGTTATTTTATATAGCTCCACCATGTAGTATTTTCTTTCGAGGAAGAAAGCTGCCGAATTCATATTATGTTTTTGGTCAATGCAGGGAGTGATGGCTCACCATGAAGCAATAAGTGAATACTTCAGTCGACGGGGTGTTTCTGTAATATTCTTATTTCGAAGAAATCTGCTGCGTCGAATGGTTTCAGTTATTGCAAATTCCTATGATCGATATGCTAAACTATTGAATGGAACTCACAAGTCTCATGTGCATTCACTAGAAGAGGTCATTTCTCTCTCTGTTTCCCCCTTTCTACTTCATTGCCCTTACTTGATCTTGAACTAATCTGGTGATGGTATGTAGGCTGGTAGACTTTCAACGTACAAACCTTCAATCAATTCCACATCATTGATAGATGATCTGAAGCAAGTGGAGCTAACAACCACCAAGGCTTTAGAATACTTCAATAGCACTAGACACATCGTTCTGTACTACGAAGATCTCATCAAGAACCGCACGGTAAGGATATATGTGGTTTATAAAACTTTGTGAAATCCTAATCTTTACCGAAGTTTCTTCCAATGCCATCTCTGAAACTTCTGAAGTTTCAAATTCCATTAATGTTTTCTCATCTTGAAGTACTTTATTTTCAGTTAGTCTGAGAAGTAACTGTTTTGGTATTCTACTCAGAATTTTGAATTGTGCTAATGTTCAACAATCATGCCCTTTGTGATGATAATTGTTCCACTAACTTGTTGCAGATATTGAACGATGTTCAAGAATTCCTGAGACTCCCGGTAATGGAGTTAACAAGCCGTCAGGTTAAAATACACCAAGGTTCCCTGTCGATGCACATTAAGAACTGGGACGATGTGAACAAGACTCTCAACGGAACAATGTATGAGAGTTTCCTCCATGCCGACTATCGTTAACTCATGGATGTTGACTTGTTGAGTATACCAACTTCAAACTAATCTTTAATCACAGAGCTGACAGGATACAATCCCTTCCGGTTGTGACTGCTATGTGGATTCCATGCCAGGCACATGTCTATTTGCGACTCAATCTCCTGTTGATTATTGTGTCTCCGGTGAAGAAAAGCAATTTTTCAAGTATATAGATCGGTTTCATATTTGAATTCTTGTCTCCGATGTTTGATTAGTTAATAGTGGGTACTAATAGAACGTAGTGTGCATGATGCACAGCTCAACCACTTCAATTTGTACTCCCTGAATCGTCATTTGGTGCACCTATTTGGCCTAGTCAACGCAATGTGCATAATGCTGGGTGGGTCGTCAAGTAAAAGTCAAACATGGAATCCTTGTCGGATAAATAGGACGGATAGTCAGACTTAAACTGTCGTACATATAATCCACGAGCGCAGAGACACGCATAGGCCCGTTGACGCTCGCAGTGTTGTGCGGAGTGCGGACTTCAATATCAGTTCGAAGGGCAAAGGTTAGAGTTCCCCAAAAGTTGGTTTGTGCTCAATGTATTTATGGGCTTTGTTTTACTGGTCCAGTAAGTATACACTTAGCTCAGCTGGCGCAGAAAAGGTGGGCCTTCAATTTAGTCTTGTGCTCTATTTGACTTGGAGACCAGGCCTATATGGCCCATAGAGATTTGTGGGTATGATGATATGATCTTGGAGTCGTGTCGTTCGGTTTGTGCGGACTTCAATATAAATAATTAAATACCTAAAGGGAATAATAAAAAAATCCCCGTAAGTTGCTTTCGGCCCAATATACACTTGGGCTTTGTATTACTGGTCCAGTTGGCTGAAGTGGGCCATCTTAACAGTTTTAAAGCTTGTAAGGCCATACTAATTATTAATATTAATACAGGGCTCGGTTGGACTTGATCTTGGAGTCGTGATTCGTTCGTTCTTCTTGCCCATTGGACTTTTCATTTCCTTTTCCACGGGATTCTGTTCATCACATACGTGCTCGTCATCAAAGCCCACCCCAAAAGCAAAGACCCCAATCTCAGTAACGAGAGATACGGTCGCCCGATACGATTTTTATGCCCTTGGGCCCAACAAGTTAAGACTCTTAATTTGTCACATAATTTTTAACTTATCCAAGGAGTGATGTTAATTACAACACAAAGTCAAGTGTCCTGCCGTTTAGGGAGAATCACTGTGTATATAAGGATCGACCTTTTCAAAAGGGAGTGTGTTCCCATCCCCAATTCTCTTAAATAAAAAAAAAAAAAATATAACACAAACAAAGTCATATATAATAATCAATTACAAAAAGCATTTGCATACATTTATAAATAAGCAACTTTTCCAAGGAGTGAGGTTGGGCGTGGGAATGGTGGGGACGTCGTTACGAAAATGATTTAATATATAATTTTATGACAGCTCTTGCAAATTAGGGTAAAACTTCTCCTCACGAGAATAACCAAGCCAAGCCTTCCTTTCTTACTTGTTAGTGTACGAAAGCAATGGATGGGATACATATATTCCCATTTGCATGTACTTTTACCCCAAGCAACATTAATTAGGGCAGCTCGATCTATAAATAGCTCCCGAGAGTGAGGGGAAAGACACACCAAGAGTTAGCTTGCTTCATTAATTATTAGCTGCTTCAAACTCTAGCTCTTGCTCCATTCCCTTCTAGGTCAGCACTCGTCGACCGCTCTTAACCCAGCTAGCTATGGCTCAAATCAGCTCACTCTTAACTTTTCTATTCCTTGCACTCATTTTCTTCCACGAAATTCATTCTATTGAGGGAGGACGCCTCCTAAAGTTTGGTATAGAAAACGAATTGCCAAAGTCCCCAGGAGCTTTCCGAGAGCTTTTTGAACACAAGAGTGGTAAAATGCATGGGGTTGACAATAGCAGGAGCAGTACTGTGGAAGCTCATGATGATGCGAAGGCAACTCCTCCACCAACGGCACCCACTGTGCCTGCTCTGACTCCACCAGCACCAGGCCGCGCCAATGACTTCCGACCCACGGCCCCTGGTCACAGCCCTGGTGTTGGACATTCCATCCAAAACTAAGGGCAATAGCTGGTATTAATTACGTTAATGAGGAGTCCCTCATAAATAATCAAATTAATGAAAAAGGAAAAAAAACATTTAAATATTTAATCTGATGTAATTTGAGGTAAGCTATCCTCTATGTTGTAATTTAATTCTAGTTTCGGACTCCAGAACATGCATTGAAGCTTCCATTGTTGAATGTAATATTTGTATATATTAATTTGCTGTAGATCCGGTGTTTGAAATAAAACTTTGTCGACTGTTTGAAATATTGATAATTTTATTAATTTGCTTCAGTGTTGGACTTTCCTTTGCCATCTCTGCTTGGTTAATTAATGACAGTTTGAAGAAGTTAATTAACCTCAAATGTAGTCATCTAGATTGCATGGACAATACATTTAGACTGCAATGTCGTTATTCTCAATCCTCTCAATGATCTAAAAACATCATGACTAGTTAAAAAAAAATTAAAAAATCAAATACACAATTAGATAATCAAATTAAATACCCAATTACTTTTACTGAGATGAAAGTCATTTTTGATGGTATAGACTTAGCTTCTGGCTTGGACTATTTTAACTTGGTCATTGAGTCTGACTACTTGTCTATTATTAATGTGCTATTTGATAGATGTAAATGTCCTTAACAATTGATGTATTTAAAAAGAAGCATCCTAAGGTGTTGCTCTAGTTTATAAATTCAATTTAAGCACGCCTATAGGGAGGTAATTATTTTTCTGATGCTTTGGAGTCTATTGCCTCTAATTCTTAAGTCTTGCATACTTGGTACATGTATGATGATCTTTCAGCCAAAGTCAAAGGTTGCATTCAAATGAATCAAATAGGTGTTCCTGGTATTAGAATTAGGAAGTAGTGTGTGGTTTGTTTTGTGTCATAGTTCTAGCAAAGTGATCTCTTATGGTTTTTCCTCTTTAAAGGGTTAGGTTCTTATCCCCTTTGTGAGCCCCGGAGATTGAAGAGATGTTCTTCTCCTCGTTATGAAATAACTAACTTCTCCCCTTTTCTTTCTTTTTTCTTTTTTATAAAAAAAACTACATAGCCAATGCACATGTATGAATGTGAGATTGACACCATGTACGTAAATCTTCAAGGCATAGGTGTTCTTGTTTCCACAAACGACAATCTTCATCGGTGCAAGTTCATGTTTTAGTGAATTGCAATTGAGATTCAAGTGTAAGATAAAATACCACAACCATTTGCATCAATCAATCTTATTCGATCATCTATGCTTGGTGACCTTTTGCAAGGCTTCGCTATAGATGGATGGGACGGTTCATCTTTGTTTTTTTTTTCCATAAATGAGGGTGGTACCTCGTTAATTTTATTAATCTTTGTTGAATTATGGTATGAATCATTATGTTAATGCACTGGACTTTAAACCTCAAAAGTAAAGTACAAGGCTTCGTGGGGAGACTCAGAGCCCCTTCGGGCTCCTCGTCTCCCAATATTGGATCGAGCTAAGTGGAATTGCGATTGTAGGGGTGCGGGGGCGGGAGCCCTCGTGGTACGGTAAAGAAGAGTTGAGTTGAGATTCCTTTTATGCATGGGGGTACTTTAGTCATTGTACAAGGTGAATATAGGGTTACCAATATATGCCCTAGTTATGTCTTATACTCACACGCTGTTTTTCATAGGGAAAGAAATAAGGAGCTCCTCCGTGGACATAGACACATTTTGACCGAACCACGTAAAAATCATTGTGTTTAATTTTTCTTTGTTTTATTTCTTGTGCTTGTGTGTTTTTCTTGTGTGAGATCGGTTGCAAAAATCTTGATGTGTGTGTATGTATATGTAGATATATTGATAAACAGGCTTAGCCTTGATTTAAATAAAACCCTCTAGACTGGGAGGACACCATAACAAATACCCAAGAAGGCAGAAGAAGGCCTACAAGAAGGAGGCCAACCAAAACCCGAAAAGCAAAAGAAAATTACAACCAAGCTACCAACTCATCTTGATGTATATATTAACCTAGCCAGCATCGAGCGCATGCACGAACATGTCTGTATATGACTAGTTACATTTTGGCGATCAAATATCACGTGACCAATGCATGTGCTGATTTTCCCGTTAGCCGCCACCTTTACTGAGATTCTTAATTACCTTTAAACATCATTAACGAAGACAACCTAGATATGTGACCATGGTAAACCCTAGGGATTGTGAGGCAACGTGGGAAGATCCTTTGTGATTCCAACAACTTCTTCGCACCTCGTCATAATATGCTTTCTTCATAAAAATAGTAGCAATCAAAAATGGATAGTTAATGCTCGTGCACAACACCCTGGCCATAGAGGGTAGAGACCAACAGAGAATCAAAAGCTCCCACGCTTATAGTGGGGAGAGTCTGCATGGGGCCTACTATTCAGGCTTTCCTCAAATCGAGGACCGAACCACACGTTGTGGTACTATTTTTTTGGTAAAGATTCTTTGAATTTCTTAAGATTTCCAATGTATATGGAGAAAGCTGAGGGGCGGCGCTTACATTTTGAACTCATCATTGGCTTAGCTTGACTTGTTCGATCACAGCAGAGAAAACAATCTTATTTTTTTGGTGACAAAATAGAGTGGTAGGGTAATATTGGGTTGGTGTAGCACTGATGCATTTGACTTTACTTTCTGGGATTTGAAAGCCAATTTTTATTATGAACATGGCGGCAGTAAGTGATGATCGAAGTGGTTGGTCTGCACTATTTTGAAGATTTTAATTAACGAATGGTTACAATTAATAGTAATTATGACAAAATATTAAGTCTGTATTGCAAGCACCTTGGCTGTCATTATAGTTGAAAATTGGATGTAAATGCAATGATACCTAAACATTTGTCAATACGATTGGTTGTGTAAGATTTGTGCCGCCACCCCCACATTAGTTTCTCCAAGGAATTTATTGTTCAATTCGAATTGTAACTTTGACGAAATAATTTCGAATTATCTTTCATGTTAGGTGTATGTGATCAGAAGATCAATCTCCACTTAACATTCCAATATGTATATATATATATATAGAAATGGTCTCCACATATATAATTAATAGCAATGTATTTAGAATGTTGTGAGATTAAATACTCATGAGGTGACAGAAAGAATCTAGCTAGAGCGGCCCACTCTCGTAGAGTCAAAACCTTGCAATAATATAATAATTTTAAGGACTGAAAAAAGGGTCAAATGATGAATATAAGAAATAAAGACACTCGCAATCACAGCACTGCAGAGATCCAGTCAAATTTCGGCTGTAATATGACCCCATCATGACCAGTTACAGTTGTTCAAGATTGCTTAAACAAATTTACTTTCTTAATAAATATTTTAATTCCTGCTATGGTGACTTCCCATGTTGCGTGTATAGAATATGTCAAAACACAAAAGGACAATAACAATGGTACTAATTAAAAATTTGCATGCGTCCCATCTTTATTATATAAAAAATTAAATTATATATTCAATTATATTAATAAAATATATTTTTAAATACTATCATATCAATAAAATATAAATTTATATATATTTTCTTTTTGATATCAAGGAGGGGAAATACATTTCTATACATTTTTCATTTTAAAAAAAGTCAAACACTTCTTTTTTTTCATTTCCTTGTTCATTAACTAATAAGACTACATCAAAATCAATATTACGTCTCATATTTTCTACAAAAAGTCAAGTCACATATTCATCAATAATATTAAAATACATCCACATGAGCAAAACACATCTATCAATACAATCACATTAACAAAAATACATATTTTCATACATTATATATTCCTCCCAAAATACAACAATTACATTTGCTCTAAGAATAGGTTAGACGAAGAGCTTAATTACCATGAATGGTGTCGGTGGCCGTGCAATAAAAAAATTGAGAGGAAAAAAAAAACTGCAACTCAATTTGATGGTGCCTAGCGTGTGACTTTTCATGGAAAGATTGTCTTTTTTTTGTTTTGTTTACTTCACTTGTCCAAGGAATCTGTACTGTCACTTTCAGGAATCTGTACTGGCAACAAGAGTCCAAATTCGGGGAGGAAGGACAGATGTGTTTCACTTGAAATTGTCGACCACAATTATTATATATTATATATATAGCAGTACTATAACACATAACTCTCTATATATATATATTGAGTGGAAAGAACAGGCCGGGAACCCTAGCTCCTCACCTTTTTATATATTTTTAAGTGCATTCTAATAATGTAATTAGGCAAACCCATCACAATTCGCTCAAGGATCTTGTACTGACTAGAAAGATTGCAGCCCTTATAAACATTTCAAACAAAAAAAAGTAGCACTTAAGCACAATGAAAGGTCACAGTTGATCGGTTGGCAGTGTTGGATATAAAAATGTGCAAATACCACGTGGCAAAAAGCATACGCTAAATATGGTCAGGTCAAAACTAGACGGAACGAGTTGAGAATTTGAACGAATTGAACCATCCAAGGCACCTAGCTAGACTAGCAAAAATATTTGGGTGAGATAAATCGGTCAAGAAGTCATGATAGACCGAACGATAAAGAGGTGGCAATTATTTGGACGCACTAGTAGAAGAAAGAGAGTGGCTAATAATGGCTCGAAGAAGACGAAGCAGTACCTGGACGTGGAACGCTCATGATAGTTAAGGCAAAACCAGTTAGTAAATCAATACTAAGCAATTGGAACAACGTATGACACTTGGCAACAATCTCATAAGCAAACTGTACACACTGATAAGAGCAGTTTTATAGAATATATATAAAAATCTAGATTTCAATTTTTACAAGGTCGGATCAATCAAATACTCAAAACAACATGTATTTTTCTTTTGTAGCACTTTTTAATCTCAAATCACTTTTATAATTTATTCTTCTCGTGTTGTGACGTTTGGAGGTCATTCTCTTTCTTATATTTTCACTTTTTTTTTATTTGGTTTCAAGAAATTTGTTACGACACACATCATTTAATCTCATTTGTTCACGACACTCAAATTCCACTGCAAACAGGCAATTATGTACTAATATTACAATTTTTAAGGCAAGGCCGGTCTCTACGGGCTTTACTAGAGTCCCGTTGGCTTAATAAACGGTATATATACCATCCACTCGATATGATGACACGTGTAATGTTGACTAGTCAACTTACTTTTTTATTTTATTTAAAATTTTGATTTTTTGTGAAATGACTGTTATGGGTATGTGATGTTTAATATTTACAAGGATTGAATTAACCATGTTTTTATCAATAATTGACTATTATACCCCTTTTATTTTGGTTAAATTACGAGATTACTAGAATGTGATGAACTAGTAAAACGTTTCCATAGAGGAACAATCTCATTTTACGAACTCCTTCAAGATCAAACAAAACGTTGACAAACATAGCTCATACTGACCGCTTTTATAAATTTATTTCAGCTCTTACAAATTACTTTAATTGAAATTATCAGAATAGAGAGTTACAGATTTGTTAAGCAATCCAAGATCAAAGTGGACTAGGTTAAGCAGATAATATGGTCCATAAAAATCCAAGTGAATATGAATTTCATGCCACCGGAACAGTTTTTTATCACTCCATCCGAGGGGAACAAACACAACCCAAAATAAGAACAAAGTGTTACTTTCCGAATGCCATATAAATAGTCTGTTAACTAGCCCAAGAGAGTATGCTGGACTCTTTTCACCATGAAAATGAATGGAGTTATTAAGAAAAATGTTTACTACAGTTAAAAAGCAGTCATGGTGTACTAGTCTAGCAATATAATTACTTGGAGTGTTTTCATTGTTTCATATCAGTTGATTTAGTCAAACACATAACATATCATTGGAAATGTGCATTACCATGCTATGGTCACAAGAAAATTGCTCACTGGGACTTCATTTACCTACTCCAAATGTCTTGCGTGCATCCTGCCATATTCATGTACATAACACATCATCACCGCATAATGTAAAACATTGTGGGTTGACAAGATTGTTAATAGTTTTCTAACTACAAAAATATTATAATGAACTCATTAAAACAATTGCACTTGTAGTCAACTGAACTGATGATCAACATACCATTAGCTATTTAAAATAACACATCTATGTGGACTTCTAACTTCTGATCCAAACTCAAACTTTCCATACCTCTAACTCACTAACATGTTTAATACTACAACTTTTGTTCTGCTAGTGAAAGACTTCATGAATCTGTCCTGATCCAAAGTCCAGTGAGAAGGGTCAAGTGCCACATATACCTGTCATAGAAACAATTTTCCAACTAACCCAACTAGCAATTGTTGCTGATACTAACAATCTGAGACATAATATTGAAACTAAATCACTTACAGGGACTGCTCCAACCATGGTTATGCATGCTTCATATGTTTCATAACAAGGATCAAACAGCACAACCTCATCCCCCTATCTATTACTGTCCCGATAAACAATATTACATCATCAATTAAACATAGACAAATTTGGTATGAAACCCAATAAGAGAATGCGTATTCGAAAATACCATTACCGCAAAAGCTTCAGTTTGCCCACAATAGAAAGCAATATCAATTGAAGGTTCGACATTCAAACCATGCTTATCCTTTATTTTTCTGGACAGGTGGTCATAAATTCCTTGCACATGCCTTGAATTACGGAAGTTGAAAACAAAGCATTTAAAATTTCTAAGAAAAGCTATGTATGAACCAATCTTTGGGGGAATAGAACGGATACAAGAAGCAACTTGTACTTATCAAAGTCGGAATTGATGCCCGAAATTGCAGCGTTTTTTATTTGGGGTGGAGTAGGGAAGTTTGGAAAACCTTCGGCTAGGTTAAGAGCGTTCCATCTCTAAGTAAGGTGTGAGAGCTCTTGAATTGGTGAAGGTCTGAAGGTTCTTGCCACTTTCGATAGCTTCACACTAGTGTAATTTGCAGAATTTCGGACGAGAGATGCTCCTTCTTCATCTTCTACAACTTGATTATTAGCCATCTGCGCGACTCCTATAAGAGTCAAAGGACAGAAGAAATTATGGAGAGGCGGAGGTTATGCAGATGGAACGGAAACGGAAAGGGTTTAGATTGTAATGGTACATGTGTTGCAATTTTATTTTGTTTATTTTTTTAACGATGGAGATTGTATCATTTAATCTAATGATGAAAAGGTATACTATTTTTGTACAGTTATTTGACTGAACTGTTTTGTAGTTCAGCCCGGTCTCTACGGTTTCTTTGATATAAAGAATATATATAGTATATCATTAATAGCAAAAAACAATAACGGCGACAGAAGATATTGAGAAGATCTTTTTAATTAATCACTTGGAGGACCCCATTTTGAAGAATCTTAACCGTGCAATCTGGGGATCCATGCCCGTTCACACAATTCAATATTTATGAATTAATTAATCAGCGGTCAGTATTTGTCACCTCATGATTATAAATTCATAAGGAGACCCGGGCTTGTTTACATCCAAGTTCCAACATTCCCTCTAGAGCTCTATCAGTGTTCAGAATTTTTCACTTAATATTCCTCGTCTAGCCAGCTATGTCTTCTGGAACCAAACAAGTTCTCATGTGTAAATATTGTGTCACTGTTCTTGCAATACTTGCATTCCATGAAACCCTAATTTGTGAGGGAAGGCCAATGAAGCCCCACAAACTCGATTCCTATGAAAAGGAATCCAAAAGAGAAAGTACAAAATACATTGGTGATTCCACTAATGCAGTAGATGATTTTCGACCAACGACACCAGGAAACAGTCCCGGTGTAGGACACGAAGAAGAAGATAAATATAGTGAGGCATTAGGTGCTAGTCATAATTCAATTGCTGGAGCCAAAGACGATTTCAGACCAACTGGACCTGGTCACAGCCCCGGAGTTGGTCATCTTCTTCAAAATCAACTTGATGATCACAAATATGATTCTATAACAGGTGGAGACAAAGATGATTTCAGACCCACAGATCCTGGTCATAGTCCCGGCGCGGGCCACGCTAGGAATTTTGTTACAGGAGGAGAAGCCAAGGATGATTTCCGTCCAACTGGACCTGGACACAGCCCTGGTGTCGGTCATTTGGTGGAACAGGACAAACATTCTGCTTTTGCAGGTGACGAAGAAGATTTCCGACCCACAGTTCCAGGTCACAGCCCTGGTATTGGTCATCATGCTCTAATTCCAAACAAAAATCGTCAGCCATAAACATTGATCACGTGTGCCTCTATTACACAATAATGTAAATTAATTACGTGTCTCTGTTTCAGTACTGGATAAGACTGGATAATATATATGTGTGCGTGTCTATACATATATATGGTCACTACGTAAGATGCTTGCTAGGTGCATGCATGGTTGTATATGTATATATATGTCTAAGTTGATTTCAATCTAAGTTTATATTTGAAATGAAGTTTTCTTTGTTCATTGTTCTTAATTTCTTCAATGTTCAACAGTCAAGTAATCTGTCTCCGTTAATGGCACTGACCCTTTGACTACAGTCTCCCCCGGATAACAATAATTATAATTAAGTTTGATATGAATAAATTTAGGGACAAAAAAATGTCTTTAGCACATAATGATTGTGATACATGAAAGTTTACACTCAAACAGTGTTTGGCTAATTACCCTGACACAGTGTTTGATCTGATTGGATATTAACTAGGACCAAGAAGAACAAACTATTTACAGGTTGAGCTTGGGATTGCTCATTTAGTCATTTTTATCTACTTCCACTAGTTGTTGGCATCATAAGCGCAATAAAATAAACACCAATTAACATGTAAAACCAACGGAGTAGTAGCCCAATTGGTAAGAATTGTTTCTTAATTTTCACGGGTTGCGGGTCTAATTAGGCTCATGAAATGCAATTAAGATTTATATTTTGTTTGCATGAATTGGGAAAACTTTTCGCCCTTTGCACACACTAGTTAACTCAAATAAAATATTCCACAGGGGATGAGTACTGCTATTCCTATAGTCACGCTCAAGAGAAGTTTACTAGGTTTGTTTTCTATGCTCATCCTTTTTAATTCAATACAAAAAATTCCAACATGTAAGAACATAGTAATTTTGTTCAAAATTGCACTAGCGACCAATCCTTCCAATTGAGATACTGACATACGTTCCATCCTGTAAGTGTAACAACATCCACAAAACATGTGTTACTTTTTTTGTGAAAGAAGAAAAAATAAAAAATAATATATGATCATGAACATAATTGCATGCCCTAAAAAGTACGAAGTGAAAAATAAAATGAAATTTTAAAAAGCATCCCTTAGGCTATGCTTGGATTGAGGAGGGGAGAGTTAAGTGAGGGGTTATTGTGGGTTGTTTAGATTGGGAGGAGTGTCAATGAAGGAAAAAAATGTATAATCTTACTTGGGTTGAGGAGGGGGAGGGGTATAATTATAACTATATCCCTCACTAACCCTCAAATTGGGGGTTTAGAAAATTGAGTGTTTTAGAGTCAAGGGAGGGGGGAAACACCCCTCACTAACCCTCCCCTCATCCCTTGTCCTGCAATCCAAGTTAGGGCAAAATCTTCCCCTCACTTCACACCCTCTACTTAACCCCCTTCCCCCCTCAATCCAAGCATAGCCTTAGGGTTAGGGGCAAGGGGCACCACACCTGGCTCAAGAAGTATATAAAGCATAAACAAATAAAGCTAAAGAAGAAAAGTAACCTAATTTTCATTTCTTAAAAAACTTAATTATTGCATTTTGAATATATATTATCTTCTCCATTATTTATCTACAGAAGATATTATCTTTCTCCTTCCTTACAACATACTTAATTTCCACTCCACTAATTAAATACATAAAAAAAACTTATGCCTAAAATGACTGAAGATACTTATCAAGAAAGAATATATATACTTTTCAGTTCATCATGTCTGAATATCTTTATAAAGAGGTCTCAATTTTTATAGCAAGCTCAAGCGGTGTATATCTAATGGTTTGCCACGACTAATCAATCCTTTGAACGCGAACAATTCCCTGTCATCTCAAACGTACTGCATTGTCTCGGCCGCATTGGACCCTGAAATAACCCCAAACGGTATATTTTTGCACTACAATAACTCAATCCAAATACTTCCCAATTAATTGAGGTACGATCAATAGATACTATTTGCTATGGTCAGGACCTGCACCATATAAAACGTAAAACGTAAAAGCTGAGAGTATTTATAAAAGATGAGAGTACGTGTGACAGAGTATTAGCTTATGCTATGTACCAAACATATGCAAAAATTATTAGTCCGTTTCGTAACTTTTAGTTATCATGTATTAGGCCATGATGGGTAGCGCAATTTTATAAAATTGGATATTCCGTGGAACCCAAAGAAATAAATACCCGTCTTGGAGAGTGATGCAGAAGGAGGGAGCTAGGGAGCTAGCTACATTTATCAGTTGTTAACGTGAAGCTTTTTTTTTACAAGCTGTCAAAGAGTACAAAAAAATCATGCATGCATGTGCAGCAGCACTTCTTTTTATATCATAAGGAGGAGAGAGAAAAACCCCACTTCTAATGCTCACAGTGAAGGGCGTATACCTAAACCCATGGACAATAAGAACAAGAGTATAAACACCCAAGAAGAAAATATACTGCCAAAACAGCAGCAGACCAAAAGAGCAGAAAGCCTAAAAACAGAACAAGGAGATCTACACAACCATTGATTTCCATGTAAATGTGCTTGAACTGAATATTCATAGTTCCGCGGCTTTTTTCAATCTGTCTTTTAATATAAATAGTCTTCCAAGGACAATAAAAATTAGCCAACAGATTGTTATTACTTATTAGCAATTAAAGAGTTGGATTCAAACTGAATATGATTATATCCTAGGGACTTTGCCAGGCAGATGTCATCATGAATAACTTTCATTTCAGTCCAAGTAATTGAGTGAAAACCATAGTAAATAGATAAATCAGCCACAAATTGACCATTGTAATCTCTTTACAAGCACCTTCTACCGGCAAGCACCTTCCACCGGCATCTCCATGATGACCAAGCATACTACCATCACAGTTGATTTTAACATAATAACTAGGAGAATGCCTGCGCTTTGTACGGATTGTACATTTTAATCTTATTGGGGAGGATTCCAATAGAAAACTACAATCTTACCTTTCTTTTGGGTCTTTACGGAAAGTTTGAAAAACTCATCTAAGAAAGAGTGTAATTACAAGTTGTAGTACTCTTTTACAGGTATGGTTGAAGACAAAGAATCTAATCAAGAAACCATAATAGCCGATGAACATGCAAATTGCAATACCGCGTCGTTAGACATGGCAGATTCGAATATTTCCCCACCTTCTCGGGTCTGTCCTTCTTTGGCGGCTTATATGAAATAATAAAAAAATGATATACTTTCTCACGTGCGATGTTGGGCAAGTACTCAAGTTGTAATTATTATTATTTTAATCAAGCCAAAAAAAAAAATACAGTGATTCTTCTACATATGTGATTTTTTTTTAAAGAAATACAGCCTCATAACCCATAACCTAACAACCTATTGTATAGTTGTTGACAGTTAAGCATGCAACATGCATACATGATTTCTTAATTAATAATCACTAGCTACTTTTTTTGATAAAAAGATAAATAAATAATGTAGCTAGGGCACCCCCAAAATGTTTGGAAAGCTAGCTTTTTTTTTTTTTGGTTTTGGTCGAGAGTTTTTTATTGACACGATTTAGGTTTCTGAAGTCCTTAAATACCATGTGAGTGAGGGCGCTTCTAAGCATACCAAAACCTAACATCTGATCACTATTCTCTCTCTCTCACACACACACACACACACACTCACTTCCCATAAGTAAATCTTAATTAGTTACTATGGCCAATGTTACTTACACTGCTTGTTTGTTTCTTGTTCTAACCATGATCTTCTCAAATGAACTTGGTTTTACAGAAGGAAGAAAACTAACCAAAAACGTGGTCAAAGACGTCGAATGTTTTAGCCCCGATGGGAAGAGCGTCCCAAGAGACACTAACAAAAAAGTTAATTTGGCAAGCCCAAAGCAGTACTTGCACAATGGCATCAAGGATTCCGAAGGATTTGTGGAGGCCTTTCGACCTACAACTCCAGGTCATAGTCCAGGCGTCGGTCATTCCATCCACAACTAGGGTTTCAACTTTCAACTTCCATATTATATATATATATATATATGAGCATGTGTGTGTGTTGTGTGTCAATGTCTGGTACTAGTAATATATTGTTTTGTTTCTATAGTAGAGAAACAATGGTGTGTGTCGTTAATTATTGGGGTTTCGTTCTCTACTTTCATAATGGTTTAGGTACTTGGAATATTGGATTGTATATATATGTGTATCCTATTTCTTTCTTCAATTCTTCGTTAAGCATTACCAGCAAAAGAAGAAAAAACGAAGAATGCTTAAATTAATTTCTTGTTGTAATGCGTACGTGAATGTAATATATCTGTGTCTTAGTAAGATCATCCATTTTTATTTTACGTACGTAGTGTACATTACTGTCGCATTCTGCTAAAAAAAGGTGCATGCATAATATTTGACATATATAGCCAGGTACGTAATTGTTCTTGTTCAATATTATAAACATCAATTCTTCTATAAAAAAACAAAATAAATACACAAACCATATCTTCAGTGGGTATATGAGATGATTTAAGAAAATAACTTTTTTTTTTGTTTTAATAACAAAAAAAAATGCTTCACCCACATAAAATTTAAACAACCAGTACTGTCCACCTTGCTCATCTAGTTATATATATATATATAGATATTTTTAGTATAGTTTTTTTAAGGGAAAAAAAATAGCAATTGAAGCTTCTCATGCATTAAAACACTTATCATGAAAGGAACGAGTCAAACGAAACATTATACCCGTCCCCTAAAAACTCTACACAGCTATACTGGTACTGGACAGTATAATTGAATTATCCACTTGCTGAAGTTAGCATATGAAATATGAACTTGCATAAGAAATATCCTCAAATAACAATTCAAATTAAGCATACACTATCGTACGGATAGCTAGATTTTTTTTTTTTGATAAATAAAAAATTCAATGGAAAGTTAGGTGGTCCTTCCTCTTGCTCCCTAGGAACTCCCGAAGAGTACTGAACCCGTCTAAATTAAATTGAGTAAATGGTACAGAGCCCCCTAAAGTATGACCTAATTGAAAAAAACTCCCCAAATTATGAAAAATTGGATATAACCCCCCAGACGTTTGTTGACCGTCTGAGATAACGGTCAACCCACACGTTTAGCTCACTTTTAAAGGGTAAAAGGTACAGAGCCCCCTAAAGTATTACCTAATTGAAAAAAAACCCCAAATTATGAAAAACATGATATAACCCCCCAGTTAGCCACCAGGTTCGTGGTTGATGTGGAACCAAGCAGTCCATCATTGATTTCACCTCCACAGATTCATCATGCAGTCCACCTTCAGGCAGTCCGCCACCAGATTCACCTCCACATATTCATCTTCATAGTCCACCAGAGAATACTGCACCCTTATTCATGCCAACACCAACAATGGGACATGAAGTAATTCTAGATGTATTTTGGACATGTTGTATGCAGACTTTGACTGTTAGTTTAGTCTCACTGTTATTGTTATTGTCATTGTCAATACACTCTTATAGTTTAGTCTAATAGCATTTATCCCCCTATGTGGAGGTGAACCTGGTGGCGGACTGCTTGGAGGTAGACTGACATGATGAATCTGTGGAGGTGAAACCAATGATGCACTGCTCGGTTTCACATTAACCACGACCTTGGTGGCTAACTGGGGGGTTATATCCAGTTTTTCATAATATGGGGGTTTTTTTTCAATTAGGTCATACTTTAGGGGGCTCTGTACATTTTACCCTTTAAAAGTGAGCTAAACGTGTGGGTTGACCGTCATCTCAGACGGTCAACAAACGTCTGGGGGGTTATATCCAGTTTTTCGTAATTTGGGGGTTTTTTTTCAATTATGTCATACTTTAGGGGGCTCTGTACCATTTACCCAATTAAATTCAATTGAATACGTATATTAGTTGATAAAATCTTCACCTACACCACAATATATACATATATATATATATATATCACTTATGGAGCTCCACTATATTATCAGGGGTCCGGCCATCGGGACCTCCCTCATGTAGGGAAACCATTCATTTTTTATTCCTTCAGTTTGTTCTGTCTTTCCATTGAGTGCAAAATAATCTTTGTTCGTTTGGATACTAATGATCATGCATGTTATAATTATATATCTAGCTCTCTCTGGCTGCAGGCTGTAAAGTTAGGTTTGCAATATAAGACTAATATTGTTATCACGTTACGGTTAGTGGCGGTACGTGTGTGGAGTGCATTCGGATTTGTACGAACACTTTCATTTTTAAACCTACAATCTTTTGAGTTCCTCGAAAGGCCGAAGGCCCTTAAACATTAGGACCACTGTCAGATGAAATACTAAAAGCAACGCACCAGATTGGCTGTGCCTTAGCTTTTTCCCCTTTTTGTTGTCTTTTACGTTCGAGCTGTGCCTTCTCCTTCTAGGCTAAGCTCTGACTTTGTTTTCGGCTTCCCTCTTTTGAGGTTTCTACTGGTTAATGAATACTCTGAGGCAATGCCTCTTTATCAACGAAAAATATATGTCTATGAATATCAGTAAAAGCTCAAGTTTTAGGTGCTACGGGGACAAAGAGAATATGTACAACTGGGACCTGATCAGTTTGGATGGTTTGTACAATGTTGCTTTTCGGTTTGCATGAGAGGTTGGGCTTAAACCCTTACTGTAAGCCGTCCAATGTTTTCTTTTTCGTATTCTATTGGTGTGGAATCTTCCTGCTAGTGAGGATCGCTCACATGTTAATGTCTTTCCAGAAACCTTTGGAACTACATGCAATCCAAGAGAGACCATTATTGTATAAGGCAACTTGTGTAGTGCGCGCTGATCCTGTATAAATACCACAGTACGTAGGACTAGAGGTTTTAGGTAGTAAACTGTCAAAACCCTTAGTCCCTTCCTCTCTTGCAGTTATTGTTCTCTCTTTTTCGACCTCTGCAATTCATTTTCGTGTAACTATAAAAATATGGCAAGGCTCATATGTACTTGTGGTTTCATTCTTGTCTTGATTTTGTGTCATGAAGTGGTGGATGTTGAAGGAAGGCATTTGAAGCCTCATTTGTGCAAGAAATGCATGAGTCATCATCACAAGAACACCTTAAATGCAGCAAAGGCCGGTGATCATCACCTAACCGGCTCGGCCCAACAGCGGACGAGTAAGGTTAAATATGTGGATGATTTCAGACCCACAGCACCAGGTCACAGTCCAGGCGTTGGTCACTCCATCAATAATTAAACTAGCTATAGCAATTAATGGTATTTATATATATATATATATATGTTATCCAAATCTCAGTCTATTTACGCTAAATCCCGTTAATGGACTTTTTTTCTTCTTCAAAACTAATGTTATTCCTGGCTACTCATGTTCCTTTAATGTAATTCTTCAACATCCACCATAATTCTACTGTGTGCATTGATATTTTCCAAATTAATTAACTAAATCTGTAACGGTCATATCAATGTTTTTTTGCAAAACCATTTGTTCCCTTTTAAGGGGGGAAAAACAGTCGAAGAGGAAGATGAATCAATCCAAAATTGTCGGCTACATGTACCTGACAGGAATATATTTGCATGTGTGGGTGTCTGCGCATATATATGCAAGATGGAAACTTCAGGCCGTAATGCATGGACAGTGCCTGCTTCTGCTGTGAGCTTTTAAGGAAAGCGCATTCAAATTGAAAAAAGAAAAAGAAAATGTTTGTGGCCCACATGCACTAATTAAGACATGATACTACATAAAATATGTTGATATAAGTTGTGTGGTAAAACTAGTGACGTGGGGATCACTGCAATAAATTGTAAGAGAATTATAATTTGATTTCTTTTGCTCTAGAATTATAATTTGGTTTCTCTTGCAAAAGAGCAAGTCAAATTGACTTCCTCTTCTTTGTGTGGCTAAATGTGTATGAACATGTTTTGCATTTTTTCTATATATAGGAGAGGTGATTCATGTCTAGAAGATAGAATAAAAACGAGTGAAAGAGAATTAGCTTGAGAGAAAAAGCTCTAGAATTATAATTTGGTTTCTCTTGCAAAAGAGCAAGTCAAATTGACTTCCTCTTCTTTGTGTGGCTAAATGTGTATGAACATGTTTTGCATTTTTCCTATATATAGGAGAGGTGATTCATGTCTAGAAGATAGAACAAAAACAAGTGAAAGAGAATTAGCTTGAGAGAAAAAGCTATAGAGAAAATTTCTAGTTGTATTTGTGTTCTGGGTGAGAGAAAAATACTGAAAGTGTGGTTGTAATAATTTTTCACATAGTAAATTTTCTCTGGTTGTCTCTGACGACAACCGTGATTTTTCTCCGTTTTTAGAGTTTCCACATAAATTATTGTATTGTGATTGTGGTCTTATTCTTCATTTATATTTTTTTGTTTGTGTTTTGTCATCGGTAGTTGTTGATAACGACAAAGATATATAAAATTAAAGGACGATTATATATTTAAAATGATTTGATAATTACGGTCTCATAAAATTCATTTCTATTCTGGGAAATAGTTAGTAACATAGAGAGACAAGTGCTCGTGGATTCAATTATAAAAAATTAATGCCAAGTTGAAGTATGCGTTGTGCATATAGACAATATAAATATACATCTACTTAGCTAATAATTAAAAGGTTACTCTTTATAGGTCCTACAAAATTTAAAATGATAACATTTTTAAATAGCTAGCTAGGCGTCTAGGCCGATCACTTTAAGTTGTTCGAGTCAAATATTTCATTATAAAAACACAGTGCTTTACAATTGAACTATATATAGATATTAATTGTGGTGCATTGAGGGGAAGACCATGTTGTCATTTTTTTTTCGTGACGAAGAATCCTCCAAAAAATCGATCCATACTAGGATCCGCTCCATAATTAATTATAAATTTCAAGGACAACGATACATACATGTCTCAATTCAATCGTGAATATAATATTAAATACAGAATCAAATCAAATCCGACCACTTGCTCCTAACTCAAGTACGCATATCAGGATTCGCTCTTCCACTCAAACAGCTCCGCGGGGATGGATGAAGTGAGCCTCCTGACATAGTATCGTGTAGACGTATATACGTGTCTACGACAAGAGTGCATGCATGAGGCAAGCACAAACAATTTTATGTCCATGGCATCGTCGGTAACATTAAAGGCCGCCAAACTATATATGCTCCTGTCGCTTCTTTGGAGCTTTGTCGCTAAAAATCTATACGTGATTCGGGAATGAGAATAATGCATATGTTACTTCCGAATAGACTAGTTTTTATTTATTTATTTACTTTTGTTGGCATTTTCCAAACGCACTGTAATCACACAACTATTGTGTTGGCTAAAACTCTGTCAATAATATCTGTGTCTACGGTTGATATGCTGATTCTGGTGGAAGCTATATATATTTGAGTTCGAATGATCGACCGTTCCAGTAATTGAATAATGGAATATTCCTATCACTATTAGCTAGGTATATTAGATTAATTAGATGTAATGAAGTAGCACTTGCATAAATTTAAGCACGACAGTCTTACCTAACCTCTTCACAATCTGCAGCTGCAGCTGTCTAGTACTCTAGAATTCCATAAGCTATATATTGCTATATGTAGGTTCATTCAATAATATTAATTACTTAGCTGGTGTACCTTTTTAGGGATTTAAATAAACATGCGTATCCTATCGTATCTTAATTTTACAATATTCCAATTTTTCATCTTTCACGAAAATGTAACTAATGATATATGTATATATAGAGAGAGATTTTTTTTTTTTTTTTTTTTTTAGAGAGAGATTGAAAACTAGTTAGAATGGTGAAATTGATAGTGCTAACTCTTAAGGAATGCGGAGGCCACGAATTCAACTCCCACACTAAACCATTTTTGTGATATTTCTCATTAAAAAAAATAGCTAGCTCCCCCCCCCCCCCCCCCCCCCTCTAAGTATAAAAGTCACAAAAATATCTAATGATAAAAATATTTCCCAATAAAATTATTATTGTTATATCTTGTTATTGAGAAACTGGACTTCGCGCATTAAAAGAAGAAGTAGTTAAACCAAGTGCAATGGTGCACTTTAAATTAAATTCTGGAAATTTTGGAGTAATATGGAGAGAGAGTGAAAAGTAAAAAAATATATATAAAAAGTGAAAAAATTGTATTGTGAGATGTGAATACTTGATATTTAGAGAGTTTGGTAGAGTGAAAAAATTGTATTGAAAGATATGTTTTATTAAAATGTATGTATTGTAAGATGTGTTTTGCTGATACGGATAAATAAGCGAGATCAAATTGTGTGTAATAGAGATGAGACCCAATTAAAAAAATTTGTAGTGCTTGAAAGTGATGGTTCATTGGAGATGCTCCCCATTGGTTCACTATGAAGTCCAAATTTTAAAAATAAAATAAAAAATGAGTGCTAATAAATTCCAACCATATGGGCCTATGAAATAATTGGGCCTGAAACGCCCCAACTTACTCAATCGTTCTGGCCTTCTGGGTTGGAAAACGTACTCATAGCGTCATGGATCATATTACTCATGCGTTCTGGAATACAAAAGTGGAAAATAAAAACATAGTGTCATGGATCTGTGAAAAGTGAAAACCACCAGAGCACAAGGCCTAAAATTAAATGAACTTCCAACTTTTTCCCGTAGTAAAAATATGGCCCTAAAACGAGCCCAACTACGAAAGGTACCCAAAGATCACTGCTGTTTCGAGTAAAAGAGTTAAGAGTGTAATTTGGCAACAGGACGTTTAGTCAGTCTACTCGGCAAAAACTAACAAATAAGTTGTGCCAATTTAGCTAAACCAACTGTACAGTAGGTAAATTCATCACAAAACTGTTATGCCCGTCTTCACTCTAATTCGTGTGAGTACAGCTGCAAATTGCGGTCTTTGAAGCCCAAATTAAAATAGATATAGAGCACTCTAGCTGATATGTAGTCTTTGGCCTCTTATTCCGCCAGATATTCGGGTTTTTGAAAATTATAAAAATCTCGATAGTTTAGGATATCATTTATCTCGCCTGTTGAGTTGTACATATAATTAGGACTCAAGTGACAGCTTAAACTAAAGCTCAGTGGTTAGGATAATTGAGATATCAATTGTTATGATCTTTCATTATGATTATTGAGCATATATCCGATTAATTTGTCATGAAGCTGTGATCTTGAATGTGGTGTCCATGTCAAGTGAAGACATCTTATTATACTCCAATCATTGTAACTAAGACAAAAATAGCTGTATGCCCAATTGTCCTATTGTGTCGCTAGTCGGGCACCTTAATAACAAAAAAAAAATGATAACAACAGCAAATAATGCTAATGATAATTTAAAAATGGCGTTAATTCTCCTTCCTCGCGCAAAGCCATCCACAAAGCTTGCTTAATGATCGTGCAACCAGGAAGATTTGATTGGCTAAAGCAGAAATCGGAATATTCAATGGGGTCCACTGTTATAGCGTGTCTCATAATTTAATATAGATTAAAGTCAAGAATATTCATTAGGGCCGACCAATCACACGGCCGTGAATCTTCACCTGCCACGTGTTGCCATCAGTCAAATGCAACGGTTTTAACGATCACCTTCCAACTCGACGGCGCAGATTGAAAGGACGGGCATGTGGAACCTACGCGATTGGGTGAGCGCCGCCAGATTATTGTCTATTAATTGACCTTAATAGCTGCTTATGCCACTGAACACATTTGATTGTCTTTTTAGAGCAAACATAATTTTTTTCATAAAACTATGGAGGATCCAGTTTCAGCATTATTATTATTTAGTTTTATTTAAATTGAGTGGGACTGGAACAGTTCGTTAGCCACATCTAATTTTCATTATTTAGTCAGTAATCACCTACTTTTCGAAGTTAAAAGTCGTAATTCCAAAACTAGCCTTGCAAATTGCAAATACAGATCTTGGATTGTCCAGCCGTCTAGAGCGGTCAGGTAGAGTGGGGTTATATGCACCCCAATAATTATCGATGTCACCCAAAAACATAAAAATATATATATGAATTTCAAAAGACCCTAAATCAAACCATTGTAACAAAATCTTTATTTTTCTCTCTTGCACGATTCTTCTATTAACAGTCGACGAAATTTCTCCTCCTATGTCAGCGATGGGAGATTCTCTATTCAGTGTGTCAAACCAGGACGCCAAGAAGCTATTGAGAAGCTTCAACAATTAGAAATGGCAGATAATACCCAAGTTAAGGAGCAACAATCGGCCTTTGAGAGCTTTCTAGTTTCTACTACCAAAATTCAAGACCTTCTTGTTCATATTGCCCGAATGGGACCGAGAAACATTGAGTAAAGAATTCTCTCTCCAAACTATTAATGATGATTATGAAGTCTAGATTTCATTCTTAATCGAGGACTGGTAGATAGAAAAATCTTTATTGTTTCTTTCTTCTTCAAGGGCTAGGTTTGAGGGTGGATCTTGCAACTCCAAAGGGAAGAGATCGTATGCCATAAATACGAAATTGACTCCGAGAGATATCTGATAGCATGATCTCATACTCCGAGTTTGTTCAGATCTGTACGATCTACTCCTCAAGCAGGTAAAGAGAATGAATACAAAAAAAAATGAAGGAAGTGAAGAAGAAGACGGGTGGGATTGGGAAAAATTTATTTTTCATTTTAAAATTAAAAAATGAGCTGACTTTAATTTCTATCTATTTTTAATTGAAATTTTGATAATAACAGAACGATATCAGTATTTATTGGAGTGCATATAGTCCCACCAGGTCACACACAGATCACAAAGTGCCAAGGGTGTCATTTTCTAGCCACCCTTCTACCTGGCAAGATTTTACCAGGCCCACGTAACCTAAAAACAGGGGTAAAATAGACTTTTTACGCATCCTAAAACATGTACGCGCAGCATGCACCACTCACGACATGCCCCACAAGGGACTGTCCCCGTCACTCGTCATGTAACAATATTATATTATAGCTCTCTATTTGAATAATGCAACGCCGGAAAGTCTACGATTCTGCTTGCAATTCATTTACCATTTTGCCCATCCATAGTTAGTTCACCCCGAGTGGTACTCCTTGCCTAACAAATTTTCAACCTCCAATTCTTGCATGACGTGTTTTGGGGAATTTTTACATTCCATCTACATCAATAGGGTTTAGTTTGTTTGAATAAATAGGAAATCTTGAATTGGATTGCCTAAAACAGAAAAGATAGTCAAAATGTTGGTAATATTAGTTTTATTTCTTAACTTGCTAAGATCATGGGTGTCATTCTCTTAGATTTTCTTTGTTAAATTTCCATGTAGACTTTAGGTTTATGCATGCAAATGCATGAACACATCCTATAGGATTCTACAATGTAATACAATGATGTAGTTTGACGTCTTACTCAAACAAAAAAAAACATGATATTGCTACCAAAACTTGAACTAGGGTTACAAAATTAAGACTACTACCTAATTCTTGTTGCTAAATACTATTTTTTTGCCAAAACGTCATCTATTTTTAGTGAGTTTTATGCTTATGGCCTTGAAGATTAAAATCCGTTTCGCCCCATTAATATTTCGTAACAATTGTAAATAACTTTTTTCGCTAAAACGGCATCTAGTAAGTAAGTATTGAACTTATCGTCTTGAAGATTCAAGTTCGATTCGCCATATTAACATTCCGTAATTATTTTAAATGACTTTTAGCTAAAACGACATCTATTTAGTGAGTATTGAACTCATACATAGTATTGAGATCCAAATTCGATTCAATTCACCGCTGCCAAAAATTTGATAACCCGATTCAATATTTACTTGAATCCCAAATACCAATATTTTTTTTTTATGCAAATGCCCTAGGGTTTATGCTGAGCCCAATCACCGGAGTCAGCTTATACCTCGTTTAGACAAACCAATGGTCGAAACTTTTTGAAAGTGCTCTGTTGGATGGGCAGCTTATGGACGATTTAGTAATTTACCTCTCTCTCTCTCTCTCTCTAGCTGGTTGGTTCTTGCAGGCCATTCCTTCGATGTTACCAGGTGTGCTTCCGTTTTAAGCATTTCAGGCCCCTGAAATCAGAAAAATCCCAAAGATCGACCTGAAAAGAAAAGATTTTTCATGGTCTGGTCCGTTGTTCACCTATGGAATTCGAAACCCTAACCATCGCTTCTCCTAAGCGGCAGCTCGCCATGTGCTCTCTCAGGTAACTCTATACACTCGCCTATCTACTCATACCTCTCATTTCTCGCGCTTTCGCTTCCAAACAGATATTTTCCGCGCTAAAGTTTATATTTTTTACTTCGTTTTCGCTGTCGTACGCGTTTGGCGACGATCGGTCTTTTTTTTATACTCATTTTGCCCCTTTTTCTTTGTTTGGAACCTTTGATTGTTTCTTCGTTTCTGATTTTTTACGCTCTTCTCTCGATTTGGTTGCCTTTTTTTAGTTCTCGTTTGTTTCTATGAAAACTGTATAGTCAAGCGCGTGTTTGGCAATTTTACGGCGGTGATCTCTCTAGTGTGTTTAAACTCTCTGTTTGGAATCGATTTCGTGTATTTTTGGTAGATTGGGCCAATTTACGCTATATTTTTCATAACTTCATTTTAGGACTAAAAATAATTAGTACGACAATTACTTCCGAACTTGTAGGAGTGGATGCATTAATACGGTGCTAATTTAAAGCACGGTGATTTTGTTAATTTGATGAGTGTTTTGTTAATGTGTAACAGAAAATAGTAAATTGTTGCATGAATATGGTTGGTTGTTTAATGCTTAAAGCATTCAATAAGTTGTTATATGATGCTTCGGCAATGCAGGACCTACACTTTATTAGCTGTTATTTTTTTTATTTTTACTTCTTGACATTTTTTTAACTCTGGTTAAAATTTGCTCTGAAGGGTGCATTTTATTTTTCCAGGAGGAAGTATCACCCAAGCTGTATATCACTTTTATGTCTTTAAGTGGCAGAGAACAGAACATTAGAGCCTTTCCTCTTAGCAATTTTTTTACTTGGTTGCTTTGAAAATAGAAGAAGTCAAAATAGTTTTCGTTGGGATCCATGAGCAATTTACTCTTGGTTTACTGGTAGCCAAAATGCAGTTAGTCTTCACACTTCAGATTATAGTCTTCTCATCCTTGGTTGTCTTGTTCAAGTCATAATATTTTTTCTTTCTGAAGCATTTTTGATTGTCTATTGTGCTGGTGGCTATATCAGATATGGATATTTAATATTTTAATTGATATATTTGTTTGGCACCAGGTCCTACAGTACCACCAATTCTTACAATTAACATCATTTGCTTGGTGGTTTGTTCAGGGGATTATTTTTCACTGCCAAGATAGTTCATTTCATTATGGTTCTTTTATGTACCTTCTTTTGGCTCACTGCATGTGTGCCTTGCTCCCTCAATGGAATGAAAAGCTCGGCTGAATATGATGCATGTGCTCCCTCATCTTTTTTGCAAGATGTTATCACCGGTGGTACTAGTACAGGCTATGTTCCGGGAAGTCCAATGACGCCTGCCAGTGTTGACTGCTTCCATTCGACAATGCCAGGTTTTCTGTATAGAAACTGTAAGTTTAAAGCAGCTGCTTCAGAAATTGATGGTAGTAACAATACTGGTCCATTATCTTTGGGATCAACTCATAGTAGTGGATGGGCGAGTAACATAGGTTGGTCAACCAATAATGGGGCATTTGCGGGGTCAAATGGCAAAACTATTTCTTGCTCTCTAAGTTCAAAAAAGGATCTCCATGGTCGATCATTTGCACAAAATGATGGAGTTGATCGACATGAGCTTTCTACATTTGAGGGACCTTTGCAAAATCCAAAGAGCATGACTAGGCTTAGGAAGGATTCTGAGCTTACCAACACAGATATTCATGTCTCTTTACCCAGTGTGGACATAAGCCCTCCTTTACTGGACTGGGGGGAAAAAAATTTATATAATCCTTCTGTAGCATTTTTGACAGTGAAAAATATCCACAATGACAGCATTTTACATATTTATGAACCATTCAGTACCAACATACAATTTTATCCTTGCAATTTTAGTGAGGCTATCTTAGAGCCTGGTGAAGTAGCTTCAATATGTTTTGTCTTTTTACCTAGATTTCTGGGCTTGTCCTCAAGTCATCTGATTCTGCAGACTAGCAGTGGTGGTTTTCTGGTCCTTGCTAAAGGCTTTGCAATTAAGTCACCTTACGAGCTTCAGCCTTTATTAAGCATCGATGTCCTTCCTGATGGGAGATTGAGAAAGAACTTGACTTTATTCAATCCTTTCAATGAAACCCTATTTGTGAAGGAAGTCAATTCTAGGTTATCAGTTTATTTGGGGAATACTTCTCAGCTCACCGAGACAACGTGTATTATAGATAAAATTCAGGAATCCAACGAGCTTTTGCTGGGTATTAGAGATTGGCTGGTTTTGAAGAAAGGTCAGGGTCGTTTTCCATTGATGGCTATAAGACCTCATGAAAACTGGGAGATTGGCGCTCACAGAAGTGGAATTGTCTTAGAGGTAGACCTCTCATATGAATCAGAAGGGAGGATTGTTGGCGCTATTTGTGTGAAGTTGCAAAGGTCTTCACAGGATAAGTCAGATACTGTTATGGTTCCTATTGAGGTTAACCTAAATGGCAAAGTGCCCAACGATGATATTGAAGATTCTCTTTCAGTTTATCTCGAGGCTTTCGTGCCATGTGAGTTGACTGGAACTGTTGTTGCCATCTCTCTGAAAAATAGTGGCCCCCATATGTTGAGTGTTCTCAAGATTAGTGGTATTGCAACTCCAAAAGATTTCTGGATCAAGTACGTGGAGGGTTTGCTTCTTTTCCCTGGCACTGCTACACAAGCTGCTGTCATTAATTGTACACAGTTCACTGTAGATTTACTTGAGCGCCCTCTTGAATTTTCAAAGACAGATATGAATTGTAAGTTACTTATACTGACAAATGATTCAAGTAGTTCCCAGACTGGAATACCTTGCCAGGACATAATCTATATCTGTTCAAGGCATCAAAATGATTCAACAGTTGGGCACAGATATCTGTCTAGGGAGGTTGGTCCTGGAAACACGAGGACGTCTTTAGAGAACAGCTTACTGGTACCATCATCGATAAAGGTATTGAACTTTAGTTCCTAGTTGTGTAGCTATGTGTTTTAATTGATTTTTGATGCTTGCATTGGCTTTGTGTCAAATATTCTAATTGTTCTATTTATGCATCACTTGTTAAGATTGACTATATGTTAGGGAAGACTATTAGATGTAATATAGTGACTTAAATATTACGTTACATTCACGATTCGTAATCTTTTAAGTCTCTTAGCTCAAATTTACTTTTAGTGGATCTATGAAAAGCTATTGTGAAAGATTACGTAAGCCGAGCAATTCAAAATATGAGAATTAGCTGAAATGCAAAAGTTAGTCCCTAAATTTCAACTGATTTTTCATTGAAAATAAATCAACCATGGCAGATGGCTGGTTGAATCATTATACCTTTTGAATTTTGATCATGTTTTCAATGGTATCATATTATTTATTACCTGATTGCTTTAATTTTAAAGATGGCATATACCCCACTTTCCTCTCTCTCTTCGTCATAGAAAAAATTAACACCAAACTCTTTTAATGTACCTTTTCTTCATGGTTCGTTCTTTTAAGCTCGTTACCAGGATTCAACTGACTTTTGGTGAAATTTCTAAATAATAAGCATCTCTTCTCTATTATGTATTAGCCATGCATGCGTGAATGTGTTTTTTTTGTTGTTGTTGTGGTGGGGTGGGGGGTGGGTGGGTGGGTTGGGGGTGGTGGTTCACTCACGACCGAAGAAAGAGGGCATGTGAGCACACAATGCACTTTTTCTTTGAAAGTGGGTGTAGATAAAGCATGCTATTCTTCATTTTTCTTAATTATTCATATGTTATCTGTGTTCGATAATGAAGATGCTTTTGCAAACTTATGTTTGAAGGCACTGGACACTGTGGAAGGAGATGAATCGGTACTGGGAAACTGGAAATCTCAAGGAACCACAAATGGAATGTCAGTGCTTAATGATCATGAGCTACTTTTCCCAATGGTTCAGGTTGGAACTCATGACGGTAAGTGGATCAGTGTGAATAATCCTAGCCATCAGCCTGTTGTCATGCAGCTTGTTCTTAACTCAGGAGGAGAGATTGTTGATGAATGCAATGTCCCAGAAGCATCTATACAGTCCCCTTCATCTGGTGGCAGAATTCACAGTGGTTATACTGCACAGAAAAGATATGGATTCTCAATAGGGGAGAGTGCGCTAACCGAGGCCTTTGTTCATCCTTATGACAATGCATCTTTTGGGCCGATATTCTTTCACCCTTCGAATCGATGTAGGTGGAGAAGTTCAGTCCTGATAAGGAACAATCTTTCTGGTGTGGAATGGTTATCTTTGAGAGGATATGGAGGTTCAGTTTCCCTGACCCTACTTGAGGGGTCAGAGCCTGTCCAGGGCATAGAATTTAACATGAAGTTACCAACTCCTCTTAATATCTCTCCTCCAGATATCTTATTTCATGCGTCTGAGATGTCTTATGCCTGCTCACAGCCATTGACGAAAGAGCTGTTTGCCAAGAATACAGGTGACCTCCCCCTAGAGGTGAAAAGTATAAAAGTTTCAGGGACAGAGTGCTGGTTGGATGGGTTTTTGGTGCATACTTGCAAAGGTTTTTTTCTTGAACCTGGAGAGTCAGTAAAGCTTCTGATAACATACCGAACTGACTTCTCTGCAGTTTTGGTACGAAGAGATCTTGAACTTGCTCTTGCTAGTGGATATCTTGTGATACCCATGAAGGCGAGCCTCCCTGTTCATACTCTGAATCTCTGTAAGAAATCAGTATTTTGGATGCGACTGAAGAAATTCTCCGTAGCAGTTCTTATTGCTGTTTCCTTTATGTTCCTGGTATTTTGTTGCATATATCCTGAAGGGACAGTCTTCAGCTCGCAGGATTACTTATATAGGAGTGAGAATAGGTCTATCAGTTCAAAGAGGAGTGACCATAGAAACAATAAGTTTCCCGCATCTGTTTGGAGGGATTGTTTGTTCAGGTCAGGTGAGGAATACAAAATCATGAAGCAGACATCTGTTTGTAAGTATCTTTTTGGTCAAGGGGGAGTTGTTAAAGAGGGTATGTCTGCTCATTACGAGAAACCAACTTTGGAAAATCACAGGAATATCTTCTTGGAGGATGGTAAGAACAAAGCATTTCCATCTCCACAGAAGGACCCTGCAGCTCTTGAAAATTCTGTTTCAGTGCATGCTTCCCATACTGGCAACCTTATGATTAAGATTGGGAAAGAGAAAAGAAAGCGAAGGAAGAGAAAAGGCGTTGTTGGTACTGCTTTAATTGGTCAAATTGAATTTTCAAGCAGTCAAAGTGGGAACTCTACACCTTCATCCCCCTTATCGCCTGTCATATCTATGACACCTAGCTGCGCATATTCACCATCTCCTGATGTGGATCCTATTGGGACTAAGAATCAATTTACTCAAGTTATTGACCAACTCAGTGAGAAGAGTAGACTTTCTGTACCAACTGGAAAAGCAACTGTATTCAAGCAAAATATTTCTCCTAACTGTTGCAGTAACAAATCATTCACTTCAATTACAGGGAATCCTTCATCTCTTAGGGAAACTGCAAGCAAACCTGTTTTGCTGCCTTCTGCTACTTTTCCTGGTGCTAGCAGGACTGCTCCTATTATCCCATGTTCATCTCCTTTGTCTTCAAAATCTGCACTTGTTCCTTGTGCTTCTGGTCCCAAACTCCACAATCAGAAAACCATGAAAGTAGAAGAGAAGGTAAGGGATGAATATGAATATGAATATGATATCTGGGGTGACCATCTATCTAGACTCCGTCTCATGGGTGTTTCAAAGAACATAACCAACATGAGTGCCGAGGCTAGAGAAGACGACTCCTTTAGCTTCTTTGTAACAGGGCCTCAAGCCTTCTTTACAAAGCCTCAGCAAAAATATGTAAGTTGTTTCAAACAAGAGGGTTAATGAAAATTACCAAATAAGTTAAAATAATCTTCTTCTTCGTACTCTCTTTGACTTGCTCTTTCAAAATTTCCATGCGCGTGAACAAGACATGAAAATTATAGAACCATGCATGTGCATACATACAGGCATAGAAATGGGCATGATATGCGAATGCTTCCATATATCTCTCTCTGTATCTATGTTTCTGTGTGGACATGTGCATCACTGCGTCCACTCATAGCTGCAAGGTATCATGGTTAGTTATCTTCTATTTATTGCAGTTTCATTTTATCTCCTTTTCAGATTTTAGGGCAACCACCATGTTGCTGATAAAAAGAAAATTGTTTTTAGGATAAAAATAATGGAGATGTAAAACTGGAGGATGCAAGATTTTTTATAGGTCTTGACGATTGCATCAAATATTTTGATAAACAAGCCTGACCATGTTTGGTTATTTTTTGTCATCAAATTGAACAATATTTTCTGATTGAAATGAAGGAGGCTGAAAGCTCCAATCTTATTCTACCTTTAACTAAAATCTCGCATCTTAAAAAAGTGCTGCTTTGTTTTTGTTGTTATATAGACTGAGATAAAGTCATAAAGTTAGAGTTTGTTCCTTTCTCATGCTGAAGCACACAAACACGTTGAGATGTAAGAAAGCTTTTAAACAGATATATATAATCAATAACACTATATAAATCCATAATCACTATAAAAAATCCTAAAATAATTCATCTTTTTGATTGAGTCTACCGAATTCTTAATTTGATGTCACTTTTAATTACAGTTTAGTGAAATACGTCAGATATTAATGTTGCATATACTTGAGATTCTTTGAGTGAGACTTTGCATTTTTTGCCTTGATAGAATTGTTGAAAACTAGTGAAGATTATTGCATGTACTAAACAAGCCAGAATTTCCCCCTCACGATGATATCTGTTTGCTAACAAAGCTCGTATGCAGAATGTGCATGCCTATCAATAGAATAATGACTGATTTGCTTTTCCTGTTTTAGGTGTTCATCATATTTAGCTTGTGCAATTGTTGAACAGAGTTTTTGAATATCTGTCACTTAAATTTTTCTCACAAGTTCTTATTAAGAGATTGTAGAATGAAATCTTCAACCTCCTCTCTCTTCCTTGTGTATGAGCGTGTTGCTATTTCGCTGAGAGGGATGATTAGGTTTATGTATTTGCATGCGTGTCTGCATGCATGATAGAGAGTAAGCGAGATGGAATAATTTCAGTTGAGGATTTAGTTTTTAAAAATTTGTAACTTACCCACAAATTGAGTCCTTAATATTTTGTTTATGTATATTTCTTAGTTTCTTCATAATTATAGAGTTATGCATCATTTCTTTGTCATTTTGTGAAGCCCGTTTACTGTATTGCTACATCTGCAAGTGGTTTTTGATGATCAAGTGTGAGACTATAATCTGTCCTTATGCACTTTTAGCCTGGCTAGATTTAAAGGTCGAAATTTTTCTGTCCGCGAATCTTTATTCTTTTGGTTCATTGTTCTCCAGTGTCGTGTAAGTTATGTCCAAGAGTAAGTATTGACTTCGTCAGATGGTTGGCACCACAAGTTAATTTTTGAGAAAAGGGGAAGAAAGTGTGTCAATTACATGGATGCTCTTAAGGTCATCTATGAACTCCATGCCCTATAGTTAACTAGGTATTTATGTATAGCAGGCTTGAAGATGTAGGAAGGTCGTCTTAGCATAGAGGCCTGAAGATTTTATTTTATTCCAAGAAATATACAACACAGTTTTCTGCATTTCCATGCAAGGAACAGACCCGACCTTTAACCTTGACTAGACTTGTCCTGTTTTAATTCTCTGCGGCAGTTTTGTACAAACTAATCTGACAGAATGGTATTTTCCCACGTCTTGATCAGTTGTAGCAGAATGTCTTTGGCTGGCATGCAATGGTAGATAATTAATATTGAGGATGTTAAGAATGTGGAACTTTCATATTATACTTGCAACCTACTTCACAGTAATAGACAGTTACTGAAAGTTAACAGGTACTCGTGAGGATACGTACACGGGATACAGAAGATGGGTTTTTCACTCCATGAAGGAGTGACTGATGTTGTTGAGATGGAACAGTGCTCGTGGTTGTGTTCTGTCCGAGCCAGCACTCGATTAAGATGGGTACAGTTTGATTGTGAATGATCATTCATTCGCTCAATGCGAATCTGGGGGACCAACCATTTTATTCATTTCCCTTTCCTTCTCGGTAAGAGGCCTGGCTTACTAGTTGAAGTTTTTAGCACCAAAATAATAGCCAACCCTGTGTTTTTCCTGGGCTCAATTCGTGTTTATGCACATTATTTTCCTTCTATAAAACTGCTGACATAGATTTGATGCTGTTTAATATCTGTCAATCTTGGTTTTGGTGTATGGGGATCCATTACAAAATTAAAAGTGGTCCAGTTCCTGGCATGTATTGGACCACAGCTACAGCAAATTGAGATTGGGACTTGTCGTTGCCTTTGGAGGGAGTCCTTTGGGTCCGGGTCCGGGTCCTCTAGGCAAGTTAAAAGAGGTGCAAGGAGCTATCGATTGACGTACAAAACATGGACTGTAAAGTTTTCTTCTAGTTTCACAAAATATTTCACACAACCTATAATTTGTGCTGAAACCGAATGCCCATCTGGACGGCTGTTGCTGGGTTCATGATGTCATCATCTGCACAATGTTTGTTTGTTTGTTATGATGGATGGTCTTGGACAATGCAGAAGAGTCACCTGGAACTTGTGAGACCAGAGATCTGGCAGAAACCATATGGCTTTTGTGCATAACATACTATTCACCAGAGCTGCAAGTACTGTCCCCAAAAACATTTGTTGCTCAAAACAATTGGTTCCACCTTCCTTCCACGTATTTAAGGATCAAAATCTGTGTGTCCTAAACCTCGTAGAAATTTACCAGAAAATAAAGTTTGTATTTTATTTTATTTATTAATTTTTTGATAGTGAGTGGGGAAGAAGGGTTGTTTCTTTTGGCATGTGAATTTTGCATGCTTTTATGGATCCTGACTCGAATACTTATTCGGTGTTTCCACTTTTTCTTTTCTTTTCTTTTGTTTTTGGCTTTTGGTCTCACGCCCTCACAATCCAGTGCGCCCTAACTTCTATGGTGCATCACTGCACTACTTTCATTTCATTATTGGGACCACCACACAGATCAAAGATCATTGAAAATCTCTTTTGGGTCTATGAAAATCTCCTCTCATTCCACTACTGCAAAACCAGACTAATTAACCCAAAATCATGCTATAACAAGGTACAGATCTACTGAGGATTATCTCCCTAAAGATCTAATTATATAATCCAGCCAATCCATTAACTCAAAGGAAACAAAATAGAAAGAATTATTTTAAAGCTGTAATCTTTTTCATGATCTAGTTGTGGAGAAAACCCAGGTGTACTAGTTGCAGGATATGCTGAAGTCGTATTTATCTTTCAATCTTGTCTGTTAACTGTGATCCATCTAATGCTGTCGTTTCCAATTTTTGTTGAGGCACGCATTTAATCCTATTTATGGCTATATTGATACTATATGATTGAGGAAGTAAAAGGCACAAGCAATGTCATTCAATATACAAAAATAAAGGAGAAAAAAGAAGAAGAAAAGAGACTTAAATGATTTCAGCGGCATGACGCATGGCTTGCATTTCATTATTACAACTCAGCCTCCAACAATTCAACTTAAGAGAAAGAATGGATGTCTTCCACCCACTTGCATACATTTCTCTGCCAGGCATTTTCACAAACACTTGCATACATTTCTCTGCCAGGCATGTGGAGATTTAATAGTACTTTGATTAAGTACCCTATAGGCCATCCTTTGATGTCCTACTGTTCTCCTTTTGGTTTTGGAATATATATTGTGGTTTATGAAAAAAAAAAGGTACTTTGATTAAGATAATGATTTACACAAAACAAAAACGTTTGTTACAAAAAGGTCTTTGCTAATGATGTTTTACGAGTCGTTATTATAAAGGCAGAAAATGTATGTATAGTATAGATTTGGTTGAGTCCACGTGTGTGTTCATAAAGAAATGCATGCGATCACGTGCTTTGGCTAAATATTACTCTCTCCGTCTCATTTTAACTGTTCTCTTCACTTTTTTACATAGTTTAAGAAAATATTTAATTCTCTTTCAATTTGACGTTTATATCCCTATTTATAATGACAAATACTTTGACACTATAATTAATTCGTAGATTATTGAGTTTTTCAAGTTAAGGGTAAATAAGGAAAAATTGAGAAAAAATAGCTTTCATTAATTAAAATGGACATGTATTTTGGGACATCCAAAAAAAAATAAGTGATAATTAAAATGGGACGGAGGGAGTATATGCAAAACCATAATCAAATCCTTTCACCTAATCTTGTTTCTTGATTATTAACTATGTTTGCATTGGGAATGCCTCAAAGTCCACCGGTGGACCACGCATTATTCGTGCTTAATTAATCAGGCAGTTTATTGAGTACGCTCTTGGTTGTCCAGTCAATTATTAGTCCCTGCTTAAGAACAAACTAGGCTTATTTTTATATTTATATATGTTAATTATTATTTTTTTGATAATAAGTCTATCATCTAAAGTAATTAGCAAACAAATTCTTGTAATGTAACCACCTCCACTAACATCACTAACAATATACAAACATGTGGCAATATGATTGGTCATTCTACTGTGTAGGAAGTTAGAAGTCTTATGTTCGAATCTCAATTGCTATTAATTTGAGTAAGATTTATCACTATTATAACGAGAGTTGTAAAAGAGAGGTGGAGAGAGGGTTATCTCTCTTTTGTATAGTCCACAAACCTATTGAGTTTCTGTTGGGTATTCCCCTCCTTAGTATAAAAAAAAATCACTAAAAATATATAAGGAAATTTATTTAAAGACATGCGATTATTTTTTTTGATTAAATTTATTGTATGGTTTTTTTAATGAAAATCAATCGTTATCTAATATCAAGTCCACATCCAAGACATATTAATTATAAAGCAGTGATAAAGAGCGAGGATGGTGATATGATGAAAGATGGAAAGGTCACGTTAGATTATGATGATGAGAACGCAAACAAACAATACATTATATACATGTACAGTGGGCACACTTAAATCTCTATTCTCTTGCCAGCTTTGCATTACCATTACCATTACCAAGAGGCCAAGAAGAAGACGAAGTACAATAAGACTGTAAAAGTGAGTCTGTGCGTCTATGTCTACGCTGTTTATCAATTCACAAGTTCCATTTGTATCTCTATAATCTAAAATTTGAGTTTTCAGTACAGTCTGTGAATTGAAGTCCAATCCTCGTCGTTTTCTTACTTCTTGTTCTCCTCTGTTCGAGATTCTGCCATTATTTTATGTTTTTTTGTTTTTACATGGTTTATTTAATAAACAAAACGAAACCAAGTGAAGTGAACCAAATATTTAGTGGGTTCTCCTTAGTTTCATGTTTCCCGCTCTCTGTGAATTCCTACGATCGTCATTTCACCATCGGAAACGAATTCGGGTCAGTTTGTTTTGTTTTGTTTTGTTCGCGCCTTTCTTACTGTACAGATACTCCCAGTTTTCTATGTTGTTTTTTTCTTTTATGGAAATAACTTGTCGTCATTTTCGTCGCTTCGCAGGATAGTATTTGCATAATTGGGGCGTTGCTGCATTGTTGTTTCGTTTTCCACGAAAGCGAAATTGCAGATGAATACCAGGGTCCGCACTGCTCTTCAGGCCATGAAAACTCCTTTAAATCATGAGAGTAAAGTAACTTACTTCACTCTCTTTGCGTCTTTATCTTTTGGGTTTCTTCCGATTTTGTTTTTTTTCTTCTTCTTTCTTATCTACGAGAATTTGGAGATGGGTTTTTCTATTTTTTATTGGGAATTAAGCCATTAATGCTATTTAATGGGAATCGAAAAAGAGATTTCAAATTGATTTGGAAGTGAAGCAGCTTAGTCTGACAAATGCTTCAGTGATGTCTCGGTTCTGATTTCTTGTTCTGGAGGATTTGAATATGGTCTCTTAAGATATAATTGCAGATTGTTAATCTGATTCTGTCCCTGAAAAAGTATGCACTTATAGATCTTTATCTGGATTGGGTTTCTTCATTCCCCTCAAGAAAAGAATAAATTTGCATTTTTATTTATTATAATTACCCTGCCTTCTTAAGATCATGACTGCTTTTTGTTCCTTGTAATTTACATGTTGTGTTTGATATTGAATTCTCAAAGAAGGAGAAGATGGAGATTCAAAGGAGCACAATTGTTGGGGCCCAAAAAACTGCAACTAATCGGCGTCGATTAAACAGGGAAAGGAAATTGGCTTTGCTACAAGATGTACTCACATTTTTCATCTGTATACCATATAATTCTGCATATTTTGTTCTTATAACTTGATTGCCATGCTTTCACATTCCCAGGTTGACAAGCTAAAGAAGAAGCTCAGACATGAAGAAAATGTCCACAGAGCACTAGAGAGAGCTTTTACCAGGCCTTTGGGATCTCTACCTCGTCTACCTCCTTACCTCCCTCCATATGTCAGTATGATTGACACTTCTGTTCTTGATGTATATCTGTGTGTACATTTAAGTCCGTTAAAGAGTAATGTTGATAGTAATTTGGTTTGTTCTAGACATTAGAGCTGCTTGCTGAAGTAGCTGTTTTAGAAGAGGAGGTTGTTAAACTTGAAGAGCAAGTTGTAAATTTTCGGCAAGGGCTCTACCAAGAAGCTGTCTACAATTCCTCCAAGAGGAATGCGGAGAATTTGAGTGATGCAATTGACCAGTCCCCAGTTAGAACTTCCAAACACGCACGATCAAGATCAATGTCGCAAACTGAGGTCAGTTCAGCAACATTCACACCAAGGCCTCAACCATCTCTTGGCAGAAGTACTTCAAGCAGAAAGTTATTTGCCTCAGATACCAGTACCACCATATCTGATCGAACTGGGATTAATAGGCCGTCAAATGGTAAACAAGTTTCTGGGAGACCCAATTCATCTGCATCTCTTACGGAAGATGGACGTGGAAAGGAGAACCAATCATTTTCCAATTCGGTGAAGGATAAGCAATCTCCTGAGAAAAAAGCCGCAAAAGTTGTTACACCTGTGAAGAGAATTCAGAATAAGAATGGATTGGCTGAGAAATGCGCTGATCCTTCAAAATTGCAGGTTCTTCCGTTCTTACTTAATAACATTGTTAGTTGTGGATTACTATTTAATTTGTGGATATGCACTTTTAATATACTCAGTGATTTTATTTGAATGTTCAGCTAGAATGCAGAATAGTAGACCAGGAAAGAGCGCAAGAGAGCTATGCTTCGCGTTCAAATGATAGAGCATCAGAAGATCACATCCAGCCGAACAAGTTATCTGAAGATATTGTCAAGTGCTTGGCCAGCGTTTTTCTGAGACTTGGTACGTTCAAGGGCAAAGCAATAGAATCAGGGTTTTCCCCCTCTCAGTCTTCTCAGGAGAATGAAAAGGAAACAGAATTTTGGGATCCTTACGGTGTCCATAAAGAATGCAAAAAGAGATATATTGGTCAATATATGCATATCTTTGCTGTTGAAGCTAGTTCCATAGATGTCAACCGAAAGACAAATGCTTTGTTTCTGATCCAGAGACTAAAGTAAGTTGGTTGCTTATGGTTTCTCACTCGTGTTATTGGGGGTGCTTATACCTGTTTGTCTTGTCTTTATATAATTTCCAGGTTCTTACTTGGGAAGCTTTCCTCTGTCAACTTAGAGGGCCTTGGCCATCAGAAGAAACTTGCTTTCTGGATAAATGTCTACAATTCCTGCATGATGAACGTAAGATGCATCTCTGGCCTGGCTGGGTATAAGAAGTTCTATGTGTTGAAATAAATATGAAGAATGCTCACTCGTAAAGAAAATATTTTATTGTGAGGTCTTGGAATGCTCTTTTTGTATGATTCACTGCTTTTTTGTAGCTTAGAAGTTGTTCAATTCCCTTGGTCATTTTACTGTGTAAAAACACATGAGCAACAGACTTACATTTCTGAATTATCATGATGTTAGGCAATTTTGGAGCATGGGGTACCTGAGACTCCTGAAATGGTGGTAACTTTGATGCAGAAGGTACAAAATATTCTCAATTGATGAACTTTATGCTTGCTCTTCCTGTTAATCTGTACACTTAATTTTAGAAGTTAAACGGTGAGTTCAAATTTTAGACTTCTGGACGCATCCATGAGCCGGTACTGTTTGCAGTAAGATTTCATAGACACCAATTCTCACACACAGACTACTTAACATGTACGAGCTGGCTTGACAATTATCAAGAATAAATATTCCATTTTTTATGGCGTCAGTAAATGGATTCTACATTCATTTGACTAACTTTGATTACATCGTCCTGAAGGCAACAATGCTTGTGGGTGGACACTTATTGAATGCAATTACCATCGAGCATTTCATCTTGAGATTGCCTTATCACGTGAAATTTGTGAGTTGCTTTCATCTTAACGGCACGTTTATCAAGTAGATACAGTTTTTCTTCCATGATTCTTTTGTTTATAGAACCTGCTCCATTCTTCTAATGATAGACATGTTCCAAAGCTGCAAAAAATGACGAGTTGAAAGCGCGTAACATGTTTGGATTGGAGTTTTCGGAACCATTGGTTAGATTTGCACTTTCATGTGGAAGCTGGTCATCTCCTGCAGTAAGTCCGTTCTTATCAAATATCAATGCAGTTCCACAAAAGCTAATTTGACTACTAAGAAGCTTTTTTCGACAATCCATTTCCATTTCCCAGTATCAAGATTAGCTTTTATGATCAATTGACAATTTCCTATGCACTGAGACCAAAAGTTAATGTTGTGAAATCTGTAGGTGAGGGTGTACACAGCCTCCCAAGTCGAAAATGAGTTGGAAGCGGCGAAGAGAGACTATTTACAGGCAGCAGTTGGCATCTCAAGGTCAAATAAGCTGATAATCCCTAAGCTGCTGGATTGGTACTTACTAGACTTTGCAAAGGACTTGGATTCATTGCTTGATTGGGTCTGCGTGCAGCTACCTGATGAACTCAGAAATGAAGCACTCAAGTGCCTTGAAAGTAGGGGAAGAGAACCTCTCACTCACTTGGTGCAAGTAATGCCATATGATTTTAGTTTCAGGATGCTTTTACACCGCTGAACAGTTGTCCCTTGATACATTGTTCCATCCCTAGTAGTGGAGTTGTGAGTCTATAGATACAATAGAAGTAGATATAAAATGCTGGTCGTTGTATACAATTGTGGGTGAATACTGATGCTGAATACTGAACGGTTTTTTGTTCCAATTATTTGATTAAAACTAGTTGAGAGTCCGTAAGATGCAGGAGATGGACTTTTACAAATAGAAATTCTAAAAGATAATGAGAAAAAAGTTAATTATTTTATATAGCTCTGAATAGATAATTTAAGTACTAATTATGTCTTATATATACATTAGAAAATAAATATATTATAATTAGTATTAGAATATTATCATGGCACTAAGTAAACACCTTTTATTTTAAATTTTTTGTTATTAATAGTATGATTTATTTTTTTATCATATTTAAAACAATATTTTGTTACTATAATATTATATTATTTTATTTAAAGTGAGAATTATAATCGAAATTCTCTCTTATTTCTACTTATGTACCGAGTAACCGAGAGACCTTTGAATCCACACAAAATAATGACAAAAATATTAAATATTGGGCTATCCCTAAAATTTCCGCATTGGTAAAAAGTAACGTCATCCTGACATATGAAATTGGCAAATAAGGCCAACTAAGAAAAATACATTCGACTCCAGCCAAGCTTATGCATCTGTGCGGGGTGGAATGGAACACCTTGGATAGCCGCATTTCTTCCATATATAAATCAAGAGGCGGATTGAGTTTGATGGATCCACCCATATCGTCCATCAGAGCCACACAATCACACACAAAAAGAGCCTTCTTAATATTTGGCAAATCACGCACGCAAGAAATTTAAATGTCGGTTCATATGAGTGTTCAATAACTTGATCACAATCACCGAGCTTTACAGGCAACAAAATTCTCTCGATTACACCCAACAATGATAACATCTACTACTGAAAGCCATCAATGCTTTAATTAATTCCAGAACATCCATGTTTTGATTCAAACCCAATGGACTGCGAGGCTATGACAATATACTGGAAACGAAACCGTGAACCAGAAACAGGATTTAGCAGACCTTCATGCAGCAAAACAAGGGCATAAATATTAACGTCAAACAATACAAACGAACATGAGAAGAAAAATAAACCGGAAAAGGACAAAATGAAAAAAAATAATTACACTATATTACCTGATAGAGTACAACATTCTTCGAGGGAATACAATATTGAGGCTTCATCGGGGGTAATAGGAAAGCAGTAAGTTATGCCAGCAAATAAGTCCAGGCCTAGACCTCAGCCAAATGGTGAAGAAACAGGCCCTGCAAGCGCATCTGATCTTTTAATGCTTCCCATACCACAAATGATGCATCCAGGAGTTGATAGGGCAGAAAATTTAGCCCCACAGAGATCGCAAACATCGTATCCAATTGTTGACAGACGGCTAAGTGTGGCCGCACAAAACTGGGAGGGATCTTCCAGCGGATCAATGGACTTATTGGACACGCCCCTCTGAGCGCACATGTCAATCAGGCTTCTCAATTCATCCTGTTTACTCGAAGGTGCCTTGGACAAAAGGATCTCAAGCATCTGCTTGGCATAAGCATAATTCTGCACCTCCATGTTTCTCTTAATGGCAGTACGAATGCAGTTTATTCGATGCTTTGCCTGAAGAGGCAAAGAACTCAAATGTCGTGAGAGTCTTGCCATCTCATCTTTTGCACTGATAGCATTGGCGCCTTGGACTCTCTGCAGCCGAAGAATTTCCTGCAGCATAATCCCACCAAGTTGTGATCTAAAAAATAGTGTTACGACAATTAAGGGAGTGCCGAAATACTACAAACTCCAAGGTTTAATGCATAATTCAAAAGGCACAACAATCAAGGAACAAAACCATCAAGTTACCTGAAGCAAACAAAGCCACCGATATATATTATAACTTGCGAATTAGGTTGATTATTCACATCTCAGGATCAAGCTGTGCATTAAATGGACTACAAGTTAAAGATTATAAGTTACACGTATCAAGCCCACTGCACGAGGGGTGTCCACACAGATCAAGCCCGCTGTACTAGGGTGTCCACCACTCCACCACAAGCTACAGGTTAAATGGAGCTTTCACAAACACATTATTGGCTTATTATTTCAGTTTTAAAGGGTATTCTCAAGGCCACGACAATGTCAGGTTATGTCAGATAGTCACAATCACCCTTTGAAACAAGTTCTGACTCATGCATCAGGTTCAAGTTGAGCTGATATTTGGGGAACTGAAAAAGATCATCCAAAGCCATAAAATAGATGATTTCAAGCAGTCTACCAGGTTTAGTTCATCAATGTTACAGTTAAATGAAGATAGGTTGCGGAGCATCTGGGCAAAATTGAAAATATATGAAGCACACAGCCAGCGAATTTGCTCTTACCGGGTTCATGCTCAACTAGTTTTGGACCTTTTGGTCAAATGAGTTGATCTAAACCCATAAATTTCAGGCAAGTTCACGTTTCTGGTTTGGTTTTGCTTAGTTTTACCTCGTACAATTCATGTATGGAGACCTAGCTAGCATTGTAAGGCAAGCATAAAAGAAATTCATCACAAAGAACTGATGGCAGCTTCTCTAAACCAGTTTGCACATGCATCGATGGAAAGATAGCAACACAAACCATTTTTTAAAGATGATCGTAAGTCCAATCTTAACACTCCCAAATATGGGTCAAGCAGGTCAACATTGAAGCCAAAATAGGAAAAACACATTTATGAGCAGCAGCACAGTGTCACACTTTTAATATGTTTTACACCAATGGTGGTCGTCTTTTATGTTCCAATAACCCCTGCACCTCTAGTATCATAATTTATAAAAGACCACCAAAAGCTACTTGGTTGAAACTCTGAACAGTTGAATCTACTCAATTTCTAGCTAGAGAACCCAGGATTTAATGTCTAGGAACACCAGTTACCAGATATTTTCTAGAGGGTATAAAGCCAAAGCATATTAAAATCTGAAGCAACAAGGATGAACAAAGTAAAGGTCCACAACTGACGCGCTAAAGCCTTGAGCAGTCAGAGGTGGTTATGTTCTGGATTTCAACAGTATGTCCGTACCTGAAGAAGAGTAACTGCTATCTTGTATTGAGCACATATAGTTGCTTGAGCTTTGATATCGGCGCCACGAGACTGATCCTTAGCCAGTGCAAGAAAAGCTTCATCAAAACAGGATAATGCATCGGGAAGTTGGTTCTGCTCAAGGTGAGCTACCCCGGTCTTGAAACATACTGAAGCATTAGCCCCTCGGGGAACCTGTCATTCAGACATTGACCAAAAGAAAAGGATAAACAGAAATTAGTGAACATCTTACTCATTCAAAACAGATAAATAGAGCATCCAAGCAAATTATTGCTACAATGTCAATTTACGCTAGTAAAGTCTCAAGCCCTCAAAGATTCTCAGTAGTAGCCCTATTAGCAGAACAGAAAACCACCCCTTGTGTCATACGTCTGCAAACACCACCCCCACCCCCAATTCTTTTGCACCCTGTGTTACTCTCGCTCTATTTTTTCCCCACAAGCAAAAAAATAAAAATAAAAAATTACATGATTATGATAAACTCAACCAAAGAATAATGGTGTAAAACATCATACAGTAAACAACCCGACAGGATAATCATCAATAAACTGGAACCAGAAAATATTGGGTTATTTATTTTAGAATTTTCTTGAAAATCACATAACCATCAAACACTGCAAAACAGAGACTTCAGGAATTTCAACCCCTACAATCCCAAACAGAATATATTTCATTATTGATTCTAGAGCATACATTCATGTATGTATGCTCTTCAAATAAGGACAAATAAGAGGCTTAACTACTGGCTTATTTTCAATTAACAATTCTCATTTCTCACTCGTCATAAAGAAAATAAAAGGAAACAACACAGTGCACAAGCTTCCTCTGTGGTTGCAGATGCATACAACCTTACAAGTCGCAGGGTAGAGAGGCTATTTTAGTAATATGAAAGTATGAACTTAATGATGCCTAGGTTGTAATGAAGCAAATTTACCATTTCAACAAATTTATCCTTCCATGTGCATAAGGAATAAGAAAGATAAAATTAGTTGAACACAAAAAAATTGTCATCCAGAAGCGCACACACTTTGATAACTCTAAGAAAATTCATAAGAGACTAGTTATTTTTAAAATAAAAAGTACGGTTCATGCACCTGTCCAGGACGCACAGAGGCCGGTGGTGAAGTAGGATGAGGTTGTCCGGAATCAGAAGAATTAGGAACTCCAAGGATACTAAGGTCAAGAGGTTGGGTAGAAGGTAGAACCTGAGATACCTGGACCTGTGACTGGGACAGAACGGCTGCTTGACTAGAAGATTGTGGCGGAATACCTCCATCTGGAAGTCCAATTGATTCAAGTGGAACACCAGGTTGTTCAGTTCCCTGAGTGGGTCGTATAACACCAACAGGATGAGTAATAGCCATTGGTGGTGCATTCCCAGATGTAGGCCCCATTTTTCCACCTTCGAATCCTCTAGCAGTTTGATCCATTTTTGCAAGATAAGTTCCAGGAGGCGGCAGTGCGGCGGCCATCTGGAGGGACGGGATTGTGTTCTGAAAAAAGTCCTCTGGGATTGGCCTGGCAGTACCTCCCACACCTGGTACGGCAGAACCTGGTTGTGACACTGGCTCTGGCTGTGATCCTGGTGCGGGTTTAGTCAATGAGTCAAAACCAAACAGATCTGGGGCAGAAACTGAGGTAGTACTCACAGCTCCTGCGATAGCAGAAGGTTGGGGTAAAAGCATGCCAAGGTCCTGGGATCCAGTTAAGGACTTGGTCCTGGTCATTGGTGGACCCAAACCCTCTCCAAGCTTAAACTGTTTCGTAGCTTCTTTGATCTTATTGACATCCACTGTAGTCGATGCAATTGGCTTGTCTCGTATTCTTATTTGTAATTTTTTAGTTTTTGATACATCCTCTTCATCACTGCTGCTGCCGTCAGCAGCAGCACCATACATTGTTTTCTTGAATTCCTCTTCAGCTTTAGCCTGTTCATCAGCCGCAGATGAACCTGCATACTGTTTGCTAAGAGTTTCCAGACCCATCAAAGAATCAACCTTGGAACTACCATTGGGCCCACCTCTGGATGTATTAGACATAGACTTAACCAAAGTAGAGGGAACTCCATTTGCCTTACTGTCAGCCCCTTTAGGGATGAAAGCTTTGATCAAGCTATCTTCTCTAACTTCAACAATATTGCCTCTTCCTTTCATTACCCCCAGGCAAACACCAATATGATCTGTAATGATAGCAGCAATGGCACCATCATCAGTCTTCATATATGGCATTACCTCTGCAGCCAGCTCCCACTGAGGCATAGACTTCAAATTAGCAGGGGTCTTTATTTCCCAATTCCCACCACCCCATTCAGGACCTTTCGGAACCATACTTTCAGCAGCAAAGTTGGCGAAAATGCCTTGTGTCCATCCAGTAGAGCGAACTCTTAAAATCCTTTCACAATATCGCCTCAATTCTGAGTCAGCATCCTCTTCTTCTAGTTTCTGAGCAAGTTGCCGCATAGCACTAGGGTTAAGGTGGCAAATATATAAATCAAGCATGCTTTCATAGTCTGCAATAACTTCAAATGTTTCTTTTGCACTATCAAACTGACCATACCTACAAAGACGAAGTTGTTACGGGAAGGAACATAGAATGAAAAACTTAAAAGCCAACAATAGAAACTTATCAGCCATCTATAACACAAAATGCAATGACAATTGCATGCTTTGCAAGGAGCCAAAGATTCCAAATCTGTAAATGGAATTAATTTGCAAGCAGCCAACAGCATCTTCAAGATTCATAAGAAAGTTTAACAATAGATTCAACTAGTTACTTAAATTTATATCTAGTAGTGCCAGTTTGTGTCTGGCTCATTTAGCCACCATATGCAAGTATAAAATTAAAAGTATAAGAAAACAAGACCAAATAATAAAAATAAAGGCTAGAAAACCAAAATACAAATAAAATAAACCTTATCCCAGAGAATGGAAATCTAACATGCTTGATATATTTATGATACAGATAAAACAGTTTCCCACATTGAAAACAGTAAATGGTGAATATATTACTAAATGTAGACAAGCATGTCTATCCTATCACTTTAGGCGCTTACTTGATACAGGCATATCCCAACTGTCGAAACCGGCGGAACAAATGTGAGGTTGGTGGACATTTTGGATAATCTCTAGAATGTAAAAACTCATCCTTCAATACAGATAAGGCAGTGGAGAAACGAAGAGCTTTGATAGCATAGACACCGCGCAACACCTAACTCCAATTCGCAATACATTTAGAAACTTAAATTAGAAGTCTCAGATTATGAGAAGTAGCACATTGCTTTTACGCACCTGAGTGAACTGTGGACCTGATTGGGATAACGACACAGCAAGATCGCCACAAACAGGAGGACCACTAGCAAGAATGTCGAGCGATCTTGGAGTAATACGCAAGCTATCAAACCTTCAGGACGATAAAACAATGATGTCAAAATGTCACTTTATTTAAGTATCCAATATCAGGCAGTAAAATGCTAATAGAAAGGTACATTTTTAGCAGGAAAATGAAAAGTTATATCCCAAACACAAAATATTCATTGATAAGAATTGAATATTAAAAAAGAAATCAGCAAACTAAAACTCGATACTGTGGAGAAGAAACCTGTTAGTTTAGAAATCAGATTTTGGTAGCTCTTTTCTTCTCAATTGAGAGAGTCCCATATTATTTAGGTTACACATTACAAGCACAGTAGTTCCTTCATGATATTACTACACTACCCTTAAGCTTAAATTCATAACACTCCCCCTCAAGTTGGAGCATAGATATCAATCATGCCCAACTTGTTACAAAGATACGCAACTCGACTCCCATACAATGGTTTAGTAAGAAGATCTCCCAATTGTTCTCCAGTCTTCACATGATTCAAGACTATTTCACCAGTTGGTATTTTTCTCCGAATAAAATGACAATCAACTTCGATATGTTTTGTACGCTCATGAAAGACGGGATTAGTTGCAATGTGAATTGCAGATCGATTATCACACCATAACTGGGAAGATTTGGAAATCGGGCACGCTAACTCTTCAAGAAGGTGTCGTAGATATGTCACTTCACTAGTGACATTAGCAAGTGCTCGATACTCCGATTCAGCACTGGATCGAGCTACAACACTCTGCTTCTTACTCTTCCAAGACACAAGATTCCCTCCAACAAACACACAAAATCCAGAAGTGGATCGTCTATCATCAGGACACCCAGCCCAATCTGCATCAGAGAACCCTTCAAGACGAACATGTCCATGATTTTTATACAACAAGCCTTTGCCAGGATGAGACTTCAGATATCGTAAAATATGGGTTACAGCATGCCAATGAGAAACCCGTGGCTCAGATAAGAATTGGCTTACCACACTGACCGGAAAAGCAATGTCTGGTCTAGTAACAACCAAGTAATTCAGTTTCCCTACCAACCGCCGATATCGCTCAGGATCAGAATAAATGTCACCATCGTCCCGGGACAACTTTGCACCAGGAACCATAGGACTATCACTCGGTTTGGCATCACTCATACCGGTATCACTCAACAAGTCAAGAACATACTTGCGTTGAGAAAGAAATATGCCTCGCTTACTTCTTGTCACCTCAACTCCCAAAAAATAACGTAGAGGTCCCAGATCCTTGGTATTAAATTTGGTTTGAAGAAAGTTTTTAAGAGAAGTGATCCCAGCACTATCACTCCCAGTAAGAACAATATCATCAACATATACCACTAGAAATATGTTTCCAGCAGTAGAATTTCTGTAAAATACCGAATGATCTTTCTCAGATTGATGAAGTCCAAACTGAACAACAACCGAACTGAACCTCCCAAACCAGGCACGGGGAGATTGCTTCAACCCATACAAGGACTTGCGTAGGCGGCAGACTTTGCCAGACTCCCCCTGAGCAACAAACCCAGGAGGTTGCTCAACATAGACCTCTTCCTGTAAGTCGCCATGCAAGAAAGCGTTCTTAACATCGAGTTGATGTAAAGGCCAACCAAAAGAGGCCGCAAGGGAGATAAGAACACGGACAGAACTGAATTTGGCAACTGGAGAGAAAGTGTCCATATAATCAACACCATAGACCTGAGCATAGCCTTTGGCTACCAAACGAGCCTTGAGGCGGGCAACGGAGCCATCAGGATTCATCTTTACCACATACACCCATTTACACCCAATCGCCTTTTTTCCCGAAGGTAAGGAGACAAGATCCCAAGTTCGATTCTGATCCAGAGCGGACATTTCTTCTCGCATGGCTTGGAGCCAGCCCGGAGAGGAAAGAGCCTCAGGGACAGACTTGGGCACAGAGACAGAATCCAATGTGGAAATGAAGGCCTGCAAAGGGGCAGAAACACCAGTATAGGCAATATGGGCAGAAAGAGGATAGTTACCACATGTCCGGCGACCCTTGCGGAGAGCAATAGGTAAGTCAGGAGGAAGATCATTTGCCGAAGTAGCTGATATAGTAGGGGCAGGTGCTGCACTAGGAAATTTATATACGGAATACGGACCGCGAGAATATACCTGTAAGGGATAGGGAGTAGTGGTGGTAACACGAATAAGATCATAACGAAACAAGGAATCAAGAGGGATAGAGACCTCATCAAGCGGAACACGGGAAGAAAAAACAGAGGACTCATGGAAGGATACATCAGCCGATACCAGATAACGCCTCAAATCAGGGGAATAACACCGGTACCCCCGTTGGGTGCGGGAGTAGCCCAAGAAGATGCAACAAAGACTCTTGGGGTCCAACTTGGTCAAATGAGGGCGAATATCGCGAACATAACAGGTACACCCGAATATCCGCAATGGAAGAGAATGGAGTACAGTGCCAGGAGTAAGAGTATGCAGAGGAATTTCCCCTTGAAGAACCGAGGAGGGCATGCGATTAATCAAATAGGCAGCAGTCAAGACAGCATCGCCCCAGAATGTTTTAGACACTTTCATATGAAACATGAGGGCACGAGCCACCTCCATTAAATGACGATTTTTCCTTTCAGCAACGCCGTTCTGTTGAGGCGTATCGGGACAAGAAGACTGATGTATGATCCCATGAGTAGAGAAGAACAACTGAAATTGCGAAGAAAAATATTCGCGGCCATTATCACTGCGCAAAATACGAATAGGAACAAAATATTGAGTATTAATCTCAGCAAAAAAGTCACAAAAAACTTTGTAAACCTCAGAACGATCACGTATAAGAAAAAGCCAAGTAACCCGACTATAGTCATCCACAAAGGTAACAAAATAACGCGAACCATTTTTAGAAATAACAGGGCAAGGCCCCCAAACATCAGAGTGAATAATATCAAAGGGAGCCGTGGCTCTTTTATTAATACGTGGTGAATACGACACACGATGGTGTTTAGCAAACTGACAGGACTCACAAAACAACTCAGAAACAGATTCAATAGACGGACACAGACGTTTTAAAGTAGATAAATTAGGATGACCAAACCGGCAGTGAAGATCTAAAGGAGACGTGGACAGTAATGCATATGACATAGAAGAATCCGTATCCAGCACATAAAGTCCGTCTGGTGTACACCGCCCCCTACCAATCGTCTTCTTCGTCAAAAGATCCTGAAAGACACAGCAAGAAGCATAGAAGGTCACTCGACAATTCAATTGTTTCGTAAGGCCACTAATAGATAGCAGGTTACATGGTAAACCGGGTAAATATAGGACAGAGGACAGGTCAAAAGATGAGGTAGGAGAAGCAGTGCCTTTACCACAAACTGGAACAGGATTACCATTAGCTACCTTCACTGGCGGATAATTAACAAGAGACGAATAATTACTGAGCATACCAGTGTCACCAGTCATATGATTGGTCGCGCCAGAATCAATAATCCAAGAATGGCGGAGAGCAGTACTCAAATAAGCTGACTGTTCAGAATTGGCAGAGGGAGGAGTGGCAGAAGGTGGCTGGTTCGCAAGTAGGCGTGAATACTCCTCTGCTGACAGAGTCACAGAACTAGCAGACGAGTCAACGGTAGTAACAGTATGAGCAGAGCCACGGATAGGTGGCTTACCATGTAATTTCCAACAGCGATTCTGAGTGTGGCCAACACCATTACAATGAAAGCAAATAAGACGACCGTCAGAAGTGCGACTAGGACGGCTACTGCCGCCACAACCACCCCCGCGACCACGAGGACCACCACCACCACGACGATCCCCAGAAGCAACCAAGATAGAGTTTTCATGGGAGGAACCAGCAGAGAAAACAGGACCAATAGAACGATTAGCTCTGGCATATGCCTCAGTCAGCGAAGTCTCTTTGCTAGAAAGAATTTGAGCACGGGCCGTCTCAAACTCGGAACGCATACCACTCAAGAAGGCAAAAATAGCTAATTGTTCTCGCTGTTTCTTCATTTGCTCAACATCAGCACTAATGGGCAACAAAGTATTCATATCAGCAAATACTCGTTTATAATGAGCAAAATAGTCCGCCAAACTCAGGTCTTTCTGTTCAGGACGAAAGAATGCTTGCGAGACATCATAGATTCTATGAATATCATCCTTCCCAGAATAGAGAAGATTTAAATACTCCCAGAGTTGTTTCACCGTATCACAATGAGACACTATATCAGATACAGAACTGTCCATGGAATTCATTATTTGCGTATACAAACGAGCATCATCACGTAACCAAATTTTTTTGAGAGTAGAATCAGTGGTAGAATCGGGTGGTTCTTCAATTAAGTGATCTTCTTTGTCCAATCCGCGAATGGAGAGGTGAACTAATTTCCTCCACTGCTGGAAATTAGACCCATCCAAACATTTGGTCACTAATTTGGTGGAGGAAGACACAATCTCAGAAACTACAGTCTTGGTGTCGGTATTGGAGGATGCCATTATCACAATGTAAGAACCAGCCGAAGAAAAAGAAATGAACACTCTGGATTTTCTAAAATAAATCACTGATTCAGAGAGGCAGCACCAACATAACTCAGAGTGGCAAACACAACAACAATTGACACTGTGATATCAGCGAATAGTAACCAAACCAGGCAGCAACCGAAACAGTCAAACATCAACACATCCCAGAAGAAAAATCATGCAGGAGAAAGCCATCATCAACACACGACAGAAGACGAACCAAGAACCTGGTTCAATGGACTTACGCTGCCTGTTCACGCGAGGCTCAAAGGGAGCACAGCCCAGCCAAAGTCAACTCACGATGAGACACCCCGATACACCACAGACAACGCCGATCAACACCTATCAACAGAAGCCAAGCCACAGAACCCAACACAGACGACGCCGAAACACAAAACCAGACCAAGATTGACGCCGATCAACCAATCAACCCAACGCCGATCGAAGTACAGCAGCAACAGAACACAATTCACCCGAGCAACAGAAGGACCAGATAACGCCGATCAACCCAACAGATGACGCCGATCAACCTAGAGACAAAGCGCGACAGAGAGAAGCGACTCTCATCAAGTCACTGGAACCAGAAAAGAAATGAAGAAGTAGGAAGCCGAAAGAAGAAGCAGGAAGATGGGTGCAGCAGATCAAACCAGAAGCAGGTAACAGCGCAGCAGCGGAGGTTCGGGCTCCGATACCATGTTAGTTTAGAAATCAGATTTTGGTAGCTCTTTTCTTCTCAATTGAGAGAGTCCCATATTATTTAGGTTACACATTACAAGCACAGTAGTTCCTTCATGATATTACTACACTACCCTTAAGCTTAAATTCATAACAAAACCAAATAATAAAAGTGAGAAAAAGAAAACCTCGATGTTATCTGGTACAATATTTCTGACAGGTCAAGCTTCTGCTCAAAATATTGTTGCATTGTGGCAAATCCAATAAGAAGAGGTTCAAGAAGCCCAATAAGACAGCTCTTGATTTCAATCCCCTTCTTCTGTCTTGGATTTATTTCAGTTGGGCTAGCGAGCAGCAAACGATCATTCAAAGCACCTACAAGAACTGCAGGAAAGAACATCCACATGTACAATAAAAGAATGGTACAGAACTGAGATAAATGACATAGAACAAGTAACAATAGCAGAAGACTTGATTGCATAAAAACTTATATTACGAGAAGGAAGAAACTTACCTGCATATGGCATGCTAATAGAGAGAATTGTTCTTACTTTCCCATCCCACCCAAGAACATTGATTGCAGTCGCAGTAGAAAAGAGAAGTGCTGGCCCAACCCATAAAAGGGATCTAAAGTTTACAGAAGTCAAGTGTTCAAACAAACTTAAATACCCCATTACACACGATTCATAGCAATTAAATGAAGCAAATGTTGAGCCAAAATAGGCACTAAATTTGTATGCATCAGGATATCAAAGGAAGCCCTTTATCGAATTTTGTGGAACTGCTTGCCAATATATCAAGATCTGCTGAAACCAGAAGCACTCTATGCGTAGTTAAAACTCCGGCAACACAGCCTTTAACGGTTTCTTGCCAATGAACCTGGAGAAGTCAAAAATATGATGATCATCAATATCTAAACTATTCCCTCAACAGCTTCACAAAATGCCCCAATTTTCTTAAAAAAAAAGGCATGCTCATCTCAGATTTTATGAAAAAATTCAGTTGCGCAAGAAATAGGTTTTTTGGAAACTGTGTGTAGCAACACAATTGATGTAACACTTTATAAAGATAGGTCATACAACAGCAGGCATAAACAATTATGTATATTGGAAACAAGTCTATTCAGTCAAACAGACCTCAATGTATTAGAAAAGAATATTCTGCTGGTATTCTAGTTGCATTGGCCTTCAGGAGTATAACAACCATTCACGGAACAAATGCATTATTACTTCTGAGGCGGGCCACCAACAATTTTAGATTTTTCTTTCAACATACTCCAAGAAAGGTTGATCCCTTAGAGTAATTAAACGTTTTACACCTAGTAAACTAGATTTATTCGACATAAGTGCCATTTTGCTGATGAGAACGGATGTTAGGGTGGGAGATAGCTTATAAATATAGACCCCAACTTCAGTACCGAAAGCAATTGTTCTTTTTGTCACCAAAGGACCATGCTCCCAAATTCGATTGAAAACTTGAAATACCCACCTGAAGAACAATCTCATTTAATTTCAACTTGATTGACTTTTTGCCTTCAGTTTTCGTTGATATATAATGACCATCTGAAGTTGAAAGGCGATATCCTTGAATCAACTTTGCCAAGCCAATAAGTTTTCCATTGCAAGCAAACATTAGGGTTGACTCTGCAACAAAAGAATATCCCAATAAGCGTATTTGGAAGGTATGAAAGCAATACTGCAGAATATGGGACTTAAGCACCTACCTAGTGGAGTAGAAAAGATACGGTCAACTTCACTTTCGAACATAAACTGCATAGGACCCCGAAAAGAACCAACAGCTGTATCTGCAGATTGGTTCTGTTCCATTTCTCCAATTTTTTCATCAGATTCTTGTGAAGTAACCCCTGGCAGAGTGTACAAACCCAGTCCAGTCTTTTCATCATCCAGTATGGCAAACTGATTTTCATTGGGACCAATAAATGCTGCATCTTGACCTACAGAAACTCAAGGTAAATATGGAAATAATACTCAGGTTCTATGACATGCAAATATGAAATATCAAAAGGTTTGAGTCCCCTCTGATGAAAAATAATAATAAATATAACTTATCAGAAAAAAGAAAAAAAAAAGGAAGAGAACATATTAGAAGGAAAAAGCAGTATATAAACATATATGATGCACAGCATACCTTTGAGTGTGTTTCCTTTACTGCTAACCAGCTCGGTGTTTTCCCGATAAAGGACAACTTCATTTGTGGAACCACTAAATTCATAAAGAACGAGAAACATGTGCTGCTTTCTACTGTAAACCAGGTGTTTTTGATGATATTCCACATTTCCAGGAATCTGAAAACGAGACAGGATTTACTAGCTCAATATTATGGAATTTTTCTCTGAATGAATTCACATAAAGCATCAATGAAATATGTGAAAAATTAATTGTACATTGCCTCATTCTATCTAAAAAAGAACATAATGAGGCAGTTCCCCAACATTTTTTGACAAGAACAAGACAATTTTCCGACATTACCGAAGTATAAAGTTTCTTGTATATAGAATCCGCTCCAGAGCAAAGATTGTATGCCATGAGGTTTATGCCATCCACATAAAAGGCCCGGACAGGGTAATGAAGTACCCGGTTCTCTTTATTGAAGAAATTCAGCTCCAAATGAAATGGCTGCCCATAAACCCAGTGGAGTCAGATGCAAACTCATGAAAAGATTATATCAAATTAGACTGTATGTTAAATAAACCTAACACCTGACAAACAGGAAGATCTTTAAGATGATGCTTAGTGTCCAAAATCGTTATCAGAGGCAGTCGAGATATTGGAGCATTTTTTGCATGGCCTTCCATGAAATGCTGGGTCACATATGTACAGAAACTAGTCAGTGACACATCAAATAAAAAAAAATGTACAAAAGGTAAAAATACCATGGGCCATGAAGTTCACCAAATTTCCCCTGGATAGGTTATATAACTGAGTATGCAAGATTCCCCAGAGGTGTACATAAATGATAAGTATATGGAATATTAATTGACTACACCAAATCCACATGAAAACACCAAGACATTATTCACATTCCTGAATTTGCGAGAGTATCATACAACGAAGAGGTAGATTTTAATTGCTACGGCCTTTTCACACATAATCTGTTAAAGACAAGTGTAAAGATGGGAACACGAGACAAAAATATCAGGCATGCAGTTTGGAATGGCCAAAGAAACAACCTGCACCTCACTGACATCCCATGCCCATGTTCTCTCTTGACTATTTCATGTATAAGGCAGTTAACGCAAGAAGAAGAAAAGAAAAGAAAAGCTAAAACACGGGGAAAAGGTAATAGGAAAAAAAATTACACTGTACAGGAAAGCCTTCCGAGCAATATCTGAAATTGTAAGGTGACTTTGCCTGCGAGAAAGACGACAAGTTGTCAACAATAGTATGCTGACAAAACCTAAAGACAAAGGCTATAAATTCATGACAAAGTATTCAAATGTAGATATCACGAATGCATGTGAGCATCAAAGTCCCATAAAAGAACAAAAACAAGGGCCCCATTTGATTCCAAATGTCCACAGGCTTACAACCCGTGTCCATGAATTACATTCAATAGCACATAAGATACTAATATATGCACATATACGTAAGATGAATCAAGAAAATAACAAATAAAAGACGAATATATTATGACACAGCCAAATAGATTCCTCAATCAGTACGCAGAAGCACAAGCACCCCCACACAAAGCATCCAAACTCAACAGCCAGTAAAAAGCATGTGTATACAAGCATGATTATCCTGAACTAACCCCTTCAGCTGCTGCTCTTGCAGTTGCTCCTGAAGTTGATGATCAGCCAGAATACCAGTTGAACCCATGGCTGAAAGCTTTTCTTTCAGAATAGATGCTGCAAATCATTGCTACCATTAGAACATCTGGTAAAAGAATTGGGAAATAGCACTACAACAAATAACCATAAGGTAAAAATGTAACAGAAAAAAAATGGTCGAGGCCAAACATAAGTGGACTGAAGGAATTTTCATCTCTCAAATAAGAACATCCCGCACGAGTTACAGCATGATAACCAACACATTCGTAAAGAAAATAAACAAAATAACACAAGATACAATTAATAATTACAAGATGCATGTAATTTAAATTTTAAAATATACCATCCACAACTAAAATGATTATAATGAAACAGATTGTTCGTGACATTCATCATAAATGCAATTAAATTTGAGCATAAGCTCATTTGGAAGGAGACCATGGCACCCAGTTTCAATCTTGAACAAATACAGAATAGATAAAATTTGTTATTAACCATGCCAGAAGGATGCTAGCTTCCATATGAAGTTGAAACATAGATCATCATACAATTTTAAGCTTTCTCTAGACAAGGGAAACCTCGTGCTTTTGTAGAGTTAACCGTGGGCATTAGAAGAGGCCCATCACTTCAAGTATCAAATCATTGTTTTTCCTTGCTATGGGGAGGCATCTTTAGTAGAAATTTACTCTTTTTTATGAAACTGGAAAACCCTGGCCCAACATGCCCTTCAGAGAACTGAGCCAGATCCAACCTGGGCCTGCCAGACCAGCGCTAGGGAGCTGTTTAAACTGGGCCTAGGCCAGGCACGTAAAACCCACAGAAAGCTTTTTGGTGTGGGAGTTGAACTTAAGACCTCCCATAATCGCAAAGAGTTACCGCACTCAACTTCACCAGGCCAACACCTCGTTGGTATCTTAAGTAGAAATTTACCTGAAGATACCCTAGCACTTTGAAGAACAGCAAAGAGTTGTTTTCTTCCTTCCCTAGTATATGCAGCCCTATTTTTCAAATTGTCACTGCCAGCCGTACTCTGTCACAGAAAAAGAATTATTAGACTTTAGATAGTTGACCATAACCAGATACAAGCAATGTTGATGGTGGCTCTTAACTGCAAACAGCAAAGCTGCTAAATTCAATTTCAGGTGAACTTCTAAGGTCCTAATTCGTGGCAAGGGATAGACTGTTTCTCCACCCTGTTGGGATAGAATCCGAGGGATATCAATTGATTCGATTGCTGTAAAATAAAAAATGTGAAAGATACAGAGTCAGCCATCACATTAAACATGAAATAACTTAATCTACCAGATACAGATTCTTCCTCTCAAAATTTCATCACTAGTATTTGGTTCTTCATAAGGTTGCAGGTTAAGTATATTTAAACATATGGAAATTTCATAACTTGGATCTGGATCAACGCTATCTACGCATGACAAGAAACAAATAGACAACCACACACACTATGCCTTCTGCCTTCACTACAAGCATGAGGTCTTCATTCCTTGCTTTGTTAACTTTTGGATGTCAAGGATAGAGCCATAGAGGATCAAAGTATTAAAATGTGTATCCTACATAAAAAAATTCTTTTCCAACACTTTTTTGTCAGGTCAGACTGACAACAGGTGTTAGACGTTAAGATGTTCAGTTAACTCACAAACTAGAAGCCATTTTGCATCAAGTCATCAACTTCCAGATATATGGGTTTTGATTCAGTTATAGCCTGTTCCTCTTGGCCAAGTTTGGACCTTCTATGGTCATTCCCAGTCCCATGTGTATCTCTGTATGTCTATCATGCTGTTATTCAGTAACAATACAAGAAAGCTAACATAAAAGTCCAATAAATCAGATCAGCATATGCTTCATCGCAGACACACTGCACTACTATACCATTAGGTTTGTATCAATCTTCATGGCAAGGCAGGTTTAAAGAAAATAAAGAATCAGGCGAAAAGGAACACTAACATGCAGCTTCAAAAAAATTCGCTTGCATTGGTGGCCTATTAGGATTAAGTATCACTCGTGTTTTCCATACTTGAAGAGTTCCATCCTTAGAAAGAGTGACAAGCAGCCGTAACATTGGGAGCCAAGCAATTGATGTGATTGGTTGAGAGCCCACTTGTGTACTGAATTGAATCAAGAAGCAAAAGAATAGAATTTAACTACAAAATAACAACAAAAGAAAATAGAAAAATGACATCGGGAGAATTACATGTTTTGTTAACATATGCTAAGATCTTATGTAAACCCATGATTAACATACTTGATACTTCAATGCATTTCAGAACTTCTAACTCAAAGCCAATGATAACCATGACCATGTTATATTCCCGGAGATAACAGCATTATCGGAAGCAACTCACATTCCTATCATACTGGGTCTCTCAGTCGATACATCCCACGCCAGAAGTGTACCTCTTCTGTCACCAACAAAAATCCATTCCAACGTCGGATGAAATGCAAACGCACCAGCACCAACAAGCTTAATTGTATTATCAACTGCAGCAAGAACCAAAGGAGAGACCAAGTGATAATCTATTTGAATAAAACCTACTTTGATATACTCCAAAATTAAGAATACAGGTTGTTATCATCTTACGTTGCAGAGTGTAATGAACAGCATATGTGTGGATGTTATAAGCACGAATCAAACCATCTGCATACGCTACATACTGAAAGAGAAATCTAAATTAGAAAATTGAATAGCTTATAAAGGAAGTATTGAGCACAAAAAGTCCCAAAGCTATGATAAATACTCCTCAATCACATACAAGAATAACTACAGCTGTGAAAGGATCAAAGACAAAGGGCGCTTAGCCGTCTATCTATACCAATCTCCAGGGATTCCTCCCCCTCAAGCCTCTTTTGTTTTTTCCTTCAAATAATCATAGGAAACTAATACATCCTATTAGATACATAGAAAACACACCCAATTAGCATTCACTGATTCTGTAAAACAAGCCAAATTGAATCAGATCATCTGCCTGAATATTTGATCGTCGATATAAACCAATTTGGATAATCTCTTTACAAATATATTCAATACTAAATTGGATTAGATATTTTCTGGGTAGATTGCAAGAAGGTTCACCAGCATTTTGTTTAAATCTGACCATTTATAACTGTACTAGTGGCCAAAAGAAAGAATTAAAGCAAACAAGAATGTTACCAGAACGGGAAGTCGAGGATGGCAAGCAAGATTCACTATAGGTTTCTTCAAATCCGTTTTTATTTTTGTTGGTGCCCTCCCACCTTCAACAGTTCCAACGACTTCATGCAGAGTGGTTCAAGAGTTAAAAGCAGTCGAATGATGTCTGAGATATTATGATTGTGAAGAAAGAAAGGATGACATAAAGAGGAAAGTATACGGTTGAAATCCCAGCCATTGCAAAAATTACAGAAACAAAGAGAGAAACCAACCAGTTACACTCATCCTTCGGTGTAAACCAAAAAAAACAATAGGCTGCAGGGGTGTCAAAGCAAGATGGACTTCCGTATCCAAAGAAATTTGTTCTGTCTTCTTTTCAGGTGAGTGCAGTACACAAGTTTGTTCTGCATCGAAATCACAAGACCGAATTGTACAATCCTAGAAAAATGTGGCACATATAGACAATCATATGAAAGCTCCATCAATCATCAAATAAATAAAGGAGCTTAAGAAATCCATAACTGTAAAGATTAAAACCTCAATCATAGCAATAACTGCACGCCCACTTGAAGGACTGTAAGCCATGCGGACGACAGATGCACCAATGTCAACTGAAGAAAGCCTGCTTCCCGTTAATGCATCGAATTCTGCATATAGAAGAGATTAATCAGCAATAACCTAAGCGTATCTCTATCTTCTATGAAATTATATTAAACAGGTATCCAATAAATTGAATAGCAGCATCACAGCTAATCTAACCCTTTCAGTCCGTAAAACTCAGAGATCATTCAAATTTTACAACACAGATCCTCAAATCTTGAAGCTGCCAGTATTTCCACACACCAAAAGCCCTTACACGGAAAATTTAACTGGCATAATTTGATTCTAAAGCCACTAAAAGAAAAGGAAAATCAGCCAACCGGATCAAAGTAGAAAAAGAGAGAGAGAAATCAACACACCGATGACATAGGTTCCAATTGCCACGGCGACGAGTGCTTGATGAGGGTGAAACGCCGCGGCGTGAGGCTGCAATGGTTTTTCGACGGCACGTCCTACATGCCGCAGATCCAGATGCTGCAACGTTGCCCACTCCATCACTCTGCCCTCTGTTTTACCTGCACAAATATAATACCAAATCGAAATTCAAATCGATACCCATAGACATACATGCAGATTCTTTTATACAACTGCCCACATTGAAAACATAAATTTATTTAAATCGGAGATGAAGAAATAAGAAACAAAAATGCGAGGAAAATAAAAAAAGAAAAGAAAAGCGGAGCATTATGTGCGATCTGATTCGAGAATGATCACTTGAAGATATTACCTAGTCAGTAAAATGTCGAACGAAAATTCATGAGCGATGTCGAAGAGAAAGAAATGAATGTGAAAGACAAATACCAGATTACCAGCAACATATCAGAACTCAGAAGATCACAAATTTTGGAACGAATCAACGAACTCAAGAAAAGTCTTGGGCCTTTTGGCCCATATCGTCTCACCTTTTATATTTAACTACAAGCGGGGACCGGCCTTTTATCTGTAATTTAAAGCCCATTCATTCCTTAAGAAGAAAACAATCACAATCATCATACAACAGTGTTACACACTACACAGTGTGACAGTGATATAATGGGTAGACTTACTATCTGGTACTCTATCTAAAAGCCCATTCATTCTTTGCGTCTTCTCGAGAGTGAGAATCCAAAGAACTACAAAAATGGGCTTAACTAGCTAGGGCCCATCATAAGATATTTATACTTTTGCAGCCTGGTCCCACCAATAATGATTAAATCTTTTGCCAGATTCCCCAATTGTTTTTCCTTCAGAATCCAACTAGGCAACTAGCTCGCTTTTCAAAAGCAAAGGAGCCGAGGAGAAGCTCCTCCATAAATTCATATATGCAATCATTTGTTCATAATTGAAAACTTGAGCGATAAAAATATTCGGTGGTTGCTGCTTATCACGTCATCACGTTGATGTGGTGTGCATGGCTCCACCGATTGAGTGATACAATGTCGACAGATCATAAATAATTTAAATTTTAAAAATAATTTAAGTTGACGACAGAGAGGGAAGAAATGAGCCTGCAATCTTTTTTAAACTGGTGGGTGCTATTGTCACCCCATTTTTTCCTAGTGTCATCTCATTTCTACAAAAATTTTAGTAAAAATAACAAAAGATCATGTAACATCTCATTCTTTTAGATTTCAAGAAATACATTATTACACCCCAAATATGCGAAAAATCGAAACTTCCGATGAAAATTCCGGCCGATCCGTCCACCGTCGGAGGTCGTGGTTGCTTGGGCTTTGTTGGCATTGTCAAGGGCTTCGATTTGGTAGGTGGCTCGCCTCAACCGGAGGCCGGAGTTGGCCGGATCGGAGCTCCAAATATGCGAAAAATCAGAACTTTCGATGAAGATTCTGGCCGAACCATCCACCGTTGGAGGTTGTGGTTGCCTGGGCTTTGTCGGCATTGTCAAGGGCTTCGTTTTGGTAGGTGGCTCGCCTCAAACGGAGACTGGAGTTGGCCGGATCGGAGCTTCAAATATACGAAAATCGAAACTTCCGGTGAAAACCGCGACCGATTCGTCCACCGTCGAAGGTCGTGGTTGCCTGGGCTTTGCCGGTATCATCAAGGGGTTCGATTTGGTAAGTAGCTGGCCTCGAACGGAGGACGGACGACAAAAATCCGATAGCGACAGCTGGTAGTACAACTAGCAAGAGAGAGAATGAGGGGTGAAACAAAACAATGCATTTTTTGTCACGAGAGGGGTGTCACTGGATAAAAGTGGGGTGCTAATAGCACTCACCTTCAAAATTAAAACCTTCAACCATTTCGAAGATAGGGATTATTATCTAGACTAGCTCGTTGAAAAAGATTAGCAGTAACCGATCGCTTTCAATCGCGGCGAAGGTCAATTGCTGGCCCTAATAAAAATATTTATTGCATAAAACGGACACATTCTCTGATTTGAATAGAGTGTCAAGTGTCGCCTATTAAATGGAGAATGCGCAACACGCCCTGCACTGAATATTTTCTCATTACGATACAGTAATGCAGATAGATGTATGGCAGTAGGCTCGTTGCTTTCATTTCACGTATTTGCCTTATTTGGCAATCCATAAAGTTATGGTCCTTATGGACTTTACGGTGGAAACACAAAGTCCACACATATTGGTCATATTACATATTATTAAATATGTTTGGCAACTTGCATTATCGTATACGCACTCTCGTCCCTTGCATTCCTTGATGCGCGGAGCCAAATCCCCAAGTGGTTTAGGCTCCGTTTGGTATGTTGTACAAGATTGGGTTGCATGGATTATACACCTGTTGTAATTTCTCACTTTATACACATCAATAATATTGTTCACTTTGAATTGTCCGATTCATGAGAATACATCGGACATGCAACGGTTTAAGCATATATGAGATTATCATTTACTGTCCGTTGTTCGGTTCCCCTAAAGATTAGGTCGGATAGGTCAAGTACTATTATACTTTATAGTGTTTGGTTTAGATCAACTCCAATGGGGCACTTGAAAATGAAGCTGGAAATTTTGAAGTATGCAGAGATAGTGATTTGAAAAAATTGTATTGAAAAAAGTGTAAAATGGTAGAAAAAGTGAAATATGGTAGAAAAGTATGAGAGAAATGGTGTTGATGCTTGATATTTAGAGTGTGTGAATGAAAATTGAAAAAAATTGTATTGAAATATGTGTTTTGATAATTTGACTGTATTGAGAGTCGTGTTTTGCTGTAATAGAAGTGGGACCGTGCTGGAAAATTTGGAGAGGAGACCATTGGAGTTGTTCTTAATACGAGTAAAGCATGGATAGTATTTTGTATATTTTAGGTTATGTATTATTCTTATCCTTTTACATTCCTAAAACGCCTCCCACCATGAGATAGTCTATTAGCTTATGCGCCGTATGTGTGGGAGTCCATTAATGGATAGTAAAAGCTATATACTATACATTCTATTATCTATCCAACCTTTCAAACGAATCCTGACGGGACATTTGGTTGGAGTTTGGAGGGAAAAATATTGATACGAGATGGGGATGGTAATCACACATTATCTTGTTTGGTTGAATTTAAGAGCATAAAATCTCAAACTCATTTCACCCTCATTCTCCAATTATATAGATTAGCAAAGTTCACAAAAAATGCGTGATTAGTTAATCTTCACAATAGAAAATGTTAATATTTTAAAAATTATTATACATATTATGAATAAATAATCACAACTAAAATTCTAACATCACACTCACTCTTCATTTTATACCTAACATATTAATATTCACTCCCCTCACATTCACACTCAGACTTATCATCAAATATCCACATGTGAGTAAAAGTGGATTGTCTTTGAGGGGCGGGTAAAGTGTTGAGCGATGTACATAAAATGTGGGCCGACTGTGTGGCCTTTATGACCCTTTTTTGTCTGAAACCATCTAAAGAAATGAAACAGGTACATCAGAAAAAGCACATAATAATTCCGATCGATATACCCACACGAATGACACGTACGTCAGGGCCAACACGATATTTCTCTTCATATTCGTCCACGGAAACAATGGTAGGGGGCAGCCATTATCAACCTCTCATTTTTATGCCCTTTTTGCCTTGTGACTTTTTAAAATCTTCTTTCTTTCTTTCTGGATTCTCTCCCCTTCACGAACCTACTTTAGACTCCGACTGGTTATAGCTAAAGGAAAAAAATGTAAACCAATTAGTTTATAACACATTTTTGATCTCACTCAATAATAAGATATTTGATAATTGAGAAAAAATACAGGTTTACTCTCATCTACAGAAAACGAAATTAGGACCAATCTCACAAGAGTCAAAATTCCTATAATTATATGGTGCATACAAGACCGGGGGATTTACATGCCCCGGCTGGAGTTTATTATTTAGGACGGAGTCCAACGTGACAATTTTAGGACGGGTTGTCATTAAAAATAAAAACAAAAAATGGCGCGTAAGTGACAAGCGGCGGTATGTTGTGTTAATGTAAGGATGCCAAGACCAGTAGTTGTGGCGTTTTCTCCGTTTGGTGACGTTTTCACTTAGCTAAGGCCACCAATGTGCCAGGTATATCCGCGACAATTCAAGGCGCTGTTGAGGGCGACTTTGCAGAGATACCTAGCCATGACTAAAGAGAGAGATCACATATCTCTATATATATACAAACAACGGACCGGAGCAGTAGCTAGACTGGCAAACTATGATGCACTGAGGAGGCGGCAACGACATATAAATATAGTGACTCCACGACCTAATATCTAGCTAGTCCACAATTTCTCTTCTCTGTATGTTGTTCTTGTACCATAAATCCCCACAATTTGAACAAAAAAAAGTTTTATAGAGAGTGTTTCTTCTTGATTATCTCACTCAAAGCAGCTTGGCCCAAGATGCGGAGTATGGCGGCCGTATCATCCTACCAAAGAGGCATCGCCGCCATTGTCGGCGTTGGCCCCAATCTGGGCCGATCTATTGCCCGCAAGTTCGCCCACGAAGGCTACACTGTTGCCATTCTAGCTCGAGACCTCGGTAATACTCTTTTCTTTCTTTTTTTTTAATTTCTAAATTCCACTAGCCCTAAATCGGGACTTTCTCGAAGGAAATAGTGGGATAAATTAGTGAGATGTTGCGTAGGGAGATTGTCGAGATTTGCGGATGAGATAGCGAGAGAAGAGAAGGCACAGGTGTTTGCTATCAGAATAGACTGCGCCGATTCAAAAAGTGTGAGAGAGGCATTCGAAGGGGTTCTCTCTCTAGGATTTGTAGAAATACTCGTGTACAATGCTTATCAGCCGGTCGCATACCCCTCCAACTTCACCGACATTCGCATCGACTCTTTCGAGAAATCCCTCGCCGTCTCCTCCGTCGGCGCCCTCCACTGCGCACAACAGGTACTAATTCTCAAAGTTTCAAGAGTACTTGTGTGAAATTAAATGTGTATTTTCCTGTTAATAATATTATCTATATATATATATATATGTGCATGGTGTGATTGAATAATTAATTAGGTGATTCCGGGAATGGTCGAGAGAGGGAGAGGAACAATTCTCTTCACTGGCTGCTCAGGTTCTCTCAACGGCATTGCTGGTTTCTCCGAACTGTGTACTCATTTTCGATCGCTTAACCTTACTAATTAATAAATCGTAAACCAAAAGAGATTCCAATTGTAAGAGTTACTGTATCTACAGGTTGTGGAAAGTTTGCTTTGAGAGGACTATCACAGTGCCTGGCGAGGGAGTTCCAGCCTTCAGGCGTGCATGTTGCGCATGTTATCATTGATGGCATCGTAGGCCCTCCTAGGTCAGTCCATATTCTTCATCTCTGCGCGCACTTTTGGCTCAAATATTCTTTTAGCTAGAGTGAATTAATTATTTATGAGAATCATGAAGAACGAGTATGATATTGATCGAATAATATCTGGTAATGATGATGATGAATAACTACTAAAAATAGATAGGGGCTAATGATTAATGCAATGGCAGGGGACCATCTGCCTCGCCGTCACAGAGAAGTTTGGTTGGGGAACAACAGCTTGGCGGTGTAGGGGAGGGATCCCTGACGATGGACCCTGATTCGCTGGCTCAGACCTACTGGCACCTGCACGTCCAGGACCGGACCGCTTGGACCCAGGAGATCGACCTCCGTCCCTCCTCTCAACCAGATACTACCAAGCCTTTCTGGAAATATTATTAGTTATAATAATCATCTCCGCGCATTTGAAGTATATATCAAATATATGTCTAGTTCTTCCATACTCACATGTTTTTAAGTCCAAAATTAAATCCAATTGGAACCTGCACCGCTTGCATTAGCATATATATTTATTTATATATATATATATACACACACAACTAGTCACCTACTTGATTAGAAGTTAAAATGTTAATTATGTGATTATTAGAGTTCTTAAAGTAGCAACTATGAATTAAGGTGATTGCTTTTGTCTAGCTACTTTAGTTTGAGAGTTTGTCAAATGATTCCTTGGACTAAATTCTTTGAGTGTTAGGATTTGTCCGATTTATCTAAATTCTTTATCAATCAAGCATGAAGCATCTTCGATCTTACTCAAAAGATTCATTTCCCTTCATCTAAAAGCCAATCTATCTAGTCACTCCGAAAGGTGAATTGCTTGTGGAAATGTTTAAAGTATGGTAGAATAGTACAATTATGGTGGGGACAAATTGCAAGCATTAGTACAATTGACTTCGTGTTCTAATTGGAGTCACGCAAATGACCAAGTAGCACAGGTTTATACTTTATTATAGTCGTGTGCATCTTGTGACCATCCGATTAAAAAAATTAGATCTCACATATATAATTTACGTTTTTTTTTAATCTCTGAACTCCCTTTCCTCATTTTGTTCCCCCCTCTAACAATACCTCATATTTTCGTCTGCTCGAAATTTATTTCAACGAAGCCACCGCAAAAAGATTTCAAAGATTAAAGAAGAAAATTTATGCTCCATAATTTACAGGATTCGGGGGATGTCCGGTGAAACGCGTACAGTAAATCTGTCCGATAAAAAACACTGGTCTTCTGCTACTGATATCAACTTTCATCTTATATAAAGAGCCATTGAAGGGTAAAGCTTTGATCGTACAAAAAATCCTCTGCTCAAGGAATTATTGTCAAATTTTCCTGGACCTTTACTAGTTAAGTTATGACAGGCAAGGCACCAACTTTTCCTACACCTAATTAAAGGGTAATGCTTTGGTCGTCCAAAAATTTCTCAGCGAAACAAATTGTGGTTGAAATTAATTTCCTAAAATTTTCTATTAGTTTAAGGTATGAAAGGTAGAGCAGTCTTCTTGTGTATTTGTCACACAATTTCACATATATTTTGAGTGCCTCTGATGTTTTTTTTGTGGGAATCAGTGCTGAGAAGCCGCAGTACTCTAATTTGGAGAATGAAACCTCTGCATGACTGCTCACACTTGAGCAATATAGGAATCCATCAGCTGTAGAAATAATAAAGGTCTAAAACCGTGACGGAAAATCAACCATGAAGCAACAGCTTCATCAAACACCCAGAAGCCCACTCAGGCTCTTTCGTTGCTTCCATGGCAACACCATCAAATTCAAAGCTTTAATCTGCAGATTTACTTGTTCCAGGGACTACACTAATCAAAGAAGCCTCTGTATGCAGTCATAAAAGCAAGAACAACTGCAACCCAACCCAACATAACAGCTCTTCAAAAACAAAGAAAATAAAGTGCCATCAGAAGAAACTTCTAAAGGACCCTCAATTTCATCAAGGCTGTAGGTTAGGCGGGTCATGAGCTTGGTCTTTTGGAAGTATGGTGGGGAATTCTTGTTCACTCTCTCTGGCCTTGGCCTTTACAGTCAATGATGTCGGTTCTAGGCAGAACTTATCCTCTTATTTGTCTGGCTTGAAGGCGAATGAGTCGACTCTGCCTTCAATTGTTGGGCACTAGTTGGCATGTCCAATGAGGTGTTATCAGTTCTTTCAATTGCTCGTTTCCTCGATCACCCGAACTCTAAGACCTAGAGAGTATTTTGCTAATTGCTATACCTACTACCATTACAATATGGAAATTTTAATGATTGAAAGGCAGCTAGCTTGATGGAAAATTGACAGTCAATAAAATTTACAAAACCTAATAAAAGTGCAAAAGTAAATATGCATTTGGCACTGATTTATGCAGATTTTCAGACTATGTTAATCACGATTAATCTGTTTTTCCGTGTTCTGTCTCCCCCAAAAAGTAAAAAAAAAAATGCAGAGTTTCAATACTGTTCACAGGATTTGTGCTTGTGACAAGTATTGATAAGAAAGAATTTGAGTAAGAATGTGAATTATTGATAACAATAGAAGATGTTCAACAATTTGGAAGGGTTGTCCATGATTAATGGATTTGATACCCACAAAATGTGGTATTTGTACACCATGCGGCTGATTCGAAACAATGAGAAAATCATGAGTAATACATCCTAACTTTAATAACATGAACTTTATGTTAAAAACATTTTCTACATTTTTTAGTTCTAAAATTTTGTAGCTTTTCATTTCTAAAAGGAGTTAAATTTATAAAATAGACAACATTATTGTTAGGTAGAAGTAATGTTCAATATTCATAAGCGGAGAATGCATAATTTTTAATACAATGTCATATCGATGGTATTGTCAGTTCAATTGCGAACACTGTAAAATGATATTCTAAAATACTAAATTTCATGTTGTATCAAGTATATGAAATCGTCGAAATGGAATGATATTTTGTAATGCCAAATTCATTTATTTCTTTAATTACCTGAAATAATTCATTGACTCATATAATTCATTTATTCTTTTGTGTCAACCGATAACTACAAAAATAAATAAATTATTATAACAAAAAATTACTAAATTGAGAAATTCAAAATCTTCAGTAAAAATGATACTTTATCCGAAATAATTTATGTCAAAAACAAATCCTATCATGCTAATTCACCTATACAATATTGCTATGATTTTATCTTCACCTCTTATGTTTGACTCGATTGTTTTGCAGGTCGAAGATCGAATCAATTCATGTCTGAATCAAGTACGCTTCCACTCAATCTCACATGTTAAATATTTATACATATGTGTTTCATTATATGCATGCAATATGAATGATTTAGGAACCTAACCCACTTGATCTCCCTTGCGTCTGTCTTGATTTGTTTTGTAGGTTATAAATCTAATCAATCGATCCAAATCGGGTGTGCTTCCCCTCAATCACATATTCAATATATATACAAACATGTGTTTCTGTATATATACAAACATGTATTTCAGCATGCAATGTGAATTATTTATTTTATAAGTGTTACAGAACACATGCATATAGTTTGCTGAATTCAATGACCAATCGTCATAAACTTGAATTACAGCTAAGAAGTATGAAAGGATGGGAAAGCTTGAAGCAAGTGTGCGTGAAACTTAAACAAAAAATCCGAACATTAACTAATGGAACATATTGAAGAAAGTGAACACTACTAGAAAATATATTTTTTGTGACGAAAATTTTAACGCGAAAATAAAAATAAAAATTGCGATGAAAAATGGAATAATTTTCGTCGCAGTAGAGGGTGATTTTTGAGGTAATTTGTGAGGGATTATTTCCTTCACAAAACTTTTGTCACAATTATTGTAACAAATTATGGCGGGATACCCACCAAAACATTAGGGACAATTTTTATTGTGATGAAATTTTGGTGAAAATTCCCTCCAAAATTTGTGACAGATTTTGTTTCGAACTTTTCCTGTCACATATTTGTGGTGGGCTACAATGGAGAGAGTATGAAGTGACGTGAATAAAGATGCATAGACGTCTGATACGAGAAAGATAAAACGTATAGATCAAGTAGAGTCCATAATTTTCACTGGGTTTGTGACTTCTTTATCAACTAACATGAATTTTTCAGAGTATATAGTGATTTTTCAATATATTTTAAGAATTATACCAACAAATTTATTTATATATGAAGGACTACTAAAAGCTGTAATAACCATTCAATTTTTCAATAATCTAAGTTTTTTGCAAAAGAAAAATAAATCAAAATTTGTGAGGGCAATTGAATTATGATGACGGGAGGATCAATAAAAGGTTGAAGATCTTTCACCAATCAATCACATGTAATTTGATTTTAAAGAATGACTCGCCAACTAAACAAGTCGCATTAAGCCTTTTTTATTTAGTTTTAATTTTGTTTACTCTAAACATTTTGTTCCGTTGGACTTTGAGCCCATTAGGTCGAGGCTCCACTTATGAATATCTAAACGATTAGCCCAATGTGCGGTCCATTTAAACGGACCCAAAAGGCTGAAAAATCAAACCGCTTCTAAAGTGGGCCTTCTTGATCCAACCCGCTCCTGATAAAATAATTTGTTTGGTAAAATCTATATACATGAGCATATGTTTCTGCCGAAACCTTTGCATACAAACACAACAAAAACGACAATGATTTTTATTGTATACAATAAGGAAACAAGGACTATTTAGAAGCATATAAATAAAATACAACTTAGAAAATTTAGTTTTGTCATTTTCAATAACTGCTCATGGAGGATAGTGCCATTGATAACTATTTCAAGATCCGTCCAAAGAGTATTTTGGGAGAGCGGGCCAATCCAAGTACTTGATTTATGCAATTATGCAGAAACAATCAAGCAGTGCGAGTACATAAATAACTCTACACAGGATTGAGAAACATCCTCACTTTTATGCAGAATCCAAATGGAGGCTGCACATCATGGAAAAGGAATATCAGAGGATAGCCATGGCGATGCACTGAAAACAAAGATGGCAGAATTGATCATGACAAAAGAAGAACTGAAGATAGCCAGAGATGGTGCCATGCAGTCCTGGTTAGACTCCAAGCCTCTAATTGACGAGCTTGAAAAACTGCAATCAGGCCTTGAGAGCGCCAAAGACAAGTTTTCTAAGTCCAATACTATCATTTCACAACTTCAATTACAGGTTGAGACTATCAGTAAGGAAATCCGATCTAAAAGACAGGAAGAATTGAAGGCATCACGTATGATCAATGAACTCAATCAGCCTCTGGATCAAACACAAGAAGAGTTGGAAACACTTCAGTTGGAGGCAGATGAAGAACACAGAGCAAGATTGAAATTGAAACAAGTAGTAAGAATGAGAAGGCAGACACTTGCGTCATTGCAGCTCAGGCTTCGAGCTATACGGATGGAAACAGAAGCTTTTAAAGCATCAGCAGCAAAAGCGAGTTGCCACATCAATAACTTAGAGATGAAGGATGCAGCCATCAAACTCACTCACGAAGAGTATTACGACCTAAGAAAGCGAGCTAAAGAGGAAGAATTGCTTGCTGGATGGCGAATTTCAGTGTCGGTGGAACAAAAGCAAGCAGCTGAAGCAAGCCTAAACTTAGCTTTACAGAGATCGATAGAATTGTATTCTAGCAACAGATCAAGGAGAATGATAAAGAAAAAAGGAGATATCATTGAGGATGGAGATGCTGTAAAAGAGAGAAAAGAACAAGACTCAGGTGGTGTCAGAGAACGAATAGAAGACAACAATAGGGGAATTGTTCTCCCCAAAGCTGAGGCCAACATAATTGCTCAAGGGAACCCACAACATAAGATAAGAAAATCAAAAGGAAACAACAAGAGAATGTCTGTAAAGAAAAGAAAATCATCTATTTTGAGCCAAATCAGAAGTTTCTTTGAGCGATTATTTCGATGATTTCAATCTCTAGCTAAATTGTAAAGTAGCAATCCAGTTTCTGTAAGAAATAACACGCTACACGCCCAGTCTAGTGAAAAAGATGACATTTTGAATGATATTCAGTCCAAGATTGTATTTTGTAGCATGTTCTCTCAAGGGGTCTAGAAGCTCATCAGTATAACCAGGAGAAAGAATAGCTAGAAAACCTTTTGTCAGATGATAGGCATGCAAGTTCAAACTTCTCCAAAATGGCACAAGAGCCATGTAACCAATAACCCTTTGAGTATGCTATGTAACTAACTTCTCCAACATCTGACACGTTTAAGGATTTATCATTTATTTAGTACAAGAGCCATGTAACCAATAACTACAATCTTGATTCTTGATCCATAGTTTGGCATGCATGTAAGTGAATCAAATACAACTGACCAGTGATTACAAGTCATTCATCAATTATAGACCGTTGCCCCAAACATTTATACAAAATTGATTACCCAATATGCTGTAGGCAGAAGAACTAAAGATGTAATCGATCGCATATATTGCAGAACAAGAAATTTCAAGATCACAGGCAAAGAGATAGAAACAAATTAACTATTGAAAAGCTTAGACAATATAAGCTTAATTCTAGTAACGAAAAATCAAATGCAACAACAAGGCGCAATAAATCCTCTAAGAAATTATACACTAAGGAGTTGACTAATGCGACATATATTTTCTATGCAAACCATGATAAGAAAATGAGTCCATCCTGCTTTTATATACATATATATACCTCTACAAATACATATATACACATATATGTATACATGTATACATACATGTATGTAGATATACATCCATATACATACATGTACATATACAATGTATATATATAGGCCCGAGGTTGGCTCTTTTAACTTAAGAGTTGTGCTCGGGCCGGCCCTCTAACGGGCAGTCTGCGTATGGCCCAACCCATTTTCATCCCTACCTCGTACTCACCAATCACAAAGCTTAAACTCTAGAAATGGAAGTTGGATTGAGAGAAAATTGCATTGAATCCTCTTCATCACTTGAAAAGAACCAATAAATAGAGCGGGTTCACAAATAGCTGGGCCCCATTAATTAAAATTTAGGCAAAATTGTAATTAGATTTACTTTACTTTATAATACTTATTAAGTATAATGTCACTCATTTAAATTTATTTGTAATTATGTCTAATTTTAAGACTTCTTGTAATTAAATTAATTTTTTATTTGTTAAATTACATAAGTGGCCTTTAAAATATGAAAAATTATTTTATTATTGTATATGGAAACCAAATATGCTAAACATACACGAGACCATTAGTATTTAACGAATTCATTATCCTTAGGATTTAACACTTATTGTTTAGTTTACAGTATAAAAATTTGATACACAAACCCGTTAAGATTTAACGAATCTGTTGTATTTAAAGTTTAACACATACCAATAACGTGAGGTGCACATGAATTTTTTTTTTTTTTTTTTTTATCCCCTCTTGATAAGTCCACTATTTTGAACCGGTCTGCAATTCACTCCAAAATTTAAAACATCTAAAAGCTCAAGCCCAAGTCCAATCCAAGCACAAACGTAGAGACTACTAGATCAGGGCTTGATTGCCTGAGAAAGCCGACTTCTATACTTTTGAATTTTGATATCTGTCAATGTTTTAGAAAGCCCAGCTTTTAAGCCCACTCAAGCTCTTTCGTAGTTTCCATGGCAACACCATCAAATTGAAAGATTTAATCTGCAGATTTACTTGCTCCAGGGACTACACTAATCAAAGAAGCCCTGTATGCAGACATAAAAGCAAGAACAACTGCAACCAAACCTAAACCTAAACCGAACCCAACCCAATCCAACCACACAGGCCAAAGGCTTGGCATTTGAGGCGGGGATTGTACTTAATTCTTGAGGTATCCATCCATTTAAATGATTATTCGGCAACATTTCTGTCAAAACCAAACGATGCTAATAAAACAAAGAAGATGATACAATTAAAGAGCACAACAAAGGAACTGGAACTTACAAAGTAGTCATAGGTAAGCTAATAAGAACCACCCCAAACACAGCTCAATGCCCCATATCTATTACTCTTTTGATCCTTATTTAATAGACTCGTTTGTTTTTTTTTCCACAGATTAAGAAAACTCAATTAATATGATTAAATAATAAATTTAATTGGTTTTCTTCCTAATATATCTTTTATTAATATCATTCCACTCACAGCTTATGGTTGATAAATATGCACAATAAATGATGGTAAATTCAAATCAAAAAATAAATAATGGTAAATTAGTAAACTAATTATTTTTACTTATTTTCAATAAGGAAATGAGTTATAATTTGGGACAAACTAAATTAGAAATGTAGCCTATCAAATAGGAACGAATGAAGTATTTATAGGCTTCACACAACAAAATAAGTCAGAACAAATTCAGACAAACTAATAATTAAAGTTGAAGCCAAGCAATTGAAGTTGAGCATCTCTAGTGGGGGGAGACTTTCCAAATTTTATAGTTCCTCAATTGGCTCTTATCTGTATTACACACAATTGGGTTCCACTTACTTATCTGCATCAACAAAACACGTCTCCTAATACAGTCATATCAACAAAACACATATTTTAATACAATTTTTTTAACTTTCCATTTACAATCTCTCCAAATATCAAGAATCAACATCTTCTTTCTCATATTTTTCTATCATTTTTCACTTTTTTCTACCATTCTATATATCTTTCAATATAATTTTTTTTATCACTTTTAATTTTTACACACTCTAAATTTTGTAATGCTATAAAATACTCTATCATTGTGTATGCTCTTTAACAATTGAAGCTTAACCTAGGCAATCCTGCACGAGTCTTGACTGTGCACAGAGGGTTTGCGGGTCCCATAAGGTTTAAGCAATTAAGCCCAACTAAAATTAAAGAAATATGGGACCATACTTTGCACATGCATGTGGGCGTGGAACCCTTTTTGTCACTTTAGCGTATGAGTGTGGCTCATGGTCCAAATGAGTAATGTCGCTGATCATTAATTATAATGAAAATGACAAAGTTTATTTGAAATTTAGATTTGTGTGAGATATTTTCGATCTTTTTAAAAATTATTATAATTATTTCAAAAATATGTGTGAGCACACAATCTATCTATCTATTAGTATAAGTAAAGCTAGGCAAATAGTGTGCTCTCATGCATCACCTAACTAGAGATTAGATTATGTATTTGTGTGCCACGTATAATTGTGCAAAGACACCATCTATCTCTTCACAATGTTTCTACTAAATTTAAGAGTCTTAATTTTATTGAATTAAATATATAGAGTTTTAGTTTCACTAAATCTCTTATTAAATATTTGATCATGGAATGGTGGAGGCTTAACACTTCTCTAGATGAAGCCACGTCATAATATTTGAGTTAGGAAAAAAAATCAATAACCATCAATTTTTGACAATTATCAGCATTTAAATGTTGTCGTTTGGTATTAAGTGAGGAATAAAACAAATCAAATCAACAACTATCAGTTTTTAAAATGGGTTAGTGTTTTTCTCCCTTTTAAAAATATTATAGGATTTTTTTTTTGATAACAAAAAAAATATATATATATATTATAGGATTGGGTTGATGTTTCCAAAAAACAATTTTTTTTTTAATCTCTACAAAGTAAATATTTATATCATATGATGCTGTGAAGGTCAGATACTCTTCTGGTCCACAGAAGCATCATGGGATGAGCTAGCCTTCTAATTTTTAAGAGTACGGTCAGGACTCAGGAGTTATTTAGAGGCTGAGCATTTGCAAACATTTCATTGAAAAGGTACACATAGGAATGCTTGGGATAGTAACCGTACGTTAGGGCTCTATCTTAGTAAGCTATGGGAGAGATCCGCATTGCTAGACAGAGGACCAAAATTCAGAATCAACAGAGCAACAAAGAGGTACAATTTGACAAGAAATGTTAGAATTTGTTGTTTAAAACTTCGATCTCCAAGTTCTATTAGTACGATAGCATTTAACCAATCAGAAATCATTTTAGAGAGTGTATTTTGTTAATGCCTTTTGGGTTCACTGTTGAGCATAAATATCTATTTTCGACATTAATTAGGAATAAGCCAGTCTGTGTTTGTTGTTTATTCAAATGTCCTTGGTGTCATAATCGCCCAATGTGCACGCTCACCTGGTGATTTAACCTGCCCACTCAGCTGTCCTTGTCGTTGTGTCGCATAACCTGCGACTTACATTCCACTGGACAGGCCCTTAGGTCCCGCCCCAACCTAAGAAAAACAAATATAAGGTAGAAGTAGAAGTATCTCCCTAACTTTATTTATACCAATACATAGATAGATTGATATATTATATTATATATTTTTAATACAATCATATAAACAAAAATATGCATTTTCATACTTTTTTCAATATCATTTTCGAGAGTTTCATTATAAATGCTCTCAGCTACACGTATTGAACAAGAAAGAAATGATATGTGCTATATATTTGGTGAAACCACAATTTTGTTTACATATCAATAATCAAAGAACAATTTTTGTTGGCAGTTTGAAGACATATGTATACATGACAAAAACAAGACATGACAGGTTCATTAATTTAAAAGCATGCTTTTGCATCCCCAGAGCAGAGAGACACACTCTCTGTTGTGGCTATCAACAGTGAAGGCCACAAAAGTCAACATAAAGAAGGAATGTGCAACGATAACGACTAACGACTCTCTCTCTCTCTCGCTCTGACCAAATAAAGATGGAATGTGCGAAGGAGTCAGATCTGTCTCTCTGACCAAACAAATGTTTTGAATCTTTTGTGGGCCAGTTAATCTGATGCAAAATCTTAGCATCTCTCTGTTAATATAAAAGCTTCGCCGCTTTCGGACAAAAATCAACGGGCCCCATCTATATGCCTTTCGAGTTTCAACTTTCAACTGCTGAATTTTTGTCTAATTAAATTGTTTCCCTCTCTAGTTATTCGCACGATGGAAGGTGAAGTTAAACAAGGCGACAATTGTTAACTTCTTTACTCGAAGCGCAGTTTTACGAGCCCTGCAAGATCCATACGAATAAAAAGTGTACCTTCTTCTGCTTCAATTGTATGGGTTCAACTTTCTGCAATTCTTGCAATCACAAGACCACCACAGGCCACCATGGCATTAAAGTAAGTTATTTGGAACAACTCCTCCTCCTTCGTTTTCTGTTGTGATTGGTAAATTACAATTTTAGGTTTTGAAAGCTTCAAATGAAACTGCACTTTGTCGGAATGATATGGAATTTTTGCCAGTTGATATATCTGAGATCCAGACATACAAAATTCACAACAGCAATATTGCTTTTTTGAAACAGAGACGTCCAGAAGTGTATGAACGCAAACAAGTACCGTGTGCTAAGTACTGTGAAATCTGTAAATGGAAACTGCATGCAGATTCATCCAGCGAAGCATATATCTATTGTTCCATCGAATGCAAGGCTAGTATAACTCCAACTAATCCATTAAAATTTATTTTACATATGTTCGTTACAGAGAATCTGCATATAATTTATTGAATTTTGATGACTAATCAGCACCATAAACTTAAATTGCAGCTCAGAGGTGAGGAAAGAATGAGAAAGCGTGAAGCAGGTGTGCAGGAAGCTTCAAAACCCACTTCAAGCACAACGCAGAATAATCTTCCTTCTAAAAGGAAATCAAGAAGAAAGGGCATACCCAGCAGATCTCCCTTCTTCTAGGTATTAGAGCAAATGCAATACTGATATTTTAGGGGAGAATGAATAATATATAAGAATGTGTATTTTTATTGATGTAGTCGTATTAAGGTATGTGTCATGTTGATTTGATTATATTAAAATATATATTTTTATATAATAGAAGTGAGATTCAATTGAAATAACGAGTGTTTGTATCGTTAATTTGCTATTACAATGGCTGACCTACTAAGAGCAATTGCAACCCAAGAGGGCCAAGACTTGACCATGGATTTTGACACCTCCTTTTTCGCAATAGAAATGTTGATATGCAAGTATGCAACATGCAATCATTTGGGCCCACAAGCTTGGCCCTACAGCCAAGTACCCAACTTTCATTGTAATATAATTTAATAACCAATATCCATTCCCAAAGTGGCGAAAAGTGACCGGCTCAGTACCAGGTGACTCCGTGACTGCTGATGTGGGACAAAGGCATGTGCACGATCTCTCTGGTGGCCGGATTCTAAATGAAAATTGTTGTCCCACGACACTTAAGTTTAATGGTACTCTAAACTTTCTGGGAAATCAAATGCCCCCTCTTGGTCATCCACGACTTTAGTAAGCAAGGAGGAGAAAAGTTTATTATCATGCTTCACAAAGAAACATAAATTGTTGTCGTGGACTCCGGTTTGCTTGAGATGAAGGCTTCTGATAAAATTTGGACTCCTTATGAGATCTAACCAAGAACTGCGAACACCAGTGAACCGGATCAGGGACTTCACTGGAACTCTCGAGAGAATGGCTGTCACCAAATCTTCCGGGATATATAGATTTTCATGGCTCAAGTCACAAAGCTTAAACACAAGAAATGGAAGTGGGTCACAAACAGCTGGGGCCCATTAATTAAAACATCTAAAAGCTCAAGCCCGAGTCTAATCTCAACCCCAGGGACAAAGCCAGCAATTAATATAAGGAGAGGCAACTAGGCAAGGGTTGGTGGAGGGTTCGGGCAATCGTCCCGAAATTTTTTTGGGAGTTATTTATTGAAAAGTTATCTAATTTTTTTGAATCCTTAGATTTTGGCAATATATTGTTAAAGAATTTGATGGAAATCTCTATGGATTGTGATTATAAGAATCGTTAGACTTGATCAACCGCGACATCCTTTATGGTTAGAAACACCCTAGAGACCATGATCTTTCTTTATTCAGACTATTAATGGAGGCATCGTTGTGCATTTTCACCGGAACAAAATTTACATATGACTGAGAATATTGACTCTTGTATTATACATTAAAAACGCTTCCATAATGGCAGAAGCTCTAAATTACTGAAAAAATTATACAAAAACCTACTTCTAAATTCCCGAACTTCAGAAACTTTCGGAGGTGGCCAATTGCTAAGATGAGGACAGGCCAGCAGCCCCAAAAATTTATGCAGTTAGTCTCCTCGTAAAACACTAAATAAGGTACTGCAACCCAAATAAAAGTCCAACATCCTGTGTGACTGTCATCTCCCCACACGTAGATCAATAGAATAACAACAGATTATGGAGAAAGGGAAAGAAAAAAAAGGAAATATCATTGAAGATGGAGATGAGAGAAAAGAGCTAGACTAAGTGGTGTCAGAGAACGAACAGAAGACAACACTAAGGGAATTGTTCTCCCCAAAGCTTAGGCCAACATAATTGATCAAGGGAACCCACAACAGAAGCTAAGAAAATCAAAAGGAAACAACAAAATAATCTGTAAAGAAAATAAAACCATCTATTTTGCCCCAAATCAGAAGTTTCATTGCGCGATTATTTCAATGATTTCAAACTCTACTGAAACCGTCAAGTAGCGATCCAGTTTCTGTAAGAAATAACACTCTACAAGCCCAGTCCAATGAAAAATATAACATTTTGAATGAAATTCAGTCCAAGATTGTATTTTGTAGCATGTTCTCCCTAGGGGTCTGGAAGAGCTTCATAGACCCACCAGGAAAAAGAAGGGCAACAAAACCTTTTGTCAGAATATAGGCATGCAAGTTCAAACTTCTCCAAAATGGTACAATAGCCATGTGACCAATAGCCTTTTGAGTATGTTATGTAACTTAACTTTTCCAACATCCGACACTTTTAAGGATTTATCATTTATACAGTACACAAGAGCCATCTAACCAAAAACTACAATCTTGAATTCTTGATTCTTGAGAATCTTGACTCCATTGTTAGGCATGTATGTAAATGAATCAAATACAACAACTGACCTGTAATTGAATCAAGCAGCTTTCGAGGTCAATCATCGATTACAGACCGCTGGCCCAAACATTTATGCAAAACTGATTACCCATTATGCAGAAGAACTAAAGATGTAATTAATCTCATATATAGCATAACAGGATAGCCAGCAAGAAATTTCAAGATCACAAGCAAAGAGATAGACAAATTAACTATTGAAAAGCAAAAACAATATAAGCTTAATACTGACATTCTAGTAAAGAAAAATCAAATGCAACAAGAAGACGCAAAAAATTCTCTAAGAAGTTATACACTAAGGAGTCCATGAGAAGAAAATGAGACCATCCTGCTATGTTCTTCATTCATTCAAAGTTTCAAGCCATTCGCTGGCTGGGAGACAAAACCAGGGTTCCATTAACTACTTACTGGCAAGAATATAAAATAACAGTTTTACATTCTAGCCCAGGAAAATCATCATGAACGTACCCGAAGTAAGCATGAGCTGTTAATGAAACTATTGACAAGTGAAACATGTCTAATTCATCCATACCAAGTAAAAAGATCATGGAGACCCCGAAGCCTATCTATCCATATCTTCTACCTCATCCTCATCACTGGAGGATTGCCCAGGAAAAAAGTCCAAAAGGCTTGCGCAGGCAAAACGTCCATCTGCATCCTCTCGTCTACCAATGATTGGAACAGGGCTCTCCACATAATTCACAACTTGCATACTGCCTGTACTCCCATAGAGTTCAAGATCCATTACCTTTTCATCAACAGTGTCACACAAGACCAGGTGCTTCTCTGCATCCACCAAAAACAGGTCCCCATCAATCGAAAATCCTAAATGACTCTTAATACCTAAAATACACCCAACGCTCACTCGCTTGACCCAAGATTCCTTTCCTCCAAGTTCATTCATCGCCAATATATCAAAAAATTTCCCTTTACCATCTTGTGTGCATCGAATGACAGCAAGTACTCTATTATACATTGCGAGTGTTAGGGAGTAAACACCCCTAGAATCACCAAAATCCGGTAACAAAATCTTCTCGAACATTTCATTTCCAAAGTCAAAGGACAAGATGATTTTATCATCAACCCCAATTGCCCCAACTGCACCAGTCCACAAAAAAGGGACCTCGTCGCCGAATGGAATCCTCCATAGACGATCGTTAAAAACATCACCAGTAAAAACGTCGTCATCAGGGATGGGGATTTCTCTCCAAGAATCATTATTTAGAGAGTACAACTCCACCTGAACGATTGAATCAAGGGAATCATCATAATAATTATCGACAAACCTTATTACCTTGTAGTCACCAATCTTGGGATCAAAACCAAACCCAAAGTTGCAAAAAGAGGTCGACTTTGTACGACGAGGACGCTTGATGTGGGACAAATGCAGAGGCCTGACTTCTCTGGTGGCAGTATTCCATATGAAAATTTCTTCCCACTGGTTCTGGAGACAAAGTAGTCCATTACAATGACCCATGACGACTAGGTTGAATGGTACTCTTAACACTTTCTGAGAAATCAAATTTCTCCTCTTGGTCATTCGCAACTTTAGTAAGCAAGAATAAACAGTTATAATCATGCTTCACAAAGACACAGAAATTGTTGTCGTTGAGACTAGCTTGCTTAAGATGATGGCTTTTGATAAAATCTGGACTCCTTATGAGATCTAACCAAGAACTGCAAACACCAGCGAACCGGATCAGGGACTTCACTGGAAGTCTCGAGAGAATGAGTCTGACCAAATCTACCGGGATGTCATTGATCTTCATGGCCAAAGTCACAAAGTTAAACCCTCGAAATGGAAGTGGGATTGAGAGCAAATTGCACTAAAGTCTGTTGATCACTTGAGAAGAACCGGGAAACAGAGCCGGCAAAAAACAGGAGGGAAAAAAAACTGTACCCTATTGACTTATTGAGTATTGATTAACATCTAAAAGCTCAAGCCCAAGACCAAGCCCAAACACAATTAACAGTTACCACATAGGGTACTCAGTACTGGATCATGGCTTGATTGCCAGAAACAGCCCACAAGTGCCTACACTTTTGGTCTCCGTTTGGATCAGAATATTTTCATGATGTATAAGCTCTCGTAAAACGTAAAAGTTGAGAGTGTCTAGAGATTTATTTGTTCTAGGGAGTCAGGGACTCCACTAATAAAAAATAATCACAAGTTTTCTACCCACTGGTGAAGGAAACATCACCAAAATTTCTGTTGCTTCTAAATTTGCACGAATATTCCAATTCAGAAGAAAACAGCGGAACCAATTTCTACATCCTTTCGTGATACAAAATGTAATCTGAGACGAATCCAGAAGGCTCTAGCAGTCGCCGTCGCAGTCGCAGAACAAGACATCAAAGAAGCTCTGTATGCAGTCATAAAAGCAAGAACAACTGCAACCAAACCCAACCCAATCCAAGTAGTAAGGATACTACAGCTCTTCAAACAAACAAAATAAATTAGACAAACGAAAATTTACCATTCATTGATCGCTTTGTCCTGCTCGTCTTCAACCGTTTGGATGTTCTTGCTAGAAATCTCTATGGATTGCGCTGATGGAGGATCCATCTCTCTCTCCCTAAATTCTTCTGTTTGGTACTTTTTAAGTTAGAAGAACTGTATGGGCACTGAAATAGGGCGAGGGAAGAAACAGACAATTTTATTTTCCTTCACGTGATTTGCTTTTTTGGTTTGAAGCTGATTAGGATGGAAAGTGAGGGCAAATTAAATTATAGAGAAAAAGAATCGTTGATTCCTTGGAATTTGAATTGACCCAATCATAATTGGACACGACGAACGCCGTTCAAGGAGAAAACAAAAATCATAAATGGGCAAGCGATGAACCAGTGAACTGTGAAGATTTCCCGGATTATTTTCTCTTTGTATCAGAACCGTTAGACATGGTCAGTGGACGCATCCAATGGTTAGAAACCCCCTAGAGGCCATAATCTTTTCTTTATTTAGACTATACTATTAATTGAGGCATCATTGTGCATTTTCACACCGGAACAAAATTTACATGTGACTGAGAATCAAAATTAAAAGAATGCTTCCACAATGGCAGAAGCTCACAATTTCATGAATCCGTTGTTCTCCGGCTTAAAATTTCGAGAATCGGTGTTCTACAAGCATGCAAGCAGTTGGCCGCTCAGCAGGACTTCTATGAAAGCAACAACGCAGGAAATCCTAGCACTCAGGCGACAAATTTTCAGGAATTGCTGGAGTCTCCTTCATAACTTTGAACATAGCTGCTGCCTACAATCATGTAAGAGAATTAGAAACACTTAACCGTGGGAAGATCCGTAGCAAGATACAGAAGGCACACAGAGAGCATATGTGTTGAAAATTTCTTATCATGTACATGTCATAATCAATAGATATGAACTAAAAATTAGGTGTTTATCCCTTCAAACTCACTCCAAGGTGGTTTTCCAGTGCGCATTTCAATGATTGTACAGCCCAAGCTCCAAATATCAACAGCGTATGCAAGATCTGAGTTGGTATCTTTCTGCATCACAGCTTGCATAAGCTGTAACGGGAAAATGACATCAGTATAGAGAAGCATTAATTTGCCATCACCCACCAATGTAGTACCAAAAGGTTACCTCCGGAGCCATCCAATATGAACTTCCCTTCAGAGAGAGATCAGCAGTTGCTCCAGTGAGCTGAGAAGAACAATTAAATTCCAATATGAGGACAAAGCGCAATGAATGGACCAAAGTATTTTCTAAATGCAAGTATAAATTCTAGGCGAAAACCACGTAATCAAATATGGAGAGCTCTTGAGCAGTAACTATCTGGCTCAGAAGTACTTGATGTGGGCAATCTGATAGTTTAGTTTCACCACTGGGTAACAAAGGCCATACGGTTGTGTTGTGCAGTGTATGTGGCTATGAGCACATAAGGAATACTATCTAAAGCCGCAAACCTTACTCCCCCAAGTTCATAAATATAAAGTACTTATTCCCGAATCGTTCAAAAAGCGCTCAGAATACACTTGTTAGGCAAGTAACCTATAATTAGGCAACACGAATCATTCTCACTATTCCACTACCTTAAGCACTATGTTCGGATGCTTCAGCTTACTGAGAACTTTAATATCCTGGGAACACATGGGAGGAGTAAGACGTGGATGGAAGGGAATGGAAGCATACATTTCTCTATTGAAACGACAAATAACAACAGCCCCTTTGGCTGACATTTCAGGGTACAAAATATAAGGGTCTTGTAAGAGCAGAAAAATTCCCAGGAATTAACTGTTCCAATTGTTTCACACTCTGCAGATCTGGGGTCATCGGGAAGTAATTCCACTTCCTTCATCGCACATAAAGTCCCAGATTCTCTGGCACCAAAAAAATGTTACTGAAAAAGAAATGAGAAGCACAGTGGAACACAAAATGGATATACAAATTTTTTACCAGTTGAAGGCGACGTGAACACTTCCAAATAAACTACGTCCAATAAGCTTCCCTTTCTGCCATTGGCGATTCATCGGCAATGACTCTGCTTTACCCAGAGCCTGAGAAATGGGAGCACTACCTTTGAGGTATCGAGTGATAATCTGTTATGCAAAGGGGATGAAGAACCAATGTGTAAATATATTGGATGATTGGTGTTGAAGAGCCGTGTACACGATTGACTTGACAATTAGTTGCAAATAAAGGAGACCGCTTTCCAATTTCAATATTAAAACTACCGCTAAGTGGGATTTTCATAATTTCAAAACATTTTTTTGTCAAACCGAGAATTACAATAATGATTCCGTGTGCCTTTTCAAAATCATCGAAACTCACTCGAAGTGAAATTTTTCATTATTTCTAAATATTTTTTGTCAAGTCGAGAATGACTCCAATGATCCTATGCGCTTTTTTAAAATCATCAAAATCCACTCTAAGTGAGATTTTTCATCATTTCTAAACATTTTTTGTAAAATCAGAAATGACTTTAATGATGTCGTGCGCCTTTTTAAAATCGTCAAAACTTACTCTAAGTGAGATTTTTCATCCAATTTTTTTTCAAAAAACTAAATTGCCACAATATTAATGGATCAAGCCCCACTCAATTGAAGTATGAACTTCTAGCAAACATAGAATTCATTAAAGCAATTGTGACATATAAATCATTTTCCAAAACCAATTTGAGCCAAATAAAATATAATTTTTAAGGCAACCGTTTTCGAAAGTTGTGAGGTGTCTAATACTTTTCTCATGCTTAATAGACATCCTTATTCATTTCTTTTTCATATACCAGATTAGGTTATTCAATTGCTCCTTAAAAATTAATTGATGACGACTTCATTTTTTGAGTCGATTGCTTCACCAATGGACTCTATTATTGAAAAGAAATGTTAACAATAGCGTTCGAAGAAATGGACTCTATTATGGAAAAGAAATGGACTCTCTTCTTTCTTCCATTGTTTTCATCCTCCCTCCTTTTCAATTTGTCTTTCTCTCCTTGTGTTCCATTTCTTCTCACTTTTTCTTCCCCTCCATTTTCATTTCTTCTTTCCTCTTTCTATATTCTTCTATTTTGTTTGCTTTTACTCTTCCTTTCATGTTTTCAATAAAGTGGAGGTGAAGCTTCCTCGAATCTCTGCAGCTGATGTGTATTGGTGGCAGAAAGTGCAGATCTCGCACACATTCTCTCATATATGGATTTGAGCTATTCTTATGGAACTCATGCTATTGTCGGCGCCCATCTTGTTGTGTACTACCCATCGTGTGGTAGCAGTGTCTAAATCTGGCCTTTGTAGGCTCTGTGGTGGTGTTGATATTGTATTTTCATATTCGGTATTATATTTTGTAATTTTCTTTGATTATTTATTCTTCCATGTTTTAATCTTCCCTGCGTGGGAGTGGTTGTTCTCACTTTGAGTGAGTTGTTCTGCCTCTTCAGGAGGCTTGTATTTCTCTTTGGAGAGTTTACTTAATGAAATGTTTCTATTATTATCCAAAAAAAACAAAAACAATAGCGTTCGAAGAATACTTGGGCCTTTCATGGGCAATAACATTCGGCCTATTGGGTTTCAAAGTGGCACATCTGATCATGGCCAAATCGACTTGCGCAGTCGTGCTTCCATTTTGTAATCCCCATCTTACTCCACGAAATTCTTGGCCAAAATATAGCAAAGTTTTTGGGCCAGTTAAGGTTCGGCCCACTCGACCAAAGAAATTAAAACTGGTTAACAACCTCAGATTAGTCTCTGTTGTGTAGCAAGTATTGCGGAGAGACTAATTACGTGGTTGGTTTGAACTTGTGTCTCTTATGCAGTTGTTTACTTGGTCTGTTGACAAAGTTTATAACCTCAACAAGAATAGAAAACGTGCTATTGGAGTAAGTGAAAATCAAAAATAGCCATTGGATTTTTTTTTTTATTTTTTTTAAAAATCCTTGAAGCAACTGCTAAATCTTATTCAAACTGACTTAATCAATTACCTAACAAATGCCAAGACAGAATCCTGAACGGCATTGGACACTCTTTTTTGTCCGTCTTGTTATTTTTCTACCATAAGTGCCACGCAATAGCCTATTTTGGCCAAGCAACAAGATCCATCGACTCTAAAATTACCAACAAACAGACTTGGCATCCCATTTGACTGTCTATCATAACCATGAACTGTTGATCCTTCAAAAATTTACCACAACAGTTTTGACTTTGTCCCCACCCTCCTTTTTACAGTGGTTTCACTTTCACGAAAGTGGAAAAAAGTTCGTTTACATGGCGTCGCTTGTCAAATCCATACACGTGATGAATCATTAAAAGTCAACGGCAGATTCTTAGTTGGAAAAAGTGTGAAAATCCATAAGTAGAGAAAAGGTGACAAAATTGGTGATTTGCATTAATCAACCTTTTTGACATTAATTAATCAAGCTGATTAATGGTCCACTGATGATCATGAAATCAAATTTACTCCCTGCTATTCAGGAAGACAAATTCCAAGCCAACACCAGGAGATGATGAGAGGCTCTCTCTGTTTCGTTGTCCGTGGTGGCAACACCGCGCACAGAGCCACAGACCACACACACATCGACACAGTGAGTCAGTGACACACAAAGATAAATGACAAGCACACGTACATACAAACTGTCTAGTCACTCGTTTGATCCTTTAATTTTACCTTTTGTCTCCTCTCTCATCCCTGTGGACCCTACAAATGCTTTCTTTTCCGTCCACGCCACCGTCGCTAGTGGCCCACGTTCCACCTCCTCGCGTCCCGTTAAAGAAAAGCGAACCCTTAAGTCTCCGACTTTTCCACGTGTCTTCCCCTTGCCTAACACCTGTACAGTTTAATTTTTTTATGGCATCTGTACTCTTATCTGTCCATTTTACCCTCCGAAATTATTATTATTATTTTTTTGTAGGGAGAAAAGAAAAAAAAACTTTTTCTCGAATGCATGCATATTAATTAGATCGTGTAGAATTTGCACCATAAGCCTCCGTGTTCTTGAGTAGGTAAAATATAAGAAGTGCATGGATCCTCCTCAAATGTAGTGTACATGTGATCTTCTCTTCTCAAATAATTTAATATTTGCTGATGGAAATCTTGATAAGTAAATTACGTAATAGCAGCCTAAATTGAAAAAAATTGAACAATCATGAAACATCTACACTATAAAATTGGCCCAGGAAAGCATTTATGTAATTAAATATTAATAAATAGCTTAGAAAAACTTTGTTTAAGTGTGTGTGTATATATACGATATTTTATGAATCATAACAGCACGTACACAAGTTGCATTAGAACCAGGTTGGTTCACATGCCTGACTTGTTGCTTGCAATTCCAACTTCAATTTTTAAAGAATTCCTCGAAATTACAAATCAGAAAGTCATAAGCAAACTAATAAACTAATCACAATAAATCAGAGAGTAATTGACCGGTGAAGTGACTCGCCGGTATTGGGATTTGGGACGCATCAGTTTGTTGATGTAAGCTTAAGGTTAAGTGACTTCGAAACGACTGTGTTAAGATTTCCTTATGTAGTCTGACCGGGAATAACAGGTCACATCCATTCCCAAAAGCTCTCTGACTTTTTCTCTCGTGACTCGTGCCCACTGTTGCAGAGGAGGGTTGAAGGAGTATTAATGAGCAAAATCAAGAAACAAAATAAATTTACGGAAATAACCCTTAGCCGGCCGGTCTTTATACATGTACGGATATGCCCTTAACAAATTGTATCAGTGTTTATCAGGGAAATTAATGAAAATGCCCAATTCAGGCTCAACTACAAAACAGTTAAATAATTGTATAAAAATTGTTTATTTTTTTACTATTAAATTAAATTAAATGGAATAATTTTCATCATTGAAAAGAATAATTTTTAAAATAAAATAAAATTACAATACGCATGTCATTATTCACTAAATACACCGCTTCCCTCTAATTAATATTTTCAAAATATATATTTGTTCAAGATATGCGGCACCGTTCCCTATCTACCATTAAATTAAATATTTTAATCTCCACCATTAAAAAAAATTACATAAATGTCTATCTCGCCCCAACTAATAATTTGACCACGTTAATCTCACTACAACCCCACATTTGGTTGGGAAGAATAGGGAGTGAGACAAGGGAATAAGCTTTGTCAAAGCTCATTCTCTTGTTTGATTTGTATAAAACATGGGTCATGAGCTCATGACCCCTATTCCCTCGTGGAGAATAACTTTTTTAAAAAATAAAAATTTTATCCTTAAATTAAAATCACATAAAATTATCATTTTATTATAAAAAGGGTAATACAATATTTTTATCTATATTATAATCAATTCAAATCAAAACTCATGCTCATTTTCACATTAACCAAACATACAAAATTTTTATCTAAACTCATTCACCCCTCTTTATTCCCCCTCAATAAGCCCATGCTCAACTCATCTTAAACTCAGTCCCTCCTTCGACCAAACGTGGGGCAAAAAATTCACGAATTATAGACAAAATTTTTTGTCAATAATTTTAAAAATCCATTGGTAATTGATTACCGATCGGAAATTTTCATATGTAGATGCCAAATTGTTTAAAATTCAAATAACAGGATTGGAAAAATAGACTGTTATGGAAGAATTAAGGAATTCTAGAAAAACTATTACCGAAAGGAAATTAAAGATTTCATAAACCATATTTCACCATTTAAATCAGAAGCAAAATCTTAATGATACTTACGTAATCACATTACATCCTAACAATAATTGGATATCAATTTGTAAAATTATGATTATCTATGGTACAATATATCGGAAAAAATAAGAATGAAAACTTTCTAACTCGATCGTCATTTGGAGGTTGTTGACTTATTTAAATCATCAATGATTGATTATTCGAGGTAATGTCAATAGAATGAAAAATCACAATTAAACATATTAGCATTAATCATCTTTATTAAAAATCCATAAATGTTTGACGTTTGAATTTAAGGGTAGTTTCGTCATTACAGGGAGACAAAACAGGGACAAAGAGGTAACTCAGAGGCGCATTCAATTTGCTGCTCAGAATAAGAGGACGTCCCCTCTCCAGAGTTCAGAGTGATTTACTTACTCTTTCAAAAATAATTGGACGGCAACGATATCTCCTCTGAATCTTAACGGCAGGCATTGCAGTTCATGTAGAAAATGCTTTGAACGGGATAAATATTCAATTCTGTTCTGTTACTGATCTTTTCTTCTTCTGTTTTTTTATATTCGACACTAGTTGCTCTTCTATCTGTGGTGTTTGGGATTGTGAAATTCGAAGATCGATCGGATCCAGCGCTCTCTATACTCTCAAAAGGTCCGTCTCGCCATAACCAATGCAATATAATCTCCTCTAATCCAAACGTCGTCGTTTCATGCGAACGGTTTGTTGCGGGTGCTGTTGTATGGACGTAGAAGACACCGGCGAGGAGGTAAGAGATCAAGTCTGTGATCTAAACGAGTATCATACAAAATCTTCCGATGAGATTTGGAGGTTTGTATTGCTTCATCTTGAAGCCGCGTGTAATTCTGTGTTATTTTTTGGTTTTGATTCGAAGAAAATCTCAGTAAATGTTCTTAGATATTGGGAGATTTTGTTGTTGGAGAAGAGAAAATTACTCTTGGTTTTTATTGACAAAAACAGAATATTTTTACGAAGAGAAAACGGATCTAGAAGGACTTTAGAGTTTCTTGCATTTCACGAAGTCGGTGAAGTGTGAGAGAGAGGAACAAGAGGAGAGGTACTTGATAACGCCTACTTCTATTGGTTCTTCCTTTTTGGCTAAATTGCCCAGGTTAGTTGCGGTATCACTGTTATCTGCTGTACAGTCTCCCTCCCTCTCTCTCTCGACATCTCTCTGATACAAGAAGATAAATTAGGCTACAGAAGTTTTGTACCTGAATTTACAATAATGGAAAATCTTTTTTGCCAATGATTTTTTTTTCCGTTTTCCCTTCTGATTCTACTCCTCTCGTTCCAGCTTGTTCTATAAGTCAGTATTAATTGACACTACATGTTAATTATAGACATTTTTTACTTACCGGTTCAGTTAGCGATGACGATGATATTACTTTGATTATCGGTACATGAAGGAGCAGTCGTCGATTTCAATATATTCTCAATTAAGTTTTCAATTTCCTGTTTTTCTATTTTTCCTCAAAGAGACTCTTAATTAATTTTCTGGTTTAGAGTGCAGATCGATTAAACAATGTCCTCCTCTAATTCACCTTGTGCGGCGTGCAAGTTTTTGAGGCGAAAGTGTACTCAAGAATGTGTTTTCGCTCCCTATTTCCCCTCCGATGATCCACAGAAATTCGCGAGTGTTCACAGGGTGTTTGGTGCAAGTAACGTCTCAAAACTGCTTAATGAACTCAATGTGGCGCAGCGTAAAGATGCGGTGGAGTCATTGGCGTATGAAGCTGAAGCGCGTCTTCGAGATCCAGTTTATGGATGTGTAGGATTAATCTCGGTCCTTCAACACAAACTTCGGCAAGTGCAGAGTGATCTCTTCAGTGCTAAGAAAGAACTTGCAACCTATATAGGTCCCCAGGCAATGCTTCCTATGATACAACCAACACATGCTTTTAGGCCACAACAACATTTAGGCAATCCATCTTCGTCGAACAATTTAATGAATGTGACGATGATGGGGATTCCTACTGTTCAAACACATGGTGCTCCGTTGGTGATCAGGGATCAACAACAGCATCATCCGCATCCACATCCGCAACAGCAACAGCAGATGTATGAAGCTCAGCAATTGGCGGCAGTGGTTGCAGCAAGAGAGCAGGAGATGTTAAGGGTTTATGATGCGCAACAACAGCAACGGCTCCAGCATCATCAGCAACAGCACCAAGAACTTATTGGCTTTAATCATAGTGGGTTTGAGGGTGCAGCAGGTTCAGTCACCTCCACCGGCATTAATCAGATGAATGCTGCCGCGATGTCTCCTTCTCTGGCACTAGGGACATTTGATAATCAATATGAGATTCAGCCGCAGCAGCAAGAGCATCAGCACCATCCACTGCAAGAACAACTCTTGTTTCAGACACAACAGCCTCCTCATACCCAACAGCAACAACCACAACAAGCACCGCAACCACCGCAACAACAGAGGTCTGGAAGCGATGAGGGTAGAAGTGGTGTACTACCTTGAAGTTATATTACAGCTCTTCTTACATGTCCATTGAAGCGAAATTTTCCATTCTAGGTATGGATTTCTTTCCCTCGATCTGCTCCATGGGTCAGTTTGCGGTTTTTGACTTATTTGTTTATTCATGTTCCCACGAGTGTCACTGGCTTCTACAAGAGCATTGCATTTATGAATGGTTTTATCCTTTTCTGTGTAATGTATCTTGGTTTTTCATGAATGGGGCAATGTCGCAGTGGGGGCAGCGAAAAGGGCTCTTCAAGAGAATTACTGTCTTTTCACTGGAACGGCCAACCCTTTCGAACATAATTAAGTAGCCGGATTCCTCTTTTTTCTTTCTATTTAAATTTTTATTGTTTTTCTTTGGCAACTAGTGAGTGGACTGGGTCTTCTTTTATTGAGGCAAGATGGATATACGTTCAATTCTCCCACACTTTTCTGTTTGATAATTATTGCTACAACAAATTCAGTTGTAAAAAATATCAAGTCTTTCGCTTCTTTCAAATAGCTTTCTCGCTTAGTAAATGGCATTAATTGGGTATTATATTTATCTTTTGCTCCCTCGTTGTTTGTTGAGGATAATGTTAATCATAGAGAAATAAGTAGTAGAGTTTACAGAAACTACTCAAGGATGATGTGATATCGTTGACATTTTAGTAAGGATGACGTGGTATATATGTTTGATTGGCATTTTACTATTTTATAGTTTGTATTTTAAGGTATTTCATGACACAAGGTTTTGTCCCTTTTTTTCAATAACGGTATATGTAAAGAAGCTGCTAGTCATAAAATCAAGTAGTGCAAAGTTATTTATGCTATTATATATGTACCATATTAAGAGTTGACGAGCTCTTTAGTACCTGCTCCAATGATCGTGTTGACTGCTAGATCATTTTTTTTGGCTTTTAGCTTACAAATATTATCTTTTAGTAATTTGGGAAATATATCTAAAACACGTCAGGGTCATCTTCCTGGATTCATTTCATTATTGTTTTTTTCCCTCTCAAGAGCTTTGATTTCATGGACTGGCTTAATTTGATGACCATGTGCACTTATCAAGTTATCATTTTTATATTGTTCAAGTATTATAATGCTATTTATAACTGTTATAAAATACTCGCATAATTGAAGTCATCAGAGAGTGGATCGTTTAGAATTGATTGCTCGTGTGGAGTTCCGACTCTTTCAACATTGGTGACTTGAGTAGAGACAAAAGGTGAGAATATTAAATGTTATTTGGACTGAGTTGGTGGATTAAACCCCGTAGACAAAAAGTAAGAATAATTGTTATTCAGACTGAGCTGGACTGTCTTTCCATTAAATCGATCACGTTAGATTTTGTAACGCTTACACAGTTAAATTTAGGGTTAAAAAAATACACACTCCTCTCTCGTTCACGTCTCTTCCCCCTTCTAAGTCTTCTTCTTTGCCCTGTAGCCTTCTCGATCTGCAACTCAAAGAATCCATTGATCTATTATTGTATCCAAATTATTGGTTGTTGTTTTGCCTTTGAATTTTTCTTCTGTTGATTATGTACGTCTCTTCTTCTGCTTTCAACAATATGGTCAATGGATATTTTTTTTGTTTTGGTTGTGAAGGTTTAGATTATGGGCATTTGAGCAATTATCATGTAAATGTGGATAATCTTTTGAATGTCATTGACTCCTTACCTTCTAGTTCCTTCAAGTGTTGGCTATAAGCCTTGCCATACTGCACTCTCAAATTTTGGTGAACTGTTAATTTGATAATTATAGCTGCTCCAGGATTGATTAAAAAGTCACTTAATTTGGAAATGAATTTGCTGGAATCATTTCATGTAATACCATCACATCACCACCATTGAATGCATTGGTGATATTGTCATATCCCACCATGATTTGAATCAAGGGTGGAGATGTGATAGTATTGCATGGAATGATTCCAGCTCTTCCCATCCTCTTAATTTTGTTGTATTCTTGAAATTACAAATGATGTTGTGGAAATGCATGGAATCACAAGCACGTGATGATTGTTTTTACTATGCTCTGTTTGAAGTCGGGGATAACATTGTCGGTGATTCACAGATTTTACACTCTAATGTAGACAGCACTGCATCTCAAAGTCGAGTTGTTTCCAAGGCAAATAAAAATCTGGGGAGAGAAACTTTTATCATAGAAGGAGGCCATGTTCTGGTAATCCGCGTGGCTTAATACAAGTCTAGATCCAATTCAGGGGACTGACAAAAAAAAAAGACTTTCTGGAGTCAACTACATTATTCTACAATGAGCACAGGGACACAGAGTAATCGAAATAGTCGGTGGTCAAGTATCTAGAGTGCAATGAATAAATTTATGGGTTTCCCCCTCCATCTCCCACTGAAATTTTTTAAAAAATATATTTACATTTTTTTGAAGACATTTGGAGAATATTGTCTGTCATGTTAAGAATAGTAGTTAGTTGTTGGCTTGTTTATAATAATTGTTTACACATGTCATTAGGTATTAAGTCCACATGTAGGGTTTCACACTTGTACCAACTATATATATTCTGAATAACACAAGAGCAGCCGCACTGCTTCACACTCAAAAGAAGTTGTCCAGCTCCTTTTATTCTTCTCTGCTATACTTTATCTTGTCATACCGTAGAAATTTCCACCACTAAAGCTCTAAAGCTAGCTCTTTTTTATTGATGAGCTCACAAACCAAAGGGACTAGGGGCAGGTCCTTGGAATATATTATTTGCGACTCTATTATCCTAGTGGAGCACTGGAGCCGTGGAGACCATCTCCAGATTAGTTTGAAGTGGGAATGTGCAAGAAAAACTAATGAAGCTAGGAATGATGAAACACATCTCGACATATACCATGTCATTCTATGACACTTTCGGCCTCTGGATCAACTTACAATGTTTCAATGGGCCCAATATGGTTCTAAGCAAACGGATCACGTTTAAAGTTTCAAGTGGGCTTTGGATTGGGTCTGTAGATTGTTCGCCAGAATACTATGGAATATCGGCTCATTTCTGCCTAAACAGTGAAGACCATTGGTGAGCGAGGATGGGAAAGGCTCCATCATGCCTCGAAGAAGTGGTGGATGCCTATCCTAAAAATTGCACCCACTCCTTACCAAATCTCGTAAAAACTCGTGATTTCCAAATATTTTACAGTGCTAGAGGTGAGAGCTGTTGGTAGTTATCTAGTTAATAGTTATGATCAATTTCCGAGCTAGGAAAATGCCCCAGAAGACAAACATACACTAGTTAATCCGAATCAGTGGACACTTCAGAATGAGGATTCAATAAGCTAACCTTCCTCGAAAGTACTTCCCAAATTTCATCCAAGTCAGCCTTACCGAAACCCCAGCTTCTGACAATCTCACCTCCTGGAGCTCCTTGCACGATCCCAAATTTGTGGAGATTCCCCAGCCTATTTTCCAGAAATGGTAGCACAGCACTGCTAGAACGTAGTCTAGCTGCCATAGGAATGGAATGAATATCAAGTGATCCCTTTAGTGAGGAACCTGAGACCGGACTCCCCAAGAGCTCACCATTTTGGCCCACAAGGTTCCCAAAGAGAGAGGGAAATGGCAAAGGTATCGGAAGAGGGCAAAGAGCGGCAGATAGATGACAGAATACTGGCCTTGCCAATTCATGTTCATAAGCAGCATGAACTGCCGCTTTTACTTCTGAAATAGAAGCCCGACGACCTCCTGTAGAAGAATACAAGTTCCCAGTATGAATGATTAAACTTTAAAATCAATTGTTAAGCAGCCCAATAATGGGGGGAAAAGGCTCATGCCAGGCAAATGCAACAAAAATAATTGCAGGCAAAATTAGTACGCGTGCCCTCTGAGGCATGTATTTTTGCGATTTTAATTGCTCTTAATCACACCTTGTCATCCATTGAATTGTTGTAAGACCTCTTCGATGGATGAAAAGAGCATATGTATTTGTAACATGATGAGCAGAGAAAGAAAGCAAGAGACGGTTACGAAAATAATTTGCAACAAAACATGTAAATGATAAAAAGTACCGGAGGAAAGGGCTCCATGACAAGCAATTGATTCTACTGCCTGCATATCTTCCACATCCTCTGCAATTTCTGGTGTCAATGGATGCAAGTTTCGTATCAAAGACTGCTCAACCTGATTCCCTGAATTTCACAAAACACATTATTCCACTATAACTTATTAGCAAGTGGTAAGGAGCAAAGCCATCCAGATAAGTACCATCCAAAGCTGGTGCTGGCATTGCAACATCCAGAATAGCCACATTGTTCTGCCTGGCTTGTCCTGCTAACATTTGTGTAACATCATTAACATCAACCGCACCAGAAACATAACGTGAATCTATCGTGGGCCCACTTTGTTCCATCCTGAAAGGAAGACTTATAGAATGTAGGGCAGCAGCATAAACAGCACTGCAATGGTAAGGCTTCTCATCTTGAATACAGAGGAAAGTGGAAGCTTTGCCTTCAAAATTGCAAAAAAAAAATTAAGAGTTTAAAATAAGAGTCAGCATATGAAATAGACTTTGATGATAAAATCACAAGAAATCAGATTAACCAATGTAATACAAACATACCCAACAAAACTAGATTATTTGAATAACAAATATTAAAGGAAAATGATTGCTGCTCATATAGATATATAAAATATCTTTTAGAGGCTAGAGGCGAAAAGAAGAAAAGGCAGACCAACAATGTTGGTCTACTTCAAAATGATAAACAAAAAATGTTGTTCAACAAGAATCACTGAGTTTCCAAAAATGCTTCAAATACAAGATGATATAAACAACATATGAATGAGCAAGATGTATTGCAAACGAAGAAAGCCAATAGTAAGCAAAAATTAAGAAACCATGGTAATCAGTATTACTTACTTAGACTTAAAACAGGTAATCCAACTGGCACAATCAATTTACAGAAGGATGATAATCTTGAAAATGAAACTGCATCATGAAGAGCCCTGGCGACTCTGTGCTTTTGGGTTCTCTGTTTCATGTAAGATCCAGAATCCCTGACGGCATAGAGCAACACTGGGGTATTTGTGTATTCATCTGCAATATTCTCCAGAAAATCCCCAGCTAAAGCAGAGAAACCTCCTGAATCATCAACAACGAAATGGAAACCCTGTAAAATTTCACAGTAGAACAAGAAAAAAGAACTGTAAGATCTGCACAAGTTGCAATTTTTGAACCTAAGATAGTTCACATTTATTCATCAAATTGGGCGAAGAAAATTAAAATGGAGCAAAAGGAAGAGAATCTTACTAATAATAAATACCTGAATGTGATCACACTCTTCAACAAAAAACCGAAGCCTCTCACTTATTTCTTCACCTAAAACCCCGGAGAAAACATCTCTTCCTATCCCATAGTTATCAAATTCTTGAGCATCTGTCCACAGACCACTTAATTCATACAAACTTCGTGGATGATAGTGGACTTTCGAGAAATCTGTCCAAAACTGCACATCATTTTCTAAACTTGCAACTATCTCTTGCTCGTGATTTTTTCTTCGAGAATCGGAATCCCCATTGCTAATACCATTTGAACAAGAAAAATTATCCTGCTCCTCGTACAAACTTTGCAAGAAAATATTCTTCTTATGAGGCTTAGATGTATGGGTGGATGAATTACCAGCCCTGCACATTAGTCTATTGAAATTTAATTTCTTTAGAACAAACATAGCAGATAAATAACAGAAACAATACAAATACATAAGCTGGACCCTGTAAAAGCTTAGAACAACATAGGTCACCTAGCTTCAACCTTGTCCTAAGACCCACATGCTCTTCTACATAACTTGTAACTTTAAGAAGACACATCATGCCCAATATGGGGAAAGAAAAAAAAATACATATAATAATAAACATAGAGACGCAATATACCAGAAATCTCACAGCCACTCCATGAACACTGGAACCTCTGGTAATCACTAATTAGGAAAATAGGGGAATAAATGTCTGACTACAATTACAGCACTTAAGCCAATAAAACTCATGTCACAATCATATCACCTCAGAAGGCTACCATTTTTAATGTAAGTAGTAATGATAAAAGTCTATGTTGAAAGATGTTCATGAATGAAGCCCTTCTTGTTTATTCATACTATGATTGTTGTGCATGTCAAGATTATCAAATACAAAAAGCAACAAGGCTTTGGCCGCTGATCAACTATCTCCAATTTATATGAACTCACACCGACCATCATAACCTCAATGTCAGTGCTCCTAATGTATATTATATAAGAAATCTCACCATGTAATAACATCAGATGGAGTATGTTTGTCATCATTATATAATGTGCCATGTGAACTCATAGATCCAAGGGACCCTGCAACAATGAGTTCAATTAATAAATGTATACAAGAGAAGCAGAAAGCAAGATTTCTGTTTCTTTAAAAACAGTCAATCCTGCATAGCAACAGGCTACATTGTAGTCTTAAAATGACATGATTTACTGTTTTTAGTATGCTATCAAGCATCACCACCAAAACAATGAAATTATAAATAATCTCCCATTATGTCCATAATTTAGTGAAAAATACATTAGGATAAGCAGCTTATGGATGAAAGGGGAATTGATCTACAAGAGTAACAAGATGCAGAAGACTGCAACAAGCAATCATTATCTGTATCCACATCAAATGCCTAATCTCCTAAGAAAACATTCCAGGGTGCAACCGAAAATAATAAGTCTATTTCCATAAAATGTATTTTAATAATATCTTGCATAAACAGAATATGTCAAAGGTGCAACCTACAGTGTCATTACTTCCATTTCATGTGCGAAAGCCTCTGGAACAAACAGCTCAAGGGTGGAACAAGAAGAATGCCGACTCCAATACGAAAAGAAAACAAAAAAATATAATATCGCGCAAAATTGTATTTACGGCATAGACCAAGGAAGGCACAACTGACACTTGATTATTTCCAACAGCACAGCAAACAAGCGTACTATCATTCTGGTAGACAGATCAAAAATTCCTAACTAAACCAGATAAAACATTCATGAATGTTGCACAAACGGATCATTTACCTTGTAAATCAACTGAAAGAAGCCGAGGGGTATAAGTTGGAGTGCCCTGCCCAAAATTAAAGCGCCAATGACATAAGCATATGCAAATTAAAGGAGAAGCAAGCCACAAAAGCACAGCAAATCAAATGCATAAAGTTAGAAATAGTAGGATACCAACAACATATATCAGAAAAGGTACCAGCATAACGAACCATTACACCAAAAATTTACACAAAAGATTGATACACCCAAAAACTTCAGCAATTTCACGTTGCAGTTGAGTTCCAATACCAAATATGCCAATATGAAAATCATATAAAATCCAAAAATTACAATTTTACCTAAATAAGAACTATAAATTGATACACATCACAGGCAAAACAGTTAGCAACGCACATATGACCACCAATGGCACAGGTTACAAAGGGATAACCATCCTGCAAACGCATGCTTAAATTGCTGAACATCAAAAGAGAAAATGTCTCACCTGTAGCGTCTCGCCAGTGCGGTACAGCACATCCATGTTCAGATGCTGATCCCTCAAGACTGGATCGCTATTGGGATCGGCAGCCAACCCGAGCAGCTCATCCTTCAGCCATAGTAAGTCCATACATAAATTCAACATTTCACTTAATCATATAAGTCTGCTTATATTTAAAAATACTGAAATAAATAGTAATTTTAAAACTATATGGACATGACAGGGTTCTCACTAATTCTTAACGAGAGTTTACAGAGGGCTCCATCAATAATGACATTCAAAAAAAAATGAATAATATTTTTCTTCATGTAGCACAATTTGGCAGCAACAACAACAGAGGAATACATAAGTTTCGAAAAATTACCTGCAAATTCCAAAAATGAGAACCGATGAAGTTCGCGAAACCTCCAACTTGTAGGGTCACGATTTCTTTCATACTTCCAGCGAGTCTCTGAGAAATGCCTAAATTGATACAAAATTTGACTTAACTTATAATAGGAAATCAGACCCTACTTTCGGAAGTTACTACATCAGAGGTAAGCATATTAAACAACAGCGATAGAGAGAGGAGAGAATTGCCTTAACAATTTCTTCTTCTGAAACAAATATCCGAGAATCCAACTTTTGCAAAACCGTAAGAGAGAGAGCGAAAGTTTGTAAGGGATTTTTAAGAAGAAGAGTGTTGGAAGTGGAAGTGGAAGTCGGTAGATTTGGCTTAACCGGAGACGAGGGGTTTAAGCGCACAAGGCATAAACTTCGAAGCGGCTTGAGGGATTCTCGAATAGTAGAATCGAAACGGTGCGTTTTAACCTTTTCTTTCCGTGCAAAAGAAACGGCGCGTTTTAGCCTTAGACTGAACTACTCATTTTCTGTTTTTAATACGTGATTTTTTATTCTTCTGTGTCTATATTTTTAGGGCTAAACAAGTTCATCCATTTTTGGATATGGTCCGCACAAACTCAAATTAGGTTAGTTTTCGTTAAAACGTCAATCATTTCACCGTAAAATGAGTGACATGTTGTTTTACTTTGCATTACCGGTTTTTGGCATACACGGGACATAACAATAGCTTCAAATTCATCCAGATTCAAAAATTAGAATCATAGCTCCAAACTCATCCACATTCTCAAATTAAAATTGCAGTTCAAAAATCCGTAACGAATTCCCAAATGAGAAAGCTAGTTCGAAACCCATCTAGATTCTACAAATAAAAACATAATTTGAAACTCATAAAGAAATTCGAAATCTATAATGTAGTATGAATCCCAAAAGAAAACCTAAAATCAAAACCTTAGATTAAAATCGAACATGATATCTTAAAAATGACGAACAAGAAAGGAGAGAAAAATAACAAACCCCCAAATCAAAAACTCTAGAAAAAATGAGAAAGGAAAAAAAACCTACTTTTCTCAGCAATTAGTGTCTCTATGTGATAATGGCGGCGGCGGAGTAGTATTTAACGAACCAAAAGAATGTTATTGTGAGGTTTTAGGGCAACTAATTCAATGACTGATTGAAATGTTTTTTTTCTTTGTTTTTTATTTTTTCTTTCTTACTCCCCATTTCATATATTCTATAAACATTCTCAAATGTCATGTCACCAACAACTCTACACCCGAACATTTTAACAGCATAATAAGAAAATACTAACCGAGATCATATTCGAAAGTGGAGGGGATTGTTTAGCCTAAAAAATAGTTCAATGACTTAAGTACGCGAGCTTTCATGACACTAATCGATTATTCATATTATGTCCTTTTGGAGACATTCGAAAATTGTGAGTGATATTGTGATTTGTACGTGTGGTACTGTGAATGGATTTTTCTTACAATACAAAACAATAATTCCATATATTGATTTTATTTAAAAGATTGTATGATTTTACACCATGCAATACCCTTTTCATTAAAAAATAATGATGCACTTTGTAATAAAACGTACATACTTTGGTATGAAAATCATTAAATGGATGGAAAAGAACAAAAGAGTTCACAAGGAAAACGACTGCTTTGATTTTGATTCCAATTATCCACCCTTGCAGTTGCATAATAGCCGCACAAATAGATAAGATCAACAAGCCAGCGATAAGTATAAATTCTTCTTGATTTCTGGGCCAATAAGATAAATCATGCGAGCTTCAGATAACCATCAGTAGTGGACTGCTTTATTATCAATATTCAATAGTGAAACCAAGAGATTTGAGATTGACACTTACATTTCCTATAAAAAAAAACTGCCTGCACTACACAGAGAGCTGTATTAGCGACGAAGAGAGGTCATAGAAGATGATTTAAACTTACACCCTTAAAAGCATCATCTGCTCAAATGCTTCGTCAGAAAGAGACTCTGTGAACTGCATCAGAACAAACAATCAGCAGAGAATTGGCAAACTAAGGCAAAGAACTACATGAACCAAAAATGTCATGTTGATTTTATAAATGAGAAATGGGCATCAACGCATTATCTAATTGTCATAGATAACAAAGCCTATAGAACTCGAGTAATGGAAAGCAACCTAATATATATTGTTCTGAAAAATCTCACCACCTCTCTAGTATGTTGAGCACCGTACCACTACGAAAAAACAATAAACTCCAGTCTTAATTCCCTCGTTGTCAGATGTATTCCATGTTTACAGTTTGATTCCCCATGCATATCTGTATCAGCAAAACTCATGGGGGATCGCTGTACATCAACTTATTCCAATTTGTGTAACCCGTCTCACCAACTTCGTCCATCCTATCTCTCGTTCTCCTCCTCTTCCATACTGTCTCCTCCAGAGCCAGAGCCAGAGCCGCCTGCATTGAGGGGACCCTGAGGAGAGCCATTAGTTTCTGAGTGGTCTTTGCATTGGCTTTGTTCCATTGATGAGTCATTTGCAGGACTAGCTACAGAAGCAGGAAGTTTTCGAACATGAAGTCGGTATTTCTGCGCAAGTACCAACGAGCATTTAGCACAATTATATATAGGAAAGGAAAGAGCAGAAAGATAAAATGCTACTAGGAGGACTTTCATCGAACACTTACTTGTAGATGGCTTTTAACTTCATCATTGGTTAAGCCATCCACTTGCATAAGGTCCCTTATCTGTCTAGGAGTAGCCACTGCAAGACCAGTTAAACAAATCAAATGATAATTTAAAATCTCGACTCGAACGAACAATTCAATTTGGGCACATTTTTGTTCACTGCCTAGCTAAGATCTTTGCCTTATCGAAAACTCATTTCTGATACCAGCATATCTAAATTATCAGGATTCACAATCTCCAATTGCCTTTCAATGCATCGATATAAGGTCTAACCTTGAGAACCCCCGAGTTGTTGAAGTGCATCGACAAATTGGCGATGAAGTTCCTGCGACCAGCACCGCCTCTGTTTCCTCTGTGTATGTTGCTGCTGTTGGGGTGGTTGATGTTTACTATGTATCTTCGATCGAACATTTGAAGAAGGCATTGGTGGCATGAGAGAAAGAGCTGGAACTTGTGGAGCAACCTCCTTCTCAGCCCCCTGAAAACCCACAAATAAGCCTCCCTTGCTTCCATTATTACATAGCTGGCTCACCTTCCCAGCACCAAACCGACTGTCTTCTTCGCGCCTCTGTTCAAAGACAAAATTCACATCAAATCATCAATTGCAGCCATGGATGAAAGAAGAAAACACCCCCCAAAAAAAAACTTCTTCGGGCTTTACCAGTGCGAGTTCTGATATTGGGTCATGTTTTATCTGATCGGAGTTGATGTTGGTGCACCAAAGCTGAGCAGAGCCCATCCAGTTCTTCGGGTCCTTATTTTCCAAAAGTAACGCTCCATCTTCACCTGATTTACGTTTCATTGGCCCAACCTCCTCCATCAAAGGAGGTCGACCATTCAATTCCTTCCACTGCATTGCCTCATCCTTCAATCTCACAATAGCTACAAAACCCAAACAAAAAAAGGCATGAAATTTCAAGATCTAATTCAGATTATGCTAACCGAGAAAACAGAGAGCATACCATCGTTTAAGAGGATCATGCTGAGAGGAAGCTCACGCTTAAAAGCTTCGATCTTTCTCAATTCATCTTCCAATCCTTCCACGTACTCATCAAGCTTTGACAATTTGTGCCAAGTCTCTGTCGAGGCTGAAACTTCTCTGAGAAGGTCACTGATTGTTCTGGGGACATAACCCAGAGACAAATCCAAGTTCAGGTCCATCTTCTCACCGCTGTTCGGGCTCTCTCTCTGTATCTTAAACATAGAAACAGACAGTCTGGGGGGAAAAATGGAGAGCAAGGGTTCTAATATATAGGAGAGGAAAAATTCAGATTCAGGGTTGCTTAAGATTCGTAGACTCGCGGTCGGGTGGTCGCATATTTGAGTCAACTCGGTGAATGGCTTATTAATAAGGCGAGTCTACACGTTCGGAATCTTCTGGGATTCCGTACTCACGCGGCGAGTTGAGCTTTTTTTACTTACCTCCTTCTCTTACTTGGAAATTATTTTAAAAAAATTCCTTTTAGATTGGTTTTCAAGATTCTTCGGTGGGTAAAGAGAGAAGACTTTTGGGCTACGATTACTCCCAGTCCCAGTAATAAAGTAGGGGTAATCTGGTATTTTCCGATGTAATTGTGCGGTGTCTTTTGTTCTTTGTTCTCATCCAAAGGTTGGCCATGGAGTCACTTCTTACCTCTATATATTTTTCTTTCTTTTTTCTTTTTGTTGGGGGCTATATGCGCCCCATTTTTTGTACGGACGTCCATTTTAAAACATGAAAATTTGTGTTTAGAATAAGTTTTCAAAATTGTTTTTTATTTTTTAAAATAAAAAGTTTGATAAAAATACATTTAGTTGTTACAGCTTTTGAAAATAATTTTTTAAAATTGTGCTTTTAAAAATATAAAACAATTAAAAGAATTTTAAAAATTGACCGATAATATTTTTGTAATTAAATTAAACTTTATTTTTTTTTCTTTTTCTTACTTTACTTGTTCTTCCTCCCTTTCTCATTAGTTATTACTCCAATCATCCTTCTCCCTCCTCCCTTCTCTCTCCAATTCTTCTCTCTCTTCTTTATCATCTCTCAAAATTAATTTACTTGCTATACTTTCTGTCATCGTTCATTATTATCTTTATTATATTATATAATTAAGTTTATTTTGTGTCTAAATTTTGCAGTTTTTTTTTAAAAAATAGTTTACAAATAACATAAATCAAATAAATTTTTAACACTTCTTTTATTTTTAAAATATATTTTTGAAAACTATATTCAAAATTATTTTTAATTATTAAAAACGAAAATAATCTCCAAACACACTCTACTCTCTAAAAACACCTCATTTTATCTTTCACCTTTCAAGAAGGAAGTCATCAACCGCTATATCATTTCATCGAACACTTAGAACTCGCTAGCACCGTATGCGCATAGAACACCTTCACCACTGCTTACATTGTTAGCACCACCCTAAAGTAACACCATTTCCAGAAACCATGGCTAACTCCACGTTTCCATTCTCAACGAGAAGACTTGGGCCCTGCATACAAATTTTTAGGTTTTCATCTTTCTTGCGGTTTTGGCAAGTCATCAACGCTGCAGCATTTCATCAAACACTTTGAGGTCACTAGCAAATCACTCTCGAGTCTAGAATAATTTGACAAAAGATTGTACTCTGTTTCGAGTTTTCTTTTAAGTGGAGTTCATTAGATTAAAAATTGGGGGCGTAATTAGTCCCTACCTTCTTCTTTTTTTGTTGAATAGTGAGATATGTTCACGAAAGGGTAACCTTTATAGTATTAGATACCAAAATTATCTCTACTGTGTATTACATGACAGGTCTTTGAGGTTTAGTGGACTTATAGATCTGGTTTCTCTAGAGCTGACATGACATATTTGGTTCGCAAATATGCTTATTTCTTCACAGATCTAGTTGATATGAGTTCTCTGACTTTTATCGATTCTTTGCCTGGCTATCAGTTTCTTGATATGGAATGCTCCCGCCAAGTGCTTGTTGTGTGCGGTGTTGCTGGTGTCCCAACTTACTTAATAGTCACCTCTGCTTCTCTTAGTGTCCCAATTTACTTGGTGTAGACTATTTTTTGAGTTGCTTGGATTTTATTTTCAACATATTCGTATTTGTAGGCTATTATGCCAGTTATTTTATAGATTATTCTTAAATGTTTATGTTGTATATTGTGCCTTTTATAACAGGTTGAATACACTAAGTAACTATCCTCCAGTTTGTACTTGGTGATTTGCTCTTCAACGAAATTTGTTACTTTCTAAAAAAAATTAGGATTCATACTGCAGGGAAAAAAATTAAGAATTCACCGGTGGGAAGGAGGGGCAGAATGGTCAATATGCAGATCATGCACCAAGAAAGATTCCAGTCACCATATTTCGATTCTCGGATGAGGAATTTCTCAGAAAAATACGGAAATGAGATTTCGTCTCCCGACCACATTGCAACACGTGGTGGGGCCTTCTTTTTGAATGAATGGTTAGATTCTTGCCTTCTTGGTATTTCTATAGACAGACGTCCATTTTTTTGATAGAAAACTATAGACGTCCATTACAGCGAATAATATAGTTTCTTCTAGACAATTGTCGTTTTCAATACAGATACTCAGATTCCTTTTCTTGACTGATACATGCCTAGGAAATTAATCGGGTTTCCACATACAAAAGATAAAAACTAGTACTTGTAATTTTGTATTGGCTATAGAGATAAGGATTCCTTTGCCTTTGGACTTTTAACTTTTTTATCTGCTTAACAAACAAAGCATTTAGTGCTTAATTATGGGTAAAGACAATTTTTAGTCACTGGACAAATTTACATTGCTCGATTTAATCATCGAAAGATTTTTTATCTCAAATTAATAATCAAAAGAATTTTTTTGTACCAAACTAGCCATTTGATCAGTTTTCCAAAATTTAAGTTAGTGACCAACTATTAGCAACCGTTGGTTGGTATCTCTTCATCAGCATTTCAGGATCTGACTTGACCCTCTTGTCTTTTTTATTCTCCAACTGATAATTAGAAATACACAGTCAAGGTAACATGGTAGAAGTATACATACCATCCATCTGAATCCAACGGCCAGATATGCTTTAGAAGAGCCTTATTCATCTGAAACATGCTAAAGGGCTCTTAAATTAATGAAATGTAAGTTCTCTCCATAACTTTCTAGACATACCTCAGTTTCCAGCCATTTCAGCACTCCAACAAATTCCAGAAGTTGTAGAGAGAGGCTACATAATTTGCTAACGCCACCCCTTCTTTGTGAATTTATCAAAATACCAAAACATTGATAAATACTCTGTTTTTTTTTTGTTTGAACTTTGAATAAGTAATTTAATACTCTTCAAAAATATACAAGAGGCTGTTCTAATTACAATGCGACGCCGTTTTCTGACATTTTTCTAAAATTTTAATTTATTCTCTATGCTATATAACTTTTATGCGTCACTCTAAAATCTGGGCAGTCGGGCTCGGTCGTACAATCGATTTTCTTTTCAAAAATGTTTTAAAATTTGATATAATTACAAAAGAAAAATAATTTTAAAAATATGGAACGGTGAGGAAATTCTGAGATAAGGAAAAAAACACTAAAATTGAGACTAATCGGATTATTAATCGTCTAACAAGAAAATTAAGAGGAAAGATTTATGTACAAAAACGGAGAGCAATCAATTTGACAAGGACAAGTTACACCCAAATACCCAATGGATGAGCCTAGTTTTCCATTCAGTAGTCCTAAACATAGGCCCAAAACAGTGGGCCGACCCAAGCAATACTCATGGCTCTTGCTTCTTGTTTTCTTCTCCTATATATGAAAACAGGTTAATAGCATCGGAAAATATTTACAAACCCGGATAAAAAGGGCCGTTTCTCTCCTGCACCCTTCTTGGTTTTGTAAATCAAATCCAATTTACAGCAGCAGCTTCCTTCCTTGACAGCATCAGAACTCCTATTCAAACAGGTTGAGACATCAAAACTCCGATAATCAGCTGAGCATGGTTGGGTGGCCAGTTTGAAGCATCCTCTTAAACATGTCCATGCCAAAGGCAGAATCCGACGAACTGAATAATAGCATCGGATTATCAACTGATTAGTATAGAGAAAAATTCTCAATAAGCAGCAGAAAAACACATTACACCAACATTTGTCAATTAGACAAAGAGCGCACACCCTCAAAGAAGGTATCGAATTTATACGAGGAGCATAGGAGCACCAATGGTGGAAGAGATCAAGCTATCAGCACCCCGCCTAACGGCAGTTTCAAAGCCCCATCCCCATTGAACAATCAGAACAAAAGTTCATTGTTCATGCCTAGGCCATTGCATTTTTAAAAAGTTCAAACTTAGCCATTTCATGAAGCTACTAATTTCTTCACAAAATCCAAAAAAGAAATCTGATAAGACTAAGTAGAAAATCCCTGATCCAAATGACCTTACACCCCAATCAACAATGCGAAGTGAAGAAAAATTGCCTAAATGCAACAAAACTACAAAAGTACCGAAAACAGCGAAAGAACTCATTAGGAAGAGGGAGGAATGCCAGGAGCTTTTGTATATCAAACATAATTTACCAGTTTAAATGATTTTTATCCATTTCCCAAAGCTGTATAAGACAATTCCCAAATCCAAATGACCTAACTACATGCACAGCAGTACAAACAGAGAGAAGCAGCGCATTCGCAACAAAGGTGCTAATAACAGAAGGAACAATCAATAAGTGAGGGAGAAATGGGGTGGACTGCCTCTTTCAGATACATCTAGAAATTTAATAAGCCAACCTCCCAGATTCATCTTAAAAGTCAAAACAAATTACAATAATCACTCACAAATGCCATAAAATCAGTAGTAAAAGTACTTCATGAATGAAAAGCAACTAGACACTTGGACAGTGTAAATTTCTCAACAGATTAGGATAAAATGTAGCATTAATGATTATCAGAAAATTCAAAATTGATCCAATGTAACAGTAATCTTTCAACAAAGAATGAAGGAAAATGGAAAAAGAAGAGGAAAAAAACAATGACAAAGAAATACATATTTGTATCGCACATTGCCAAGAAGAGGTAAAATCAAAGAGAAATCTGACCTCGGGATAGTAATTTCATATGGAAAGTACATGACGCCATCAGTAATGGGCGGAACATGATCCTTCTTCTCATTGACAAATTTTATTATTTGAAACAAAACATCACGAAGAGAAGCTTCCAGTGAAGCCCTCCTTTGACTTCTATCTTCTGATCTCCCCTCTATAGTCATGACGACAGAATAATACCAGTGTTCCTTTTAGCACATAGACCACAGATAATTCTCTGAACCGAAAAATAAATAGTGATAGTACCTCCTGGGTCAACAACTACTTTGGAATGATGAGACTTGCTAGAATGAGCCTTTGGATGCTGTGTCACATTCAAATTTACATGCCACTGCTCCCAATATAATCGTTCCATCTTTTTGTACCATGGATGCTGTTTGTTTTTCACTTCATAAAAAGATATGCACACCTGCATCGTTGAAGCCAGAACTTAATGAAAAGTGATGAGAATTAGGAGGTAATAAAAATGTGTTGGGGGTTAAACTCAGAGCTCTAAAAAAATCAGACCTGACTTTTCTTGTTTGGGTGTTTCTCGACCCAACTTATGAACTGGTCAATCTTCTCATCAATTTTCTTTTCAATTTCTACATCCCCACATTGCACCTACACCACAAGAAAGATGTCAGAACAAGATAAACTTCCAAAGTTGCCAACATTTGCAAATGTGACCTTACAGAAACCAAATGATTAAATTTACATCGATAAGTACAACACACTACATAACACAATTGCAAGCGGCATACTAATCTCATTACATGGTGCAATAGTTTCATGTGAGAGAGAGGGAGAGAGCAAACAGTAATATATTTTTCAATAGTAGAAACTTGCTTTCAGGTCATCACTCATTCTGCAATACTTTTGTGATGGAAGTGAAGATATTCAACGCTCCATACACTTCTTAAATTGCAGCGCATGTGAATAAATCAAACAAATTTGATAAGTGCAGGAACTGGAAACTCCATTTCAAGTATTGTCAACCTTTAAACATTAGAATCGATATAAATATACAATACATGATAAATTGAATTTAAAGAAGTACAATGCTGATCAATCATCTGAGAAGAGAAAACAAGTCAGAAGTACTTACATATGTGATTTCAAAAAGTTCCAAGTCAATGTCTTTAGGCCTTACAAGACCTAAAGCCCGATGAAATACAATGGTGTGAAGTATGCCTGAAACCAACTTAACTCTGTCAGTTACTTAAACAATAGTAATAACAGCTCAATATCCTTTTAGTTGATGTGCCTGAATGTTTCAAAGTCATAACTGCATTTCTAACTGCTTCAATGTCACTATTTCACCCTATTTTCATCATTTAGATGATTCAAAATATTATTTTGGTACCAAGTAAGGTATTTTAAACAAAATGTGTGTGTCTGCAAGCTCTACGTGTTTACAAAAAGACGGTGCGCCTAAGATGACATGGCACTATATTATATGCATGCATAGAAACAGGTCATCTGTCCATACATCAATGAACGTAGGTTTGATGAAGAGTTAAATTTTACTGTTTGAACTTTGAAGTTGTATGGATAATATTGCAAGAATAAAAAACATATGTACAAAATTAAATAAGTGAGACATATCATGCAAAGACAAAAACACGGATGAGCCCTATCATGCTACGGCTTCAAGCTTTCCAAACTAGATGAACTTTTCGGTTCAATGTTACTTATATCAGCTTTGAAATTTCAAACCTAGAGGATTTTTAGGTTTATTTTCAGTTTTTAAGGTCAAACAAGTAAGGGAACACATCAAATCAAATTAATCAAAGAAATTAACTATCAATCAACCAACTCGACCATTATGCACATAATTTACGTTATGTTAATTCAAAGTGAATGATTCAGTTCAAAAAGAAAACTTACAGCGAAGAACTTCCCGAATCTCAAAGTGCTCCACATCCTACAAATTTTCGGAATACCATAAATTTCGGAAGAAAATAAGAGAAAAATTAACAGTAGCGAGCGAGATTCTCTTTGATCAATAAAATCATTTCAAAAATACGAATGATCCGAGACACTTCAATTTGATTACCAGTTCTTTGAGTTGACAGACTTCGCAGTTCATGATTGAGATCAAGAGAGCAAAATAAAAACCCGTAGGAGATTCGATTCGAATTGAAAGAAGAAACCCTAGATTTGGCGCGGGCTTTAAAGTAGTTAGTGAGCGCGCCGTGTTCGGATCGGAATTGTAGAAGGCGGAGGTGAAGTTTCCAAAATTACTCTTTTGCCCAACGATTTATATGGGCCCACATTTTCTCTTGGCCCATTTTTTACCCATGATCTGGGTTGAGCTCTATTTCGGGCCGCTATTTGCTTCGGAACAGGCACACATCTAGCCTAGTCCTGCCCAATATAATACACACACCGTACTCACGTGCAAATACTGGAGTAAATATTTAATATGCGCACGTAAAGGTGATAAAGCTGCATCATCAAAAGCAAAACTTGAATAGAGAATCAAATCGAATCTAAAAGCAGGGCATTCCCATAGTGCATTTTTCATATATTGTTTGGGATCTTCAATGTGAAGATCAATACATATTATATGTGTTATATATAGAAGCAAATGCAAACTTCGATAGAGAATCAAATGTAGTCTCGGTAACACAAAGTCTTGGTTTGTAAATATATGCTTCTAACTAAAATTCCAATAAGAAATTTACTGTCCCAAGAATCGCATCAATATATATGATCATAGCATTCAACATATATATATATATATATATATATATATATTGAGTTCCACTTAACAGTCCAATAGGAAGCAAGTCACATGCATGCAACTTTGTCCAGACATGATCTATACAGTCCGGCAGGAAGGATCTTGTCTAACTTTTTCTTTTTCCAGGTTTGAACTACCCCCTCCTCCATTGGAGCTACACAAATTGCTCTAATTTGGCATTACGGTAATTCAAAAAAAAACCTAACTGAAACTGAACTCCTGTATATATTTTACATTAATGATCAGTCCATGAGTCGTTGGTTTTTGTTTTGGACCAACTAAATTTGTGCGAAGTGTGAAAATACGACATATATATATATATATATTTATTTATTTGTCGCGTTTGAATGATTGATTTAAAAAATTCCGATCTAGTCAAATAATGCATTTTGGGTCCACCACCTTGATAACTAATCTGGAATTCTATTTCCAGTAGCACAGTATGTATACTAAATTTGCTTGATTAATTAGGTGTGTTCAAATTGGGATAAAGATTATAATCGCGAACGCAGGTCCATTATATAATATATTATTTTGCTTCATTCCCTATAATAATATTTTTGGAAAAAAAACATGCATGCCAATCGATAACTTTTGGGTTGGCATTGTTTGCAAGACATGATTACCTTGTTAATTAGTTGATCGGTACCTTCAACTTGGACATATATACAACCAAGACAACACAACTAGAGTTGTCATCTAGCCAATTTAATTTCACACTCAAAATCAATTAATTATTTGAAACATTCCATCGTGACAACTTATAATTTAATTGTCCCAGCAAAAGAACACGTATCAATCGCCGCTAAAAGGAGAAGAAAGAAGAAGAAAAAAAAAAAGGCAATTGATACTGGCTGATTAGTTGAGTAGGTAAGTATACTTCAAAAAAAAAAATCAGGAAGGACGAAAGTCGAGAAACCCTAAAAAGGAGTAAATTGCCAAATGCCGCGTAAGGAGAGACATCTGGAGGGGTCCATACAGAACGTGGAGTTTTTTTTTTTTTCACTTTCACATATCATGCATGGTTGTAATGTCATATCATCCTCCCCACTAGCTACTGTATAAATTATACCCTTTGGAAAATATCTTCTGTATACATTCTTGACTCAATGGCTCTTGTCCATATACCACTGTTGGCTTTGCCGTATCAATCTTCTGTTACTGTATATTCTTAATTTAACCCAAAAACGAACACAACAAAGGAAAAACTGTTTGTAGTTTGCACTGTGGTTAAATGTAGATTAGGTTTTAATTAGGTTTTCTGTGTACATGAAAAAGAGGAGCTGTGTCGACCAGTATGTAAGACAAAAAAAGAATACAAAGAAAAAGAGAAGAGCCCGAAGATCGAGGGAAAGACTATTGACGGTGCCTGCCTAAGATTCGCAAAAAAACAAACACGATAAAGCTCCGGTCGCTGTCGGTCTCTGTTGCCCGCACAATTATACACATTTCTGCCCGTTTGGACCAGAGATAGAGTCCCCAACACAGCAGGTCTCGCGCGGCATGCGCGGTCAGATGTATACGGTGTACCTGGTACAGTGGTACTCATAATTTGTAGTTGCATCGAGAAACCAGAAAAATCGAGGTGTTTTTTTTTCCTTTGAGTATGAGTAGGGTGTGAGACTCAAGTTAGGTAACACCAAGTTGAGTATATCTTGGCAGAGAGTGCATTGGCAAATCCAGAAACCTAGGTCGACATGAAATGCAATTAATCCCAAGGATTTTAATTGAGATCACCAGATCAGAGGTTGACGCATTATGTTATCATGGTGGCCCACCCTGACTTTTGATTTTTTACTATATATATATTAAACTCAATCAAAGTCAATGCATCCAATCCACTCAAAATACAGTCTAAATAACTCCCTTTATTTCACAATTCTATTTTTCATACAGTCTAAACGACTCTGTTTATTTCACAATTATATTTTACAGTTTTAAAATGTCAAAAAATTTGTGCTTAAAGTCATGAAAAAAGTTATGGTACCCATAACTTAAACTGTATAAAATGTTGTGGATTGTTTGATTCATTTTTTCGTTAGATTAATTTTGTAAATAAAATTATAAATTAGGTATTGCAATAAAAAATAATGGAGAACTTTTAAGATACAGAGTGACAATTATGTAATATGGTTGTAAAATATTGTGGGTCTCATGACTTTAAACTCTGAAAAGTTATGGGGTGACAATATTTCATTTTGGACAACTTAAAGCTATAAGACCACAAAATGTCGCGTTTGGTTAACACAACATTTTATGTGAATCCCACAGTTTTAAATTGTGAGAAATGTGAAACAACCAGTGCCTAAATGTCTCCAACTAAAAATTAAACCTACATTTTCACCCAAACATTATTGAATATTATTTGTGTTATAAGTAAAGATGTTGAATAGTTCATTGAAAAATTTAGGAATCTAAAGCCCAAATCTTATGATATATAGTAATGTATCATCTGTTAATATTATTAATACTGGATTGGTGACTACTAAAGGGGTGCAAGGCTCATATATTATCAGACACATGAGTTTAAGCTTGATGAGTATTTAAAAATATTGATAAACAACATACAAGTAGCTAAGCCTAATTTTTTTAAAGGATGTGCCCCCGAACCCCCTAATTTTTTTTCCTCACAATTTACATCACCAACCTATATAAGGTCTTCCCTAACATAAATTTATGGATTTGTCCCTGATTGTGACCATCACTTGACTCGCTATTTACTGCTACATATAACATAAATTATTTTTGTATTTCAATCTCCTTTTGGCATTCATATCTCATTTTCATGTATATATATATATGTATATGTTGACTGCATATAATAAAGCTTGGGGAATTGATTTTTCATGGTATACTGAACACTTATCGAGTGCGCTCTTTGGTTTCAACTTTCAAATGCAATAAAACTTTAGCACTGGAACAAAATCATTGTGTTCGATCTTATGGTCCACCTATAACTAGGTCCACAAGCATTGTATCTATACAATTAACTAGTTATCTAAGTAGTCATTATGAGTCAATGCGATTCGAGATGCCTAGAATTTCAATGATGAGGATGGGTATGGGGGAAAAGTACTTGATAATGCCACGATTTGGGGTAATTAAACGTTGATCACCACACGTTAATCTGGTGGTAATTTATTAATTAATTAGTCTTCGTATGCATCTAAAAGTTGACTATTTTTTTATTTTGAAAAATTTAGTTTTATATCATAAATGGAGAAGAAAAGCTCTCCTCCGGGAGCTCACAATGGGGGACGAAAAGTCTAACCCATAACAAAGAGAGTAAAGACAATAGCAAAAAAGACAACAATCCCCTATCACAAAGGCTAGTTTTTAATTCTTAGAATCGGTAGACCCATTTGATCCAATTTGACATTAACTTTCGCATTTTGAGGGAGCTCAGAAAATCTGCAAAACAAATTGGAAGATCTACTATTTGATGCTTGATACGCCAAACAATCTGCAACAGCATTGACTTCATGAAAAATATGATGAAACTGAACCTGAATATTCTTGCATAGAGACTCAATTTGCTGACTTAAATAAAATAAATTCCAAGGACATTTTACAGAAGAGGATAGGATATTAAATACCACCAATGAATCAGATTCAATAATCATATGAACATAACTGAGGGACAACGCCAACCTAATACCATCATGAATAGCTTTCATCCCAACATAGGTGACTATTTGTTTCACGTATTTGACACATGTAGTAGACCCATATATATTCATGTCCCTATCCTTCACCAAAGCTAGCCTCCAACAAAGATTATTCTTTTTTGAAAACTTGATTGTTATTATCATTGTAAATGTAAATTTTATGTGCTTTAGTGTAGTACCACTTTTGGGATATAATTAATTATATGCAAGAACCAATTAATTCAATGACTTCATCTAGCCGAATGGTACGTACGTTATATTTCTCACCAGGATCCAGATTTGAGTTTTCTTCCTCTGAAGACTTTATAAAAAACTAAATTTTAATTTTTCATTGAAAAAAATCCGATTAATTATAGAAACCACGTAGTAGAGTACCCAACTAACTGCGAGTTCTTAAAAATTAAATTAATGCATCCACTTTAATTTAATCTCATTTGAATAGCTAGCCTAGAACAACTATAATTATTTGTTGGATATATAATATGATACGCACATATATATATATATAAATATATAATTACTCAAAACCAGTGTGGCTTATTTTAATGTTATATATATAAAGTTTACATCCAATATTAATATTTGGACCTTTCATAAGAAGAAAAAAAATAATGATAAGGCTAGGTTAGTATGGGGGGAATGTTACATTCATTCACTTCCATAAAAAAACAACAACTTAGATCTAAATTAATTTCATATCTATCCAAAACAACTTCTTGTTTTATATATTTAATTTTTGATAAAGTAGCTGGCTGCCTTTTCACTTTACATATATTTATATATTATTATTAAAGCTTTCCCACTGAACCTTTATATTTTCCTATTCCTTTACACCCCATAAGAAAACTGGCCTACAAAGAAGCCATTCAAACCCGACTCTATCATCTTCTCTCTCTCTCTCTCTCTCCCCCAAGCACATACTCGATACAATAATACACACAACAAAACTTACTTTCTCTCTTTAGCTAGCTTTTCGATCCACTAACTCAAAAAGACTTGTTTTGCTTTTCTGGTTTTGGATTGTTGTTAGATCAAAAAAGAAGATGATCCAAGATCTCTTTGGAGGTCATGCAGCAGCCCTAATTGGTGGAGAGAGGAAAATCTCCATTAATGGATCAACCCTTTTAGAACCCACTCCTTCTCCTTCTCCTTCTCCTTCTCCTTCACCATCTCCATCTTCTTCTACTACACCAACCAATACAACTACCACTACTACAACTCCATCCGATCAGAAAGAGAGTTTGAGATGTCCGCGATGCGATTCATCGAACACAAAATTCTGTTACTACAACAACTACAACCTAACTCAGCCTCGCCACTTCTGCAAAACTTGTCGCCGGTACTGGACCAAAGGTGGCGCCCTCAGAAATGTTCCGATTGGAGGTGGATGCAGGAAGAACAAGAATACCACTATCTCAACATCAATTTCAAAATCAAGTGCAGGCAAGATTAATAAAAGTCTGGCAACGGATTTTGGAATTAGATCGTCAAGCTTTGGCGGGTTTGATTATCACCACGAGCTCGCTTCTAATCCGATTTCATTCACTTCGCCGCAGAGTTCTCATAATCTTTTGAGCTTGTTAAGGCCAAACCCTAGTAGCACTAATTTTGTGAAGGAAGAGGGTGTAATGATTGGATCTCATCTGATGACTGCAGAACCAGAAGTGCTAAATGTTCAAACCCTAAGTTTGGATACTTTTGATCAGGTTTCTTCTCTTGGTCAGGTTCATTCCCTCGGTCTCTGTAGCCCTTATTGGAAGAACAACAATCAACAACAAAATGGGGTTATAGTTGGTCATGAAGCTCCAAATAATAGCAGTGGACTTCAAGAGCTTTATCAAAGGCTTAGGTCATCAACTAGTACTGGTTATAATTATACTGGCCAATCAGTAACAGGTGTTCCAAGCAGTGTTGGATCATCATCGACTTCTTCCTATTCATCCATTTTGGAGTCAACTCCGGCTGCTGCAACTGGAAACGAATTAGGTTACTGGAGTAATAATCCAGCATTTTCATCATCATGGTCTGATCTTCCAACAACTACAAATGGTGCATATCCTTGAGTACCCTTAATTTATTTAATTAGTCTTCTTGTGTATTATCTTAATTTGTACTTTTTCTTTCTCAGTGTTGTAGACTATTAAGTTATTATACTATATTGTGGGTGTTTGGCTTTATGGTATATGGACATGGGAGTAGGATCACCATGCTCTTTCATCTTTTCATTTAATTTTCTTATTCATTTTTGCATGTGTGCTTGAAGAGTGTTATGACTTGTGAAGATGTACCAATTAAGACCAAGAAGTGGTAGAAATCAGAACTTTATTGATGTTTTTATTTTCACACACACACACACAGATATATATATATATATATATATATGGTCTTAATTAGTTTGAAAATGGTGATCTCTTATAGAAAGTACTTTATGAGACATGAAGAGGGTAAAATATATGCGTGAAAGAATAAACTGAACAGAGAGATTGCGTATATCGTCTCGGTTAATTCAACAACTTTAACTAGGGTTTTCTTTCTCATAAATTAAGGTATGGTGCTAGTGGTGGTGGTACCGCGGTAGTTGCTGTATACATGTAACTTGGTGGGTGGCACATGAAGAAGATTCGTTATCAGTTTATGTTACGAGAAAGTAGTAAACATTGAGGCTTTAAAGCAGCAGCAGCCTTTTATAAAAGACCTTACTCAAACAGAGAATTTCACTCGCAGTTTGAATAAGGATTCCATTTGCAGCTTTATACGTTAAAACAAACTGTCCATATCTTGCATGCTTCTCTGGAACTAGCTTTGGTTTATTCCTTTAATCTCGTGGTGAACTGCATAAATGAAATTCTCTCACCATCTCTCTCTCTCTCTCTCTCTCTCTCTCTCTCTCTAGACTACGTATTGACTACAATAGTTTTTCTGGGAGTCAGTTTTTTTTAGAATACTAGCTTGCTGGCTAGAATGAACATTGATTATAACCAAATGATAAGGAATACTCTAATGCTTGTAGAACTATATAGCTTAAAAACTTTAGGTTTTTTTATTTATCATGTATAGATTTGAACATACATGCAGATTGCAGGATATATGATCTAATGAATTTCTCCCATTGATTCTATCCCAAAAAAATTTAAAAATAAATAAGAGGAGGAACTTATGGGGTAAATTGCATTTAAATATACATGTAGGATTTGTTGTACTGCTAGGAGCATACTTACACTATGTAATTTGCAGTCACTCTTTGTCCCCAAAAGACTAAAACCCTAAATTTGTCCATTTAATTAATGATTTAAGGCTGGTGCTACAGAGCCAACTCTTAAATCTTAGCTTAATGCCCGCAAGTGGACCCTAAAAGAGCCAACGGAAAGGCCTCTTTTGAATGGGCTTTAAAGCAGGCCTGAACTTCTGTTTTTACTTGCTCGAACCTCCAGGCAATCTATTTGTTTTTACACTTTACAGTTTACATTTAGCCAAAATTATAGGTAATTCTAATCAATATGTTGAACATACACAGACTCTTTAGGGTTTAGCGAAATTATTCTCCTTAGGGTTTAACACTTATTGTTTAGGTTATAATATGAAAATTCAATACACGTGTCCGTTAAGGTTTAACAAATTCGTTTGTCTTAGAGTTTAACACTTATTATTTAGGTTATAACATGAAAATAAGATACACGTGTCCGTTAAGGTTTAACACTTATTGTATTGTTTGAGTTACAACATGAAAATACGATACACGAATTGTTAAGCTTTGGCGAATATTGTTCTTTGATCTCCTAACATAAATGAAAAAGCAGTCTATGGTCTTGTGCAGCCGTCTGATTTATCGTATCCACCGGGAGCTAATGTCGCTGGATAGCCAACGCATGAGCCTATGCCTCGAGATAGACCGTGGAAATCTTTTGTCGAAGCTAGATATGTTTGCTGCAAATCAATTCCTTTCCTTTCAATTTGTATAAAATGATCAAACTCAGAGGTCATTCATAAATCCTTTGACATATTTGCTGAAGTTGACTTGAGTGAAAGGCTATATAATACACCAACAAAGATCTGATCTTGTCATGGTTCATGGTTGGAAGACAAAAAAGGAGGTTATTCTCAATTGTCTTCTTGTCCGCGTTTATTATCAGGAAAAGAATGATCCATAAAATTATTATGACATATTTTGATGACTGTGTAATTGCAGTTAATTATATTTTCTAGACTATATAAATCAGGCTTTAATAATGAAGGTATCCTTAAGTACTCATCTAGAATTGGCTTGAGCCACGTCTAAGTCTTCTTAAACCGTATTGTGGAAATTACATTCTTTGAACTATTAGTACATAATTATATATCCACCCACAGTCTCTTTGTATAGTTCGTTCCTTTTTGTAATGGGTTTGGTCTATGCTCTCGTTGTGAACCCTCCGAAAAATGATTTTTCTTCTTCCCTTGTGATATAAAACTTATATTTAATTATAAAAAAAAGAATGATACGACCACAGAGTGTTGGGACTGCGCCTTTGTTTAGCCGAGTAAACGACCAAGTCCATTGGAGGGGTAAATTTCCAGGAAATTGTCTCTCATATACATATAGGAGTTCACAAGTGTATATAATCAGACATTAATTCAGACTCGGCGCCTTCAACTGCATGGTTACAAAAGGCAACTTTTATTGTTGCCATAAAGTACATATTGTGTTGTCCATAAGTTTTTTTTTAGAATCAGCAGCCGCAGGGGCAGTATCAGGAGTTGCGGCTCACGAGCTCTATCGGCCAACTGTGACGGTGTTGAATATGAAAGAATTCATTTAGTGATCAAACTCACATCAATAAAATAGAAAGTAACTAGAATATTATTATCATAGAAGAACATGAAAATACGTTATCAAACTAACGAAGGAGATAGAAAATAAGAAATAGAAATGCAAAGCCCAAAGTAAACTCTGTCTCTTTAAAACTTAATCGCCCCTCACACGTGGCTTCAGGAAATTTTGACAACAGCCTCCCAAGATAGAATGACAGCACTTGCACAGAATGGAAGCAGCTCTATGTGTATGTGAATGTATGATTTCTGGTGTCTTTTACATGAACTAAATGGCCCTATTTATAGTGTATGAGGGGGAGAGAAGATTGAGCCAAAATCGGATTGGAGAATGATCTTAATATGATGTGGCCCAAAAGAAATACACTGGTTAATAAGCCCACTACACACACGTGCGAATCGGACCGGACGGCTGTGGCGAGTGTTATTATTTAGCATAAAGCCCTCATTTCCACAAAAGCTTGGTTGCCCTTGGGCCCAAGGTCTATGTCTGCACTCACCCTTATAAACAAGAGTTTGTCCTCTTAATTTTTCAATGTGAGACATTCATTTTCACTTATATTTGGTCATGCTCAAATGACTTACTTTGTAGTATTATTTCATTCACTCTTTGCTTGGCTTTGAGCAAGTGAATACACATGATTATTCTCCACATGAAATTCAACATATTCATGTCCTAAATCCAATTAATCCATAATTGAATCTCTATTAAATTCATGGTCAAAACCATTATTTTTCAAGAGGCGGCAGTTGAGAGAGCTACTTCATTCCATCATGAATTGAAACAACCCCAATCCACACTCGAGATTGTTACCCTAAAGATCAACCAAAATGATAAATTAACAAGCAAAAACCCACGAAGGTTTTCAAGAGACTAGAAGAGATCCAAAAGTTCAAGCAACTTCTTGTGCGCGGAAAGGATATGGTGATGACTTGCTCGGAAATCCCAAGTTGGAGAATCTTGAAAAAGTACAGGTACACGAAGCAAATTACAACTCTCAATGAATCCCTTAGAAACCTCGAAAAAATTGGGTTACCGGGAGTGCAGTTGGATGTCATCCTGAGGATTCTTAATCAAAACAACCAAGTGAAGATTAAAGTTATGAACTGCTGTAGCATTTGTTGCTTTCCAAGTCCACCCTCTGTGGGATCACAATGATTTGGATTCCATTACATTTTCTTTTCATTACTCTCCAAAGTCTATCAGAGAAATGTTTTTACTGTCAATCATGTTGTTATTCAAAGAGTATAATTGTCTTCTCGTGGTGAATAATGGGTTCAAACAAATCTTTCCAATCAATTGTGCAAAATATCATTATCCCATAATCCATACTCAAAGTACCAGTGATGCAGGCCATTGAGGCATTTTATCAAACACTTGATGCGCATAACAAGAACCCCGACTGATATCCACACCATTTGTGTCATTAAAATGTGAAATTGCACAAACGGAGCACACATTACAAGAGATTGGCCCATTAAAATGCACCGTATATGCTGATTGACTGATAGCCACCCCATTTGTGGTGGAGGTTTTGTTTTCTGCATTCTATTGTGTTTGGATTCTTGTGCTAGTTAGTGGTATTTATTGCAGTTTTTGTGCAGTTTGCTGCTGATGTTTTGGTTTTTTTTCCTAGTTCTGGCAATTTGGCCTCCTCTGTCGGCTGGGTTCTCTTTCTTGCTTGCTGCTGCCTCTCTTGGGTGCTATTTGCTACTCTGTAATGGATAGTTTTTTGTTCTTAATTTTGATAGTGTTATATCTCTTTTTTGTTCATAAGGATGGATTTCGTTCCCTTTTTTGTGATTTTTGTTTCTCCTTTGTTTGTTTGTAATTTCGGTATTACTCCGCCATAAATAAGACTTTTAATAAATTATGGAGATATCATCATTTTTTATAAAAATAAGAAAAAGAAAAAAGAAAGAAGAATGATGCAACAAAAAGAAAAAAGATGAGGAGTTGACGAAGAAGATTCACTAAGGCCATCCGCAACATATTCTTTTAAGTCTAGTAAAAATATATTTTTTCATCAATTTATAATTTTCGAAACAGTAATACCACACATGAAATACTCTAAATCATTTAAATATTTATTTTTATAATTATTTTTTATTAAATTAAATTAAATTTACTTTACAACTATTATAACGTAAAATACTTGTGAACTCAATTTAAGTTAGTTTCCATTTTTTTTATATTCTAGAAGTGTTGCTCGTTTGATAGAGTCTACTTAGTGTTTTGTTGGGTTTCCCCCAACTTTAGGATAAAAAAACTATTATAACTTAAAATTCTATCATATTAAATAGTAATCAATTGACATTAATATTAAGAATTATAATTATAATTTTATTATTAAGAATTATAATTATAATTTTATTAAATATTAAATAATAATGTCGTAGTCACACTAATTAAAAAGTGTACATCAATATTAATAATTATAAGAATTATTTTATTAAATAATATAATTAATTTTAATCAATTTACATTAATTTCCCACCACAACCACTCACATATTTAATTAATTAAGTGAAATTAATGGATTTGCATGGCTACTTGAATTCACGTCCATACACTAAGCCTATGTTTGGGAGAAGGGTAAAATGAGGGAGGGAAAAATATGAGAGCGAAAGCGAAGAAAAATTAAAATGAAGAGAGTTTGAGAATATGAGGTGAAATTTGAGAAATGATTTTGAGAATAAAAAAGCAATGGGTCACAATTAAATATTTTCCTCCCAAAACTAGAAGAAAAACGGGCGAGAGACGACAGAGTTGGCATGAACAAATAACAAATATATATAATAATGATATAATAATATGGTAAATGTATTTCAACATTACAATTCATACAAACAAACATTTTCACTTTTTTTCCCTACTTGTTACGTATTCAAACAAGATAAATGTAAAATTAACTTTTCCTCTCTTTCCCTCTCATTCATTTTATACTTCTCTCAAATTTTTCTTCCTTTTCCCTCCTCATTTAGATGTGGACCCATGCAAGTCGGGATTTACATCATCTTTTAATTTTTTTAATCAATAAAAATTGAGTCCAGTATCTACAGTGATACCATGGATCAACCGTATGATTGCAGCATATCATCATTTATCGGTATAAAATGCAATTATTGTTGTGGGATAATCTTTCACTACAAGGCCTCCGTTTGTTTCAGAGTATAAGCTAGCTTATACTCTGTCCCCATACTCTCAGACACTCTCAGTTTTTACGTTTTACGAGAGCTTATACTCTATCAACATACTCTGATATTAGCGACCAGTTTCAATTTACAAGTGTGTGGTATGAGGAGGAGGGGGAGGAGGAAGAAAAAATAAAAATAATGAGAAAAAAATAATTTGAGGCCGTTTTTTTTAACATAGGTAAAAAATATTTTGGATATATATTTTGTTGAAATAAAAGTATGCTATTTTGTAAACTTCTGCGTAAATTCTCCTGTAATTAAAGATTGCTTAGCAAGAAAAGCAAAATCCGAATAAATTGAGGAAGAAGCCAAGAAAGTTCCACCACCGGCACAGCGGAAGTAAGGAATTCCGGCTGTTAAGGAATTCTATTTTGATACCTTCTTGATTTTTTTGGATTGTTCGATTTGCAATGAAGCGCATAATTTATTCTACGAATAGACGGGACTTAAGTTATATGCGTTCTTTTCATTCATTTTTTTTTGAATTTGTCAACTTCTTATTGCAGTGGGGGTTACTTTCTCCTTAAGCAGCGTAAACCGACATTGAAAATAAAACCTCACAGTTTTTGTTTTGAAGTCGTCGGGATGTTTTGTATGAAAGTCAATGAACTCGCAGATTTAGGGAGTTCGCTGCTTCAGCTTGATCTGGACCGTCTTCCCTTTCCCATTTGTTAATTTATTTCTGCAAGAAAAGCATATAATACACTTCGTTCGCGTTACTACTCCAAAAAAGAATCTCTGAAAGGCACGGCCGAATAAAGAAACCCAGAAAGTCTTCGCATGGCTTCTCTTTAGCTTTCCTCCAAAATCCAGATTGCATTTCGTGAATCTGGGAATTGGGTTTCTGCGATATTTGTCGCTTCACTATTAGCTTTTCTGCGAAATCCAGATTGCAATTGCTGTTCTGGGTTTTGGGTTTGAAGAAGCGTTGATGGCAACTGCAATTCTGGTGGATGCTGCTATAGGACTGGTGTTTGATCAGCTATTCAGAACCGTTTCGAAAGTTGTACAAAAACCCATGATGTACAGCTCGAACTTGGAGCGAATGAAGGCGACTCTGACGTCGATTACTTCAATGGCAAAAGAAATCGATGGGTTTAACAGGGTTTTGGACCGTCGGAAGGAGGAAGTGGAGCACTTGATGAAGATAATCAAGGAAGGTGAGGAACTTGTTTGTAAGTGTGTGAAAATCAAATGGTGGAATTTCAATAGGAAGTCACGTTACGTTGACAAGATTCGTGAGCTAGAAAAGGCATTGGAAAGTTTCTGTCAGATGGCTATGCAATTCCAACAAACAAGAGATCAAATGGAGACCCTGTTGGAGGTGAAAGATCTTCGTATGGATTTGAGGAGATTGAGCTCGAACGAAAGCAATGGTGGGTTCGGTAGTCAGGCCGGGTTCATGGGTATGTGCAACCCCACTAAGCCATCTGAGCTTACAGTAGGATTGGATGTGCCATTGGAGGAATTAAAGTTGCAGCTCTTCAAGGATGGGGTACAAGTGATTGTAGTGTCTGCTCCTGGAGGATCTGGAAAGACTACATTGGCTAAAATGCTGTGTCATGATGAAGAAGTTAAAGGTACTATTTGTCTGGTAATATTCCATCTATTACAAACTCCGGTTTGGTAGAAATTTCTAGTTTTTGTTAGCTGTGCTCTTTAATTTCTTCTGATTGCTTCATTTATATCATCGTGCGTGTTCCTGATTTGAGGATTTTGAACTGTATATTGATTATTTCACCAGTCCCCATTGCATGCCTTATTTGTTGCGGAAATTGACATGCATTTTGACAAACTTCCCTTGTCAGCTTTCTTATTTGAAATGTGGACTCTGTACAGGCAAATTCCAGGACATCTTCTTTGTCAACGTCTCTAAATCAGCCAACTTGAAAGCCATCATACAGAAAATATTCCAGCATAAGGGATCCCAAGTACCCGAGTTTCAAAGCGACGAAGATGCAGTTAACCACTTTGAACTATTACTGAACAAAACTAGGCCTTGCCCTATATTGTTGGTCTTGGATGATGTTTGGTCTGGATCAGAGTACCTTCTTGATAAGTTGAGGTTGCACATAACAGATTACAAGATTCTAGTGACATCAAGATCTGTGTTTCCAAGATTTGGATCTACATATAAGTTAGAAAAGTTAAACGATGAATGCGCCATGACTCTCTTCCGTCATTCAGCATGCTTGATAGATGGAAACTCTCCCATACCCGATGAAGATCTTGTAAATAAGGTGCCTTGCAGTTTCGTGGGCATAGATCAGTCATTTCTGTAGTTAAGCATGCATTAATTTACATGAGCATAGACATACATGATGTCACATATACATGAACTAAGTAGTATTTTCCTTCCTTTACATATTGATAGTTTTGCTTATCGTCAATCCCAAGATAAAATGATATAACTGAGGATGTGATTATATCTATTGAATATTGTTATATTATACTTTTAGGTTTAAAATTAGTCTTTTGTGCTAGTTGTTCACTCAATGTAAATATATAGCACATTGAGGTCCTTGGTTAATATTTTCCCCAATCATGTCACAAGACAACTGATTTTATTTTCTGGATGAGACGCAGATAGTAAAAAGCTGCAAGGGATCCCCGCTGGTCCTGAGTGTGGTTGGAAGATCCCTTTGTGGACAGCCTGAAGCAATTTGGCAAAGCAGAGTGATGGAATGGTCTGAAGGTGGATCTATTTTTGTTTCCAACTATGAGTTGCTTGATCGTCTACAAAGTAGCTTGAATGTTTTGGATAATAAGCGGAAGGCATGTTACTTGGACCTCGGTTCATTTCCCGAAGACCAAATGATTCCTGCTACATACCTGATTGATATGTGGTATGAATTGTACAATTTACATCATGTTCCTGCAATTGCCAACCTCTACGATTTCTCATTCCGGAATCTGATCGATCTTTCCGTCACAAGGTATACAGGTTTAGTAACTTCTGTTTGTTTGACTATATATTTCTTCCGGTTAACTATTCTGGGAGGATGAGGAGAAGATCATAAATGGTATGTGATGAAAATTTCTCTCTAGACAATTCATTTATGCTCATTGTATCAGGAAGGATGATATTGACGGTGACAGCTGCTACAAGGACTACTTTGTCAGGCAGCATGATCTTCTAAGAGAACTTGCTATCTATCGAAGTAGCTTAGAACCAATTGAAAGCAGGGAAAGAGTATTTCTAGATATTGGTGGAGACAATACTCCTGATTGGTGGATACAACAAAATCAGCAGCTCATCCGTGCCCGCCTCCTGTCTATCTCTACAGGTTGTTCATCATTCTCTTTGTAAAACACAAATAATGAAAAGTGCACGTATCATACGACCTTTTAGTACTCCATTTCTTATTTTGAGCCCATTCTCATACTTCCGGGATGTTATTTGCAGATGAAACATTCTCATCGACTTGGTGTGACTTACAAGGACCTGAAGTTGTGGCTCTAGTTCTTAATTTTAGGTCTCAGAACTACAAATTACCCAAGTTTATTGAAAAAATGGACAAATTGAAGACTTTGATAATTACAAATTATGGTGTCTCCGTAGCTGAAATAAGTGACCTTCTTGTCCTCGGTTCCTTCTGCAATATAAAGAGAATCAGAATGGAGCTGGTTTCACTCCCTTCCCTATCCCTTGTACAACTGCAGAATCTGCAAAAGATATCCTTGGTCATGTGTAATGTCGGTCAAGCCTTCAAGTCCCCTACATTTCAGATGTCACATGCATTCCCGAATCTCGTTGAGGTCAACTTCGAGTATTGTAATGATCTTGTGGAATTTCCTGCCAGCCTCTGTGATCTTATTCACCTCAAGAAGCTCAGCATCACCAATTGTCATAAGCTGTCTGCACTGCCTCATGAAATTGGAAAGTTGTTGAACTTGGAAGTGTTAAGGCTTAGTTCGTGTATTGATTTGTTGGAGTTGCCAGATTCCATTGGAAGCCTCTGTAAGTTGCGCGTTCTTGACATATCAGACTGCTTAGGCATTGAAGAACTGCCAACCCAGATTGGAGATCTGCATAATTTGAGGAAGCTGTACATGATAGGGTGCTCAAGTTGTATGCTGCCACCTTCAATCTTCACACTGGAAAATTTGGATCTTGTAATTTGCGACGAAGAAACATCCTTCTTGTGGGAACCTTTCATGCCTCGTCTTCCAAAGTTGCGGATAAAGCTGCATAAGGAGGATGTGAACCTAGACTGGCTTAATAATCTTTGATTCTAAGTTCCAACATCTACTTTTGGATAGTGACGCAGCACCATTTACATACGGCTGCTCTTCTTATTTCTTATGTCAGAAGTATGTACCATTCTCCGATGGGAGTTATGTCATAAAGATGATTGTAAATTTGCATATCATTAAAAGAAGGAAAAAAAAATGCCATGGGTGATCATGTTCCTCTGGCAAATTGGTTATTGTTTTATCCGGGTGTAAGAGTACTTCGTTAGAATTGGAAACACGAATTCCCAACCGAGAAGATGATAGTCACCTTGTGTAACGAACATTACAGATGGGTTTAGGGGAGAACCCAGATACTCACGGAGAGATGCAGCAACAGAGGTACTAGGAGTAAACATAAATATAGAGAAACTTGCAGAACCTGAAGTCTGATATTATACATACATGCTTGTCCAACCACAACAATAAACACCGACAGGACAGAACTAATGCAAAAATTATACATAAATAAGGTTCAAGAGATTATGCATTACACCCAAGTTTCTACCCCCAGCCGACACTAATCATTAATCAAATTACTCCACACTAGGGTATAAAATCCTGCAAACTGTGAACACATATTCAAGGAGCATATGCTGCTCTTTGAGAATGATGTAATCTGACAAATATTCCCACACGTTCTGTGAGCTACAGAGATTCATATCCCAAAGATAACAACTTATGTTGCATCACAATGCATATACTATCTCCCCACTGCTGTCCACATCCAGCTCGGATTCAGAATCGAAGTCATCCATGTCATCATCCATGTCCAGATAATGGTCGAGAGTATGGGTTCCAGCTGCGGGTATGGTAGCCTCTGCAACAATCTGCATGATTAAATCAATGCTCTGCATGGGTTGATCAGGCTCTTGAAAGTGGTTACCCATCATATTCTCATCCATTAAGTCTGCCGGAAGATTCCTCAGAAACCACAGATGGTTCTTGATTTCAGGCATGGTAATTCTCTGTTTCATTCAAATATTCAACACAGAAGACTTAAAAAATAATCATACTAGCAGATGAATGAGAGTGAGAGTGAGTGTGAGAGAGATTAATTTAATCACAAATCTCAAGCTAGCTTGAGATTTTACTCACAGCAGCAGGGTCGGCAACAAAAATCCTTGAAATCAGTTGGCGACACTCCTCAGATATTTGAACACATTCTGGAATGGAATACTGGACGCTGAGAACTCTCTGGCATACAAACAGAAAAACCATGTTGATTTAGAGCATCTTAAGTACATAAATGGAAATTGACAATAGAGATCATTTGCATACTTGTATTGTCTTCCGGAAGTCCTTTGGTTCATCAGGATCCTCGAAAGGATATGCTCCCACAAGCATCACATATAAGGTCACTCCACATGACCACACATCTGCAGTCTGGAAGTAAGAGATATCAAAGGTTAAAATGACACAAGTAGCATATAGCATATCCTTTCAATAGTGATATTATAATAATATGCATATTTTATTGTACAAACATGCCAACATGGATGATGAATGGAACCCCCACCCTTAGGCAGGGTGGTGAGAATCTTGACCACTCGAACTAGTGGCACTCTTCAAAACCAAAATACAATTGAAGTTATCACCTAAGACAAGGAATGCGTCAAGGATCAAGTCCCTTCTCAGGTTACTAATAATAATTAAAAAAAGATGAGGCAGGTAAATAAAAAATTCAAAACAAAGTAGCTGAAAATCTATAATCCCCATGACCATGGCCCAACGCCATTGCATAGGTTAAAAAACCCAATAGAATCAATAATAAGTGCACAAGGTTCCAGTAGGGATGGTGGGACATATACACGGCCTTACTTGATACTCAAGGTTTGTTTTCCGTTTCTATTATTATCCTTTCACTTCTTTCATTCATAAAAAAACTCTCGGAAGCGTCCATCCCCTCCAAAAGAGGGGTAGGAGTAGGAGAAGAAAACTAGAACATAAAAAGTTGGCTTCAAACAACATTCAACTTACTCAAAAATGAATTTGAGGTGGAGGGAAATCAACCCATAAGAGACCTTGCCAGACTTCAGTTTTTGGCCATGAGAACATCTAGCATGAAGAGGCGATAAAGATAAAAGCATGCAAGTTATACCTCACACAAATGTAGACTTATGGCTTGCATGAACATCAAAGGTCACATATAAACATCCTTCCCAGTAAGAGCAAGAAAGGGTCTTGATTGGATCGCATATAAACAGAAAATTTCACAGATTTGCAGGTATATATGGCTCCAAACACTCCCAACGTACGAGAAAGGTTTAAGAGAACCTAAGCAGATCTACAGTGTCAATCTCACTGAGTGACAATGCATCTCTTTTCTATTTTCTCTGCAACATTTCAGAGGGCTATAATTCACTTGGAATGCTTGAATATGCACGGTACTAGGCAAAGAACAACATATGTCACAATATAACTTTAATTCTTTAGGGAGCAGAAAAGAAATGACAAGATACAGTCCTTTTGTCTCATCGCATTTTCAAGAAGCTTGACAGATTGCCAAAACTATAAAAAGAATTTACCTATCATCGCCAAAGAAGACACAAAGACACAAAGACACAAAGACACAGTATGAATGCTACCTACAAACTGACACCCTCACTTCAACTAATCAAAAGCATAACATGCAACAAAGGCTATTTTAAATTTGGATGAAGAATTCAAATATACATTAAGGGAAACTGAACAAGACTTCCAATTCAACTACCATATACTCGTAAGTCATGTCTCATTACCTTGCCATCATATTCCTGTCTCAATAATACTTCTGGAGCAATGTATGCAGGAGTTCCCACAGTAGATTTTGGTTGCGAATGAAGCAATGAAGACTAATAAAACAACCATAATCAGAAAGCAAATAGTGATAATAGCAAATGTTTAGATAGTGGATGACTAAAAGTGCAATGAAGAAATTAAATCAAATCATTTTTTGTAAAGACCAAAACACACAAGAAAGTAACAGCCTGTTAAAGGTAAAAAAAAAAGAAAAAAAAAGAAAAGAAACCAATTAGACCTTGCATATGCTGGAGACAGATAAACAAAAGTGAAAACATGTCCAATAAAGGAGGTAATGACTCCATGAAAATATAAGCAAGATTGAATGTTGCAATAAATCTGTAGAACTCTTATAGTTAGTTCTTCGCTAGAACTGCATGTTCATTATTCAACAGTCTCACTCCAGATAAAGATAAAGGAAAATGATATATATCCCATGGGGTTGTATCCCATGGGATCCCATATTTTATTCCATTGTATTATTACAATGGAATAACATAATTTATTACAATGGAATAACATATTTTATTACAATGAAATAATGTATTCCATTGTAATAATATGTATTCCACTGTACTAAAATATGTTATTCCATTGTATTATTACAATGAAATATCTCATACGTTATTCCGTTGTATTATCACAATGGAATAACAGATTCTAGCACAATGAAATAACGTATTCCATTGTAATAATACGCATTCTACTGTAATAAAATCTGTTAGTCCATTGTATTATACAATGAAATAAATTATGGGATCCCATGGGGCCCCATGGGATATAAAACGGAGCTGAAAGATAAAAGAAACTTGAGAACTTCAATTTCTCTTGTATATTTCACAAACTATATCAAAAATACTCATTCTCTCATGACAACAACTTATACAATGTCCTGGATAAGAAAAGTAGAATGCCATGTTCCTGAAATTAAACAATTCACACCATAATTTTATTGCTTCTAACATACTCAACCAACAGATTGCTGACTCTTGACCCAAAAGAGGGGCAGAGTGTGACAGAAACCTATCTTCAACGAGAATAAAATCACTAACCTGACATTGAGAAAGGTAAATAAAGATAACCAGTACCTTGGAGTACCCAAAATCACAAATCTTCAACCGAGGAGCTAGGCTTCCATCCAACAATGTGTTTTCCAGCTTTAAATCCCGGTGACATACTTGCTTCATCAAGAAAGACAATATCAAAAATAAATCAATAAAAATAACCCAGATAAATAAGAAATTTCTTTTTTGAATGAAAAAGAACTATATTGCGACATCCCCAAGAAGGGAAATTTTGATGACTGAAAGTGTCACTTACCATTGCGTGGCAATAGCTTACTCCAGATATAAGTTGTTGAAAGAAGAAACGAGCCTGTAACATATATCACGGTCGAGATACCAGAAAATTATATGCCCAGGAGAAAAAGGAACTCAAGATGCTTATTTACATACCTCATCCTCACTGAAGCGCCCAGCATTGCATATTCGCTCAAAAAGCTCACCCCCAGATGCATATTCCATGACTATGGCCAAGTGGGTAGGTGTTAAAATGACCTAGAGTAGGAGGGTAGAACTAGATTAGAAAAGCAGCTAATTAGTTATGGGTCCTTCCTCTTCAAATGAGATAGAATCTCAGTTAACACTCATCGAACCTCTTTAAATCTAACTATATTTGGGTGCCTTAATGACCTGTGATTAATGATTTCTCTTCGAACATTTTCATCTATCTGCAACATTTGAAACAGAAACAAGGAGATTAGAAGTGCCTCAAACTCCTACTACTCTCATCTTAACCTACTTACACAAATGCCTGAGAGAATACAAATACAAAGGGTCATATCTGATTCTTGGAAGTTTTTTATATGAGACAGAGAAAAAACAAATCTGATTCTTGTAAGTTACAAACAAAATTTGCCACACAATTCCTACTCAGATAACGTTACACCTTAAGCAGTCATCTATGCTATACATGAGCAAAAGTGTACATATAAGTAGATAAATAAATAAACCAAGAGCATCAGAAGACAAATAAGCAAATACTTATTGTCGTAAATTCACCAACAATAGTTTTTTTCTATCCCTAGGGTGTTTAGGGGCGAGGGACGCTGAAGTTGTGTTTCTGTAAACAGGGAATTCCAGAATTCCAAAACTGATAATCAAGCTGCATTCACTGAAGGTAATTAATTGGTGAATTCTGTGATCTGTAGTATTATAAAAAGTTCCCAAATACATAACACTAAAATTTTTAAATACAGGTTAATAAACAACATAATTAGCAAGCATCTTCCCAGCAAACAAGACATTAGCTAAACTAAACACTAATGAGTATTCAAACAACATTTATACCTAAAAATACGAATTTGAACCAGCCATCAATGCAAAAAAATACCAATTCGGTAAGTTACAGCGATAAGAGGACCATCAACTTACTAAAACAAGGTCAATTCATCATTTCCATAAATAGGCCACATAAGAGCAGTAATTTAAATTTTTAAAAAGACCTTATCTCCTCTCTCGATGTACTTCACAGCAACAAGCTCCTTGGTGACCTTGTCTGTCATGAGTCTCGCTACACCGAAATTGCCCGAGCCGATGTCGCGAACAAAGTCATACCGGTCGCTATCGTGCATAATCGGCATGTCCATACTAGGCCCGCCAGTAATCGTCGCCCGATCCATTTTCACTATCCGCCTACGCTTCTTTCAAAAACTCGATGACGACAATAGAGCTAGAACAACATCATATCTTCTTTCAAGTCTCATAGCAACTCGGGACGTTAAACACAGGCCCCTCCGAGTTGGAGAGGCGAAGAGTCGGTGACAACTCGCTAAAGAGTGCTTTCACTTGAGCCTTCCTTTTTCTGGTCGCCGACGGATTAGTATCCGTAACAGCGAATGGAGACGACTTTTGGTGAGGAAGAAGTGATATTGCCAAGGAAGATGCTCGCTAAAAGGTGGTGAGCATGACAAATCCGACGTCGTATCAATGAAGTGCTTAACCAAGAACGATGTCGTTTAAGGACGGGCTGCTTTCCGTGCAACAGCTCCATCCGAATTCTTGTTTGTTTGCCTATCTGTATTTGTCGATTATTGACCTTTTAGACATGCCGGAATGACTGGAATAACCCTAGTTTGGATAATTTTAGTCAAGGGAATTGCGAGCGTGTTAAGACAATAATTCACTGCTTCAAGACATATTCAAATAAGTTGAGCTCTCAGATGATTAACGGTCGCCAATCGTGGATCAAATATTGACTACTCAACTTGTACGTTAGGATGGGAACTGACTATTTCACACGGAATCAGGGACAATTCGGTAATATCAGACTGAAGATACCGTCTAATAATGGACGTAGTTTCAGACTCTCAAACAGTGTATTTTAGCCCATAAAGAAATGAGCACATGAGGCAGAGACGATTCCAAATATTTTAAATCGCACATATGAGCCGTCTGATTGGATGTCATTAATCTGATGTGAGTAGATCACCGCCAATGCAATGAATGTGGATGTGGTGGCTTCTCTTTGCAATACTACTATTGGCTGAACCTGCTAAAGGTAAAAGGACGAAAACGACGTCGTATCGCTTTATGATGAATTGGTATTTGCAAAATTAATATGATCAGTGATTCCTTTCGTACAATAAAGATGTACATGCATTTCCTGTAGAAAAAGTTCGCTGGAATGTTCTTTTCGCTGAAATTCAGGTAACATGAATTCGCTCCCAGCCTTTTACTTCACTTCAAACCTTTTTGGTTGCTTTTTTTTTTTTGTGGGCGATAAATGCAAATAATTCTCTTTTGAAAAATCATATAGTTAGTACGTATTAGGTAGAGTAGTTGGTATTTGATAGCGTAGTAGCGATCAGCATATACGGTGCATTTTAATGGGCCAATCCCCAAACCCAACAAAACGAATGGGCCAAACCTCCAACCCAAAAGGTCTAAAACATATGCGTCTTGTGTCGACCGGGCCTATTAATAACTCTCCAATTACAACTCTTGTATCATCCAATGAAGTCCATATCTGGTACCACCGAACAGTTATTACTGTCTAGAAGGTTAAATCAGAGGAAACCGACGGCTCTGAATCAATGGAGGAGGTTATTGACGACGAGGAAAAGGATAACACTCTTCAAGCCAATTGTAAGACACTTTAACACCGTTTTCACAGCGAGCCGAAGTTCTTACGAAGTTCTCGCAGTCCTTGATTGGTCGCAGTTCAATTGTATAAAGCAGAGCTCCTCAAATCTTGTCAAACTTCAAGAAAGAAACAAAAAGTCGTCTGATTAAAAGAAATAACTATCAAATTTCTGGGTGACGATGCTAGAAAAGGTTCAAGCACTAAGACTGGCATGAAAATAAAATTTCTTGTTAAAGATAGAAACGGCAAGGGAGAAAATATGTGCACCGTTTGAGTAATACGTCAGGATTGTATGGAAATAAATTCTTCCCATGAAGATTTTCCATAGAATTTTTCAGGGAAAGTAAACAATCTTTGGCTTCCTTGAAAGACTGGCCTCTAGTTTTATAGTGCTTGCAGCCAATTTCATCACCTTTTCTTGTTTCCTTCTCCCTTGAGGGAAGAACATCCATCACAGATGCAGATGATAGCCTTGCCTGGGAATCAGGGTCAAATGTAGCTTTTCTCTTCTTGCAAGGTGTTTGACTTACAGATTCTTCATTTACGGAGAATTCCACAAATAAGTCCCATGAATTACATATTATTCGCAAGCACCTAGGAAAGAAAACATCCACAAGGGGCAGTTAAACACAACGGTTCCTTGGAAAAAAAAAAGGTAAAGTATATGAGAAACAGAGTTAGATCAATGGCCGTTTATTATAATGCAAGTAAGTTCTAATCATTCAATTACATGATCAACCAATAACATAAGATCCAGGTATGAAAAAAAATGGCTGCTAACCTAAGGAAAGACCACCAACAAGCATCTTCATGTGCACAAATTTCTGACTAATGAATGCTGGGAAGATAGGGGAGCGGAATGAGGAAAGGAACAGATATACAACCTACCTTTGAATGGTTAGTATTAGCATGTGACAAAAGCAATGCAGTTAATACCTCAAAAGATACTCTGCACAACTGACTCCCGTGTCTTTTGATATAAGGTAATCAAGTAGCACTTCATGATCATAGTGCAACTGCAGATGAGAAAGAAGAGTATAATTTAAGAAAAGGGGTCAAGAGGGGATGGGAGCGGAGGGCATTTAAATTTGGAGGGTAAAAACAAGCAGCCTTCATTTCTCTCAGCATATTTTCCAAAATTCAAATTGCGTACAAAACTTGCCTCGGCCATGAATAGATGGAATATATGTACAGGATTGAAAATGTTGGACACGTGAAAAACAATATTTTCTTTCACATCCTGACATGCCCAATTTTCTTCATGAAACCTATACATGCCCGAAAAATCTATTAGTAGGCGGTCCTTTAACTGAAGCATTTTAAGACTAGCAATAACAGTAAAGCAAAAGAATGCTTCTCTCTCACTTTTGTTCTGTAGAAAATGGTACACTGAGCAGTTCAAAGAGCACTTTAAATAACAAATCATCCTGCAATCAACAAAGAAGTAGAACAAGGAACATAAAATTATACGAAACGAAAACAATAAACTATTTAAGTAAAGTAGAAATGACATGACATTAAGATTGGACTAACTAATTCTAGTAAGCATCTCCGCATTATTTGCTTGCTCATGGAAGTTTACTAATATGATCATTTTTACCTACTAAAAAATTCACTTCTATTGACCAACAAAATCACACTCATGGCTTCAGCATTCAAGCAACAAGTCCGCCATGGGGTCTTCAGAGTGCAAGAAGTTAATTAGGATTTAGGGGACCTCATCTCCTTACTTGTATCTCAATGAAGCATTAGATGGTAGATACTAGATTCATTCATACTCTCCAACGGATGTCTTCTTTCAATCAATCATTAAACCATGCACGTGCTTGTTTACCCACCCCATTGATAATTTTGGCCCTCTTTCCATATTTCCAGGAAACCTTTAAAGTCTTTACCAATGGTTCAAGCAGTTTTCGTAATCTTGAAAGAATGGTGGAGTTTCATTCATTACAAATGACAGATTAAAACATATTAAAACACTGTTAGTGTGTGCTCAACTGTGCATTTCTAAGTTTCCAGCAGGTCATAAAGCTTCTCAACAACTTTATTGATACCTTTCTTCTGAGTGGAGTCAAAATTACTCGAGGCATTTCCAAGTAAGCTAATGGTTTGACATACAACAAGTAAAAATCATGAACACATAAAGCAAAAACAAAAAGAAGAAGCATTGAAATAAGGCAAACCTCCAGTAGGTAATAAGGTATTCATTGTTCTAAGATCTAGACTGAAAACGGAAGTATTAAAGTTCAATTACAGCCATTGCAATTCAAAGACAAAAAGAAAAAGAAAAAAGGGAAACATGTTGAAAACTTATGCAGCAATCTAAGGAACAAACTGAAGGCAGAAGAAAGCAGACCTCATGCATAAATAGCTGGAGGAAGGCTGCAGAAAAATTGATACACTCCCCCAAATACCATCTGCAGTCAACAACCATATCATTTGGAAGCTGATTTTGAAGCCACTTATGTAGCTCTGATAAGCCTTTCTTCCTGCTGCAAGAATCCAAGTCTGAACTTGAGCCAAAGGTCAAGAATGAGTTGGGAGTTGCATATTCACTATGCTTGTCAGTTTCTCCTTTCTGATTAATCAAGCCAAGGGAACACCTTAAGAAAAGAAAAATAGACTGTCTTTGTAAATGACAAGAATGCATTCCGTGTACTTCTCCATCAGAAATGCTAGAAAGAAACGGAGAACCTTCCAGACTGTCCTTCAGAACAGACTCACTTTCAGCTATGGGTTTCAACAGAAATTCCGGATAGAATTGATGGAGAATTTGCAACCATGAAACAAGAATGGAATCTTCCAGGCAATTTTGGAAACTAAGCCTGATCATTAGCATCTGTCGGCAGTAAAATATTCAAGTAGTGGGTTAGAATGAATAGTATAAAAGTGCAGATGTTTTTTAATGCATTCGTAAAAAGTAAACAACTCTCGTACACAAGCCTTCTACAATAGGCCCAAATGGCATGATATACGCAGACCTTACCTCACATAATATGTGGAGATGTCGTTTCAAGGAATTGAACTTGGAATATTTAATGCACTCGTATTGTATTAAAATAGCATACCAAAGCAGCTATCAAAGCAATTAAAATACACAAAGTACATATTTTCATGAAAATAAAGGAGAATAATTGGAACTATTTTCAAATGTCACCAACATAATTACTAAAAAGAGACTTCAATGAAAAGATGGCAAAAGAAGTCCATTTTGAAAATTTATTAAGCATACAACTGAGATGAATGCATACCAGTAGCTTGTGTCTGAAGTACTCAGAGATTGGCATGTTACCACAATCCCCTTGCTTGCTAAGGCACCAAGATAGAAGTTTAGGTACGAGATTAATGATCACGTGAAAAACTGGGCACTGCTCCAGTGAGCCACCTTTTACTTGCATGGAAATTATTTGCTCGACCAATGAACAGAACAACTGAATTAAATTCCCCAGAAAGATCACTCTTGGCTCTTGTTCATCCACATTTCTGATAAGAAAATACTTGATATCCCACTTTGGTCCATCGTCTTTCCGACCAAGAATATTGTCATCCATAGAATCCCAAGGAATATTTAAAATACAAGAACTGATAGAATGCACGTAGATTTCAACAAGTTGGTTCTTACAGTCTTGTTTTGCATTTTTCAAGATACTTTGTAAAACACGAATAATTCCTGCCGCAGTATGCCAGGTAGCATTTTTCAATTTAGGACTTACAACTGCAACAAAACTCGATGAATCAAAATACGAGACATCAGCTCTAGCTGTTGAAGGTGCAAAAGAATTGGATACATTCGCGATTGCCAATTCTAGACAAATGCATAACAACTGAATGAAAATATTTGATTTCCCGCCCTGCAAAATAGTTACTGATGATGAGACAATTGATGCCAATTGCAATATGCCAGACACCATTATCAACTCACCGAGGCTGCTAAAAATTCAGCAATGATTATAAGAACATTGCCAGCCAAATGTTGCACGTACTTACAGTCAATCTTCAGTACAGTTACCTGTCAACCAAAGCCAAAATAAAGAATGTAAGCCTAGAAGACAAAATACCGTAAAACTAGAAGGACTGTTACAAAAACAAGAAAATATAAAAGACAGAACACTCGATTGTAAACAAGATTCAAAGCCTTAGAACTAAGTCCACTATTCCGAGCAAAACTCATAACCATATAGCAGCCTAGTCCATCTGTATCTGAACCAACTGAACATTTAGACCAGAGTTGCATTCAAATACCGGGGACATGTGCATACAAACTAGTGCACCAATCTTCCAGGATCGGGATTACAAATGCCTTTTCTTTTCTTTTCTTTGTGCAAGTGAAATACAAATATTCAAAATAAGGCTCCACAGTCCACACCACCAAGATATTCAAAATAAGGCTCCACAGTCCACACCACCAAGATTGCAGTTGGAATTAGATTTTTATAGTTGTTACCAAGACAGCAATAAGACTCTAGAGCAATAAGAAGCTAACCAAGTCAGCTAGAATGTGAGTTAAGTAGGGATGGCCATACGATTGCAGTTTCAAGCATCTCTTCTCACAGGTAGCTTTTTCTGCCGCATCCTGTGCCATAAGCGAGTTGAAAAAGTACCAATAATTAAAAAAAAAGAGGACAATTTCCATCTAAATCTCCAAATCCACATAAAACAGTCACACACGCACACTGAGAAAGAGAGGTTGTGAGAGAGAAACCTCATCTGAATTTTCATCAAGTTCACTCGTCCACATCTGAATCGTCCTGAAAACCTGAGAGCTAAATGACTCAGCACATCCAAAATCACCCGGAAAGAAACTCACAGAAACAGATAAGTTTAGGGCTACATAACGTAAAAAACGAACAGGAAAGAACCTGAGACAAAGCAATGAGAATATCTTTCTCCTTCTCTTTCGTCAAAACAATCATCTCGAATTCCTGCAATTACATGAAAACGCCGAAAATCAGAATACAAGATACATTCCAAACTATCCAGACAAAAGTGCAGAAACACCTCAATTGGATACTCTAGAACTAACAATGTGCGGACAGAGAGCTTCGTGGATCAGAAGGTAGAGACGCGAGTAATCGCAAGAAGATTCATCGCCAGCGGACATTTGCTCGCTGCTGTCGTTACCGGGAGCAGTTTGGGCGATTTTGCTTCATATCCCTTTAAATAGGGAAGGGCCGAGGACCAGTGAGAATATAAACGACGACGTTATAGTGCAGAAAGTTAATACGATTGGTTTTGTTTCTGAAGAGACGGCTGATAATTCCCAGTTTTTGGAGCGTGTAAATAGCAACAAGAACCGTGCATGTCGCAGTTGCATGAAGCGCCAATACAGAAATGCACCTCCATAACCACGTTGAAGAAAGCAAGACAGTTACATGCTCTAGTTCATGTACGCTCGATGCGTTTCGCCCAGCGGCGCACGTGTCATGTTCGACAAAATGCTTCAAAGAAACACAGTTTTCCTTCAAATGCTCTCATTGCGGCACAAGTGTTTCACCAGATGCAGAATGAAGGTCCGAGGCATAATGAGTCCACCTGCACCAGTGTCCTGCAAACATGTTTTTCGCTTGAGGACAAGTTCATGGGGGAACTATGTCTTGAATACATGTGTTCAAACTTCTCTAGTTGGAATTTACTCGAATTAGGGGCATATGGAGGCTGCGGGAAAAACATTTTGTTGCATAGGTGAGAGGGATGTTGAATCTTTGATCACACAGACGAATGCTTTTGTATTTATTTGGTGCAATGCTTGGATCAGGTATTAACTCAACACAATTCACGTACACATTTCCAACCCAAACTATTTTAAGTTCTTTTATCTCTGCGGAAATAAGGATCTCCAAGCACACTGATAAATGAACGCAAAAGGAATGCACCAAGTTGATAAATACCAGTCTAGTCAAACTGGAACTAACAACACAGACAAAAATCCAGTGTCAACGATCAAGAGGAATTTAAATGCATTTTTTTAAAACTCACATGGAAACATATCTCCAAATTTATAAGCTGAAAGCTGAAGAATATATGATTAGAATGCCTATTCTCACGACGAGCAAAATCCAATGGCAAACAAAGAGCTCTCTGACCTATCAAAAAGGATGTATCTAAGCAGTCTAAATAATTGGCAGACGATAAATCAAATCAAAACAATCTACATACAAAACATCCTATCTAAAATCTAATAAGCATTTTTGTTACAGCACTTAAAACACAAATGAATAGATCATGCTTGTAATATGGCCTAACAGTAGCACCTTAAATCCAAGATAAATTTTCTTTTTCATATCTTAAGCTTCTCTCCTTCAACAAGACAACCCGGGGGGGTAATTATTAGCTCCTGAACAAGGCAGCCGCATCATTCAGGACGCGGTAGACACCAGAGGAACCACAATTTCTAGATCTTTTGGTGACACCAATGTAACTAGCGTCGAGTAGTTCAAGACTTTGGACGCGATGACCTATGCACAAAACCAGATAAAAAAAATGAGAGAACTCAGTAGATGCATAGTGTGAAGAAAATGCATGAGTTAAAAAAAAAAAAAAAAAAAAAAGGTGACAACTTGGACCCAGAAACAGGAGTAGCATCTGAAGAATATTTTCTAGCATCTGCAATAAGTGAACAGGAATTATCAGTGAGGGCTGTTGCACTTCCACACACTTTGTGTTCAATCAACAAAATCTGTCAATTATCTTCAGTGGCAACTTTTGAGCATTGTAGATACAGAGTTGATCAAAATTTTACAGAGAAAATATCATAAGCTGATAGGAACAAAAACTACTTACAGATGCAGCACCAAAGCTAGCCCCAGATCCAGTTGCAGCACCTGGGACAACCAGAGACAGTTGAGACAGAAGTAAACAACAAAGTACAAATATAACCTCCAGAGACATGTGGGTAGAAATATCAAATATGACAATGAGTTGGAAACCGATCATTAACAACAGAGATTCAACGTTTTCATATTTCAAAAATACTTTTGAAAATGTAGAATGCACATCAGCCACTATAATTAATTAATTACTAAAGCACAAGCTCCTCAGAATGACTTAAATTATCATTCAACTAATATATCAACACCTGCTATGCCATTGAAAGGTCAAAAGGTAAGAGCCCAACATTGATCTCACTGTGAATTATGAGCGCCAAACATGCCATGATTAACTTAAATGACTAAACCCTTGGCTCGTTCATGAAACAACTTAACACAAGAACCATATTGGAAAAAATCATTTATATATTTTTTTTCTCAAAAAAGCAAAGCAGATACAATAACCCGAGTAAGAATCGGCCTGGTATTTCAAAATCAAAAGCTATGTGGTTAAAAATAAAAAATCTATGCAGACGCCCCCACACAGGAAATATACCACAGCTGTTCAACAAGATTACCCTCTTGTTCAACGGACATTGTTTACCGAATACCATTCTTATCATCCCGCCTCAAACCAATCACCTAGCTAAATTTTGCACACTGACAAGTAAGGATTTCTTCAGTATAAGATTACAGCGTGCCTTGCGTAACATATGATCTTAATAGGACAGTAAAATAATGCATATTAAGATAGTCGTACACAAATATGGACCACCCAGACACTCAAACCAACCGCCTATCTTCAACAGAGTTTTAATTAAGTACAGGAGAAACCAATACCTGAACCAAATGGAGTTGAAAATAGTCCCCCTCCGGCAGAAGTGGCAGAAACAAGAGATGAAGCAGCAGTATTGAACAAAGAGGGAGTTGAAACTGAACTAAAAAGTGATGCTGACGATGGACCAAACAGTGGTGTCTGGGGTGAGGCACCAGATGATCCAAACAAAGAAGCTACAGGAGCAGAGGTAGAAGGCGTAGCAAACAATGAAGATGGCGACATGGAGGCAGATGGGGCAGAAGATTGCGTATTAGAAAGAGAGAACCCACCCCCCGAAGAACCTGCTGATGTTCCTGCAACTGTCTGTAGAGTAGTTGATTGACCAGGGGTACTGGAGCTGGCAAACAAACCAGCAACTTTTGTTGAGGGCAGTGGGTTTAGTGGTAAGTGCAAAGTTGGATGCACCCTCTTGGCAGCAGCTTCTTGTTTGGCTGTTTCCCTACGATTAACCTCAAGAAAAGGATCATTCCCATCCACCCGGCGGCGCTGATCAGCAAGAAAAGCTGTTCTCATTGATTCAATGTACTGATGAATGCTCTCCACCTAGGATATACACAATAATGCATCTATCATAAAAAAAAAACATGTAAGAATCAACTGCAAAACACAAAGCAAAAGATCAATAGATAGTACAGAAAAAGAAATCATATGTAGTTTACTATCAGTGCTGTATACAAAATTACAAATCCATTACGGTGGAGATGAACATCTCATATGGTGATAACATCCTTGCTCGTTATCAATAGTTCAACGAGGATGTAGATTCCAACCCTCAAGCACAGGTGGTGAGGAGCTTGACCACTTGGACTAGTGGTCTCCGCACGGACTAGTGTTCATGAAAAATTGTTGCAATTACAAGTATATTTTGTTATCAAGAAAATGCAGACATAATGAATGAAAATGTACCAAAACAAGCATGCAAATACATTAACTATAGACAGAAAGGAGGCATTACATAATATGATATACCAAAAAGCCATTTAATAGAATAGAAATTGCACACATTATACTTTATTTTTGTTACCTTGGTAGCCACATAAACAAAAATATCATGTACATTTGACATGACTTTTGGAAGGGACTGTAGTAAGGCTCCCAAATTGGAAGAATTTCTGTCACTGTCTAAGAGTAACAATTGCTCTAAGTCTTCAATCCACTGCCGACACTCTCCCAAGTATTTCTCAAATCTGGCAACTGTATGCTGCAGGAATGGAGATGGTTTCTTCTTTAGCCCACTATAGAAATTAAAAACAGGATTGTTGTAGCAGATTGTTGAACAGGAGAACCTGGCATCACTCCTGGAGCTTGTGACGATGCAGTGGCACTTTAAGCACCTCCCACATTTGGATGAACGAAACATGGACATAACATAATGAAAGAATGAACGGCTACCTATGTATTTCTCAACATATCTTTAACATTGGTCATCAGTTCGTGCAGCAGAGCTTTCTGTCGTTCCATGGCAGTACTAATCCCACCAGTTCCTGTCATGAAAAATGAGTCAACGAGCTTACCACTTGAAATAAATTCTAAAATAGAAAAGATGTGACACTTACAACTTATCAACTGTTTCATTCAAAATCAGAATTCATAATGCTGATACCATAAATGTCATAGGTGCCTGGATCCATCAATGCACCAACTTGAAAACTGATAAAAAAGTTAATATTTACTCACTAGTCGGTAAATTTATCTATACAATTTTGAAAGCAGTGACAGTAAGAACCTATGCTTAAAATTTCACTTGGAAAGGCAAAGATCCTGCATGTTAGAAGAGATGAAAAGTTGAAAACCCTATGTCCTTTCAATGAGATATGGTTCAGGGTTCAACACCCTAAATTATCACCTAGCCACTAATCTTAATTCTTAATTCAAATGATTAAGGAAATAAGTCAAGTTTTAAAATTCAAGCACAAAACAAAGGATCCAATTGTAGCCTTGTAGGATTTTTCATTTGGACACTTAATTAACGCAAAACAAATGGGCTAAAACTGCATTCAACACTTTAGTGCCAAATATCATAGCAAAAGCAAGTACATTGGATAACGTGAATTTGGCATCTTGAACCCTTCATTGAAGCCCTCACTGGATGTTATCAAAAAACCTATAAATCTACGACTCTACGTTTCCTCTCAATTCAGCTACACCATCAACTTAATGACCCGTATCAGCAATTCCATCCACCCAATAAATGTTGGTTTGATGAAGGAATAAACTTATTTTTAAACAGCAAATAAAGTACAGTTAAAATTATTCTAAAAAATAAGGATCTATTCTAACAACTTTTTTTGTTCGGCTCCGAATCATTTCATCCTCAAAGTGTTAATTGTCTATCCATTAACCCTTATAACGTATTTGCATAACTTCCACCTATATCAAGGGGTCTATTTATTTTATTTCAACGAAAATGCAGCAAAAATGATTCAAGACAATAGGTGTGACCTTGTTAAAGAGTTAGTTTCAAAGGAAGGAACAAAAAGAGGAAGAAATTCAGCTGGTATTATGTAATCCACATGACAAGTGATTTTTTTTGAAAGGGAAAGAATTTTATTCAAGCACCAAGGGGTGCAGCCAAAAAAGAAGCGTGATATTTAGATAATAGTTGCAAAAGCCGGAGTAGCACTTTATGCACATCAGGAGGCATTAACCCAAAAGCGAAAGGAATAGACCAACATGTTTACACTCATTGAGATGGCAACACAAAACTAAGAAACCACACATCATATCACCAAAAAAAAAAAATTGATCAACCAAATGTATAAACCTGCACAACATGGCTAGCATCAAGCTCAAAACCGTCACTGGAAACTGAGGAGTCATAAAAATGACTACACTGATCTAACCTCTGGCTCTCATCCCGATACTCCAATATCCGTTCCCTACATAACAAAAGATCAAATCACCAGAGGAACCACATTTCAGTCCCATAGAAACCCAACCCACAAGCAAATTTTTAAATTAAAAAAAAAAAAAAAAACTGGAATTCAAATTCATACCCATCAATTGAGCATGAACAAATCATTGATTGCAAACAATAAGCTCCAATTAAACCTACGTAATTCAAAAGAGAAGGTAATAAATGCATAATCTATAAAAATCACATGTCACAGTTAGAAAATGGATTTTGTTTTGCTTAGTGCAACTAATGAGTAAGCAAAGAATCCCTAAATATCAGTCTTTCTGGCTAATAATGTCAAACGAAAACAATATGTTAAAACTTCCGAGGAATTAAATAGTTCCAATTCAAATCAGCATAAAAGATCAATTCCGCTAAAATCCATCAAGCATAGCAAAAGAAGATTAAAAATTGCAATTTTTGCTAGAAGTCATTTATTTTCTTTCGCAACAATTCTCAGCAACCAAACAAACATTTAAAAAAAAATCAAATTTGAAATCGATGGAGGAACCAAACCAAATACGCACTCAACGTGGAGGAGAAACTTCTGAGAATCCGGATGAAGATCTGCCCACTTGGTACTGTAATTTGCAGGTGCTTTATCATTGGTGAAGAGGTACAACTGCAGCTGTTGTGTTTGCTGCTGCTGCTGCTTTGTTCGTTGCTGCTGCTGTTGCTGTGGGAAAAGGAGGCTACCTTGTTGGAAGGACTGGGTCGAGAACAGTTTTTGCTGGGGCTGCTGTTGCTGTGGAGTTGAAAACATAGAAAACGCCATTCTTATTTCTTCTTTCAAAATATCCGTTGCAGAGAAGTCGTAATTTGTTTTCGGCAATCCATTACAGATGAGGATTGCATTGTAGTAACAAAGGCAGTTTTTGAAACCCTAGAGAGGGAAAGGAGACGCTGGAAACACCCGCCTTGGGGGAAAAAAAAATTCTCGTTAATTTACTTTTTATTTAAATATGGCGTAGAAACACCATTATTTAACTTTTGGGCTTTCACAGTAGGCCCAAAATAATTAGGCCGAAACAACCCGCTTTCCTTGATCATACGACTTTTTTGCAACTTGAGGTTGAATGTAAAACAGAGAGGCCCAAAGGTCAAAAGTACCCATTAGGCCATTATAAAACATTTTTGAGCTCTCACTGTTAAGGCCCAAACCCATTAGTCAAGAAATATTTTGGAGGTATTTTAGAGATAAAGCCCAAAACCCATTAGCCTAGAGCAATTTTGGGCTTTTGGAATAAAAAGGATGGCAAAAGATATACAGTAGCTAGTAATCGAATTTTGCAACTACTTGCCATGCCTTCTTTAGAATTGAAATATAAACACCTAGAAATCAATATGACACACCTCTGACATGTCAGGATGGGGAAAATCCAAAATTCTGCTCAATCCCAGCATCCTTTTGATTTTCATTAAAAATAACAAACAGGTAGATCTCACGAGCACTGTTGGGCCACTATGGAGTTCCCTCGCCTGCTTTCACTCGAGAAACTATTTGGCTATTATACGTTTTTGCATTTGCCATATTTGGTATATCTGCTCCTGCTAATGGCCACCCTGTCTCAGTAACAATAATCTCAACATTGGGTCCTCCACTCTTTTCAAGTGCTAAATGCCATCCATCAAAAATTGCATCAAGTAAGTTTGTGTATGCCAACTCCACGATATCATTCGCAACAAGCAATTTTCCCTGCTGCATTGTCATTCCAAGTAGTTGTTCAAGGTTTTGCATTGCTGGGATAAGATATATGTTGATACACAATCGACAATCAATGATATGATGAAAATTTGTAAATAACACGAAAGATTTACATGATTCAGCCATGGTGGCTTACGTCCACGGTGCAAGAATTCATACTTTTTTTATTCATTATGCTGTCTTCATTCAACCCAAAAAAAATTCCCACGTTACATGTAGTTTTTCTCTATTTATACCAAATTGAGATAGTTTTAGTTGGTTGATGGCAGTTACAAGGGGTTATATATTATTTGATTTACTGTACTTTTGGAGGATAACTGTTGGTGGTAACTTATGCTGGTAACTATTGTTGATGTTATGGCTTCGGGTTATCGTCCATTAGACGTTGGCATCGGTCGCTGGCCTTCGGCTGTGGTGATAATGTAACAACCCACCCCAGTTAGTTGGTGACATAGTGAGGCGCGACCTCTATGTTAAAGGGTGGTGGGTAGTTCGAGTCTTATCTCCAACAACTCGCCTGTGCGACAGGAGAAAGAGTTGGGGATAGTGGTCCATGGGCCCGATTAACCAGTAACGACTGGGGTGGGTCGTTACAGATAATCTTTTATTAATTGTGAAGTATCTCATTGGCTTGTCCCGTAGACTTATGTTGGGCGTTTCTGGATTTATTGACCGTTGCTTTTCATGAACTTTTAGCTTTGGTCTTGTTATCTCATGAAATATTGGGCTCGCTATATTTGGCCTACACAATATCCTGATAAATCACTAGGAATTGGGATTTCATTTCCTGCTGCAATGCATCAAAACGTTATGTCTGCTGCATATTGTAAAACCTTGGTTTGGACCCAACTTGCTGCTGCTGCTGGGCTACTTGATATATGTCGATGAGATCAAGATTAACAACTCCCAAAATGATTGGGATTCCAGATCCTCTCTCAATGCGTTTAAAGCATCAGGATTCAGGTTGAAAAGGCTTGGATTTCATCTGTTGTACGACTTGGGCTGGGGGTGGAAGTTGTCCTGCTGCCATGCCATAATTAACTGCAACTCGGTCAGTCCCTGCATTCAAATAACAACAATAATGAGAAGTTGATTCTATGAAAACTCAAAAGAAAATTTTTGATTTCACCAAGAACACAAAGTGCTTAAAAAATCATAGACAAGTGTACCAAGCAGACGTGCTATGAACATACCAGCAAAGCTGTGGAACTCTGTAACTATAGCAGGCAAGCTATAATCACGAAAAATGTAGAACAAGTCATGGAATTAATTTTAGTTGATTGGCCTCTGATTAATTTTATTCACAATGAAACAAAGAAAGCCTGCTTGCTCTATTCCTTGAAACACTCGCCTCCATAAAATATGCAATTTGTGCAAATTCAAGCAACTTTCCATAAAACGAAACATTATTCCAGGAGGGGATTTTTTGTGGTTTAAACATTAAACATGTGAGAACGTGTGATATTCTGACTAAGAAGTACCGATTTGGGTGCAGAGATAAGGATATGAGATACATAGATTCGTCAATCCTCCCAAAAATTAGGATACGAGGAGAATGACTGGATACAACTTATATAATTAAATAGTACATATTCTTGAATCTTGGATTGGGGCAGAATCTAATAACCCGTCCTATGACCCCTGAGTGAAGGGGTAGAATGTGAGAGGCGAGTTATGCAGTTCAACAGTAAAGATAAGAGGTTTTCACACTGCTCACCAACGCTTAGCATCAAGAGCTTGTAGCTGGCGTGATATAGTATTAAGCATGAAGCATCAAATATCGATTGTTCATATGCAAGCGAGAGTACTGTACTACTGGGTATATATTGGCCCACTGGGAATGCACGAGAGATCACCAAAAACTGCAAACCATTATCCATATTGTGAACTGGACTCTGGAAGACATATAAAGTAGTTCAACCGAATCACAATGTTTTCTCTAATTCCAGAAGCTGATGACTCTCGAGAGTCAAGGCAGACGACTTTTACATTCTTAAACAATAAACCATGATATGTTCAGATGCAGACAGACCAAAACAAACCAATGGAACAAAATACAAAGAACCAAAACAACATCATTTAAGCCTATTTCCAGGAGTCGATATAGCCAATTCAGGCCAAGAAAAGCAATCTCCTCCAACAAATGCAGAAGATTCTGCACCACTCTCGTACTGCCACGCATTCCCATTCCCTGTCACTGTAGCATTTCCACCAGAGCCATTCACAGCAGCAGCCCCATCGAGTCCGACACCAACAAAAGGCCATATCCCTCTCCCATGCCCAAAGCCCACTTCTTCAAACCCCTGTCCAAGGCCCAGCCCGAACCCACCCAGAGCCAAAAACCCGGAAGCCCCCTGACCACTGTTGTTCAACAGAGAAGTAAAGCTCCCATTCCCCTTCACATCGCAGAACTGTACGCTCGAGGCCTGATTTTCGGTCAGCGGCAACAACACAGGGGTAGAAGAGAACGGCAGGCACTGCGCTTCGTAATTTCCTGAAGCGGCGACGGTGGTGGGGGAGTGATTGTTAGTGCGAGAACGCTTGGCGCTCTTGCGTGTACCGCCGCCGACGGGGATGTCTCGGAGGGTACCGCCTTGTGTCCAGTAGCGGCGGCAGGACTTGCAGAAGTGGCGGGGCTGAGAGAAGTTGTAGTTGTTATAGTAACAGAACTTGGTGTTGGTGGAGTCGCATCGAGGGCAGGGAAGTTGCTCCTGTTCCGGTGGTGGAACTCCGTGAGTCGCGGCCTTAGCTGATACACGCTTGCTCTCGCTCGAATCTGACGGTGGCATTTTCCAAATTAAAAAGCTCTCAATTAATTAGTTTTTCTTCTGCTGGTTGCGAAGAAGAGCAAGTTGTGGGGGCCTGGGGGGGGGGGGGTGTTGGAGTTTAGTGCTGGAGAAGCAAGGAAGGGTTTTATGGAGAGATATAGACAGAGAGAATATGTTGGACTAGTAAAGCCGGTAGCTTTTGAAGGTTTTATATGAGCAGGCAGGGAGGGAGGGACTGAAGGAGATAGAGCAGCTTTTACAGTGTCTAATTTTAGACTTTTTGCTTAGGTGCGAATAGTACATACATTCAGCCGGCTTCGGCGCCGATAGCAACTGGCGTTATTAGAGTCGGCTAGGCACGCGGCTTGTGTACTGTTCAAACCTACTTTCTATTTTCTTTATTTAAAACATGTTAATGTTAGCAACTAGCAAGTGCAAAATTTTGAAAATTTTCCACTGCTAGTGCGCTACGCAAGACGAATTAATTAGTGCGAAGCATAATATCAATGAAATTGAGGACCCACCTGACTTATTGGTTTTGTTGTCTTCCACTAATACACCAATTAGGGTTTACAGTGATCTGATAGTAGCAGTAGCTTTCAAGAATTGCACCATCACATGCAAGAAATTAAATCTCACTAAGAAAAATGTGTTCCTATGTTTGAAGAAATGTGAATAATTGAATAAGAGTAAGAGAAGTATCATTTTCAGCTTTGTTTTTTTTCCATACTTCTTATCTCTTGATTAGTGTGCTCAAATCCAACATCATCGTCCATATCAAGACAAGTTTAATATACACCAGCCGGCCACCACTTGTCATTCTAAAATTCCAATGTATAGATTATGTGGGCTCCTTCACATGATCCTATACAAATTGCAAACCTACCTTATATTATATATATATATATATAAAAAATACTATATACAGAAAAACAGTAGTGACTAGTGCTGTTTAAGTGGCTTCTAAAAATTCAAAGGAGTCAAAAAAGGACAAAACTAATTGAGAGTAGAGAGGGAGAGTGATTGAGTGGGACAGTGCCGACAGAATCATGTATGTCGGGGAAGCGTGGGATGCAATAATTGGGCCTCCCCTCTGATTTCGGAAGCCGTCATGTCCGCATCAGATTCCTCCTCCGGGCCACTCTCCTCCCTTACCAATCCACTGCCGGTGCCGGATTTCCCGCTCAACTGTTTCCATTACCAAACAAAGTAGTTTTTTCCTTCCTCGGACACACACCAACCTCTCCCTACCGTTGAAAGCTCCCTAGATCAAGCCCACTGAGAATCAACGGTCAGGATCGATTTTCAAAGTTTTTTAATATTCAAGGGTGAGGTCCAATTGGTAAGAGGGACAGCTGTCAGTTGGAAGAACCGGAAGTTGTCGGTTGATTCTCTCGGTGGCACGCGCGGCCACTGAATCTGAAAATGTCTCCGGCGAACAATCATGCGTCGCTTTCAAGAAAAGAAGGAGAAGATGAACATGCAGAGTCTAGTAGGCTATATGGATTTGTATTTGTTGACTGTGGAGACTCTGATAATTCACTACTTGTTTGGTCGCCCATAACAACTGACAATTCGTCCCCAGCTTTCACTTCTGATTTGAAATGAAAACCTTTGCTTTTCTTTTTGGATTTTTCGTGCCGAATATGATTCCTCGCATGCATTTTGTAATTGCCAGAATTTTACAGTCTTTTTATAAAAAAAATGTTTAGATTTTGTGCACTGTGTATTTTGGATTTATTAATTTAATGGGATGCTTTAGAATGAACAAAATTCTTTGGACGTCAAATATTCTGACAGACTTTGATTAGATGTTCATTAGAAGTTCATGCGTGTTCAATCATTATTTTGCTTTTGTGCCTATAGCTAAGGGCGTAAATGGAGATTTCCAGGAAACCAACTACTCTACTCATTCAAGAAGATGGTCCCATTACACGGCATTTTACCAGACAGAAATATGTTCAAATTTTAACTTGAAACATAAATTATACTTGCTGCGTTGGGCTTGGGCTTGGGCATCAAATTGGGCCATTCACAAGCAACGTGTGTGCTCCATGGCTTTATGGGCCTGGCGGTGCTACCAGAGTTTTATTTTAGGAAAAGGACCAGAAATTGACTTTCCATTGCTGGGTTGGAGCTTCATATCATATTGGCCCATTTCACATGAATTTTTTAAATTGAGCTGCTTTATGGCATTTATGGGCCTTGCGGTGCATATGGTTTCAGTGTGTTGGAAGTTGTCTGAATACAAGAGGATCAATTGTTGTTTTTGTTGATGATGGTAGGTGACTGGTTTTTGTAGTAAAACTTACCCAGAAGTGCAGCTAACAAGGTTTTGGTCAAACTTGGTGCAGAATTGATCCTTTACTATACGTAGATCAACAACCACAACTACATTAAATCTAGTTGGGGACTATTTGCACCAAATAAGGGATATCAAGCACCTAACAAAATTATTACAGTAGTTTGAAGTAAGGAAAAACAGGAAGATAAGCATGGGACGGAGACAAAAAAAAACTGTGATTGTGTAATTTATACATAAAATAGCACAATCAATTAGACAAGAGAATGAAATTCACAGGCACAACTTGAAATGGTTACACTCAGACGTCTCTAAGTTGTCTAAGATTCATAGGAGATATGTATTGCTTGCCGCCATCGAGCAGTTGCTTAGCAATTATAAGATTTGCAGCCTCGCTTGGATGATAAGGATCCCAAAACACATGCTTGGTTCGATCCTGGCACATACTCGACGTCGGTCCACAAGGGATAATGCCCGCGAATTGGCCTCCATTTCCACAACAAGCTCTGCTTGCAGTTACAAATCCTGCACATAAAAAAATAATAAGACGGACCCATGAATTTATTCACTATTCATTGCAATCCCAGCGAGTAGTATCAGAGGTCATAGAAACAGCCACGAACACGACTAACCATATTTTTCGTAGTTTCTAATGAGTTCCATGACTAGATCATAGACATTGGCATAAATAAAGGTTGCTCCAGGAAGGTTGTCTTTCATTTCTGCTAGTAAATCCTTCAACTTAGCATTGTACTGATTCGCCAGCTGATTAGCCAAACTAACACATTCATTTGCATCTAATTGATTTATTGTCTTCTGGTAAGGTATGCAGCCTATCGGTCCAACGTTTCCAATAACGAATTTCCGAGCATCCAATTGATACATCCTCTGCATCACAATTCATGCTAAACATCAGTAAAACTAATTGATTGAAATTTTAGCTTGCAATTCCCTAGCTAGCTAGATAATTAGATTGGCTAATACATACTGTGAGTTGGTTTCTCAAGTGGCTTATCATATCGTCAACAAAAGCATCTGGGCTTTCAGATATTCTTGCTCCAACGGAGAGTACTGGAAGGAGATAGTTGTTCAGAAAATCATTTGCTCCAATAGTGATTGAAAATATGGATTTCTTCATAATGTATTCCCTGGCCTGTGATGCCCCCAAGAGTTTATCAAATTGTTTTCTAGTAATGTTGAAGTAGTCAACTTGGACATCCATGCCTATCCTATTAACCTGCCCAAAACAAAGTTCAGATTACATAAGAATGTGAAAAGCATGCAGTAATTGGGTCATAAAATAGAAGGCTGAGGGAGGACTTACAAATATTCTTCCAGTTGCATTCATAATCCCTCCTCCTCCAGAAGCATAATTCACTCCATAAAGTATAGCTTTTCCGGTAGCGTTTGGCGCCAAGAATGGGACAGCATAGTTTGGCACTCCTAGCTCTTCACCTGACAAATTAACATATGCACAATTTTATAGTGATTGGAGTACATAGAAGAATTACATGTCATATGTGTTTTCTTGAAGGAGAGTTTAATTACCTACAATATCACCAATGGTTCTCCCATTAGTGTACCGGCCGGTCGGGTTTCCTCCGGATGCCTTAAAGTCGATTCCATTTGGTTGTATGTTGGCCTTGGACAATGTTGACAGATAGTTGTTGTTTCCCGCATCAACTAGAGAATCCCCAAATATGAATGAAGCTCCCAAAGTACTATCATCATTAGCAGCCTTGGCACAAAAGCTATAACCAAAGATGATAAGAATCGAGGCCACAATACAAGACTTCATAGTACCAAACAATCACTAGAGAATCAATGTATGTGATGAGTATATAAGTAGTTCCTCTAATAAATAATTTAAGAGGAAACTTGTAGGCTTGTGTTTAGTGTAGGGTGAGATTTGGTTTGACCATTTCTGGTGGTGGAGAGAACTAGGTGATTCCAGAATTCATATGGGTAGTTCATCAACATTAGTTCATAATTCCGTCAAGCAACTGCGGCTCACTGGAAGGTCAAAGGGAGTGAGTGAGTTTAACTGATCATTGTGACGTTTTGGTGCTAAAATATTCTGTAAATAAATAAAGAATGTCGTGGGAGCACGTATAAAATATTGTCTTGTTTGGTTGAGGAGTTGAAACAGCAAGAAGCTCCTTCCAAGTTGGCGTGTGTCCTCCAAGTGTTAGAAAATTGAAACTATGAAATGGGCTTTTATAATATTGGGCTTCTCGATTTATGAGGTTGGGCTGATTGATGAACGCTCAGTATTGAGCAATCCGATATTTTATTTTATTTTTTTGAAGTGGGTAACAGTGATATAGCTTTCCTTTCGACTCTACTCAAACAGTCAAAAGTCAAAATTCTGACTGCTCTTGTTTTGGGCTTTTTATTATTGGTTCGGGCCTAATGCCCATTGATTTGGACTGTGTTACCTGTCATGAACCTGTGAAACTAACAGGATCCCATTTACAAGAGCAGAGAACCAAAGCCGACTTTCATTTGAATCAACGTCTGAAACTGACCAGACACCAAGTCTATCGAGAGAATAAAATTAAGGTTCAAGATTTCTCTGAGGTTTCATTGAGGACAGGAACTAAAACAATCATGGTGTGCATTCTCTTTTATTTTCAAAATCAGATAATACTGGGATGTCCATGGTAATGCAATATTGGTAATCCATTATGTTGGCCAAGACCCAACAAAAATAAGTTGAACCCACAAGCCAATTATCTAGTAGCTAGTGAGGACCAGCCTTAATTGGTATATGATGAAGCCAGCTAAGATCCGTCCTTTCCAAAAATAAAAAGAAACAGCAACATTAAAGCTAGCATTATCCAACCCAAAATCATTACATAAAAGACTTGGACTCTAGAGGAGCACATCATAAGCTAAATGTGGTCAATCAGGAAAGCAAATTAAAGTTCAATGATCATGATTACTTAATAAAAAAGATCCAGCCTTTCACATTGATCATGATTAATCGTGACCTATTTACCATTAATTTGTCATATAATCTAATTGGCTGCTCAGAAAAATACGTGAAAGATAACCCACATTTTATTTTATCAAATTGGCACAGCAATACATACCAGGCTTTTTTTTATTTATTATTTTGTATAATTTAATGATATCTCCAATCCTACCCAACAACTCCTGATTCTTTTTTTTTACTTTGACCTATTAGGGTTTAGTCAAAACTGTTTCTTTCAAATACAAAAGTAAACTGTAATGAGTCCAAATGGTCCTTTTACTTTTTGAATCCACTTATGGGACTCTGTGATGTGTAAAGTGGTCCTTATTAGGGAATCCAAAGTATGTGTTTGTGTGTTTCTTTGGTGTATACAACTGTTTATAATTTTTGCTTGCCTTCCAGCTAGGTAGACCTACATGCCTACAACCAAATTGACCTTCAATTTTCACTATAAAAAACTCTGTAGTCTGCCTTAAATTCTCTTTATATTGATTAGAGTAAATTAGGGTTTGTGGATTATTCATTGCTGATTTTAGAGATTTAGGGTTTTGAAAATTGAGCAACTGTGTTGGAGTTGTACCAATATATTTAAATGCAACACGGAAAGATATTCACCACAACACCGAACCTCTACTCCAAACTCCTATGACCATACACACACTCATTTACAGATGTAATGAAATAAATACAGTTTTAATGCAATGATTATGTACTTGGTATAACCTAATTTATTGATCTTGTCTAATTAAATTTCCTTCTTAATGGTTGACAAGTATATATGTCGTTTTTATGGGAACAGACAGACAGACTAAAATTAAGAATCTTTATAACACTCTTCTATTTTGGCAAGAACAAGAAGAAATTCAAAGACAATTTGTTTCACTTTTTACTTCTAAAAATGCACCATAAATGTAAGCAACCATATTATATTGTAGAACATCAGAAATCCAAACACAAAGCTTACAGGAAATCCCAATTTGAGGGGAAAAAAGTTCCAATATGCAGCTCAATTATATTATGCTTTATGAGTTACAGGAATGGTAGGTGAGTGACATAATGACAAAAAATGCGATTTGACCAATAATCAAAGAATTCGATGGTGGGAGGAGGATTTGGAGTTGGAACACATTCACTGTTGGACGAACACATATTTTTTTTCTTTTCAAACCAGCCGATTGTTTGACTTTCAGCCAGGAAAATAGAACAGTTTATTAGTGGGACCAACCATGAAATAGTATTTTTGAAGATTGAATAAAATATGATGTGAGGCTGATAAAGAAAATAAGTGATTAAAAAATGCACACAGTAAGATCACGATTGTAAAAGTCAATGTCCTTTCTCGCTGTTTGTTAAGGGGAGGTTTGTGGAAGATTGTGAAGAGTCAATATCAAAGAGCGGAAGAGGGAGCGCAGTGGGGTTAGCAATGCTGGTATGTTTTGTTATGGGTATACTAAATGGGCATTTGATGTTGAGAGGTGTTTTTTTTTTTTTTGCTTAATTGCTTCCGTTGGTATTGCAGGGAAGAAAGAGAGAGAAACTAAAAGAGAAGTCTTGACGCTTGTGGTATTTTCTTCTTCTTTCGATCCAACCGCAGGTGAGAAAGAAACGAAAGAAAGGTGTAATTTTTGGAAGCTCCTTCCTGGTGAGTTCTGTGTTGTGGAGGATTCACCCTTTTTTGGGCTTCTTTAGCCTCTCTCCAAAAATTGGGATCTGGGTTTGGGGTTCTAGGGTTTGAGTATTATTTTGATTCTTCCACTCTGTCATGGGTTCCTTTAAATTTTGTTGCCGTTGTTGAATTTTTCCCGGAAATGGGGTTGACTTTTTCTCGAACCATTTTTCTGGGTTTTTTTCTTCCCCGTGGGCTGTTTACCTGGAATTTTTTTGAGCTGAGATTTGATATCTGTCTCTAGATTGCTTTGGCTCTTTATGGGTTCGCGAGAAAATATAGGTTTGTCTCTATTGATCTAGTTCGAAAATCAAAATCCTTTCTTCTTGCTTGGAGACATAAGGCTTGATACTGAGCCCTCGTTGTGGGTTCTTGGTATATGGGCTAAATTCCTCTCTTTTCTGGTTTTCGGAGTCAGTTTCCTTTCTTGGGTTTCAACGTAGTCAAAAGCTTTCATGCATCTTTCACTGTGGAAGCCCTTAACTCACTGTGCTGCTCTAATCTTGGACAAGAAGAGAAGCAGAAGAAGAGATGCCTCAGATTCTGCTCCCGAGCTCAATAAAAACCCATCTGTTCTTCGGAAACTACAAGAACACAAACTGAGAGAGGCTCTTGAAGAAGCTTCTGAAGATGGTTCTCTCGTCAAATCCAAAGATATGGAGTCTGAAGCTCTAGCTAATCAAGATGAGGGCCTAGGGAGATCAAGATCTCTTGCAAGACTCCACGCCCAGCGTGAGTTCCTCCGTGCCACAGCTCTTGCTACAGAGCGAACATTTGAGGATGAAGATGCCATCCCTGACCTTCAAGAATCTTTCTCCAAATTCCTGACTATGTATCCCAAGTACCAATCATCGGAGAAGATTGATCAGCTTAGATCAGATGAATATTCACATTTGTCTCCCAAGGTATGCCTTGATTATTGTGGATTTGGGCTTTTTTCGTATCTACAAACATTGCATTATTGGGATTCTTGTACATTTAGCTTATCTGAGATTACGGCCAATCTGAGTAATCATGCTCTTTATGGGGGTGCTGAGAAAGGTACTGTGGAACACGATATAAAGTCTAGAATTATGGATTATTTGAACATCCCGGAGAATGAGTATGGACTTGTGTTTACTGTGAGTAGAGGATCTGCGTTTAAATTGTTGGCTGAATCATACCCTTTTCAAACGAATAAAAAGTTATTGACCATGTTTGATTATGAGAGTCAGTCTGTAACTTGGATGGCTCAGTGTGCCAAAGAAAAGGGTGCTAAAGTTAAGAGTGCTTGGTTTAAATGGCCAACTCTCAAACTATGTTCCACTGATTTGAGAAAACATATTTCCAACAAAAAGAGGAGAAAGGACTCTGCTGCTGGTTTATTTGTGTTTCCAGTGCAGTCCAGAGTTACTGGGGCTAAGTACTCTTACCAATGGATGGCGCTTGCCCAACAAAACAATTGGCATGTCCTGCTAGATGCTGGGTCATTGGGTCCCAAAGATATGGATTCGCTTGGTTTATCATTGTTCCGTCCCGATTTTATAATCACTTCATTTTACAGGGTGTTTGGTCATGACCCAACTGGTTTTGGATGTCTTCTTATTAAAAAATCAGTTATGGGAAGCCTCCAAAATCAATCAGGCAGCACAGGGTCTGGCATTGTGAAAATTACCCCTGAATATCCTTTGTATCTGAGCGATTCTGTTGATGGTCTGGACAAATTGGTGGGAATTGAAGATGATGAATTTATTGGAAGTGCCGATAAAACTGCTGAAACTCACCCAGGGTCACAGTTGCCTGCATTTTCTGGGGCCTATACATCTGCACAGGTGAGAGATGTGTTTGAAACTGAAACGGAGCATGAGAATAGCTCTGACAGAGATGGGACTAGCACTATTTTTGAAGAAAATGAGAGCTTTTCGGTCGGGGAAGTAATGAAGAGCCCGGTGTTTAGTGAAGATGAGTCATCTGACAATTCATTATGGATTGATTTGGGTCAAAGTCCAGTCGGTTCTGATAATGGAGGTCAGTTGAACGGACATAAAATGGCCTCTCCGTTGTCGTCCTTTTGGTTTTCTGGCAAGAAGCACCCCAAGCTGCTCCCACCAAAGCCATCCTCAAAGATTTACAGTAGCACAATATTTGATGACAAAGCGGTAAACATTGGTCCCCACAACGGCCACCATGCGCTATCATTTGATGCTGCTGTTCTATCTGTTTCTTATGAACCGGACTGTGTTAAGGAGATTACTGAAGAGGTGCAGTTCACAGAAACAAAACCCACTTCACTGAATAATAAGAAGAATTCAGATCATTTGTATGTTTCAGAGATCGAGGAAGAACCTGAAACCAGCAAACCACATCCTAATGGGTCTGTTTTGAATAGTGACATAAATGGCTCTCGGTGCAACATTTCAGTTTCTGCCGCTCAGAATCACACTGCAGTGAATTACTCGGGCTCTGAAATTTTACCTGAGATTAAAGAGAGTGCTATAAGAAGAGAAACAGAAGGCGAGTTTAGATTGCTTGGGAGGAGAGAAGGGAATCGATATTCTGGTGGAAGGCTTTTTGGGTTGGAAGAGAATGAACATCCTAGCAGGGGAAGAAGGGTATCCTTCAGCATGGAAGACAATAGTAAAGAGCACCTGGGCCAAACTTCAGAGCCAGGAGAAATATCAGTAACCAGCCTCGATGAAGAGTACAGCAGTGATGGGGAATATGGTGATGCCCAAGACTGGGATAGGAGAGAACCCGAGATAGTATGCCGGCATCTTGATCATGTCAATATGTTGGGTCTCAATAGAACTACCACTCGTCTTCGATTTTTGATCAACTGGCTTGTTACTTCGCTGCTGCAGTTAAGGTTCCCTGCTTCAGATGGGGATGGCCGGATGCACCTTGTTCACATTTATGGCCCAAAGATTAAATATGAAAGGGGTGCTGCGGTGGCTTTCAATCTTAGGGACCGAAATAAGAGGCTAATCAATCCAGAAATCGTTCAGAAATTAGCTGAAAGGGAAGGTGTATCTCTTGGCCTGGGTTTCCTTAGTCACATAAAAATTCTGGATAGTCCAAAACAACATGGAGCTCGGAATCTTGAAGATACTACCCTTTGTCGGCCAATGGAAAATGGTCGTCATGATGGGAAAAGTGTGTTTGTACGGGTCGAAGTTGTCACTGCTTCTCTTGGCTTTCTGACAAACTTCGAGGATGTTTACAAGCTGTGGGCCTTTGTTGGAAAGTTCCTGAATCCAACCTTTATCAGAGAGTTTGGGCTCCCAACTGTTGCAGAAGGCTCAGAGACTTGAGTTATGTGATTTACTTATATTATTTTGTTCCAGGATGTTACGTAGATTCTCTTGGGCAATGAACACCGTCTTGGGTATTAGAGTTGGAGTCAAGGATCGGAGGCCAAGAGAGGATCAGAAGCTACTACTACCTTTGGAGTGGTTAGATTCTTCTGCTCTTCATCACTACCCTCTGATATGAGGATAGTTAATTCGTGTTTGTTCTTGTCTAAATTTCCTTCCTTTTTTGTTCTTGTAGAGTGGGGTGTACAATTTGTACCGTTTAAGGCTGAATTACATGCGAACAACTCTGACTACCTTAGCTTCTTCTGTTCCTCTCTATACAAAATTAAATCTTGCTACTGTAAAAGGGACTCATTGTGGCTGCTGCAGTTTGCAATGCTACTTTGGCGCCATGCTTTCTAATTCTAGTTTCTCTGCTAATGATCACCACTAGTCTTGTGCTTTTCTGACTGAGCCTAGGAACAGAATGACAAAATTTTCCAGTTTCAACACAAATCAACCATTAAAAGGGGTGTTTTGGTTGTATCATTGAGTAGAAAAGCAAGAAGGAAATCAGATCTCTGCGAAAAATTTGGAATGATGGATTCAAAAAGGAGACGAATACGTAACCAAAAAAAATATTCGAAGAGGCAGCAATGAAGAAACTCGACCACCCCATTTATATTTGACAATAACAATGTAAAGCTTTTGAATTTCAGTTGTCTCGCCATTCTTGCTAATTCGGACGTATCAGAGTCTCAGAGTGTATTTGGATATTATTATTTTTTTTAGTTTTTAAAAACGATTTTGAGTATAGTTTTTAGAAACACTTTTTAGGAAAAAAAATTGTTAAAGAATTCATTTGGTTGATGATATTTGACTTTGTTTTTGAAAACTGAAAAATATGAAATTAAAATTGAAATTTAGTCAAATGAAATTGAAATTCATCCAAATAAAACTCAAATTTATCAAAATGAAATTCAAATGCATCAATTGGGTCAAAATGAAGGTGATTTTGGGTCAACATCGGAGCAAGGCCTTCCGGTGGCCGGACGACGATGCCGGTGGAGAGAGGCGTTAATCCATTGGGAGTGAGAGAAGAGAGAGAAAAATAAAATAAATTCATCTTAATTACAATTATGCCACTTGAAAATCTTACAAAACAACAAAATATTGTTTTGATTTTCTAGTTTTTAAAAACTGAAAAATGAAAACTGTTTTTAAAAATAAATACTCAAAACAGTTAACCAAATGAATTTTAAACAATCATTTAAGGCTGTAATTTTTCAAAACAGAAAACAGTTTTCAAAACTCTAACCAAACACACTCTCAGACTTCCTCCAGAAGTAGTATTTAAGAGACAGGAGCCCAACGGGCCAAGACAGGTTCAAACCGGTTCTTCTAGCCATTAGTGGTTTATTTGGGCCATAGTTATTAGGCCATCTCACAATAACTCCAATAAATAATCAACTGGATAATATGTGAAAATAAATATTTTTATTGATGTGATTGTATTTGATTGATTAGAATGAATGTGTAATTTGATTTTTTATAAAATATGTAAAATTTAATATTAACTTTGATATAATTTTATTGGAGAATGAAAAAATAGATATTTTATTAATAGATAAATGAAAAATGTATATAAATTTTTATTTTGTTGATGTGATTATATTAAAGATATATTTTAATGATGCAAATTAGTATGTAATATAATTTTGTATATAACAAAGATGAGATTGAATTCAGATAATTAAAAATTTTGAAGGTGTGTTCACTCCGTTTGGATCAGAGTATTTTTATAGAGTATAAGTTCTCGTAAAGCGTAAAAACTGAGAGTGTCTGGAACTGGTTATTCTTATAGTTGATTTTGGCCGTACTTATTGGGCATTCTTTCTCATCATCTGTTAGACAGACTGACACTTGCTTCGCTTTCCCTATATAGCTGTGCCTTGATTTCACTACAGCTTTTGCCATCTCGAAAAAATAGTCGAAAACACCGAGTCATTGGCTGAGATGATGATTGCAGGACCTTTCAGTCTACCTATTAGAAGCCCATTTTGTGATAGACAAGTATCCTTTACCAAAAAAAAAAAATCCTGGAAAGATAGATCTGCACTCTATGTACTTGTTGATGGGACTCCACCCACTTCGAAGTTCATCGATGATGTGGGTTTGCGGAAGCAAGTTAAAGAAGAACTTCACAGTATAAGTACTGAAGCGAGGAGATTTGCCTTCAGGACTAATCAACAAACAAAACAATGTGCTATTTATTTAAAAAATAATTACAAATTACAAGGTTCAAGGGACTGGAGTTGATACGCCATATTCTCTGTTCATAAGGTTCTATCCTGTATTATATGGTACAGTAACTGCTATTTTAGAATATTAAATGGAATTGAAGCCACTTCAAGTTCAAGGGTTATTCTTTACTTGGGTCATTAGATCGTTCAGTTCATAACAGTAGCCTTATAAAGTGTGTGTTGAACTACTTCAGTTGGCCATCGTCTCCAGAAATACGAGCTATCAAGTTTTTTTTCCCTTCCTTCCAGAGCTGCAGGGGTATGGGTTCTACCAGCAGAAGAGGTGACGGTCTACCGTTTTTCGAATCTAAGACACCCCATTTCTTCAAGATCATTCTTGATGACGTTCTCCGACTAGGAAAGCTTGTGAGTATTCTTTGCACTTTTGCAGTTTTACTTGGGTTGAGACAAGTTTTGTTACATTGTCTGATTGTGCACATGTATGCCTAATCTTCAATATTAACAAACTCCTCATGTGCATTTGGCCAGGAGATTCCAAGAAATTTTATGGAAAGATATGGAAGTAGCATTCCAAACTCAGTGTGCCTTAAGGTCCCAAGTGGTGAATCTTGGCCGGTAGAAATGTCAAAAAATGGTAATGGTGGATGGTTTCAAAATGGTTGGCAAGAATTTGTGGAGTATTATTCTCTAGACTATGGGCACTTGCTAGTATTTGAGCATGACGGAGGTAGCAGTTTTAATGTGCTTATATTCGACATGAGTGCCACAGAGATCAGATATCCTACGATCTGCGTTAAGGAGCCTAAAAGGGCTGGAGAACAGATGGAGCTTGTAGAAGAAAGAGCTGAAGATGATGCTATCAAGGGCCTCTCCATAGGTCGCAGAGCAAGAAAGAGATCATCCCTACCCTTTCCTTGTCGACACAAGAAGGCAAGAAATGACTTAACAAGTCAAGGAAATAACACTTTAAAGCCGCTTCCAAATTTTAGGAAAATCGATTCTGCCAGTAAAATTCCCGAAGAATTTGGAGGTACGGTGTTCTTGCATTTTATCCTTATCTCATTCATAGCTTTTGATATCTTAACTATGATGATGATGATTGGTGATGATTTATAAGGAGTACAACCATATTGCCTAAGAGAGAAATCTGAAGCTTTGCCAAGCGCAAGTAATTTCCGATCTGAACATCCTAATTTCACGGTGGTCATGACGAAATCATATGTTTCTAGTTATTTGGTACGGTTTCGATTACAGTTTTCTCATCAACTTGAATATTGGCATCGGATGATTGTAATTAAGAAATGTGGTGTAATAGAATTCTTCAAGACTCGCCCCACTTTGAACTTTTATTCGCAGGCTATACCAGCAGAATTTTGCACGACATATATTGGGATAAAGCAAAGTGACGTCTCCCTCTGTGTTTCTGATGGCAGAGTCTGGTCAGCGAAGTACAAGAACTTAGAAAAAAACTCGAGTGGGAGACTCATATCTGGCTGGAATATATTTGTTCGTGATAATTGTTTGAGAGTTGGAGATGTCTGTGTTTTTGAGTTATTAGACATGTACAAAATCAAATTGAGAGTTTCCATATTCCGAGTTGATGAAAATCTTAATATTGATCCCTTACTTGGTGAGAATGTAGCTACTTATGTAGAAGGTGGTGCTCCATTGATATTTGATTCCACTGATCAAATTTTTGACTTGTCACTAGGAAGGAAGAAGACGCGTGAAAATGGTAAAGGAAAGAAGACGACTTATGAAAATGTTGAAGCTTTACTAAGAACCAATGCTTTCAAGTCTATTAATCCTTATTTCTCGGTGACCTTGAAACGATCTCATATTGATAATGGAGTTGAATTGGTAAGTTTTCAATTGCATCAGTTTTTATGTTTGCAGAAATGAAGCATTGCATTGACTTAAACCACAGCCATGCATTCCTAATTTTCTGTACAGATCATACCAGCAGAATTCGCAAAGAAACATCTTACGGAAAAACAAAGTGGTGTCGCCTTTTTTGTTTGTAATGGAAGGACTTGGCCTGTTCTATACAAACAGAAGCCTGACCGATCATGTTTCTATACTGGTTGGAAGCAATTTGTGAGAGGCAATGGCTTAAAAGACGGTGATGGCTGTTTCTTTGAGTTGATTGCGGTCAACAAAATCACATTCAAAGTTTCTATTTTCCGAGGTAATAAATATCCTAATAATCTTATGTCGCCTTGTCTGAAGATTTATATACGTGTAAAATATAATATGCTTCACAGGTATCTTGCTGCATTATAATTATATGTTTTGATCATTTTTCTTTTCCAAATCAGCCAATGGGAGCATGTCTAAACATGCTGGAGAACAGGTGAAGCCTGTAGAAGGACGAGCTGAAGATGATGATTCCTGTAAAATAATCAATGGCTTCTCTTCAAGTCACAGAGGAAGAAAGAGATCATCCTTACCTTGTCCTCGTCGACACAAGAAGGCAAGAAATGATTTAACTAGTAAAAAAGAGAGCACTGCAACGCTACTCCCAAATTTTAGGAAAATCGATTCTGCCAATAAAATTCCAGAAGACTTTGGAGGTATGGCGTTCTTCTGTTTTCTCCTTATGTCATTCATAGCTTTTTATATTTTCTCTTCACCATGATGATTTATGATGATGTATAAGGAGTACAACCATCCTGCCAAATGGAGAAATCTGAAGCTTTGCAAAGAGTGAATTCTTTCCGATCTGAACATCCTAATTTCATGATGGTTATGTCGAAATCATATGTTTATCGAAGAGATGGTTATTTGGTACGAATTTGATCATAGTTTTCTTATCAAGTTCAATATTGGCATCGGATGACTATAATCAAGAAATGTGGTGTAGGAGAATCCTTCGAGACACGTCTCACTTTGAATTTTTATTTACAGGCTATACCAGCAAAATTTTGCAAGACATTTATTGGGAAAGAGCAATGTGATGTCTCCCTCTGTGTTTCTGATGGCAGAAACTGGTCAGTTAAGTACAAGCACCATGCAAACCAATCAAGTGGGAGACTCATTTCTGGCTGGAAAACATTTGTGCGTGAGAATCGTTTACAAGTTGACGACAAATGTATTTTTGAGTTAATTGACCTCTCTGAAATCAAATTGAGAGTTTCTATTTTCCGAGCTGATGAGAATCCTAATATTGATCACTCACTTGGTGAGAATATACCTGCTTATGTAGAAGGTGGTGCTCCATTGATATATGATTCCACTGATCAATTTTTTGACTTGTCACTGGGTGGGAAGAAGATGTGTGGAAACCGTAAAGGAAAGAATAAGACTTGTGAAAATGTTGAAGCTTTACTAAGAGCCAATGATTTCAAGTCTGTCCATCCTTATTTCCCGGTGACCTTAAAACCATCTTATATTGATAGAGTTGGACTGGTAAGTTTTCAATTGCAATAGTTTTTTTTGATTTGCAGAAATGATGCATCATATCGACTTAAACGACATATCATGCCTTCCTAATTTTTTTTACAGGCCATACCAGCGAGATTCGCAAGGAAACATCTTACAAAAAATCATAGTGGTGTCACCCTTTCTGTTCCTTATGGAAGAACTTGGCTTGTTCAATACAGACGGAATCCTAACCGATCACGTTTCTACCATGGTTGGAAGGAATTTGTGAAAGACAATGGGTTAAAAGCCGGCGATCACTGTGTCTTTGAGTTGATTGAGGTCAATGAAATCACATTCAAAGTTTCTATTTTTAAAGGTAATAAATATCCTAATAATCCCCTGTCACCTTGTTAGAAGACCTATGTGATCATTTTTCTCTTGTTTCTTTTCCAAAACAGGGAATGGGAGCATGTCTACGTTGTCCGAATAATCGATAAAGAAAGAATCTCAAAGACGAAAGTGAGACGGTTTTTGTGGTGCCATATAGCCATGTTTTGTTTGTGTTGAAGTCACCTTTTTAGGAGCTTGTTATATGAAAATGCTAGGGAGATCACTATGAATATGTACTTGTCAACTTTGTCTTTTGAATGCTACTCTATTTTGGATTCAATAATGGTGTATATTTGATCCTACAGCGATGTTATTTTGGAAGCTTGTGTGAGCCATATTTCTGGGATCAAGAGCTGGCTTTGAATGCAGGATAATATAATATACCTGGATGAGCTCAATTTTGAAGGGTAGGGGTTGCTGGACTTGCTGCCAAAAATCGAAAGCAATTAGGGGTGTAATTGAACTGAGCCGAGCTCTGACATGTTCATGCTCACTTGGTTCAAATATGTTAAGCTCGAGTAACTCGAGCTGGAATTATTGTTCGAGCTCAGCTCGAATATCACTATAAAGGGTTCGAGCTTGGCTACAAATGCTTGATTAATCTATAAATGAGCTGAGCTCGATAAACTGCTCGTTTATTTGAGCTCGAGCTCAAATAACAAATGAGTAGAGCTTGATAGCTGTAATGGGTGATCATGATTGGGAGCTAAAAGCCTAAGAATCAAGACACACTGAGATCCGTTGGAAAAATATAGAGAAATATTTAAAGAATGTTTCACTGTTACACACTAATTTGGATCCACCATTTTCATTAAATCATTTGAAGCTGCTTCATTTCAAAATTCTAGCATGTTCTTTCCCCAATTTGCATCTCGTACAACAAATTCATTGGAAAACAATATATTAACTCGACAAAGACCAGCTAAGTAGGATAAAATGATGGCAGAAATGAAACAATATGATCAAAATATGGCTTGATCTCTGAACCCATAACAAAAAAATGAAACCGACAGAGACCTGACTTGAAATTATCTCAAGCCCGACACAAAAAGTACGCCTGGTCGATGGACGATGATGGCGGCTGAGAAGTATGGAGGAAGAAGAAATGCCGAAATTGATTGGGAAATTAGCTTTAGGGTTTTGCTTTGACAGTTGACACGTATGTTATTGTTATAGTTTAATAATTCTAAGTTAAATGTAAGTATGTGGACTACTAGACCGGTTCTAAGGCCTAAGTCCCTAATTACATATTTCATAGTTTATTAATAACTAATAAGAAGTTAAGTAGTAATTATCATGAGTTAAATTAATATTATTATGGATTCATAGGTTATCCTAACTCTATATCTTAACCTTAACCTTAACCTATAACTTCTTTAAATTCACGAGTTATGTTATATAACATAGGATTGAGGGTTTTAAATCACACGGGTTTAGAGTTTAGGGTTAACACTTTAACTTATACTATCACGAGTTATGTTATATAACATAGGGTTTAGTATTAAAGCACATGAGTTTAGGGTTTAGGACCAACTTATACTATCACGATTTATGTTATATAATATGACATAGGGTTTAGGGTTATATCATCACATGAGTTTAGGGTTTAGGTCCAATTTATACTATCACGATTTATGTTATATAATATGACATAGGGTTTAGGGTTATATCATCACATGAGTTTAGGGTTTAGGGATATAACTTATATATTATCATGAGTTATGTTATATAACATAGGTTTTAGGGTTATATAACATAGGTTTTAGGGTTATATAACATAGGATTTAGGGTTGAGGGATATAACTTATGTTATCATGAGCTATGGTATTTAACATAGTGTATTAGTGTTTAGGGTTAATTATATCACATGAATTTAGAGATATAACTTACATTATCACGAGTCATGTTATATAGCAAGGGTTTAGGTTTCTGTCACATGAATTATTGAGTTTAGAATTTAGGGTTATAACTTATATAGTTACATTATCATGACTCATGAGTTACTTAAATAACATAACTTATGTTATATTATTTGATTAAGATAAAACGTTATAAATAAAATTATTTTTCTTGCTTATTTTATATAAATATTTGTTCTTTAATAATTTATTACTTATTACACCTTATTTTATAATTATATGTCCATTACACATTATTTTATATAAATATTTTTTCTTTAATAATTTATTACCCATTACACCTTATTTTATAATTATATGTCAATTACACATTATTTTATAATTATTAATAATAAATAATTATATAATTGACTTCAAAATCATAACAAAATAGGACCAAACCAGTAAAATCGATTAACCAAATAGGACCAACTTGCTTTTTCGTATGAATAAAACAAGCTCTTGATTCCATCTTCCATCTTGATCTGTTTTGCTTTCATGGTATCGGAGGAGGTCGTATATGGGCCATAACAAATTCAACCATTACACCAATCAGAGTTCCAACACCTATCCCTCTTCTTCTTTAGCCATTCCGCTACCACAAATGGAAAATTTTCAAACTAATTCTCAAATCCCTCAGTCAAGCAATTTTCAGTCTGCGATTCAGAATGTAAACCCATTTCGAAACCCTCTATATCTTACTCATTCTGATTTCACATCAAATCTGATTTCGTTGGTCTTGACTGGGTGTAATTTCCATTTGTGGAGCAATCAATTGGAAACGGCATTGAGGGCTAGGAACAAAATCTGTTTTATTGATGGCACAATGAAGATGCCAAATGTAGGAGATGCAACTTACCAAGATTGGATCCAGTGCGATAGCTTGGTGAAGACTTGAATAACCAATTGTGTATCTCAGGATATTTTGGTAAGCATCTCTACCTCAAAAACAGCTTTTGATCTTTGGGTTGACCAGAAAAACAGGTACTCATCTGGAAACCCAGCCAGAATTTTTGAGTTGGCTAGGTTGATAGCAAATATCAAGCAAGGCTCTTCGTCTGTCACTGAGTATTACGCAAGACTCAAAGCCCTTTGGGATGAGCTTGACCAATACAAGAAACTACCAAAATGTAGATGTGGTAAATGTACCTGTGTAGTAGAAGAAGTTGCCCTAACTGATCGCAATCAGGACAAACTGATTCGATTCCTAATGGGTCTTGAAGATGGTTTTCAGCATGTCACTAATCAAATATTGCTTATGGACCCCTTACCAGAAGTTAGCAAAGCCTTCGCTCAAGTGTGTCAAGTTGAAAGAAAATTTACAGTCAATATGAGTGACAAGCAGGGAGTGGCAGTGCAGGAATTTGCCATGCAAGTAACAGAAAAAAATGCTGTAGAAAGGGAGTCCAGGCCAGGGAAAAGAAATCATCCAGACAAAGAAAAACTTTTTTGCAAATATTGCAAAAAGACCAACCATACGGTTGATAAGTGTTTCAAGCTAGTGGGATATCCTAGTGATATGGAAAATCCAGCTAAGAAGCAAAGGCAGGGATCATCTACTTATTCTGAAAAGAAGAATCATTCTATGAATCAGGTGGATTCCAACACACAGAATTCCTCCCAAGCATCAATGCAAGAAATTCTTGCTTTACTTAAAGCAAATCTTGAAAATGGAGAGAATTGTGTGGCCTCAGCTTCTGCAGTTGGAGGTACAAATTTTTTTTCTAACTGGATTCTTGACACAGGAGCATCAGATCATGTAGTCTGCATGATAGATTATTTTTGTTCATCTAGAAAAGTAAACAATGCTTTTATTTCATTACCTGATGGAAAAATATATAAGGTTGATTCAATAGGAGACATTAAATTGAGGAACAATTTAATTTTAAAGGAAGCACTTTATGTAAAAAATTTCAATTTAAATCTAATCTCAATAAGTAAGTTAGCTGCAGACCTGAATGTCACCCTAAATTTCACTCCCACTTCATGTGTATTGCAGGATTCAATCACATTGAAGAAGAATGGGATGGGAGTCATGCGTAATGGTCTGTACTACTTACTTCAGGATCTGAAACCTCAGAAGAAGAAGTTAGCTTTTGTTAATTTTGTTGAAAAAGATTCTCTCTGGCATAACAGATTGGGTCATCCGTCTGTTAGAATTTCTGCTATGTTACCTTTCAATATAGGAAGAACATGTAATGACTGTAATATTTGTCCCCTAGCCAAAATGAAAAGAAGGTCTTTTTCAATTAGTCAAACTAAAACTACTGCATGTTTTGATCTCTTGCATATTGATATTTGGGGGCCTAATGGGGTTACTTCTGTTGAAGATTTTACATATTTCTTGACAATCGTAGATGATTTTTCAAGAGCTACATGGATCATTTTGATGAAAGCCAAAAATGAAGTTAGAGAACATATTGAATATTTTGTAACCTATATTAAGACACAATTCAATACTAAAGTCAAAGTAATAAGAACCGACAATGGTGCAGAGTTTACTATGTTAGATTTCTACAAAAGAGAGGGAATTGTTCACCAAAAATCATGTCCCTACACACCCCAACAAAATGGGGTGGTTGAGAGAAAGCATCAACACATTCTTAATGTGAGTAGAGCTATAAGATTTCAGTCCAATATGCCTGAGCAATACTGGAGCCACTGTGTGCTTACTGCTGTTCATTTAATTAACAGGTTGCCTTCAAGGATTTTAGATAAGAAAAGTCTCTATCAGATTTTATACAACACTAAGCCAAGCTATGATGAACTTAAAGTATTTGGATGCTTATGCTATGCTAAAGTCTTAAGGCATCAAGGTTCTAAGTTTGATCCAAGGGCTAGGAAGTATGTATTTCTTGGGTATCCATGTAATACCAAAGGTTATAAACTCATGGATTTAGAAACTTATGAAATCTCAGTTTCTAGAGATGTTATATTTTGTGAAGACCAGTTTCCATTTAAAGAGAACAAAGCTGATATAGATTGTGTTCTGCAAAATGAAGACATTCTGCATAATGATAAGAGTAGTAAAATTTCAAATAATGATGAAAATACTAGGTCTAAGAGAACAAAAAATAAGCCTTCTTATTTAAAGGACTATGAGTGTAATAACATGATGTGTCATAAACCTGTTATTGCTCATTCTCATTCTGCATCACATGCCATGTTCTTTAATGCTATTGCTTCACATCATGAACCAAAGAATCACATTGAAGCATCTAAATTTGCACATTGCGTGAGGCAATGAATAATGAGTTACAGGCATTGCATGAGAATAATACCTGGACTGTTGTTCCATTACCCAAAGGTAGAAAAGCTGTTGGATCCAAATGGATATACAAAATCAAGTATAATCCAGATGGATCTGTGGAAAGATACAAGGCAAGACTTGTAGCTCAAGGCTACAGTCAAGCCTATGGCTATGATTACACAGAGACTTTCTCACATGTAATCAAGATGGTTACTGTGAGGATTTTTCTTGCATTGGCAGCAATCAATAACTGGACTATCCACCATTTGGATGTTCACAATGCTTTTTTAAATGGTGATTTAAAGGAGGATATTTATATGAGAATGCCTCCTGGTTATGAGACTCACAGTGCAGGTTATGCATGTAAACTCAACAAATCTCTCTATGGATTAAAGCAGGCATCCAGACAGTGGAATGCCAAGTGCAAGGAATCTCTGGTAAAGTTTGGATTTAAACAGTCTAAGTGTGATTATTCATTGTTTATTTATAGACAGAATACTTCTTTAGTAGTATTACTCTTGTATGTGGATGATATGGCCATTGGAGGGAACAATCCTTCCTTGATTGAAAAGGTAAAGAAATACATTGCTTCTTGTTTTAAAGTCAAAGATCTTGGTGAATTAAAATATTTTTTAGGCTTGGAAGTTAATAATGCTGCTAATGGCTTAACTGTATGTCAAAGGAAATATGTAGTAGATTTGTTATCTGACACTGATTTCAGGAACTGCAAAGATATAAGCACTCCAATGGACATGAATGCCAAGATGTCTATGTCTCAAGGAAAACTTCTGGAGGATGCTATGATGTATAGGAGGCTTGTTGGGGAACTGATGTACCTGACCATCACCAGGCCAGACATTACATATACTGTGAATACTCTCAGCCAGTTCATGAAGAGTCCTACCAATCAACATCTTAAAGCTGCTCAAAGAGTTCTCAAGTATTTAAAGGGAACTTCAAGCCAAGGTCTATTCTTTCCTCATGGTCAAACCAACAATCTCACTGCCTTCTGTGATGCAGACTGGGCAGCATGTCCAGATACACGCAGGTCCATCACAGGTTATAACATCATGTTAGGAGAAGCCTTGATAGCTTGGAGATCAAAGAAGCAACAAATTGTATCAAAGTCTTCTGCAGAGGCTGAATATAGGTCCCTAGCATCAGTGACGAGTGAACTGACTTGGATCAATGCAATTCTCAATGAACTACAAAATCCAGTGCAAAAACCAATATCAGTCTTCTGTGACAGCAAAGCTGCCATTCACATTGCCAACAACCCTGTGTATCACGAAAGAACAAAGCACATTGAAATTGATTGTCACTTCGTCCGAGAGAAGGTGGAGAAGAAATTGATTAAGCTCAACCACATACGAACTTCAGATCAACCTGCAAATATGTTCACCAAAGCCATGTCTTCAGCTCAATTGCAGAATTTCACGTCCAAGCTGCATATGGTTGACACTTCGAATCAACCACATTCAGCTTGAGAAAGGGTGTTAAGACACTGCCTTTCAAACGGTTGAATTAAGCTTGTCTTCTCTGATAAGACAACACTTTATTTTTCATCATTATTTCTTTTCTTCCCGTTTGTACTTTCTCTCTTTCCCTTAGCTGTATCCTATTTATTAAAAGCTTGCTGCTCAAAGCTTTGTAACTTGGTAACTTGCTTTTTCGTATGAATAAAACAAGCTCTTGATTCCATCTTCCATCTTGATCTGTTTTGCTTTCAGAAGTCTCCAAATGGAGCATTTCGAGACAATTATAATTTTTTGGACAAAATTACCCTCACTTTTATTTAGTTAAATTATCAAAAACTCACCAAAAAATCTTTAGTTAGTATATGTAGATATAAAATAATATAAAATATGTAAATATTAAAATTAGAATATGTAAATATTCTAATTCTAATTCTAATTTTAAGTAAAAATAATAATAATTAAATATTAAAATTAAAACATGTAATTATTTTAAATTTAATTTTTAGTAAAAAATAGTGATTAGTGTTTTTTTTATGTTGGTTTGTAGTGTAAAATTTATGCATTAATCAATAATTATAATTAATTTAATTAGCTAGAATAAAAATATCTCATAGGTAAATTGTCACCACTATATATGCTACCACTAAAAAAAAAACCAAACACTGACATTATTTGAACCAATATATATGCTAACATATATATACTACTCTGAAAATTATCTGCCAAACGAAACCATATCTCCCTACTCGAATTGTCTTCCTCTTCATATCGACAAGAAGCAGAGCACAGAGTCACGAGCCCTTCTCCCTAAAAAAGAAATCCCCAACCATGGTCTGTCACTTCATTGAGAAATAAGCTTAGGCATTCTTGATGGATCACGTCAGGAATAAGTCCACCAGCCCAGCCCACAAAATACACCTCATGAATAAAGGAAAGAGCAACCAACCATTGAGCAACCACGTGGTGGTCTAATATTCCGTTAATTTTTTCAATTGATTTCACCTTTGTTATATAAAAGTTTATCTCATATATTTATTCAAATTAGTAAAAAAAAAAAAGTTATCAAATCACAAAAAAACAAAACACATTTTTTTAATATATATTTTTTATTTTTCAAAAGTCAAAGCTATTTAATATTTCATTCATCCATCAATTTTCTACTAAAAATCAATATTGAGTCTCAGAATCTATTATTCAAAAGTCAAACAACATACTCAATCACATTAATAAAATACGTCTTCCAATATAACCACATTAACAAATACACATATTCTCGTACATTTATTGATACACATATTCTCATACATCTTAGAGTTCCAAGGATATGATATTTATTTATTTATTATTTGTGAGCTTATTCATGAAAATGTCATTCTGAGTACCTCTATCTCCTTGCACGGACAAATAATATCAGAACTCAACTTGTAAAGGAAGTTTCTGTATTTCTAAGCAATACCCCTTTCCCCCCATTTCGAAAATGACGAATATGAAGTCCGTGTGGCTGCAGGTGCTATGGATCCTCTGACTCCCAATCGAGTTGCCCTCCCGGTCTTTCCTGTAGGTCATGATGTGCCTAGAGATGGCCGTCTCCAGAATCCAGATACATACAATTCATTTTGTCAAACAGTTCCCACTAACAAACTGCATTCTACAACTGTAAGTCATGAGTTCTGCCAGTCAAAGTGGCCATGATATCTCGAACAGGGGACCTCGTTTCATTAAGATAATTCTTGAAGACACTCTTCAAGAAGGAAGGCTTGTAAGTAGATCATCTATCTATTTATTTCGCATCTGATGAAGTGGTTTTTAACGTAAAAGCAAGAGAGAAGTGCCTAACTATCCATGTTCTTCCATTCTCATTACTGTTTACAACTTCGTGAAAATGCAAGATAAAAGATAAAGCCAGTTTGAAAGTCGTTCCTTATTCTATTAAAAAATCACCTTCATGAAAATGAGAACGGTTAGTATGTCAACAACGGAATCGCCATAATTGCTCATTAAAAAAAATCTGGGAAGTAAAGTAACAGTTCGGTTTTAGTAAATGCATCTGTGAGCTTTTAGGGGTTGCTCTGCTACGAATATACAAGTTCTCACAAACTGCTTTCGTAAGCCATGAATTCTGCCACCCGATGCGGTGATGACCTCTCCTTCGCATCGGATAGACCCCGTTTCTTCAAGATAATCGTTGAGGATACGATCGGTGAAGGAAAGCTTGTAAGTAGATTGTTCTCTGTCCATTCACTATTTGATGGAAATTACGTAAGTTTTATACTTCATCCATTCTCGTTGTGTCGAGAACTCCATGTTTGAAATTTGGTGAAGATTCTCTCTGTTTTGTTGTTGCTGCTGATCAGGACTACGTAAGTTTTTGTTTTGCTATTCTCTAAGCTTTTCATCTGGGATTAGGGTTTCTGAATTTTCATCTAGCTGGTCGCTATTTTTCTTATATATATGCCTAAGTCTTTAGTTTCTGTGAATTTCCATGTGCATAACTAGGTTTTTTTTCTCTTTCTTGCTAGGGGATACCAGCAAAGTTCTTGAAAAAACATGGAAGTCGTCTGCCGAACTCAGTTTCCCTTAGGGTCCCAAATGGTAGGGCTTGGCATGTTGAATTATCGAGACACAATAGCAAGGTTTGGTTACAAAATGGTTGGAGTACATTTGCCGAGCATTATTCTCTGGAATACGGACACTTTCTTGTATTTGAACACAAAGGTGGTGGCCAATTTCATGTTCTTATATTTGACAAGAGTGCCACAGAGATCGACTATCCGCGCAACATTAGTGGAGAACACAAAGAGGCAGGGAAAGAACAAACTGGAGATGATGACTCTGTTGAAATATTGGATGACTTCACTACTAGCCACAGATCAAGAGAGAGGTCACAACTTAAATCTCCTTGTCCTCTCAAGAAGAGAAGAACTTGTTCAAGCAGTCAAATAGGGAGGACTAACTGTGAACTGGATGAACTTGGCGGTACGTTATCTCTGTCATTGATTCTGCATATATCATATTGAGTTTTTTTTTTAATCTGTCCAGTAGTTATGAGATTGGTTGCGTATTGACATAAAATTTACCTTAGTGGGTGGAGGAACATCTGCTGGTTTGAGAAGTCAAGCTGAGGTTGCCAAAAGAAAAGGCACATTGATGTATGAGAAAAATGTCCAAGCTTTTCAAACAGCTAGTGCTTTCCAATCCGTGAATCCTTATTTCAAGAAAAAAATGCAATCAAGTTATATTGGTGGAGGAAAAGGATTGGTAAGTTTTCAATCTCGACAGTTTTTCGAGCTCTTGAAATATGAAATATTTGATCAAACTTAAATATGCATCATGCATGAGTGACAGATTCATAATTGAATGACTGTTCTTCTAGATTATCGATTTGATTCATGCTTTACTTCAAACGAATTTTTTTCAATGTAGTTCATACCAATAGGCTTTGCTAGGGAGTTTCTCAGGAAGAAGGAAAGTAATATCGTTCTCGGCGTTTCTGATGGGAGAACTTGGCCTGCTACATACCATTACACTGGACGGCAGCAGTCAGAACCTCGGGCAATCATCAATTTCAATAGTGGCTGGAAGCAATTTTCGAGCGACAATAGCTTACAAGTTGGTGATGTTTGTGTCTTTGAAATGATTAAGATGGTTGAAATCAAATTTATAGTTCATATTTTCCGAGGAGATGAAGATCCAAATATTCACCTTTCACCAGGTGAGTACTGAGCAGTTATCGATTTCATTATATGCTAATGTTATATTTCATATGTCTGCGTAGTATCATTTGCCTCCAATACATCATTCCTCTTCCTTTCTTAAAACAGACCACGGCGATATCCCCAACCGTTTTGAGACCAAAGGAAGCTTGGAGAAATAAATTGTATCTCAAAGTTACCACGTTCAAAGGCTCTGTTTTGCCACTGCTTCCATGAAGCTCAGTTTATTTTGGGAGCCCTAGACTTGATAATGTAAATGATGGTAGATTGTTATGTTAATGTACCCCGCAATGTTAACTATAGATTTTGATTCCACTAATAATGGATGCTACTTTTGGGAAATATTAATATATTGAGACAGAGTACACTTCTCCCTCTATATTATTACGACTTTCTTGCTGCATTTTGCATAAAATTTGTATTCTACTGTTTGGACTCTGTTTCGCAGGAGTTTTTATGACAATGTAGAAACAATTTATTTGCCATCTAACAATCTTTCAGAATTATTTGACAAAATAGCAGTTGACACTAACAACGTAAATGTTCAGAGATTGTTTTATGCTGTTCTTCTTCTGAAGGCTTTTGATTGTCATTCTTTCACGATACTTTATCAAATCAGAGGCAATAAATTAGACTTCCTCCAGAGAGAGATTGTTTAAGAGACAGGAGCACAACGGGCCAAGACTTGTTAAAACTGGTTCTTCTGGCCCGTAATGGTTGATTTGGGTCATAGTTATTAGGCCTTCCATCTCGTGTCATTCTGGGTTATGGAAGCCGAACAGTCCAATACAAGTTCGAACTGGTTCTTATGGCCCTTAATAATTGATTTGTGGCATAGTTATTGGCCATTCCGTCTCATCATCTGTGACTGACACTTCAGGATTCCCATTTTCCTTATACATTGAAAAGCAAACCCTAAAGTATTTATTGACTACAAGGAGTGAATTTGAACTCCAAATCAAAATGCCGAATTGCCACGGCATCTGAAAAAGATAGGTAGGTCAACAATGTTGTTACTTACTCCTCATCAGTGCAGAGTCTTAAGATGCTCCCATTACTGTATAAATAACTGGAGTACTGACTGACTCATATTCCCGCAATAGTAAAAAAAATTTGGGGATGAAGAACGCTTGAAATGAAACTCGAACTTCTAAATCTTTGCCATGCGAGGACAAAAGTTTGAGCTTTCCAAGCCCAACTACCCGAGATGGGTCATTAAAAAATGGTCAGCATACTAACAGCAAATGCAATGAATGTGTTTTTAGTGGAGAGTGAATAATCTACACGAATGTGGATTTTTTTTTAATATGATAATATTGAGAAATATGTTTTGTTAATATGATTATATTGTGAGATGTGTTTTTAAAATGTGAGTAAATATGTGTCATGATCTTTTGTAAGAGATGTGGGATCTATTATTGATTTGATGTAATTTTATTGAATAATAAATAAGATAATGAAAGAGTAGATACTTCGTAAATATTGAGAGATAAAAACATATAATAAAAATATTACTCAATATATAATTTTAATAAGCTCAAAATTTTATTAATGCATTTGCCCAAAATCTAGCAACATTGTGTACTAGCTGTACTATTTTGGTCAATGAATGTCTCTACTTGGACAATGATGGTTGGACAAACTGCCTCGGACTAGGTATATGCTGCTCACTAGCTATCATGCTCTGCGTTTGCCTAAAAAAGTGGCTAAATTGGTTTCCAAGTTCACACAGAGCAATGCCAAGTGCTAGTTAGGAGTTGAAGTTGTTGAGTCATGAGCTCTACCAGCCGGAGAGTTGATGATCCCTCCTCCTTCACATTAGAGAGACCCCATTTCTTCAAGATAATTCTTGATGACACCATTAGGAAAGGAAAGCTTGTAAGTATCATCTTCTCTCTATCTCTTCATTTTGTCAAATTTGCTCGCCCTTGCATGTACTTCTTCACGGGAACTTCTTCAAAATATAGTTTAATGTTGACCTAAACTGTTTAAAGCTTAGATCAATGGCTGAAACTGAAGACAAATTTAGCAAGCTGATTACGCAACAATGGGTCTACTTGTAGGAGTAGTTATTCTCAAATCAAAAAGAAATTTATCAGACCCATTATCAACATTGCGCTGAAAAAGTAATTTGCTCTATCTTGTAGTTTATAAATTTTATAAACCGAAAGCTATATTTAGTAAGACATCCTACGAAATGTCAATCAAATTCCACTCTGTTTGAGTGAGATTCCTAAGCTAGGTTTTCCATTCTGAAATTGTTCATTTTGAGACGATCCACAAAAGTAAAATTCAGTGCAATTGCCAGCATTTTGTTTGAGACCTATCATAGTTTAGAACCTCTGAAGGATGCCCATTCTATAGTTTCGGCATATTTAGCATCACTGCTGCCATAGATTACCCTATCATTCTAACAAAATATGTATCAAGCAGTGCAGCAGTTTTTGTGAACTTTTTAAATCCAAGTGTCTTTTAGGGATGAATAAGTACTTAGGAAACTTTATCAATTGCTGAGTCACATTATGTTGTTTTAATTTATTTTCAAGTGGTTTAATGGTGATGATGTTATAGCATGTGAGAGTGCCTACCTGTCCATGTACATCTGTTACCCCTTGTGATTGTCAATCCTTGCACAAAAAGGAAGCAAGAAGAAAGTTATGGCTGGTTTGAAATTTTTTGCTCATTCTGTCTGTTTTGTAGCTAACTTATATATTCTCAGTATGGGCAACTACCCATTTTTGCATTTGATTTCTTTAGAAGTGGTGATTAGTTGCTGTTTAGGATGTGAAGAGAGCCTACTTCTTCATGTTCGTCCATTCTCACTGTTGCCATTGCATGAAAAATGTTAGAAGTAATTCATAGTCAGCTTAAAACTTTGTGGTGGTTCTTTCTTTTTTGTTGTTATTTTGACATTTTCTACTAGTTTCTCTCGCTGACCAGGACTAATACTTCCTGAATTAGCTACTGCTGCTTCTTATTTCTGTTTAAATTTAATACGTAATTCACTCATTGGACTTTCACAGTTCACTACAGCAGCTTGCTAGTTTTGCACATATATATATGTATGCCTAATGGCATGTGTGGGTTTCAATGGACTAAGTTTGGCTTTTCTTTTTTTGCTAGAGGATACCATCAAGTTTTGTGAAAAAACATGGAAGTAGCCTGCCAAATGTAGTTTTCCTTAGGGTCCCAAATGGTCCAGATTGGCGGGTAGAATTATCCAGACACAACGACGATGTTTGCTTACACAATGGGTGGAGAGAATTCGCAGAGCACTATTCTCTAGGCTACGGTCACTTACTAGTATTTGAACATAAAGGACATAGCCAGTTCTATGTAATTATATTTGATAAGAGTGCCACTGAAATCAACTACCCATATTATGGCACTATTGGCGGTGAGGAGCGTGACCTTGGCAAAAAGCCGGAAACAGAGAAGACTGTGAGGGATGACTCTGTTGAAATATCTGATGGCCTAAATACAAACAAGAGGGCAAGAGCATCCTTTGAATCTCTTCAGCCTCATAAGAAGATAAAGAATGATTCAGCTAGTCAAACAAAACACAGTTTAAAGATAATCCCACTTTCTAGAAAAAATGGCTCTCAATGCAATGAGTCGAAGCCTGGGACTTCACCTTGTTTTCGCAAAGAGTTTGTAGGTGAGTTGCTTGTCATCATTTTTTCTTTACTTACCTCGTGTATACTTTTGGTGACTTCAATTTTGTTTTTTAAAATTTTTTGGTACTTGCTGATATACGAACTTTAAATTTTCCAGCCAAAGAAATAGGTGCCGGAAGCACATCTAGTGGATGGAGAATGTCGAAAGCTGGGGTGGTTGATAGAACATTATCATTGACATCCGGAGAAAAGGCCGAAGCTTTAGAGAGAGCTAGTGCTTTTCAGTCTGAATATCCTTATTTCGTGATGGTCATGCAACCAGCCTATGTTAGTTGTATGAGACAGAGATTGGTAAGGTTTCAATTGCAATGATTCGTAAACTTGTATATCCATCTTACCTAAATCTATTTCTCAACAAAATTATTTACAGAAATTTTCGAAGGATTCCTTCAGTACATGTGTTTTCTTCTTCTTTCCAGGCTATACCAATTCCCTTTTCCCGGAAACATCTTGAGGCAAATCTAGGCGATGTCACCCTCTGTGTTACTGATGGGAGAACTTGGTATTGTAAGTACCAAGTATATGGAAGCCGGTGTAGCCAGACAAGATTCATCACAAGTGGCTGGAAAGGATTTGTGCATGACAACAGTTTAAAAGTTGGTGATGTTTGTGTCTTTGAATTGATTAGGACATCTGACATCAAATTTAAAGTTTCTGTTTTCAGAGCAGTTGAAGATCCAAATCTCCAACATTCTCTAGGTGAGCAGATACTTGCTTATGTAGGATCTAACACTCCATTTGAATGGATTACCTGCACCATAACATTGCGTTTATTTTTTCTTAATTGCGTTTTCTTATTTGAAATCAGGTGATGAGAATAGACCCAACAGCGTTGAGCCGAGAAGAAGCTTGGAGACAAATATAGTACCAGATTGTACTTGCAAAAATGAAAGCGGCGTGTGCGGATTGTGCGCTGGGGACAAGGCACTCAAAGGCCTTCATGTTAGGACTGCCCACGCTGTTAAAGAAGAAGAAGAATTCACATCGGATTAACCATTCTTCAGTGTTGCTATGTCGTCAAAATCTTTGAGCCATGTTGTTTGTACCTTTTTGACTTCTTTGGGAAAAACTGTTGGTTCCCACAGTAGTGTTAAGGTGTTTGCTTCTCCTTACTCACACAACCCGTAAATATAATTAATTTGGTGCTGGAAGTCTGGAACTGGAATTTTATTTTTTTCAAATCTACTGTTTTAGAGTTCATGCCCCAGTCGAGGAATTAGGAGCACTACTTGAGCTTGGAAAATTTTCTGTTAGAGGCCAAAGAAATTCGGTCAATAAGGTTTGGGCTTGGACTTATGCTTAAGGACTCGAGTAAATTTCATGGACTACGGACATGGGCAGTTCTTATTGGGCTCAGGAGCCCATACTATTATTTTTAGTGGACTGAACCGATACTTATAAATAGGCCGATTAGCCCACATAATCACAATTCCCAAAATCTCCCCTGAACTGAAGGCGTGAAAGGGGCAATCGAAGATGAGAGCACCAAAACCTCCAAAAGGAACTAATGAGTTGTATTCCGTTGTTCTCACTCTCTGTGTTTAGTGAACACGATTAAGTGAAGAACAAGCATCGAAGCACAACGTCTAATCTCTCGAACATAAAATAAATCTTCAATGGACAAGCTAACCATAAAGTATTCATTAACCACAAAGAGTGATTTCGAACGCCAAATCAAAATGCCTAATTGTTCCGACATATGAAAAAGTTAGGTTTATTGTTCCTCAAATTATTTCTTAATCTATTTACAGCGTCAGTTTTTATGCCTCTCGATTTTGTCTTCGGAACAATGTCGTTGAGATAACATTTGTCCACTGCCAGTTCAACTGGTTTAGCAAATGGAACAATGCAAATCATTCATTCAATTGAGTCTCATGTCTATTACACGAAAAAAAAATTTCAATACAATTAAATCAGTGTAACACATTTTTCAATATAATAACACCAATAAACCACATCTTTTAATATAAAATCATTATTCAAACATCTACTGTTTCATTCACTCATTAATTTTCAACAAAACTACATCAAAATCAATACTGAGTCCTACATATTTTATAAAAAGTAAGTCACATACTTATCTATATTATCAAAACACATCCATTAATACAGTGACATCAATAAAATACATATGTTAATATAGTCACATCAACAAAATATAATTCTCCGTACATTATATTTGTGGGTGCTCTTACGTTTGTGTAGGAAAAGTTGCCATTAACAGCATTCAAGGGCTAGTTTTGGGCTGTTGGGTCGTGAGTTCTGCCAGCTACAGCCTACAGGTGAATAGTTGAAGACACTATTCGTGAAGGAAAGCTCGTTTATCAAAGCTAAAAGTAGCTGAAATGGGATGAGGTGAGGGGCTGCAATCATTGTAGTGGTCTTTAATTAAATCACAATTATGCATATGATTTATTTATATCAATTTATCCCTCATTCTATCACATCTTGAATTGAGATAGAATTCAAGAACTCGTCTTACTCATATTTTGTCTTGGGTGAAGGGCTAAAATATAAGATATAAGTTATACAATCCAACAACAATGAAAGGGGAATTTTATGGTGACCATCAAAAGCGTATTGCAGACACAACTTAAATCCGAACATCAAAACACGTTGACAGATACATTATTACTCTCACTTAATGATCACGCCTCCAACTCACCCAACTCACCGTAGGATCATATGTCCGAGGGCACATAATAGTTATGATTTAAAGTAGATAATATTTCCGTCTATAATTATTTCAGGACACTCATCCCAGTTGAAATTGTTAACGCTGTAATTTAAAAGTCTCGAGCTCTTGACAGCAATCAATAACCTTGTGAACTGTGAATAGGTAGAAAAATGGTGGGTTAAAGTATTCAATGGGATCATTATTATGTCCTCCTTAAAAGAATTTGAAAAGTAAATTGTTTTTCTACTTTCATCTCAAGAAGTGGGTTCCCTTCATTGCTTGAAGCCATGAGTTCCACCAGACAAAGAGGCAAGGATCTCTCCTTTTCGTTGAAGTGTCCCCATTTCTTGAAGGTAATTCTTGAAGACACCGTAAGAGCAGGAAAGCTGGTAAGCATCATTTTCTCCCACCCAAATTAATTTCTTACATTTACTCGCCACTGGATAGAACATGGATCTGCATGCTGGGATGCTGATTCTCAAACCATAGAAAAGCATTAGACCCATTATGCCATTGTGCTTCAAAAACCTTTGGCTTGTTCTGGTTGACCATTCGCATTTAGCAATTATATTAGAAATCTGAGATGGAATCGTTGTTAGGCTTTGCAGTCTGAACTTGTAACTTCCCAGACAAACCACAAGTATAAACATTCACCCTTACTAGAAGTGTCTTTGAAGTACGTCAAAGCTTCGAACACAATATTTTTCAGATTGGTAGCATCCTTGCTGTAATATACAGTCAATTACTCAATTCATTAGCAACTAAGCCTATGCTTGGGAGAGGGGTTGGGAGGAGTTGGGGGTTGGAAGAGGTTCATCAAAGTGAACTCTTGTTTGGCACGGGAGTAGTTGAGCGTCTTTAATGTGAGTGAAAACCTCCGAACAACTTGAGGTGTTTACGTCAGACAAGAGTTCGGAGGGGTTCATTTGTTCGCGAACCTCTATGTCAAGCAAGGCCTAAAGGACGTATTAAAAATCGTTGGACTTCTAAGGCCCTCTAAGCCAAATGTGTTTTCATAATAAATTAAATGTGTCTTGCATTTAATTTCTTTAGAAGTGGTCATTAGTTATTAAAGTCACAACGTAATAGAATGTTTAGGATGCGAATAAAGCCTACTTGATCATGTTCTTCCATTCTCACCGTTGCCATGGCATGAAAAATGTTAGTAGCAGTTCATAGTTAGTTTATAACTTTGTGGTGATTCCTTCTATTTGGTTGTTATTTTGACATTTTCTACTAGTTTCTCTCGCTGACCAGGACTAATACTTCCTGAATTAGCTGCTGTTTCCCTTTTCTGTTGAATATGTAATTCATGAATAGAACTTTCACTACAGCAGCTTGCTAGTTTTGCACATATATATGTATCATGATAGCAGGGGTGGTGGTGCAACCATCTTGTTCAAGGGGTGATGTTCGGGTTTCAATGGACTTAGTTTGGCTTTTCTTTTCTTGCTAGGGGATACCGTCAAATTTCGTGAAAAAATACGGAAGTAGCCTGCAAACTGTAGTGCTCCTTAGGGTACCAAATGGTCCAGATTGGCGGGTAGAATTATCCAGACACAACAACGATGTTTGGTTACACAATGGGTGGAGAGAATTCGCAGAGCACTACTCTCTAGAATACGGTCACTTACTAGTATTTGAACATAAAGGATGTAGCCAGTTCTACGTAATTATATTTGATAAGAGTGCCACAGAAATCAACTACCCATCTTATGGTACTATTGGTGGTGAGGAGCATAGCCTTGGTGGAGAAAGCAAAAAGCCTGAAACAGAAAAAACTGTGAGGGATGACTCTGTTGAAATATCGGATGGCCTAACTACAAACAAGAGGCCGAGAGCATCCTTTGAATCTCTTCAGCCTCAAAAGAAGATAAAGAATGATTCAGCTAATCAAGCAAAACACAGTTTAAAGACAATCCCACTTTCTAGAAAAAATGATGCTCTATGTAATGGGTCGAAGCCTGGGACTCCACCTTGTTCTCGCAAAGAATTTGTTGGTGAGTAGCTTGTCGTGATTTTTTTTACTTATCTCGGGTATTATTTGGCGACTTCAATTTTTTCCACTCAATTTTGAGTTTAAAATTTTCCTGCTAAAAAAATAGGTGCGGGAAGCACGTCTAGTGGATGGAGAAGGTCAAAAGTTGGGGTTGTTGATAGAACACCGTCATTGACATCCAAAGAAAAGGCCAAAGCTTTAGAGAGAACTCGCACTTTTCAGTCTGAATATCCATTTTTCGTGAGAGTTATGCAACCAGCCTATGTTTGTTGTCCGAGATCAAGATGGAGATTGGTAAGGTTTCAATTGTAATAATTCATAAACTTGCATAAAACAAAACGTTTTATCATGCATTAGTGGTGTACATCCATCTTTCCTAAAAGCTGTTGCTCGACAAAATTATTTAAAGATTTTTTTTTCTGTCAAAGGATTCCTTGAGTACAGTAGTTTTTTGTTCTTCAGGCTATACCAAGTCACTTTTCCAGAAAACATTTTGGGACAAAAAAAGGCAATGTCACCCTCTGTGTTTCTGATGGGAGAACTTGGTCAGCTAAGTACCATTTCTATGGAAAGATGTCTAACCCGATATCATTGATCTCAAATGGCTGGAAAGGATTTGTGCATGACAACAGTTTAAAAGTTGGAGATGTTTGTGCCTTTGAATTGATTAGGACATGTGACATCAAATTTAAAGTTTCTATTTTCAGGGCTGTTGAAGATCCAAATCTCCAACATTCTCTAGGTGAGTAAATATTTGCTTAAGGATGATCTAACACTCCATTTAATGGATGGCCTGAACCATGACATTATCGTGTTTTGTTTTTCTTGTATTGTTTTTTGAAATCAGATGACCAGAACAGACCCAACAGGGTTGAGCCGAGAAGCTTGGAGACCAATGTTGTATCAGACTGCACATGAAAAAGTGAAAATGGCATGTGCGGATTGCGCGCTGGAAGGCAAGACACTCAAAGGCCTTCATGTTAGATTATTAGGCGAAAACAGATTCACATCGGAGTACCCAGTCTTCAGTGTCGTTATGTCTTCAAAATCTTTGAGCCATGTTGTTTCTACGTACTTTCTATCTTTGGTTTCTCTAGTAAGGTGTTTGGCTTCTCCTTGCTCGCATAACCGCATATATTATTTGGTTCTGGAAGTCTAGCAGTGGAATTTCGTATTTTCCAACGTATTCATGCACCAGTCAAAGGAGCACTACTTGGGCTGGGGAACCAGGTTTTCGTTCAGGCCCTAGCTAGCAATTCAGGGATTAGCGTTTTGGCTACTGGTAATGGTAAGGAGTAAAGGATATAGGCAGCTCTTCTTGGCTCGGAAACAAGGTTTCTGTTTAGGTCTTTAGCCCAGTTCCCCCAAAAGAAGTCTAGATAAAAGGCCCAGCCCATTTTCCCACACATCCCCTGAATTGAAAGCGTCAAAAGGAAGCGACAGAAGCTCAGAGCACCGAAACCTTAAAAAGGAGACGAACGAGTTGTCAGTCGCTCTATCTTCCTCTCTGAACGAAAAGCACGGCATCTACTCTCTCGGACAGAAAATAAAACCCTAAAGTATTCATTGACGACAAAGTGAATTAGAACTCCAAATCAAAATGCCGAATTGCTATGGCATATGAAAAAGATAGGTAGATCAACAATGTTGTCACTATTATTCCTACTCATCAGTGTAGAGTTTTGTGATGCTCCGTTATTGTGTGATTGACTCGATGATGCTTTGATTTGCTCAATTTCCCGCAGTTTGTCAACAAATTTTGGGGATGAAGGGAGCTTAAAAAGTGAAACTCGAACTTCCAAATCTTTGCAATGCGAGGACAAAAGGTTCAGCTTTCCAAGGCCAACTACACGAGATAAAAAGGAGTCCGCAAAGTAACTGCTGGGTTATGTTAAGGCCTGGGGTAAATGAACACCCTCCAATTTTAACCCCTATCTCCATGTGTGCAAATCTATAAAATTGCCTATACTTGTTTGACAAACGATACAATATAATCATTGTTTATACAAAAGACATAGGACAATAATTGTTCTTTATATCAGTGGAGAAGTCCAGTATTGGTATGCTTCACTTAGCCCAACTACGTGTCAATATTTCGTTCGTGAGAATCTGACAATAAAAATACAATAAAACAAATTGTAGAACCAAAAGAGAGAAACAAATAGTTATCGATTACGCGTATTTGGAGCAATACTTAATGATCTTATAAACTGGTTTTGTGTTACAGAGGTTAAGAATTTTTGATGAGAAATCCAGTAGAAGGGCAGTGAAATGTAGGATTAATAGAGAATTACTCATTATGTGTGATATTTTTTGCACATATTTCTAGAAAATACATTCGTTATGTCCATCAATCAACCTTACACATCTCACACGAGGACAAAATTATTTTCAAAGAAAATTGTTACATCTATAGGGCGCCAGAGATAGGGGATAGGGGGTTTGTCATTAAGTTACTCATTTGTTGCTCTCATGCTCTGCTTTTGCCTTAAAACAGTGCCTAAATGGTTCTCCAATTTCAGACAAAGAGCAACGCCAAGAGCTAGTTAGGAGTTGCAGTTGTTGAGTCATGAGTTCTACCAGCCGAAGAGTTGATGATCCCTCCTCCTTCACATTAGAGAGACCCCATTTCTTCAAGATAATTCTTCATGACACCATTCGGAAAGGAAAACTTGTAAGTATTATCTCCTCTCTGTCTCTTCATTTCGTCAACTTTACTCGCCCTTGCATATACTTCTTCACTGGAACTTCTTCGAAATAGGAGAACAAAAATATAGTTTAATGTTGACCTAAACTGTTTAAAGCATAGATCAATGGCTGAAACTGAAGACAAATTTAGCAAGCTGATTACGCAACAATGGGTCTACTTGTGGAAGTAGTTATTCTCAAATCAAAAAGAAATTTATCAGACCCATTATCGACATTGTGCTGAAAAAGTATTTTGCTCTGTCTTATAGTTTATAAATTTTATAAACCGAAAGCTATATTTAGTAAGACATCCTACGAAATGTCAATCAAATTCCACTCTGTTTGAGTGAGATTCCTAAGCTAGGTTTTCCATTCTGAAATTGTTCATTTTGAGACAATCCACAAAAATAAAATTCAGTGCAATTACCAGCATTTTGTTTGAGACCTATCCAGTTTAGAACCTCTGAAGGATGCCCATTCTATAGCTTCAGCATAGATTAGCATATCATTTTAACAAAATATGTATTGAGCAGCGCAGCAGTTTTTCTGAACTGTTTAAATCCAAGTGTGTCTTTTAGGAATGAATAAGTAATTAGGAAACTTTGTCAATTGTTGAGTCACATTATGTTGTTTTAATTTAGTTTCAAGAAGTTTAATGGTGATGATGTTATAGCATGTGAGAGTGCCTACCTGTCCATGTTAGTGTGTAACCCATTGTCATTGTCAATTTTATGCTGATTCTGTCTGTTTTGTAGCTATATTTTCAGTATCGGCAACTACCCAGTTTTGCACTTTATTTTTTTAGAAGTGGTGATTAGTTGTTAAAGTCACACCATCATTGTATGTTTAGGATGCGAAGAGAGCCTACTTGTTCATGTTTGTCCATTCTCTCTGTTGCCATTGCATGAAAAATGTTAGAAGTAAATTGTTAGACCTATTACCAAATGTTATAAGAGGAAGGGTAATAAGGGGAATGTTGTGTCACATATGTAAAGGGTTGGGGGACACTTGTCATGATCTGATATGATCTAGCTTTTATTCTGTCTTTCATCAGTAGGTTAAGTAGTGGAGTAGTGGTTTCTGTAATGCAGACAAATATTGAGTAAATGAAAAGGAGGCACTGGTTCCTCGAAAACCAGGTTACTATTACATTCCATTCTCTGTAATTCATCAATCCCTTTCCCAACTTTATCAAAGGTATCAGAGGGCTCGTTTCTCCCTCTGCTATGGTTTCATCGCGTATGGAAGCTCGACAAGATAGCGTTGAAAAGGAGGTTAGTGACCTCAAAGGCTCGGTGGAACATCTACAACTCGATATGGATCAAATCAAAAATTATATGGCAGAGATGCGCGATCTTTTACAGGCCAGAGATCCGTTGCATAAAGGCAAAGACAAAGTGGATGGTGAATCCTCGAACATCCCTGCTGACACTCCCGACCGTCGTCCTCTTGACTCTGATTTGAGTCGTCGCCGCCTCGAGTTACCTTTATTTTCTGGCGATGACCCGGCTGGTTGGCTATTTCGTGTGGAGCGGTATTTTTCGGTGAACCAAGTTCCAGAGGAAGACAAGGTTGCAGCAGTTGCCGTCTGCCTTGAGGGTAAAGCTCTCAGCTGGTACCAATGGGCTGAGGTGCGTTCACCCATGTCTACTTGGCGAGTGTTTCGAACCGCCTTGTTAAAACGTTTCCGAAACTCGCAAGAAGGTAATAGCTACGAGAGTTTAGTCGCTCTCCGCCAGGACGGCACAGTTACAGAGTACCGTGAGAAGTTTGAGCAAATTTCTGCACCCTTACTGGATGTTGGGGAAGAAATGTTGGCAGGGGCTTTCGTCAATGGGCTTCAGGAAGAAATTAGAGCTGAAATACGTCTCAATCCACCAATGACTCTTTTGGGCCTGATGGAACTCGCTCATCGAGTTGAAGAGCGTAATATTATTTTGGCCCAGGCTCGGCAACCTACCCATCAGCGTTCTCTGTATGTTGGATCCAGTCGTGGCTCTAGTTTTACTTCCAGCTTTGGGCGACCACCTGATAACCTTCGCTCTTTGTCTGCAAGCAAGAACGATATCTCTCTTTCCAAATCACTTGGCAAGGACACTGACCTCTCTCAACAGCCGTTCAAGAAACCCCAGTTTCGTCGCTTATCAGAGAAGGAGGCACAACAACGCCGTGAAAAAGGGCTTTGTTTCAACTGTGACGAAAAGTTTCATCCGGGTCACCGATGTAAGAATCGCTCCCTGCATACCCTGATAGTGTCTGAGGAGGAAGGGGATATTCTGGAACCTCCGGAAGAAAACACAATGGCCGAACACCTTTTGCAAGAAGAAGTGGGTGAAGCTGTTGAACTGTCGATGCATTCTATTATGGGATTCTCAGGGAGCAAGAGCACTCTGAAGGTGAAGGGTTCATTGTTGGGGCACCCAGTCATTATTTTGGTGGATAGTGGAGCTTCCCACAATTTTGTGTCTTCCGAGTTGGTGCAGAAACTCAATCTCCCTATTGACACCTCTCGACGCTTTGCTGTCCAGGTTGGGAATGGGGTTTGTGTTCAAGGACAGGGTATCTGTAGATCTTTACTGTTGATTGTGCAAGGGGTGGCGCTTACAGAAAGATTCCATGTATTGGATCTTGGTAGTGCGGATTTGGTTTTGGGAGTAGCTTGGTTGCAACAGTTGGGTGAAATCTATACAAATTATAAGACTTTGGTTATGAAGTTTACTCTAAATGGGCATCCAGTTATATGGCAGGGGGATCCAACTCTCTCCAAGACCTTGGTATCCCTCAAAACAATGTTCAAGTTCCTAAAAAATGATGACCTAGGATTTATGGTGGAATTCGGCTCACACCAGGTTTTGGAGGTCAGCTCCACAGCTCAAACAGATGGGATGGTTTCTGCGGTGTTACCTGTTTCCTGGCGCCAAGAATTAGAGGTTATTCTAGCTGATTTTGCAACTGTTTTTGAACCCCAAAAAGGACTTCCGATCGCACGATCTCATTACCATACTATTAGGTTGCAAGAAGGATCAGCTCCACCCAATCTACGACCATATCGTTATCCTTATTATCAGAAAACTGAAATTGAGAAGATAGTCAAGGAAATGCTTGCAGCTGGTATCATTCAACCAAGCCACAGCCCTTACTCCAGTCCAGTGTTGTTAGTTAAAAAAAAAGATGGAGGTTGGCGTTTATGTGTGGATTACAGGGCCCTCAATAAGTTGACTATACCGGATAAGTTTCCCATTCCTAATATTGATGAATTACTGGATGAATTGCATGGAGCCACAGTGTTCTCTAAATTAGACCTTAAATCGGGATACCATCAAATCCTCATGTGCAAGGATGATATTGAGAAAACTGCTTTCCGCACCCATGAGGGTCACTACGAATTCCTCGTCATGCCGTTTGGACTTACAAATGCCCCATCAACTTTTCAATCTTTGATGAATACTATTTTCAAGCCTTATCTCAGGAAATTCGTCTTAGTTTTTTTTGACGACATCCTAGTATTCAGCAAGACTTTTTCTGATCATATCCAGCATCTAAAGACTGTTTTCAGTGTTTTGTTGCAGCACCAGCTTGTTGTCAACCGCAAAAAATGTGTGTTTGCTAGTGTTTCGGTGGAGTATTTGGGTCACCTCATTTCAGCTAAAGGAGTTGCAGCAGATTCCTCCAAATTGCAGTGTATGATTGACTGGCCAACCCCTTCCAACATTAAATCTTTACGAGGTTTTTTGGGGCTCACGGGTTATTATCGAAGATTCGTGCGGAATTATAGCAACATTGCTACTCCATTAACAAACTTGTTACGGAAGAATTCTTTTCTGTGGTCCGAGCAAGCTCAAGAAGCTTTTGACAATTTAAAAGCTGCTATGGTTCAGGTACCAGTCCTCTCTTTGCCTGATTTTTCTAAAATTTTTGTTGTTGAGACAGATGCCTCCGGTTATGGCGTTGGAGCAGTCCTCATGCAAGAGGGACACCCTATTGCATATTTCAGCCAGACTCTCTCCCATCGAGCTCAAGCAAAGTCGGTTTATGAGAGGGAGCTCATGGCTATTGTGTTTGCCACCAACAAATGGCGACACTACTTATTGGGGAGAAAGTTTATAGTGCGCACTGATCAGAGTAGTTTGAAGTTTCTTTTAGATCAAAAAGTGGTTCATGAAGGGCAGCAAAAGTGGATTACTAAGCTGATGGGTTTCGATTTTGAAATCCACTACCGTCCTGGCCTTGAAAACAAAGCTGCTGATGCTTTGTCCCGAAGAGAAGTTTCTGATCCAGTGCCTCACACTACCCCATCGGTGGACGAAAAGCATCTATTAGCTGCCTTAACTGTGTCTTCTTGTTCCTCCTTCAATGATTTACACAATGAAGCTCTTCAAGATCCCCACCTGAAGAACATTATTCAAGCGCTGGTGCTCGAACCTAATAGTCAGCCGCCTTATCATCTCATTGGAGGGAGTCTCTTCCATAATGGCAGGTTGGTTATTCCAAAAAACTCTTCACGAGTCTCTACTATTTTACAGGAGTTTCATGCTTCTCCCCAAGGTGGGCATTCTGGGTATTTTCGAACATTCAAACGAATTTCCCATGTCTTTTCCTGGGTTGGAATGCGCAGTGATATTAAGAACTTTGTGGCTAAGTGTGAAGTCTGCCTACGTCATAAATATTCTACTCTTAGTCCACAAGGTTTACTCCAACCTCTACCTATTCCAGCCTCTTCCTGGGAGGATCTAACCATGGACTTTATTGTTGGTTTACCAAGGGTGCGCAAGCTGGATACTATATTAATGGTAGTCGATCGTTTCACCAAATATAGCCACTTCTTACTTCTGGGGCATCCTTATACAGCAAAGGATGTAGCAGCTTTGTTCATCAAGGAGATTGTACGTCTCCATGGATTCCCCAAAACAATTGTTTCAGACAGGGACCGTGTATTTGTTAGTCATTTCTGGTCTGAACTTTTTAAACTATCTGGAACCTCTTTGAAGATGAGTACCTCCTATCATCCACAAACAGACGGACAATCTGAAGTGGTTAATCGTTGTTTGGAAGATTATTTAAGACGCTTTGTGAGCACTCAGCCGAAACAGTGGGTTAATTGGGTGGCCTGGGCTGAGTATTGGTACAATACCTCTTTCCATAGCTCAGCTGGCATGACCCCATTTCAAGCTCTTTACGGGAGAGCTCCTCCCACCTTGTTCAAGTTCACAGGGGATGTTTCTTTGGTGGAAGATGTAAATAGGCTCCTGCTAGAGCGCAATGCTATCTTAGCACAACTCAAGGACAATTTGATTTTGGCTCAAGTAAGGATGAAACAGTATGCTGACAAAAAGAGACGCGATGTATCTTTTCAACCAGGTGATCGTGTTTTTCTGAAATTACAACCTTATAAATGTCATTCATTAGCCAGGAGGCCATTCCAGAAACTCAGTCCTAGATTCTATGGACCTTATCCAGTAATTGAGAAAGTTGGTGAAGTCGCATATAAACTGGAGTTACCACCTGAGACATCCATTCACAATGTTTTCCATGTCTCTCAACTCAAGTTATCTCCTTCTTCGGATATTGCGCCTCAACCTTTGCCTGCCATCCTTAATGCTGATATGGAACTTTTTGCTACTCCTGAAGATATTGTGCGGGTCAGACAACTTTTAAATGGGCAAGTGGAAGTACTAGTGAAGTGGCATGGCCTACCAGACTGTGACAATTCTTGGGAGCTCACTGATGATATCAAGGCTCAGTTTCCTTCTTTTAACCTTAAGGACAAGGTATCTGCATTAGGGGAAGGTATTGTTAGACCTATTACCAAATGTTATAAGAGGAAGGGTAATAAAGGGAATGTTGTGTCACATATGTAAAGGGTTGGGGGACACTTGTCATGATCTGATATGATCTAGCTTTTATTCTGTCTTTCATCAGTAGGTTAAGTAGTGGAGTAGTGGTTTCTGTAATGCAGACAAATATTGAGTAAATGAAAAGGAGGCACTGGTTCCTCGAAAACCAGGTTACTATTACATTCCATTCTCTGTAATTCATCAATCCCTTTCCCAACTTTATCATAATTCTTAGTCAGTTTAAAACTTTGTGGTGGTTCTTTCTATTTTGTTGTTATTTTGACATTTCTACCGTTTTCTCTCGTTGACCAGGACTAATACTTCCTGAATTAGCTGCTGCTGCTTCTTTTTTCTGTTTAATATGTAATTCATGCATAGGACTTTCAGTACAGCTTGCTAGTTTTGCACACACACACACATACACATATATCTCTGTGTGTGTCTGCGCGCCTAATGGCATGGGTGGTGGGCCAACCATCTTGGTCAAGGGGTGATGCCAGTGTTTCAATGGACTTAGTTTGGCTTTTCTTTTCTTGGTAGGGGATACCGTCAAGTTTTGTGAAAAAACATGGAAGTAGCCTGCCAAATGTAGTTTTCCTTAGGGTCCCAAATGGTCCAGATTGGCGGGTAGAATTATCCAGACACAACGACAATGTTTGTTTACACAATGGGTGGAGAGAATTTGCAGAGCACTACTCTCTAGACTACGGTCACTTACTAGTATTTGAACATAAAGGACGAAGCCAGTTCTATGTAATTATATTTGATAAGAGTGCCACAGAAATCAACTACCCATATTATGGTACTATCGGCGGTGAGGAGCATAACCTTGGTGGAGAACGCAAAAAGCCTGAAACAGAAAAAACTGTGAGGGATGCCTCTGTTGAAATATCCGATGGCCTCGCTACAAACAAGAGGGCAAGAGCATCCTTTGAATCTCTTCAGCCTCATAAGAAGATAAAGAATGATTCAGCTAATCAAACAAAACACAGTTTAAAGACAATCCCACTTTCTAGAAAAAATGACGCTCAATGTCATGGGTCGAAGCCTGGGACTTCACCTTGTTCTCGCAAAGAATTTGGAGGTCAGTAGCTTTTGCCATGATTTTTTTTCTTATCTCGTGTACAGCTTGGTGAATTCAATCTTTTTTTTCTTCTTCTTAGTTTTGATACTTGCTGATATGCGGACTTAAAATTCTACTCCCAAAGAAATAGGTGCTGGAAGCACGTTTAGTGGACGGAGAAGGTCAAAATTTGGTGGGGTTGATAGAGCACCATCATTGACATCCAAAGAAAAGGCCAAAGCTTTAGAGAGAGCTAGTGCTTTTCAGTCTGATTATCCTTATTTTGTGATAGTCATGCAACCAGCCTATGTTTGTAGCTGCAAGAGACTAGTAAGGTTTCAATTACAATAATTCGTGAACTTTCAGAAAAATAAAACTGTTTATCATGCATTAGTGGTGTATGTATATCCACCTTTCTTCAAAAGATTTCGCTCAACAATATTATTTACAGATTTTTTCAGTCAAAGGATTCCTTCAGTCCATGCGTTTTTTTTCCAGGCTATACCAAGTGCCTTTTCCAGAAATCATCTTGGGGCAAAACAAGGCAATGTCACCCTTTGTGTTTCTGATGGGAGAACTTGGTCTGCTAAGCACAGAGTCTACGGAAGCCTATCTAGCCCGACACCATTCATCGCAAATGGCTGGAAAGGATTTGTGCATGACAACAGTTTAAAAGTTGGTGATGTCTGTGCCTTTGAATTGATTAGGACATGTGACATCAAATTTGAAGTTTCTATTTTCAGAGCAGTTGAAGATCCAAATCTCCAACATTCTATAGGTGAGCAGATACTTGCTTATGTAGGATCTAACACTCCATTTTAATGGATTACCTGCACCATAAGTTCATAACATTGTGTTTTGTTTTTCTTCCTTTTCTTGTTTTTTGAAACCAGGCGATGAGAACAGACCCAAAAGCGTTGAGCCGAGAAGCTTGGAGACAAATGTTGTATCAGATTGCACTTGCAAAAATGAAAGCAGCATGTGTGGATTATGCGCTGCAGACAAGGTATCCAAGGGCCTTCATGTTAGGACTGCCCACGCTGTAAAAGAAGAAAAACTCACATCGGAGTAGCCATTCTTCAGCGGTGTTCTATATGTCTGCAAAATCTGAGCCATGTTGTTTGGACCTTATATCTTTGTTTTCTTTGTTACTATGAAGGTGTTTGCTTCTACTTGCTCACACGACCGCATACATAACTTGGTGCTGGAAGTCCGGAACTGGAATTTATAATAGTATTGTCAAATCTACTGTTTATTCTTTTAAGAGTTCATATTTGATATAGAACAGCAGGCCGTAGACTTTGAGGAGGCTATTGAGAGGCAGCAGCGTAAAGGAAAGGTTCTAAAGGACTCTAAGAAGAGGGAGCTGGAGCTGATTTAATTTTGGTCTTTTGGTTGTTTGACTTATTTTATACTTTATGTTTCTTTATTTCCTTCTTGGTCTTTTGTTCTTTAGTTATGTCCTGTTTAGTCTTTTGACATGTAAGGACTTGTAGGGTTGCTTTGCTTTTGTTAGCACAGCCGCTGGTTTGGAAAATTATTCTGATTGCTATTAAAAATAGACTTTCCAAAGGCGAGAGCCTGGTTATTTTCTGAACAAGAATATCGTGGATCTTCTTGGTATTAGCTTCACTCCGTCAAGTGGTATCGAAGCCAGGTTTGACCTGTCGATATGGCTGGCGAACAAGGACAAGGAAACCCAAATGATGTTGCTCGGAGGGTGGATGAATTGGCGGCAGCCATGGAGACTCAAAGGCAGCAGCTGGCTGAAATTTGACAGATGTTACTGGGATTAGGTGTTAACACTAATCCGGGTCAGCCAAATCAGAATCAAGGGGTTCGTGGGGTAGATCGAGATCCGCAAGGTCGATCTGCGGAAGCACGAAATCGACGAGCTCCAAACCGCGTGGGTCCATTGATTGCTGACGATGTTTCATCGGATGAGGAGGAAGAGGATCGACAAAATTTTCAAGGCTTCCAGCCTTATGCTCCACAGGAGGAACAGACCCAATATCGTATGCGAGCCGACATTCCAAATTTCAATGGCAATATGCAAATTGAAGAGTTTTTAGACTGAGTTTCTGAGGTAGAGCGTTTTTTTGAGTTGATGGATATTCCAGAAGAAAAAATGGTGAAGAGGTTGCCTATAAATTGAGAAGTGGCGCGGCTGTATGGTGGGATCAATTGCAAGTAAATCGTAGGAGGCAGAGGAAGCCAGCTATTAGCACATGGAGAAAGATGAAACAACTCTTGATGGCCCGGTTCCTTCCGCCTGACTATGAGCAACATATCTTCCAACTGTATCAGAGTTGTGTGCAAGGGTACAAGACTGTGAGCGATTATACGGCAGAATTTAATAGATTGGCTGCTCGCAACAACCTGAATGAGACAGAAGCGCAGGTGGTGTCGAGATATTTGAATGGACTGAAGTTTAGCATTCGTGACCGTATTGGGTTGCAGGTGATTTGGTCCGTGGATGAGGCGTATAATTTGGCACTGAAGGCCGAACTACTGGAGATGAACGTTCACAAGTAAGGTTGATTTTCGAAAGGGGTTTACAGGCTCATCTGCTCAGTCATCAACTTCTTTGAGTAGGGGCCGAGCTGAACTTGAGAAGGGTAATGTGAATCAATCGACAGCAGCTTCAGGTCAACCTCGTGAACTCAGGGGAGATGGTCATCATTCGAAGAGGCCCGTTGTAACTAAACAACCCGCAAGCAGTAACAATCCTTACTCCAAGGCTGGGCCACTCAAGTGTTACCGTTGTAGTCAACCTGGGCATCGTTCCAATGAGTGTCCGGATCGACGACAAGTGAATTTGATTGACACATGAGAGCAACAGGCAGTGAGTGAATTTGACAGTGAGAGGGAAGAAGATGAATTGCAAGATGCGGAGTTTGCAGAAGAATGTGGGGAACGAGTTAGTTGCGTGATTCGTAAGGTATTATGCTCTTCAAAAATAGAGACCACCAATCAGCGAAATAATATTTTTAAGTCATGTTGTTCGATTAACTCCAAAGTATGTGATTTGATAATCGATAGTGGGAGTTGTGAAAATTTTGTATCAGAAAAGTTAGTTTGTCACTTGCACCTGCAAACTGAAAGACACCAATCTCCATATTCCATTGGTTGGATTAAAAAGGGCCCTAGTGTCACAGTTACCAAAACTTGTAAAGTGCCTATTTCCATTGGCAAAAATTACAAGGCTGATGTTGTGTGCGACGTGGTCGATATGGATGCGAGTCACAGTCTATTAGGAAGACCATGGCAGTTTGATGTTGATATACGATATAAGGGGCGAGACAATATTTATTTTTTTACCTGGAATGGACAAAAGGTGGCAATGGTTCCCAACAAGTCCAGTAAAGGCATTGTGGAGGGAGGCAAAGAAACAACAAACTCTTTCCTCACTATAGCTACTAGCGAGGAAGAGTTTGGAGCAGCCATGAATGAAACTCGATCAGTCTTTGCAGTAGTGGTTCGGGCTTTAGTGGTTGATAAAGAGGGGTCCCATGATGACAGTTCTGAGCCCGACCAGGTTTTGCCTCTTCTAACCGAATTCAGTGAGCTTCTAGAAGATGATTTACCAGATGCCTTACCCCCATTGAGGGATATACAACACCATATTGATTTGGTGCCAGGAGCTAGTCTACCCAACTTGCCACACTATCGCATGAGCCCGAAAGAAAATGTTATTTTACAGGAGAAAGTCGAAGAATTATTGCAGAAGGGATTTATCCGGGAAAGTATGAGCCCATGTGCGGTGCCCACGTTGTTAACACCAAAGAAAGATGGTAGTTGGCGTATGTGTGTGGACAGCCGTGCCATTAACAAAATCACTGTGAGATACCGGTTTCCCATCCCTCGGCTTGATGATATGTTGGACATGCTTGAAGGTTCCAAGGTTTTCTCTAAAATTGACCTACGTAGCGGATATCACCAGATCCGAATACGACCTGGAGATGAGTGGAAGACGGCTTTTAAGACTAAGGATGGACTATTTGAGTGGTTGGTCATGCCTTTTGGGCTATCCAATGCACCTAGCACTTTCATGCGTGTGATGAACCAAGTCTTGAGGCCTTTTATTGGCAAGTTTGTCGTCGTTTATTTCGACGACATATTAATCTATAGCAAGAACCCAGCTTTGCATATGGAGCATCTGAGAAGGGTCTTGGAGGTGTTGCTTAAAAATAAATTATTCATTAACCGCAAGAAGTGCATATTCCTTACTGATACGTTGCTATTCCTTGGGTATGTAATCAGCTCTCGTGGCATTTCAGTGGATGATAGTAAGATCAAAGCCATTCTAGATTGGCCGACTCCTCACAATATTGGTGATGTTCGTAGTTTCCATGGTTTGGCCACCTTCTACAGGAGGTTTATTAAGGGGTTTAGTACCATTGCGGCTCCTATGACTGAGTGCCTTAAGAAGGGTAAGTTTTTGTGGACTGAAGAAGCTGCTAGAAGTTTTGAATTACTAAAAGAAAAATTGTGCTCTACTCCGGTGTTGGCCCTACCCAGTTTTGAGAAACTTTTTGAGGTAGAATGTGATGCTTGCAGTGTGGGTATTGGGGCTGTTTTAACCCAAGACAAACGGCCAGTGGCATATTTCAGTGAAAAGCTTAGTGCGGCTCAGCAACGGTGGAGTACCTATGACCAAGAGTTTTATGCCGTTATTCGTGCCTTGAAACATTGGGAACACTATCTTATTCATAATGAATTTGTGCTCTACACTGATCACCAAGCATTGAAGTTCATCAATAGCCAAAGAGACCTCAAGGGGCATGCTCGTTGGGCTAATTTTCTACAAAAATTCCCTTTTGTTCTTAAGCATAAATCTGGTGTTACTAATCGAGTTGCTGATGCATTAAGTCGTCGCGCCAATCTCCTAGTAACCATGCAGCAGGAAGTGGTGGGCTTTGAATTTTTAAAAGACCTTTATGCTACTGATGAAGATTTTGGTGGTATTTGGTCTACCTGTACCATTTCCTCAACAGTGGATGATTACCATATTTATGATGGGTATCTCTTTCGGGATAACCGTCTTTGTATTCCACGTAGTTCTTTGCGGGAGAAGCTTATCAGTGATCTTCATGGGGGCAGCCTGAGTGGGCATTTGGGTCGAGACAAAACTGTGGCCAGCGTTGAAGAACGTTATTTTTGGCCAAAGCTCAAGAGAGATGTAGGCACATTTGTCCAGAGATGCCATACATGTCAAACGGCAAAGGGACAGACACAAAATACAGGTTTATATCTTCCTCTTCCAGTTCCTAATGCTATTTGGGAGGATTTATCTATGGATTTTATCCTTGGCTTGCCTAGAACTCAAAGAGGTGTGGACTCTGTTTTTGTGGTTGTTGATCGGTTTTCAAAAATGGCACATTTTATTCCATGTAAAAAGACTTCAGACGCTTCCCACATTGCTCGTTTATTTTTTCGAGAAATTGTTCGTTTGCATGGCGTACCTCGAACAATAACCTCGGATAGTGATTCCAAATTCTTGAGCCACTTTTGGATTGTGCTTTGGCGGTTGCTGGATACTTATTTGAAATTTAGTAGTACCGCTCACCCCCAAACGGATGGCCAGACTGAAGTTGTGAATCGAACCTTGGGCAACTTGATTCGGTGTATTTGTGGTGATCGCCCAAAGGTGTGGGACCATGCACTGGCTCAAGCGGAATTTGCCTACAACAACATGGTTCATAGTGCCATTGGCAGGACTCCTTTCTCAGTGGTGTACCAAAAGATGCCGCACCATGCTCTTGATCTGGCTCGTCTGCCCAAGGATTTTGTCTCACGCAGCACTGCCGCTCGGCATATGGCTGAACAAATGCAGAATGTACAAGCAGAAGTGAAGCAGAGGCTAGAAGTTGCAAATGAAAAATATAAAATTGCTGCTGACAAACATAGGCGCTCCAAGATCTTCAATGCAGGTGATGAGGTAATGATTTTCCTTCGCAAAGAGCGCCTACCTGCTGGGTTTCATCACAAGCTTAAGCCCAAAAAGTACGGCCCCTACAAAGTGTTGAAGCGCCTCAATGACAACGCATATGTTATTGATTTACCCACTGATATGAACATTTCTGGTACATTTAATGTTTCTGATTTATTCAGCTATCATGGCAAGGAGCCACTTTATCCCCCTTCTCACTCGAGGTCGAGTTCTTTTGAAGAAGGGGTGACTGATATAGAACAGCAGGCCGTAGACTTTGAGGAGGCTATTGAGAGGCAGCAGAGTAAAGGAAAGGTTCTAAAGGACTCTAAGAAGAGGGAGCTGGAGCTGATTTAATTTTGGTCTTTTGGTTGTTTGACTTATTTTATACTTTATGTTTCTTTATTTCCTTCTTGGTCTTTTGTTCTTTAGTTATGTCTTGTTTAGTCTTTTGACATGTAAGGACTTGTAGGGTAGCTTTGCTTTTGTTAGCGCAGCCGCTGGTTTGGAAAATTATTCTGATTGCTATTAAAAATAGACTTCCCAAAGGCGAGAGCCTGGTTATTTTCTGAACAAGAATATCGTGGATCTTCTTGGTATTAGCTTCACTGCGTCAATACTTCATACGAATCAGCAGGAGACAGCAGTAAAGAAATTATGAATTAGGAGCACTTCTTGGGCTGGGGACCAGGTTTCTGTTCAGGCCCGAGCAATTCAGGAAGCAGGGATTGTGCTTCAAATGCCCCGTTGTACATGCTCGGTAAGGACTAAGGGATAAGGAGGACGTAGGAAGCACTTCTCTGCTCAGGAACCAGGTTTCCGTTTAAAGTACTTATTCATCGATGTGGTGATATCACGACAAGGGACTCATTGAAAATTACATCCAATAAATAAATGATATATATCGTTGAGATGTTTTTGGGATGAAAATCACCGGTGTGGAGCTCAGTTACTCTGAAACAAGTTTAGATTCGCATACTACTACTACTAGAGTGCTATTCTTAAGTGGACCAAATCAGAATAGGCCCAGCTATTGAAAGCGTGGAAAGGACCCGGAGCACCGAAACCTACAAAAAGGAGACGAACAAGTTGTAGTCCGTCTTTCACTCGCCCTCACTCTCAGTAGTTCAGTGAACACAATTCGGTGAACAACGAGCATCTACTCTCTCAAACAGAAAATAAATCTTCGTCTACATGGACAAGCAAACCCTAAAATATTCATTGACGACAAAGAGTGAACTCGAACGCCAAATCAAAATGCCGAATTGCCGTGGCATCTGAAAAAGATTGGTAGGTCAACTATTATTCCTCCTTAAAGTATTCCTTACTCTGTTTACAGCGTCGTTTTTCTGCTGCTCCATTTTTTCTTCAGAACAATGTCATTGAGATTATATTTGTCCATTGCCAATTCAACTGGTTATATCTCTGAAGGAAAAGTTGCCATCAACAGCATTCAAGGGCTAGTTTTGGGCTGTTGAGTCATGAATTCTGCCAGCGAAAGGTCTGGTGTTCTCTCGTTAATCACATCGAAGATACCCCATTTTTTCAAAATTATACTTGAAGACACTATTCGTGAAGGAAAGCTTGTAAGTAGAATTTTCTCTCCATCTATTATCTATGTAATATTTCATGAAGTGGTGGTCTTAGAGCAAGGATTTTATAAACTTGTGAATAGTGCCTAATTGTTCTTGTTCATTCATTCTCATGATTGATGCCTCCATGCAAGAAGAAAGATATAGTGAGTCTGAAAATTTTTGCTGATTCTTTTAATGCTGTTTCTTATCTCTATAACCTTCTTCTAGCGTCTGCTGCTAATCATAACTGTTAGGATATTAAATGTGTTACTTGTGCCGTAGTGTGGTGGTAAAATCTTGTTGTTACTCTATTCTCTAAAACGATGTAAAGAAAGATTGGTTTTAAGGCAATACAGGATCAGCTTGCTGGTTTGCGTATATGTATGTTCAAGTATTTAAATATTAGTAAATTTCCTTGTATATAATTTGGTTGTTTTTTCCCTTACTAGGAAATACCAAAAAAGTTTGTGAAAAAATACGGAAGTAGTCTGCCCAACTCAGTGCTTCTTAGAGTTCCGAGTGGTAAAGTTTGGTCAGTAGAACTATCAAAATTTGAAGACAATGTTTGGTTGCACAATGGTTGGAGAGAATTCATTGAGTATTATTCTATAGACTATGGTCACTTGCTAGTATTTGAACACAAAAGACATAGCCAATTTCATGTACTTATATTTGATAAGAGTGTCGTAGAGATCAACTATCCTTGCTATGGTACTATCTGCAATGAGGAACATGAAGGTGATGGAAATTGCAAAGAGACTGAAATAGAAAGAACTAGAGATGATATCTCTATTGGCATATTAGATGACTTCGCTGCAAGTCATAGACCAAGAGAGATGTCATTCGTTAAATCACTTTATCTTTGTTCTCCCAAGAATATGAGAAATGATTCATCTGGTAAAATGGAGCGGACTTCAATGTCACTTTCAAGGTTTTGGGAGAATGGTATCTTAAGTCATGCATCTGAGACTTCAGATCATGTGTCACCAGCATTTGGAGGTATGGAAGCATTGTTCTGTCTTCTGCTATCATATACATGGTTTTGAGTTTTCTAATGTGTGGACTAAAAACTTCCATTCCAAAATAATATTTGTTGGTGAAGGAATGTCTGCTGATCTGGAAATTCAAAAGTCTAGGGTTTCTACTAAAAAATGGCCATTTACATCCCAGAAAAATGTCAAAGCTCTACAGCGAGCTCTTGCTTTTGAGTCAGAAAATCCGTCCTTCATGATGACCATGAAACCAAGTTATATTAGTACAGGAAGAGGACTGGTAAGGTTTCAGTCGTTATAATTCCTTTACTTTCAAAAAGTAGGTTATTTCGCCAACTTAAAATTGCATCATGCATGATCAATATATAAGCACAGTAGCACCCTGCCCAAGGATTATTTTGATTCATGTTTTATGCCAAAATTTCGTGTACAGATGATACCAATGGACTTTGCCAGAAAGTATCTCTGGGAAAAGCAAAGTGCGGTCACTTTGTGCGTTTCTGGCGTTAGAACGTGGTCTGTTTGGATACCATCGCAATGAAAAGGCAGTGTATCCGAGGGCCATCCTAAATTCTGGCTGGCATGAATTTGTGCAGGACAATAGTTTGAAAGTAGGTGATGTATGTGTGTTTGAATTGATTGAGATCTCTGAACGCAAATTTGAAGTTTTCATCTTCCGAGTTGATGAAGACTCAAATATTCACCAGTCTCCTGGTGAGAACATATTTATTTATGTCAAACTTAATGCTCCATTTGGCTTCATGGCTGCATGATATTATTTATCTGTTGAATATCTTTATGTTTTGAATATTTCTTTATTCAGGCTATGTGAGTAGACCCAACAAAGTTGAGCCTAAAAGAGCCTTGGAGAAAAACATTGCCTCTAACTGCTCTTGCAACAGTGAAGTGGGGCATGTCTTGGTTGTCTGACCAATTCACCAGCAAAGAAACTCAAGATGAAGTTTGGTTAGATTTTCTAGTTCATAATAATAATGCATGGATTTTGCAATGAAACAAATAGGCCATTAATTGCTTGTGTATAGGTGTTTTAGTTTCTCGTCTTGGTCTGTAATTAATAAAATCAAGTGTTATCTCTTCCTCTCTCTCCATCTCTATTCGTAGCCTGTATTTCTATTTTAGTTTATTCCAAATTATAACCCACTTATCCTCATTTATTGTGTATCTTTATTAACAAATGATATTAAATTCTAGCAATAATAAGATGTAAGTGAAGTAGTCTTAATGTAATGATATTAATTGAATTTTTTTAATTTGTATAAAATAGGAAACGAACCTATCAATTAATATGGAGTCTCACTGCCCAAAACGGCTCTTTAATCTTTACAGGTACTGTTTTTGGGCTATGGGTTTGTCAACTTCCAGCCCAATAATTCCGCAAGTAGTTCTTGGGCCTGCTGTCTTTTTACGGAATGTCCCTGATGGGACTCGAAAGGCCCTATATGTTTATATACTGATCAGTCTGATGCTGGGTCAACTGTCGGACTTGACAATAATGGGAGATGGGACTTGTCATTGCAGAGTTGTACGGGAATGGGGAGCTGCAATTATTAGTAGATGAAATTATTAATAATTCTTTGAATCTGAACCATCAAGTGCATCTGATGTCACAAAAAATGACACATCACCCTCTCTCTCCTCTCTTCATTGGCCAAGACTTATTTCCCTTCCCCGATCTAGGAGGGAGGGCTGAAATAGTTTTTGGTGAAATTGTTCGAAATACATTAAGGCTTAGTTTGATAGAGAGGTTGGCTCATATCAGAGATTATAAGCTGATGTATAAGCTGTTAAAATAAATTGGTGCATAAACTGTCAAAAATAAGCTACTTTAAGCTGTGTACGTGTTTGGTTGTGTTAATTTATTCATAGAGTAAAAGCTGTCAAATTACCAATAAGAGTATTTAAAGAAGTTTAATAATAATACATAACAAATAAGTTTAAAATTATAATAAAATGTGATTTCTAAAATATTTAATGTAAATATAACAATCCATGCATAAAATTTAAAAATATTCATGAAAATTTTCAAAATAACACGAGAAATATTAATGTTTCATACATATTGAACACTAATCCCAGACCTAAATAATCATACGATAATGGTAAAGCTGTCTAGCAATCCTATCCCTAATAATGCTCATGTTGCTATCATCACTCAAATAATAATCCACTTATAATTAATCATTTGAAATTATTAATTATATTTATATTTAATTATTCAATATTTATATAAAGAATGATAAAAGTTCTTAATAACTTTTTATATATTTAATATTATTACAATTTATCATGTGATATTTGGACCCATTTATCCAATCACAATCACTTTGACCAATCTCATTATCACACGCACACTTATCCTTCTCTCTCCCTCTTCTCTTTCTTTTGCTGCAATCTCTGTTTCTCTGACTACATCATCGCATCACTTGCATCAATTTGTTTCAAAAATTAGTTTCTCTTATGAATTTGTTTCGAAGAATCGATCAAAGTTTGGCAAAGAAGAGGTTAGGATCAGCCAGAGTTTGTAGAGAGGAGGAGATGGTCGGCCAGAGTTTACGAGAGAGATGGTCAAAAGCTGCGGAGTTTGATCGTCGGTGAGAGAGAGAGAGCATAGGAGCAAAGGGGAGAGAGAGGACTAAGGGACAAGTTGGGGTATTTTTCAAAGCGTGAGAAAATAATCTAGGTTCAGGAGCGGGACAAAAATGAGCGGTTGTAGCTAGCTTTTACGATAGTGTAGAAAGTGCGTTTGGTGATGTTAACGGAAAATAGCTTATCACGCCAGCGGAGCACTCTTACTCCCTCTATACCAAACGCAGTGTAAATCTCAGCCATTGCTGTAATCCTATGGTTGATAATGGATGGATGGGGTTGAGGATTTTCTAGAAGCGTGTCGTTCTTCACATAGTCGTCATTCTGTCCCTCAGATTAACATCTCCTTCTCCAAAATCAAATTAAACAATTGCTTCCTTGGGACGCTCGTTAAAGGAGCGATGAAGAGCAAGCTTTTGGATTCGGCGACTCTTCTCCCTAAGAAGATGGGCAAGGGCAGAGGCGATATTGAATCTGCATCTCAAGATTGATCAGGACCAAGGTGGATTCGAGTCCCCATCCTTGAACACTATAAAGTTGGGGTTCTGGTTTGGACTTTCCTAGGAATACGTTAGTTTTTACCGTCGGCCAGAGTTTAGTAAGGGTTTTTAGGTACTTTGGCGTTGAAAAGACAACCTGACATTCAAAAGAAATGTATGTGTCGAAGTGACAGCTGCTTTATAACAGGTCAGCTAGGAAAGTTGTTTTTGGACAAAAGGTAATACAAGAGCATTAAATGAAAGATACAATCCAGGTTAAGAAAAGATACCTGCCATATGACAGATGTGTTGGACGGTCTACCTTGGGAAGGTGATCTTCCCTCCAGGGCATAGTAAAGAGGCATGCTCTAGTGTCGGCGACCTCAGAAGCAGGCGAGCTCTATGATTGCTTTAGCCTTGAGCTCCAGTCTCTGGCAGAACTCAACGATGGCGAGCTCCCGTGCTCATGGCTTTGGCGAAGAGCTGAACAATATGAATGAGAGATTTGTAGATGATGGAAAGCTCAATCCCTATCCGTGGGCCTTTCCTGACGAAGTAGCCCTTTGGGCCAAAGTCTGGATTTTAACTTTAGAGCTCAATCAAAGCGGATTGGAACGTTTGACCAGTCAGATGTGTACTTAGTATGAATCTTGTCAGAGAGATGGGCTCAGCCCAATTTTGATCACTACAGCCGGTATGGAACTTCAGTGAGTGATTCCATTTTCTTCAGTGGAGCTTATAAATTCATAACTTTCACCGACATTTGTTGGACTTACTGTGCTCTGCTGTGTTTGAGACTTTGAGTTGCCGATCCTAAGTTCAAATTGGTAAGAGCCTACAAACCAAACCCCTTGTGGGTTGGGAATATGGTGTTCGAATCCACCTCGATTCGGATCAAGTTTGTTGTAATTGATGTGCACGACGGGATGACGAACTAATAACAGCCTTTTGGGTTTCTCAAAACCCGCAATCCCACCAATTCAAACTCAGCCATAGGACTAAAACGATGATAAGAAATTTAATTAAGCTATGCTTGACAAACATGCAAGTAGCGATTTTTGATGTTTTTAAGATTTTGCTTGAAATACTAAAAGATATTAAAAATGAAGGATTTTTTATGCGATTGGAGAGGAGATTGTTAAAATTTTAAAGTTGCATACATTTTAACAACATTGATCTTGAAAGTTTTTTTACCGAGTGTGATATTAATTTAACCAGAATTAAGATGTTGCCTTTAACATGAGTTGAGTCAGTCTCTCTCTATCTTTCTCAACTGGGAAGGAACGAATACAGAGTTTCTAGAGAGAGACAGATTGGGAGTTTAGCCATGTTAAACCTCTGAATAACAGATCAAACGGGTCCAAATTCCAAAAAGTAGAACAAGAGCCGGGCCAGAGTATTCCTTTAGGATCAGGAAGAGGCTTTCGGTGTTTGGTGTCTTCATCGTCTTCCTCCCCTCCTATGTCGGGGGGATTTCGGGTACTGCTTTGGCTGGAGTCACTCAATCGAGAACAAACATGGGCTCGATCGTTCCATGGAGATGTTTAATCAAGGGGAGTATTTGAGAACTTCCACTCTCAACCATCAGATAAACGCAGCCAATGAATGGTTCAGATTAAAAGAATTTTCAGCTACTAATAATTGCACCGCCCCCATCCCAGTTTTACGATGCTCCAATTTTCTTGTACGATGAAAGCCCAATAAAGCCCCTGTGGTTCCATTATTTTGTCAATAACTGGAGGATTGACTCCATGTGGCTTAGATTAGCTAAATTTCCCGCAGTTGTCTGCAAATTTTGGGGATGAGGAACGCTAAGTGAAACTCGAACTTCCAAATCTTGCCATGTTAGGACAAAAGGTATAGTTTCCCAAGGCCAACTCCACGAGTGGGTTAGATCACTAAAAAAGGAATCTAGCTTAGTAACTGTCGATGCATATCTAAGCTTGGACAATGGTGGTTGGATACGCTGCCTCGGACTAGGTATTTGTTGCTCTCATGCTCTGCTTTTGCCTAAAAGAGTGGCTAAATTGGTTCTCCAAGTTCAAACAAAAAGCAATGCCAAGTGCTAGTTAGGAGTTGAAGTTGTTGAATCATGAGTTTTACCAGCCGAAGAGTTGATGATCTCTCCTCCGTCACATTAGAGAGACCCCATTTCTTCAGGATAATTCTTGATGACACCATTAGAGAAGGAAAGCTTGTAAGTATTACTCCTCTCTGTCTCTAAGACTAAGTTTGAACCAAATACTGACATTTTTTTTATCAACTTTACTAGCCCTTGTGTGCTTCTTCACTGGAACTTCAAAATGAAATTATAGTTTCAGTTTGACCAAAACTATTTAAAGCTTAGATCAATGGCTGAAACTCTAAACAAATTTGGCAGCTAATTACGCAACAATGGGTCTACTTGTGGGAGAAGTTATTCTCGAATCAAAGAAATTTACCATACCATTATCAACATTGTGCTCAAAAGGTGTTTCGCTCTATCTTGAAGTTTATAAATTCAACTAAACTCCATTTTAGGAATTTTATAAACCAAAAGCTATATTTAGTGAGACACCCTGTGAAATATCAATCAAATTCCAGTCTGTTTTAAAGGGAATCCTATGCTAGGTTTTCCAGTCTGAAATTGTTCATTTTTAGACAGATCCACAGCAATAAAGTTCACTGCAATTACCAGCATTTTGTTTGAGACCTTTCATAGTTTAGAACCTCTGAAGGATGTCCATTCTATAGTTTCAGCATGTCTAGCATCACTGCTGCCATAGATTACCATATCATTTTAACAAAATATGTATTAAGCGGTGCAACAGTTTTTGTGAACTGTTTAAATCCAAGCATGCCTTTTAGGAATGAATAAATAATTAGGAAAGTTTATCAATTGCTGAGTCACATTATGTTATTTTAATTTATATTCAAGTGGTTTAATGGGGATGATGTTATAGCATGTGAGACTGCCTACCTGTCCGTGTTCTTCCGTCAATCCTTGCATACAAAGGAAGCAAGAAGAAAGTTATGGATTGGTTGTAATTTAATGCTGATTCTGTCTGTTTTGTAGCTAATTTGTATATTTTCTTCCAGTTTCTGCTGATGACGAGGGGCTTTGTGCATTTAGTTTTTCTTCTATTTGTTGAACACATAGATTTATTCAGTTTTCGTTGTGGATAAGATGAGCTGTTGTCTATGAAGAAACGATGAATTTTTTTTTCCTGTTCTTGAGCGATTGCAAGCATGGGACTTCAACAACAATAGCTTAAGTGTCAATGACTTTTCTTATAATAATGCGGGTTTTGTTTTCTCACTAGGAAATACCAAAAAAGTTTGTCAAAGAATATGGAAGTAGCCTTCTAAACAGAGTGTCCCTTGGGGTTCCAAGTGGGGCAGTTTGGGAGGTAGAAATATCAAAGAACGATGACACTGTTTGGTTACACAATGGTTGGAGAGAATTTGCAGAATATTATTCTCTAGACTACGGCCACTTACTAGTTTTTGAAGCTACAGGATGCAGTGAATTCCTTGTACTTATATTTGATAAGAGTGCATCAGAGATCAACTATCCTTATCATGATACTATCGATTATAGGGAGCCTAAACATGATGGAGAACACATAAAGCATGAAAAAAACCCAACTCTGGATGATGACCCTGTTGAAATATTGGATGATTTCACTACAAAGAGGGGAGAAAGGGAGAGGCCACCCCCTAAATCTCCTCAGCCTATTAAGAATATGAGAGATGATTCTACCTTTTCAACTGGAAGCACTTTTATGTCAGTTCCTCATACTGGACAAAACATCAGTCAAAGTTGTGGGTCAAAGCTTCGGACTTCAGATTGTTTAGGAAAAATATTTGGAGGTAAGGAGTCTTTGTTGTTCTCTTCACTTCTTTATTTGTAGTTTGGTATTTTCTCTTAAGGAGAAGATGATCGCTGACATGCTGGTTTTAAATTCTTTCCTGTCAAAAACAATAAAGGTGGTGGAGGCCTTTCTGCTGGTCGGAGGCCGAAATCTGGTCTTGTTGAGAGATCACAGCCTTTGACATTTGGAGAAACGTCCGAAGCTCTCAAGAGAGCTAGATCATTTCGATATGAAAGTCCTTATTTCACGGTCATCATGCAACCAACCCATGTTTCTACCAAATATACATTTGTAAGGTTTCAATTGCTATCATTTCTAAATTTGCAAACACATAAAGTGTCTAATTATGCGTACTTGCAATATATCCATTAAGTAAACGACACCCATGGGCAAGGCTTCCGAGGTGGAGTCAGGGACAGACAAAATGTATGCAGACTTTAGCCTCACATAACATGTGGTGAAACTATGTCTAGGAATTGAACTTGTGACCCTAAGTTGCACCCCTACAAGGCTGCAATTCTAGCTATCATTGGGCCACTTGTTCACCTGTTGGCATATAACTATTATTGATGGTAAAAAAATTGTGTGACGATAAGCATTGTTACAGGAATGTTTTGAGTCAAAAGATTCCTCTAATTCCTCTTTGTTTGGAAAAATGCAGGCTGTCCCACAGGACTTTGCGAGAAAGCATATGGGGGAGAAGAGTTGTAATGTCAGCCTCTGTCTTTCGGATGGGAGAAATTGGTCTGCTAAATTCCATTACTATTCATACATGTCAAAGCCAACTACAAAAATCGGCAATGGTTGGAAGAAATTTGCGATTGAAAATAGTTTGAAAGTTGGTGATGTGTGTGCCTTTGAGATGATTAAGACCCATAAAATCAAAAAATTCAAAGTGTCTATTTTCAGAGTTGACGAAGATCCAAATCTTCAAACATCATCAGGTGAGTAGGCATCTTTTTGTGTTGGATGTAATGCTGCATATATTCTACGCATTATAATGTTACTTTGTCTTATTTTTCCATTGCTTCTTTTCGAAATCAGGCCATGGAGGTGGTCCCAAAACAGATGAGCCCCAAGGAAGTCTGGAGGCAAACTTTGCACCATATCGTACTTGCAATAATGGAAGTGACACTTCTCGATTGTGTGACCAGTTGACAGGAAAAGAAACTCAAGACCAGCTGACTACAAACATTGGGAGTAGTCCAAGCCTTTTACAATTCCAAATAAAAAGGGAGGAGTCACCGTCACCATCCTTTCAACCTCAGAAGTCGAAAGAAACTAATCTTAGTGGTGAGACTGATGGATTTTCATTTTAGAAAATTTGCATCCATGTTTTAAGAACTATAAGGCCTTAATTGAATTGGATGAAAATTTTATAGTTCTAGGGAAACATAAGCTAAATGTGCTGTGCAAAAGTGTCATGATGTGCAGCAATTTCATTTCCATGTTCGAAAATAGCATTGTTAGTTGCTAGGGTTAGGGCCATTCCACTTTCATTTCTCTTATTTCTATTTTGAATATCCAATTGCAGATGGAGGGTATTGTGTTGGCTACTCAAATGTGCTTACAATATGCTATTTCTGCAGGGAGGATGGAAACTTTGATTGGCGAGGAAAAAGATAAAGCACTCCAGAAAGCTATTGGTTTCAAATCCAAGCGTCCCTTTTTCATTATTAGCATGGAACCATCATACCTTCCTCCTAGTTGTAAAATGGTAAGGTTTAAATTGAGACCAGCTTCACTATCATCTGACTTAAATCTACGTATAGTTCATCGTGTCTCAAGAAATAAGTTGGCAAAGATGCCTTCAATCTATAGCCGAATTGAAATGTTCTCCTTCACTACATGGAAGCAGAAAATGTGTTCCCCTTGACCTCTATTCTACTTTTCTGCAGGGTATACCCAAAAGATTTTTCAAGAAATATGTCATTAGAAATGAAGGCCGTATTGTTCTTCAAGTTCAAGAAGGGAGAACTTGGATTGTTAAGTACATCTCCACCAAATATGTCAGGTTTTATGGTGGCTGGAAGGCATTTGCGGAGGACAACAACTTACAAGTTGATGACGTGTGTGTCTTTGAGCTCATCAAGGGAAATATGTTTTTCTTCAAAGTTTCCATTTACCGAGATGCAAAAGATACCAAGGACTGCCTATCTGCAGGTGTGAATCCTATCAAGTTTCCATCTTAATGAATTCATTTGATGCCCAATGGAAATATATTATTTGAATATCTAATGTATGATTGGGCTATTAGCTATAGTAACTAGTAATGTTCAGCTCTTCAATGGGGCTTCTAAAAATGAACCCAGTAACATATGAGACAGAACTACAAAGATGCTCTATAATATTGCAGTCATTCTTCATTTTGTTTATCATTAGCAGGAAAGTTCACGGAGTTGACACTCATAGAGGCTGCAGAGGGAGAATTTACTCAGACATCTTCACATGTTAGGATCTCCGATGCTAATAAAACAGCAGACAATTTCAATTCAGAGTATCCATTCTTCAGGGTCGTTATATGTTCAAGTGATCTCAGCGATGGAAGTTTGGTAAGATTACATCTAGATATTCGGATAACAGATTTTGAATGAAACGAAACTGCCATCAATTACTCATTAATGGATCTTCTGGTTTCATTTGTCTGTGATAGAAAAACAGAATTTCAAAGAAAATTGTAGCCAACTTCACCGACATTAGTCCACCTGCTAAATGCTAGTGTGAAGATAAAATGTTTACTTCCAACCTAAGAACTGGAAACGTTTGTTTCTATCTTCATCATCATTAACCATGTTTGTGGATGGTAGTATCAATTTTAGTTGTTTCTGGTGCAGAGTTTACCAAGAACATTTGTTATGAAGTATATTAAGCAGGAATCGCAGGAAATGCGACTTATGGTTGAATGCAAATCATGGCCTGTGAATGCAGTAACTGATGCAGCAAACTCAGGCAAGATCACAAGTGGCTGGACAGAATTTTCTAGGGAAAATGCTCTGCAAGTAGGGGACGTGTGTTTCTTTGAGGTGGTTGAGATGGAAATTGTCTTACTTAAGGTTTCAATTTTCAGATGTGCTAGTTAATGAATTGATTTCTTGCTTATACTTTCATTTGGAGCTGTAGAGTTTGATGATTTCCTTTGTACTTGAAGTTTCTTTCTTTCTTTCTTTCTATGTTGTGTAATGTGTAATAGTAAGAGGGGATTTGTTGCAGCTGCAAGTATTTTAGCAACTTTGGCAGATTATGTTGGGCCTGACGATCCAATTGTCCCAAAAAATCTGCATCAAAAGCCCATATAACTTTTTAGTAATGGACCGGATGGAGTCGTGAAAAATGATCCATTGGCTCAGCCCACAAGTGAACCCTGTTCGGTAAATCTCCGGCATCCAGGCCGCCACATGTCCCTCTTCCGGGTAGGATGTAATCACTGTAATTCAAACCTCAACACCGATAAAACTCTATTTTCTTTCCCTGAATTCTCTCCGGTACAGCTCTTTTGAATAAGAGCTCGGATTCTCCCAAACAGAGAATAGATCGACAAGATTGTTTTCCTATGGAAAAAGAGAATTCGAGTGTCCATAACCTTTGACCGGCGACCCGACAGAATGAAGCACGGAAATCAAGATTTCCAGTTTCCTAGGCAAATTAAAAATCGTGGGTAGGTCTCCCATCAACCCCCCATTAAAAGAACATGAAAAGTAAACAGCTGGTCAGTCAATTGAGTTTTCAAATTTTAATGCGTTTCTGGTATTTTGTTTCAAATATGGACAAATAGCCATTACTCTGTCTCTCCGTTTAATTATTGCGTTGCTGTCTTTATGACTTTATGTGCTTTGAAGTGGTTCTGTCCCAAAAAAAATTCACAAAAGAGCATTGAAGAGCTAGTTTTGGAGCTCCTAAGCCATGAGTTCTGCCGGCAAAAGAAGAGAAGATGGTCTCTTATTCTTTGCATCGGAGGTACCCCATTTTTTCAAGATAATTCTTGAAGACACAATCCAAGCAGGAAAGCTTGTAAGCATCCTTTTCTCTGCCTATTTACCTTCTTAAATTCAATGACTCCTTCATGGAATTCTTGCTACAGTATCATAGAAAATAGCTTTTTGTAATTCAAGCATAACTGCAGAAGATAGATTTGTCGTGGTTGATTAATTTGTCCGTTTATACAAGAAGAGTTTCCCATGTTAGATTTATAAGTATGAACTCGCACAGTTGTACCTTTTCGGATAATCTAGAACAGTAAAATTACTCTTTATTTGGATGTTCTTTGATGCTTGTCAAAGCTGTGGACCTTTTAAAGTAATCTCCTTCATATAATTGCAATGGCTTCTTAATGCTTCTTTTTTTTCATCTCCATCTTGTCTTATTGCTGATAATTGGATTGAACATGCAATAAAGAAGATAAATACTCCAATTTGAAGTTTGCTTATTTATTTCCTCTATTTTTTTTAGTTATTCCTTTTATTTCTACTAGTTTCTGCTTCTGATTGGGCCAACAATTTGTGAATTTATATGTTCGTTTAGTTGTTGAACAAATTGTTTATCTATTATTCCCTTCTGAAAAAGTGAGATGTTGTCTACAAAGAAAGAATTATTGAAGGAAAAATGTGGTCTTGAGCCAATGCAAGCATAGGAGGGTCACATTTTCGTGCACGTAATTTGGGTGTTCTTTTTCTTACTAGGGCATCCCAAGAAAGTTTACGAAAAGTTATGGAAGCAGCCTGCCGAGCTTAGTGTCCCTTAGGGTTCCAAGTGGTGCAGTATGGCAAGTAGAACTATCAAAACAAAATGACAACATTTTCTTAAATTATGGTTGGAGAGAATTTGTAGATTATTTTTCAATAGACTATGGCCACTTACTGGTGTTTGAATACAAAGGATGTGGCCAATTTCATGTACTTATATTCAACAAGAGTGCCACAGAGATCCATTATCCTAAGTATAGTACAGTCTGTGATGAGGAACCTCAATTTGATGGAAAATGCAAAGAGTCTGCAATAGAAAGAACCGTGGATGATGATTCTGTTGAAATAAAGCATGACTTTGCTACAAGCCAGAGAGCTAGAGAGAGGTCACTGTCTAGATCTCCTCGTCCTCTAAAGAAGATGAGGAATGATTCAACTAGCCAAATGAATGGCAATTTGATGTCAACAGTTCCACGTTCTAGACAAAATGGCACACAGTCTAGTGGGTCAAATCCTGGGACTTCTCGTCTTTATGGCAAAACATTTGGAGGTAAGGAGCCTTGATCATGCTTTTGCGTATATATATTTATATAATGTTCTATCTTTTCTTAAAATTTTGATGATTGCTGATGTGTAAACTCTAAGACTCTCCTGGAATAAAAGGTGGTGGAAGCATGTCTTCTGGTTGGAGAAGGTCAAAAGCTAGGGTTTTTGAGACACCACAGCCATTGACATTGAGCGGAAAGTCTGAAGCTTTACAGACAAGTGTTTTTCAATCTGAAAATCCTTATGTCACAATTTTCATGCAACCACGCTACGTTAGAAAGTTTCATTTGGTAAGTTTCCAATTGCAATAATCTGTTAACTCGTAGAAAAATAGATGTTTTGTAAAGATGATTCATGCATATCCATTATTGATTAAAAAAAAAGTTTTTCAGAGCTGAACATGAGTACATAGATGATGTGTAAAAAGTTTTTTCTAGGGTGCCTTTTCCTTGATCTTTCTGTACAGGGTGTACCAGTGGATTTTGCCAGAGAACATCTTACTGAAAAGAATGGCAATGCAACCCTCTGTGTTCCAGATGGAAGAACTTGGTCAGTTAAATACCATTGGTATTCGCAACTAAAAAAACCAAAGGCATCAATCATGAAGGGCTGGAAAGCATTTGTGCTTGACAATAATTTAGAAGTTGGTGATGCTTGTGTCTTTGAGTTGATTGAGACTCTTCTTATCAAATTGAAAGTTACTATTTTCAGAGTTGCTGAAGATCCAAATCTTCACCGGTCATTAGGTGAGCTGATATCTGTGAATGTTTGATGTAATGCCCCATGTATATAGTTGTATGTAGTCATGTCTCCTGCTCAGCTCTTCTTAATATATGGTTTTTGTGCAGGCAATGCACCTCCTTTGGCTGGCAAGTTAAAAGATCAAGCACTTCAGAAAGTTGGGTTCAAATCAGATAGTCCTTTTTTCACGATCATCATGAAAAAATCATACATTTACCCTGCTGGCAAAGTGGTAAATCTTCAATTGAACCATCTTCATTACCATGAATTGCATCAAACTTTAATCTTCCCATGAGTTTAAATATTGTTTCACTACTTGGAGCCAGAAAAGTTGTTCTTCTTACTTCTCTGTCCTGTCAATTATTTTTGCAGTGTATACCATTTAGTTTTGTCGAGAAACATCTCAACAAGAAGCAATGCCGTATCATTCTTCGGGGTCAGGATGGAGGAACTTGGCCTGTTACGCTATTTGTAAACCACGGACATGCCTATTTACTGGCTGGATGGAAGGTATTTACACAGGAAAATAACTTACAAGTTGGTGACATCTGTGTCTTTGAGCTGCGTTGCGGTACTCAACCTTCATTCAATGTTTTCATATGCAACGGATATGAAGGTCAGTCAGGACCCAATTAAGTTCCTTACTAGTTCCTAATGTCCAGTTTGATTATTTTATGTGAATCATGTCAGTATTGCTGTCTTACGGAAAACATAAGTGCTTTTGGTCCCAATAAATTTCTCAATTTGATTAATTTGATTACCGAAAGATAAAATGTCTGTCTTTAGTGATGGAAAGTTCTATATTATGTCAAATAAGTAACTGGGGCAGTTTTGGTTACCAAAAGAATACTTAAAAGGGTGTCACCAATTATTCTTCATTTTCTGTACATTGGAGAACAGTGCACATCTGATCCTACTAACAAGGGGACCAAACGAATTCTCACGATTAATCACCGATTAATATTTTGCATGCTCGCAAATACAGCCAAGTTGCGTTAACATGATAAGAAAAAAAGTCTGCTTCACTGTAACAATGAGATGTAATGTAATATCTCTCATTCCCACTAACTCGTCCCACTGCCCTAACAAATGCACCACGGCCATGTGACATTCAGAATTAGAACTCATACATCTAGAAAAATCTTATAGCTGCCATGGATTAAGCAGAACGATCCTCCTTTACATGCCAATATATATACACAGTGGCAATGGCAGGTGTTATACACGGTCAGGATCCATATACAAGCCTATTAGGCTGGTTTGCTTACCTTACTGAGAATAGGAGCTTGCCTCAGTGCTGTAATTTGAATACCCACTAATACTGAAGTTGGCTCTCTCTTCATCCCACTTCAGAATTTCCCTTGAATTTTTAAGAGCCGCGTCAACACTCTTAGGCTCCAACCCCTTAACCAGTGAAACATACAACTTCCGGCCAGTGAGAGAAGAATATAGCCTTTTGAACTTGACTGCAATGTAGTAGAAAGCCAGCTGCCCAAGTGAGGGGTTATTATTGATGCTGTCGCTGCTGCTGTTAGGCCGATGACGGCTCACCAGAGGATGAAAATCACCAAACCAGTCACAACAACTCAATGGTACCCTTTCTATCTTTTCCTCGAAGAGATCAAATTTATTTAGTATTAGAAGGAAGTCCATCTGTTCAAAAGTTGGATGTGTAACAACGCTCTCAAATAATTTCTTGCTCAGCAACATTTTATTAGTCAAACTCCCATTCCCATCAACTGAAAACTGGTCATAATCACTCAAGGAAACACAGAAAATAACCATTCCAACATCTTCAAACATGTCCAACCACTTCAAGTTTTCTCCAAGCCCTCCAGCGTGTACTCTGATTAGCTGATACCTGAGATCCAACCAATTAATATGTAAATTGTTTGAAAGGAGATCCGAGAATGAAGATAACAATACTCACGGTTTATGTAACAAATTCAAAGATAGAAGAATGAGAAGATAGAAATTATGCCAATTAATACTTAATACTACCCAAGCAGCTTAGCAAGATAAAATCAAACATCAAGGGAGTCAAAACTTCCACGTCTTCCATAAATTCAGAGATTACAGCATAAAACTGGAGTCTGAATCACCTAGTAATCGGTAACAAAAAGGTTGGTCCAGCAGAAATATTATGTCTTGGTAAGTGGCTGGGTGTTTGGCAATTGCCAAATCAATCAGTTTCCTGGATGGTCAAAGTCTAAACGTTTACTAAATAGTAAATTGACAATCCACATGACATAAACTGTCCAGAAGATACATGAACATATTCTCATTCTAACAATAACTTGCATACATGAGTTGACTTAACAATAATAACAGTTTTTTCTTTCTTTTTTAGTAAAACCATAATAATAGTGAGTGGCCAAATGAAAGACACAATTATGAAAATATTATATATTAATGTATGCAACTACCTATACAAAGAATCATTCTGATCCACTGAATCAGTGTTCTCATCATGTGCAGACTGAGGAAATGAGAAGTCCAGACAAGCTAGTCCATTTGATGATGTAACACCCTCAGCATATAAAATATCCAAGTCTGATGGTTCATAATCTATTCTTAGTACATCAACAGCCTGAAAAAGTAAGCAAACTTTTAGGCCCACAAAAATACATCCAAAGAGTTAGTTACAGTATAATCATCTTATTCACCATGGCATCAAAATTGTATATAGCATGATTATAAGCATAACCACAAGCGCGGTTTGAGATTGATAGACAGCACAAAAGAAGAAGCATGACAAAGGAACTGCATTTGAATGATAAGCTTCACCTCTAAAGGGAATTTTCCCCAATAGCAACAAGGAGCACAATTACACATTGGTGTGATAAGCTTCAGAAAAATCAAATCACATATAACAGTAAAAAGCAAAAGTGTCCTTCCAAAGGTGTTCATTTTATAAATTAAAATAAGCCTTAAAATGTGCAACAGTCCTACCCGCTCCAAGTAATAACTGGAAACACTAGGTAGCATTTCCAGTTCATTTCTCCTGTTGTAAGTGGCCTGAATTGCTGGATCCTTCCATAACTCCTCCACCAAAGGTGCATACTCATGTGTGGCAGCAGGAAAAATGGCATCCAAATTGCCAGACACCATAGTCTTGAGAAGCCAGTCAGAGAATGCTTTGAGCCTTGGCCCAATGGAATAGACTGTTTTGCCATCATTTCCATCAGCACTTACTGTTATTAACCAAAAATGAGCTTTAGATCGCACTTGATAATGAATGTAACGATGACTACAAAGTCATGCTGAAAGTAAGCCCCCTACCATGCTTGTACATTAAGATACATATATGGAAGGCTTGACATATTATTACATGGGCAATTATGGGTATGAATATGTACGAGTCGAAAAAATATGGAAACAAGAAACTCAGTGCGTGCATATACCGATTTGGTCAGTTTCATCAGCAAACTGTTTTTTCTTCATTTCAGCCAAGCTCTCTTCCTCAAAAAGCTCACGACCCTCGAGAAGTATACCAAGATAACCATATACATTGCTCTGGATTGTAAACTTAATTCTGTCACGCTCATCCTCTGAGAAAGGGACATCTTTGTATAGAATCTTAGCCTAAGAGATGCATTTAAGTCAACACTAAATCAGTAATACCACCAGAAACAATCATATTGTAATTAAGATTACCAATGAATTGAGACCAGCAAGAGTTAGAAATGTTCAAAAAATAGTATTATTACTATTATTCAAAAGCCAAAACACATCTTGAAGAATGAAATAACCTCAAAGGTAAAATTATACATTACCACAGGAAAAATTTAAGAACTTCTCCAACAAGCAGGATGGAAGGCACCGGAGTAATGCAGGAGTGGAACACAGAGTATACCTTAGCACATCTACTAAGCAACCCAGAAATGAAATAAGAAAGTCGCATGAGAGCTAGAGCTTCAAAGATAAACTACCTGTTTAAATATGGTGCTGGTTCCAGACCCACTATATCCGACTAATAGAAGCTTATAAAGTGTTCTCTGCGCAAGGTAGTCAGGTACACTTCTGCTATTAAGACTGCTCACTTGTTCTCCAAAAGGACTCGAAGATTTAGAAGGGAGAGGTAGTGACAGGACAGCATAAATGAGCTTCATTCCAGCCTGAAAAATATAAAATAGTGAGTAATAAACATCTAATGAAGGATTTGCCAATGGTGGATTGAAGGGAATGCAGGCAGAGTAAAAGCAACTCCAAACACAGCAATACCTTGCCCCATATGTAACCTTTAGTGTTTTTCTGCCCTTCTTCTTGGTATGATCCATCCTCATTCACCCAAAAGTGAGGGTTTCCAACACACTGGACCCCAGCCAACTGCAATGTTCACTATCATGGTCACATATCTCGTACACTAATCGGTTTCATTATTTTTCTCAAAATTTTCTATGTCTTACCTGTAACATCCGGAGCTCTACTTTGGTAATCTCTCGACCATTTATGAAAACTTGAGTATTCCCATTGCTAGCATCCAACCTGATAGGACCTCCAACATTCAAATGGGTAGTTATAATCTGAGAAGGCTTATGTCCTTCCTGTTGAAATTCAAGGCAACAAACAAGATCAAGAATGATATAAAGGAAAAACAAAGAAAATGAAAAAATAGTAGTCAATCTTTGGACAACACTTTACATATATTCACCTTTCCCCAAAGACCAGATACTTTGTCATACCAATAATTTCCAGGTTTAAGGATCTTCGGTGGGTTCCCACAAGTTTGCAGAATAACCAACTCCTCATGACAGAGAGGTGTCCCGTTCACAAAAAAATACTCAGGTGGCATCTGATTTGCTTCACAGAACTTCTCAGCCTTCATTATTTGCCTCACCTCCAAAACATTAAGCAACCTCTTTAACATCTTCGAACACTTCCCCAAGCTCCGTCTTTTCAACTCGTCAATAGCAAAACCAATGCAAGTAACGCATTTCCTCCCTTCAGGCATCGACCCCATAGCTCTAAGCACGCAATTACTACAATACTTTGCATCACAAACGATGCAAACCTCCTTCTCTGTGAATCGGCTTCCCTTGAGGCATCTATAACACGCCCCTTTCTTCCCTTTACTTACCTCTTTTCTGACCCGCACAACCTGCCTCTCATTTTGAACAAAATCATCACCCCCAACACCGTCGTCGGACTCTACATCGCCGAAAGTAAAAACCTGGTGCCGCTTGGAATTGGATTCATTATTACAATCACCTGTGACACGTGAGGAGGGGTAATCCAAACTCAACACAGACTCGTTCGATTCCCAATCTGGCACCTGATTCAAATTACTTGAAACCTTCAAACTGGAGGAGGTCTCCCTCGACTCGTCCAAACTATCAGAGAACTCAATCGTACTCAAGCTCTCAGTTGCGTTGGACAGGAACTCATTGGAATGCCCACAGCACTCACCCGTAAACTCCAATGCGCCAGAGCTACTGAGCTCCCCAGACAAGCCGCAATCCTGGTGATTCTCCACCTCACTCTCCTCAAACGCAATCACGGAAGTCGGAGACACATTTGTCTCGGTTTCCGACCCAAGATCCTTCGACGCGCCGCAACTGCCAACGGCTCTGTCATCGAAACTGATGACAGATGTCGGAGATACCGTGGGCCTGAGCTCCCTGGACAACTTCAGCGCCTTTGGATCAGAGGGCATAATCGGCTTGACCACTGGTAAGGAGAGTTTCTCCGAGAGTGAGGGTTCCGGAACCACTGCCGCCACCGGAATCCTATCAACGTCGATGGGAACAGCTCGGGGGATGTCATAATGAAGCAGCGGACCCGTGTACTCCATGGCAAACGAGTACTGTACCCCATCCTCAACAGCAGGTAGCGATTTGCTCTCTGGCCGCATTATCTTGTTCTTATTATTCCTCTACCACAAACAACTCTTGAACAAGCAAGAACAGTAAAGAAGAAGATAATATCATGAGAATCAAAAGCCCTTTTCACTTTCTCAGTCTCAAAATTGAAATTAAAGCAAAACCAAAAAAAAAATATTAACCTAATCTAAGGCTTAGCCAAAGGAGAAGAAGCAGATGAAAAAGGAGAGGAAAGTTACGTATTGAAGTGAAAGTGTGAAAGGAAGTTGTAGGATTAAGAGTTTGCTTTCCTGTGTATGAAGATCGAATCTGCAAGAGCTTTTCTTTCTTTTTCTTTGAAGGATTTTTGTTGGGTTTATGCAGTTGGAATTTCTTTATCATCTTTCTTCTGTCTTCTCTTTCGTTTGTTGGCGGAAAAGTTAGAGAGGCAGGTGGGGTCCACCAAAGGTGGGGGAGAGGGAACTTTTGTCTTTGTATAAGGTGGTGGTGCCTTTTGGTGATAGGGGGTGGTGGGGTCCGGACCACCGCCAGCTCGGTCGCATCAGTCTCTGATAAGAATATTGTTAGGAAGTGAGTCCGTTGATAGTTACAGGTGCAAGTCAGTATTGCGTGAATGGGCAAGGAATCATCATCATATCATCATATACAGTAGCTACATGCTTCACTCTATGCACCCGGGACCAGTCAACAGTGGGCTCGTATCATATTTGACTAGAATCTGGTTGTTGTTTTGGGTTGGGCTTTGGTTGAGCTTCTATTTCTAGAAATTGGGCTTGAACTGACTGCTATATAAAATCATATATTAGGGTCATTGAACTATCGGATGGTTCTTGATATTAGTTAAATTATACTCTGTATAGATTGGCTTAATGTGTCATGATTGTCAATTGAACATATAAAATGGACGCAACATGCAAGGGTGATAAGAGCACCCATAGTGGTGGGTGTTTATTTGGAGAGCGCGGGATTTGCTCTAATTTTTTTACAACAAACTCTACTATAAAGGCATTTAGGATAGAAGAAATTTTATTTTATTATTTAAAAGTTATGAATGTGTTCTGATCGAAATTACAAGTCTAACGGTATATTATTTGTGTCAAATAAAAATTAAATGAATAGTAAAAATTGATATAAAAAAATTTTGATTTATATTTAACAGTTCAGAATTTGTCGTGTCTTATTCATTATTCATTTAATTTTTGTTTGACACAAATAATATACCGTTGGACTCATAATCCCGATCATAACACATTAATAACTTTTAAATAAAATAAATAAATAAATTCTACCCTAAAAATACCCTACAGCGGGGTCCTTTGTAAAAAGATTACAACAGACCCTGCGCTCTCGTTTGCGGGGCCAACAAAGAGTGTAAAAATTTATGTTTTTGATGGTGCGACTATTGAAATATGTGTTTTGTTGATGTGGTTGTATAAGAATATGTGTTTTGGTGATGTGACTAGACTTTTTGTAATAAATGTGGGACTCAATCTTGATTTTGGTGTAAAATTGATAGGGATAGTATGAAGGTTGAGAAAATGGTTGACTTGACTAAAATTAGAAGAAGAAAATGTTTAAGAATTTGTGTTTTGCTGATGTGATTGTATTGAAAAACGTATTTTGTTGATGTGACTGTATCGGGAGATGTGACTATATTGAAATATATGTTTTGTCAATGTGACTGAATATGTGACTTGACTTTTGGGTAATAAAAATGAGATTCAACATTAGTTTTAGTAGGAAAAAGATGGAGAAATTAAATGTTAATGATTTGACTAATGTGAAGGGAAAAAAACTGTATTGGGAAATGTATTTTACTGATGTGACTGTATTGAAATATGTATCTTACTGATGTAGAATCATTTTTATATAAAAGATGTAAGACCTAAAAACAAATTTAATTGAGACATTTATATGTTTCTAATTTAGTGCCCGTATATATTGGGGTGACAAAACTATCTCTGACTCGAATTAACAAATTTATTCGATCCGGATTAAATAAGTTTGGACATAAGTTATATGTCCGAAATATAAGTCCAAACACAATGATTTTGTAGGTTTAGAATCGAGCAGGGTCTAAACATAAAAAAATTATCCGTTTTAATTGTCAGGACTTTAACTCGAATTATATTATTGTTTATTTACTTGTCTAGATTTAAATCAATTCGAACATGAATAATTAAGTACATTCAAAAATCTAATTCAATCGAGACTCAAACATACAAATATTTTATAAACATCCATATTATCCAATCCAAACCATTTGTTTTGCCACCCCTACAATGATACACAGTTACACACACCTATGACCTACCTTCCATTCTTTCTTTCAGATGAAGTAATATTGTTTGACAAACAATGCTCGCAGTACTACCTGGTCGGCCAAACTTTACTTGTACACATACACATAACTTATACCCTTCTTCATGATTGCAATTTAACAGCCTAAAAGTGTTCATATTTAACCTTTTAATACAGAGTTCAATCTTCAAGTCGACTTGCTCTGTTGAAAATTACACTGGTAGACAAGCTGGTTTCTTGTGCACATTTGTGAACTCCAGATTAAGCGAAAAAGTAACAATATACAAACTTTGCATAATATTTTGAGTCAAATTTTGTCAACAACAACCAACAAGGGATTTACTTTGTTCCACACCATTTCTCCACCTCCTTCTTTGACTCTTGTAGCCATGCTTAGCTTATCAGATTACCCTAAAAGTTCAAACTACAACTCCTCGACTGGCTTTAATTAGAAGTTAGAAGAAAAAACCCAAATCTCTCCAAATTATCACAGAAACACACATTCATTCTGCAACGTACACGTAATGACATGAATTTGGTATCCTCTGTATATGTTAAATTTCAATCTGCAAACGCACAAAATACACTCACAACCCAATGAAGCCCAAGCCAGAAAGTTAACATGAATATTCAATGATCCAAAACTACAATGAACAAGCAATATCCAAATTGTATTTACCACATCCACGAGTACAAGCATGTACAAACCACTTTCCTCCTAATATTTCCTCACACTAATCCTCCCCTGAGAAGATAAGCTAGGTGCAGCTGGCAATGTGTTTGGTTCCGCTGGATCATGAAGAAGATGCAGATTATTCACCATTGGTGGTGCTCGCTCCGACACTCGCCACATCTTCACAGACTTGTCCAGACTCCCACTATACAGAGTCCACCTTCGCTCTCCAGAACCCGATCCTTCATCTTTCTCCACAGCCAAGCACTTCACGGGCCCGTTATGGCCTGTTAGAATCGACAAGCAAGCGTGTTGGCTATCTGTTCTTCTCCATACACATATACCCATATCAGCTGAGCCACTGAACACAAGATTCCCTGCCGTGACCAAGCACAAGACTGCTAATTTATGGCCTCTCAATACACCGCCGTGTGCGAGGTGCTTCTCGCTTTCCCAAAAGTTAACAATCCCATCTGATGAGCCACAATAGACTACCGTGGCGTCTGGATTCACAGCCAATGCTGTAACTGCACATTCTTGTTTTAATAGTGTCTGTGAAAAAAAGTGTTTTGTTCCTTTCCCCTGCACTTCTCTTCTCCACACCTTCACAGTACCTGTTATGAAAAACGTGAATGATCAATCAAATCAACAATCAAGTATCCCAATATGTTGATCTGCTACAAATGGTACATTGTAAAAAAATCACATTAAATTTTGAAAATCGTGGCACGTACCATCGGCGGATCCTGTAAAGACTAGGCCATCAAAGCCAGCAACAACAGAATTAACAGCATCATCATGAGCAGGGATCGATTCGAGGCATTTGAAGTTTGATATTCTCCAAACCTTGAAAGTCTTGTCCCAGGAAGCAGAGTAAAGCAGAGTTTTATCTTCATTCAAGCTAAGACACGAAATGGCGTCGAAATGTTTCAACCACAACCCATTTCTATGGCGTCTCACTTCCACATAATTACTCGGTTTCATCGAATTCTTGATATAATCTTTGAATGTAGGCAATGTTCCTATCCGCTTATGAGAACTCGGATTCTTGGAGGAAACCTTCCAAACTCTGATTTTCCCATCTTGGTGTCCTGTAAATATCTTCTCCCCTGCAATCACAATTGCCTTCACCAATCCACTATTCGATTTAAATCCCGAAAATTCACTCTGGTTCTTCCATACACGAATATTCTTACTATCGGACCCGGTATACAAAAGTTCCCCAGTAGCGGCTAATGAATATATATGTCCTTCTTCACGAACCAATGACCCCATGAGAACATTAGGCGAGAAATTACTGTCAACAAATGGAGATGGGTTCGGGTTCATGTGAGTAGACCATGGCGATTTGCTGAATGGGGACGATGATGGGTCGTCGGAGGTCAGCATTGGACTGTGGTTGGAGGAGATGGGGCTTTCGTTGTCGTCGTTATTGTTATTGTCGTCGTTGTTGATCAGGCGACCAAATTTCTGGCCGCGGACGCTGTTCTCTGCAGAGAATATGCGACCAGCACCTCTGTTGCTTCCTCTTATGGCGCCCTTCATTATTGACTCTAAAGAATGTTTCAAGGCCAAAAAGTTCAAGCTTGTAATTAAATAACAAAATAAATTGTGTGTATTGTTATGCAAGGAAGTACAAAGAGGAAAACTTGATACGAAGGAAACCGAAAGCTTCAAGAACAAAAGCAAAGAGAGTGCCAAAAACAGAGGCGACGAACGAAAGCGATGCCTTGTTGAGATAACAGAAGTAAATTCACAGGGAGACCCACAGATTTGACGTTTTAAAATAACAGACATAACGATATTTTAACCATTTTCGTCCCAGAAACTCTCAACAAACAGAGGAGTTTAGGACATTCATAATGAATGTCCATTGGTACAATATTTTTTAAAGAAACAAAATCCTTATATTGTGGTTGTTTAGGTTATCCAACCATGTTATGCCACGTAAATTTGTCCCTATATTTTACCCCTTGCGATGTAGAGGAAACCAAAAATGATCTGCTCCTACGCGGTATTATTACAATCTACTTGGTTTTTGCCTTTTCTCCTGAAACAGAGGAACCGAGAAACTCTGCTTTGTTTAAGGATGGACTAATGGGACAAAAGGATTTGGACTTTTATTAGTAAACTGAAGAATGTCTGACCTTTGACTTGGTCTAAAGGACTTAAACTGGGTTCCCTTTGTTTGAATGGAAAACAAAATGTGGTTTGGATGAACTCCAGGAACCTAAAATTGTCAATTGCAGTGCATATTCTAGCTTTTGTTAGGATTAGAGTCCAAATTTGGAACAGAGAAGTATGAGAAATGTCATGCAAACTTCTGTTAATAATCACAAACTCATATTCATTTAGTTGATAGAGGATGGATGATATCACGATAACGAAGTATCTGATGCAGAGGATAGGATTTAGCCGGAGCTTGTAAAATCGTTTGGCTTTGGCAAAGTCTCTTTAGAAGATGATGATAAAGGTTGACAAAAGTTATGAGTTAGGCTTTCTGATATAATTAGCATAAATTTTGACACGGTGAGCTTGAATGTCAATTCAAAACGTTCATTAGAAGTTTGGCAGCCACCCATAAGGGTTTATTCAAATTCAATGCCAGAAATGATCACTTGCCAAATCTCGGACCATTGCTTTCCTTAAGCCAGAAGAACAATACAGATAATTTTACTTGTTCGGCAGCAGATGAATTCGAAGCCTCTTTCTTATAAGCTCTATCATTTGACGTTTTAATACTCACATGACATACAGCTTAATACCCCAATTAATATTTTAAATACTCGTAATAATAATTTGACAACTTAATACGCTATCATAATTACAACTATACCAAATTCTAACATGCAGCCCCATTTTTCTTGGTCTTTCTCCACAAAGATTGCATTGAAACACGGCACTGAAACGCAAATACAAATCTACCAGAAAGCAACACAATTCTGCAGAAAAATTCATTGCCACTGTCTTAGATTTCCAGAAGCTACTAGTCTAGGCTACGGTGGATCTGTGAAGTTTTGGCAGGACAATACATGTCCTTCACTTGGCATTTGATACTCACTCTGCCTCTTGCTAAGGATGGTTCAATTCCAAACAATTTCACCACGGGCATAATAAAATATCGAGCTTGTGGTTTACAATAAGAATTTACCAACATTTGGGAAGTTCCAAAACAAAAACTACACCCACTTCAATGGTAAGGCGAACTTCGACACCAACCAAGTAATGTAGAGTGAACGAACATCAAGATGCCCTTGAAAATGTTATCCTAGCAGATTACACAGTGCACTAGCAAGTCTTCATTTACATCATTGAGGCTTTTCCATGGTGTACTGCCCTCTAATTTAATGCCCAGATGACATTTTTGGTAACAGGACTTGATTTAGATCAAGAAACTAAAACTGTCAAGTTGGGAAACGAATAACCTTTTACAAATGTTACCATGGACGAGTTATCGACCCCTCTGAAAGTGGAATCTAGCATCTAGCCATGGCTTCTGGGATCAACAACTTGGCGCACCTTCCTGGATTCAGCACGTGAATATTGTCCAACAATGCGAGCATGGGGAATGGATTCTTCACCACGGGCGAGGGCATCCACATTCTCAAGGAAGTACTGCTTCGGAAATTTTCCAACTACATTACCTTCTTCATTACCGCCTTTGTCCAGGAATGCGATGTGTGGAATACCCTCGACGCCAAACTCATCAAGCTCTTGTTCCCACTTTGTGTTGTCGACATTCAGCATAACGAAATTCACACGATCCCTAAAAGAAAAGTCACATCAAGATAGTGAAAGCGGATTTTTAAAACAAGGAGAAACTAGCCTCAGGGAATATATTCAAAGAAAATTAAGCATCGACCTTTCTATTTTTAAGACATATATTCAAATATGGGCCTAAAAGAAAAGACCCAGAAAATGCCGAGCCAGTATAAAAGCACCAAGAAGAATAGGCAGGGCACGTAGACAATCAGTGGAGAAGATGACAACCTCAACAAAGTTTGCTTGTGAGGGAATGGTCAATCCTCTAAAATTATCTAATATTCCATAACTACAACATGTAAAATCTCTCCATGCTACTCGGACTTATCTTTTCATTACCAATCATTCCTAGATTACTATCACCAGCCTCAGACTGAACAAAGATAAGAAAAGTTAAAAATTCGTGAAGCAATGACCAAACTAACAAAATAGGATCAAATGTTTCCTCATCGCTGTCATACATGTAGCACCAAATAATCACAATTCACCAAGGGCTAAAAGGAGTATCTATTGAGGTGTTGAAAACAAAAAGGTACTCATATTGGAATACGTGCTTTACAGGAAGAGAACATTAGATATCCTCAAGCTTTAATCAAACTACACGAATTTTGTACAAGAGCTCAGGATCATTACTTGTATTGCTGCTCAACACTGTATATATCTGGGGCTAATTCGCGACAAACCTCACACCAATCCGCATAGAACTCCACAACAGTGGGCTTCCCATTTGAGAGGGCCTGCACCAAGCAAGCCAAAAAGAGAGTAAGCAAATATTGTAATCAGCTTGAAAGAAGAACATCCAACAATATATGCAAGCCATACATAGATTACTCGGTGTGAATTTATTTGAAAGTAATGAAGCTGAATGGAGACTGAGAAATTGTCAGGACCGGGGAGAAGGACAATTCAATGAAAGCCATGGGGGATAAAATTCATTAGCATCCAGCATCAAAACCAAGTTAAATTGATGTGATAAACAAACACTACACTAGACTATAGCCCACATTTATGCTCGTTTCCCCCAGCCTCAGAAATTCGTCAACTTTAGTTTTCGAAATAGAAGTTATATTTGAATATGGTCTATAGCAAGCCATATTGCCCCATGAACCCTCAGCTGTTTATTTAACAACTTTGTCAAAACTGCAGATATAAAGAAATGTGAGCGGACGGACAAACCTCTTCATAAGGCAATGCAGCAGCAGATAGGTCCTTCAACGAAACACCAAAATCAAGCCGAGATGAAAGAAAGAGCCCCACGGCGGCAAGCGTAGAAATAACAGCGATTTGCTTATTGAGGCTTTTGTTTCGAAATTCAGGGAGCCCAGTCTCCACAGAGGAACTTGTGGTTGCATCTTGGTCGGAATCCTTTTCCTGCACCAAAGATGTTCTTCATATACAAAAGAAAAGAGAGTTCAATTAAGGAGAAAAGACAGAGAATTGAAGAACGTACGGACGTTGTGGAGGTTTCAATCGGAGGGTTGGTTTGGCAAGCTACGCCCTGATGAAATCTTCGGCGCGAGTTGCCGTACGTTTTGACCAGCGAGGGAGCTGAAGGCCAACTAGGCGTTTGAAAATATGAACATGGTCTTGGCCTGTGAATTCCGGCGGCGTTCGAGGCCACCACACGAGCCATGGCAGATACCATGAATGCAAACTAAAAATTGAATAACTAGTGGAATGGCAAAGTCGATTCCTTTTGTGCGGATAAAGATCATCCACGTCTGAATTAGTTATCAACAAGTAATCCTCGATAAGGTCAATTAGTTCAATTTTTTTCCCAGAAAGCAAATAAAACAGCTTCTTTAAGTTAATTTATCATCATAAGATTAAACGACCTCTTCAACTTGAGAAAGACTAATCAATGACAGAGCTCGTATCTTTTTGGGTTTAAATGTCTTAAAATTACTTCCTTAACTAGACATCGAATTAAAGCATGAAATTTACACCAGCAGCAATTTTTTTTGTTTTACAGTACTGAACGCTAGAACTGAACTGAAATCCTTGTCAAGTTTTCTGGCTGGTCTCCAAAATTCCGTTCACAGCAGAAGTGGCCAACAATACACCAACAATCTCCGCACCGGCCACCACGCCCGCTTGAGCCAACGCTGGGAAAATCACCGCCTCCTCAACCTCCTTCTCAGCCGTTTCAATTCCTCTCTCCGCTGCTTCAACCCCTCTTTCCACAGTTTTAACCCCTTTCTCCGCGGCCTGGAACCCTTCCTTTACGATCTCCACAACCTCCTCCTCCGTATTCTTCAGCTTCTTCCTCAGCCCGAAGAATGGAATATCCTCCGCAATCGACGGAGCCTCCCTCGCCGCCAGCGCCGTCGATGTTGTAAGTAGGAAAAGCAGCTGCCTTCGATTGTTGAAAATTGGATGGGACGCGGGTTTAGGGGCGCAAGCTTTGCAAGAGGTATGGTTGACATTGCGCACGCGACAGAGTTAGGACCGGAGCTTGGGAGAGTGTGGAGGCCATGGCTTGCAAGTTCTGCAGAAAGGAAAACAGAAAGCTGATAGCCGGCCCATTAATACCATAAACTAACAGTCTAACATTGGGTCGAGCAGTAATTGTGGGCTTTATTGGGTCGGGCCGTATTTTGTGCCTGTTTTCCAATTTTTTGTGAACTGTCCATGGGCCTTGACTTTTGCGATTTTTCTCACCGGTCCGTGATATTTGGGTTTTATTTACTCTTTTTGGGCTTATTTCAAAAGCCTTTTTATTTCCTCAAAATTTTCCCTCGCATCGTCCAAACGATATTTGCTAATTTTTCCGACAGAAAGGGTTTTTAGGCGCCCAAAGGCCAAACAAAGCAATTCGAGCAAACGATACGGCGAGGCTGCCGACTGTTTAAGCAGCGCTGTAGGGATGGTTTGACGATCTCTAGTTTTTACATAGTTTTTCCTGTCAATTGCTTGGGTAATTACTTCGAAAATATATAAAATTGTGTTTATTAATCTGATTATCTCTATTTTTTTTGTAGGGGTTAGGGTTTTGGAACTGTAGGTAATGTGATGCTTATGAGTAGAATAAGGTAATTAATGTTTTCTGCATCCCATTAGCCCAGCGGCCAGCATTCTGGGCAAGGCTTAGAGTCAGTCTTTTGAGAAGGCTAGATGACATGGGCTGTTACCACTGAAGTTGCATATCTATTGTTTTGATATTATTAATGCTGATCACATGTTAATTATGATCTTTGTCATCATCACTGTTGCAATTATCCTCAGATAATGTTTTCACAATTCCCTTTATCTATTCTGTCACAGCTACTGGTGGAAAAGACCAAGATGAAGATGAGGATATTGATGCTGAGGATCTGGCTGAAGCAGATGAGGACGAGTCTGACCTGGATTTGGCATGGAAAATGCTTGATGTTGCAAGGGCATTTGCAGAAAAACAACCTGGTGACACCATGGATAAACTGGATTTTCTATCAGCTCACGCAGAAGTTGCATTAGAAAGAGGTTTGGTCGTGAATTTATTAAGGATGCACATATCTTGCTCCTTTCTCTATCTGAATGTGTGTGTGCGCGCGCGCAAGCGTGTCTTTGTGTATATACCTTTCTTGTTCCGGATGGGCAAAACCTTTGACCTAGTGATACAGTTGTTTTCCTTGCAACCTGTTGATCATGAGTTCAATTTGTAGAAACAAACTCTCCACTGCAGGAATCTTCAGCAGCATAAGAGTAGTTTACCTTTCTTGTTTTGGGAAGCCGCAATCTCCCTTCTTCGAGTGGATGTGGGAATTATGTACTATATTTTGTGTTTGGGCGTCAATAATGCATGTCTATATTTTATTTTTGGTTGTCTTTTCATTGTGTTCTATGTAGAGGACACTGAAAGGGGCTTGTTGAACCAGAGAGTCACTATATTGATGAGTTGTTTTCGTTTCTCTGTTTATTTGTTCCATTTTCATAATAATCAATCAGTTTGTCGTTCTGGATTGCAACTTTCTTAAGTTTATGCCTAAGAGAAGCGAAAGGTAAGAGAAGCAAATGGCATGGTAAAGACTGGTGAGAATTAAACCAAGAGGCTATATGGTAAACCGCCTGAAGCTACAATCAGAAGAATGAGAATTGGAAATAGGATTGGTATTCAATTTTATGACTGAGATATTGGCAGTATGGCATATTGGCACTAAATTTATTTAAATTACTAATTTCACTTGTTACGTCCTTAAACTAGCTATTCATAAATTTTCGAATATGTTTGTGCCTGGAGATTGGCTGTAAGCATAAGGAGGCAACATTGTATTGCAAGAAGGCTATATCTGTTTGCAAGCCATGGCTAGAGAGACTCATGAATGAAACGAAGAGTTCTGTGGAATCTGCAACATTGTCAGCTGCTTCGGGGTTTGATGAGAGCATTAAGCAGTCAACCAGTGAGGCACTTGCTGATGGAAATGGGGTAGATAAACAAGCAGAGATTGAAACAATCACTGCTCACTGGCATTTTGGGAGATTTAGAAAAGAAGGCAAGAGCATATTGAATTTCGGTAGCAATTAACTTTCATACATTTCTTTTTCTGATGGATTTTTCCTTGAATCTGCAGCTTGAAGATTTGCAAACGCTGGCCCAGTATCCAAGGTCGTCTTGCTGGAAAAATGGGGATGGCATCCAGTAAAGGAAAAAAAGGTTGATGGAAAAGGTATGTTTTTGTCTATAATGAGCTCTTCACAATCACAGATGAGTACTGCTAACGTCAGTGGAAATTTGGTCTCTACAACTGTCTCCGCTGCTCACACCATTGGTGCAGCTGGGGTCACACATTTGGGCATTTTAGGAAGAGGAGCATAACGCGTGTAGATGAATATAGTTTCTGCAGACTTGAGACCAATGAAGAAACCCTCACTAGAACCTTCATAGGAGAAAGGTAATGCAAGTCCCATGTTTTTAGTGGTCCATGCTTTGAAATGCATTGCTGTATTCCTTTTTTTTTCTTTATTTGGGGAATGCTGAGTCTTACCGTCCACAATTTGACATCATGCTATATTATCTGCTTTGCTTTGTGTGTCCCCTGAGCTCGGCACTAATTCCTGTATAAATTTCCACACTAGCTCAGGGAATTATATGCTTCAAAATATGTCTCTGTAGGAAAATTTGCTAGGGACTATGAAGTGAACTTTTTTAAGAACATTTGCTGTCTAAACTCTAAAGTAGAGATGAAGCGAGAGTTATAAATGACACTTGGTTTAGAGTTTCAACCAAGTGGAATTAGCCTGTCAAAATATGTTACGCTTAACATGTTGCTTTGTAATGCTTTACCTTAACGCATTATTTCTTGGGTTTTGGAGCTTTTGGTTTCTTTGCATACCATTATTATCTTTTATTGGTGGGATGATCGTGCTCTCTTGTTTCTCATCACCCAATTGTTATTAGTATTATAATAATCTGTGTTTGAAATTTAGGACTCTTGGAAAGATGGATTAAGGTCTCCTTCCCTTGAAATGTTATTGGGTCCTTGAAAATGTTTTTGGCTTTTAATTGTTGGGGTTTTAAATGTCAAAAATTCCAACACAACAAACAGGTGGACTGTCCAAGTGAACTTAACCATTCAACCTTTTTACTTTGTGCATTTTGTCTAATGAGTAGTTAACAACCACGTGAATACAGAAAAATTGAGACTCCTAATCTCTATTAGTCCACTCTTGCAATGATTTCCCTTATCTTTCAAATTTCAACTAACAACCCAAAGTGGGGTCAATTTGTTTTTCTAAGCCTCCTTTCTGACAACACTAATCTCATTATCATACTTTTTAGTTTAATAATTTGTTGATTATCAACTCTAGCTGTAATAATAAATTTCTTTCTTTTTGCTCAGTCAAGCTTACTGTTTTCTTGTTTTATTTTTTTGGTTCCGAAGAGTCAGAACAATTTTGTACAAAAATTATGAAAGTTATTAAATAGTTCTAATATTAATAAAATAAAAGTGCATTTGACTAAAATATCTTTATTAATTATTTTTAGAAAGATGAAAAGTTAATTAATGTGAGCACTTATTAAGCACTTAGTGAAAAAGACAATAAGAGTAAATTTAGAAAAAAATATATTAATTATATTTTAAATTTATAGAACGGTAGATATTTTGAAATAAAAATAAATTTTAAAAACTACAATTATTGTAAAACCAAGGGAGTATATTATAAAATTTTCAAGCCATCTTCCCGTTTGATCTTTGAAACGAAGTTTTATGGAAATTATTAAATGCATCGTCTGAGTCCCACATCTTTTTTGTCACCACATTAATATGGACATTAAATGTAAACATGGAAGGACACCACAACCCTGGAGGAGGGTAGGTGGACATATTTGGCAGAAATCTAAGCAATGGAAGCAAGCGCATGCTTCTGTTTTCAGACCTGAATTTCAAAATATTCAAGTCTTACAATAATTTAACCAGGAAAAGTCGGTACAAATCTTTGTTTTTTTTCGAGAAACTAAATCTTTGTTAATTTTTTATCAACCCACGTAATGATTCTTTAATACAGAAATGTTGATGCCCGAACCCAAATGAGATAGAATACCTAAAACTTTGTCCTCACATTGCTTGGAGTTTTGTGTCTGTTTTCTTTCAAACAATTATGATTTAGATGAAAGATCCAGCCCACAGAGTGAAGCCACAAACTCATGCAATAATAATAACCATTTTTAGTATCTCTTAGCAAATGTAATCCACATAGCCTGAAAGATTAGTGTTAACGGAGGCAGGTAGATCAGAGTTGGTAGACATAAATACTGCTTACCAACCCTGAAGCATACAAATGGAGGCCAGTTCTGCATATGGGATAGACAATAAAATAAAATAAAAGAGTCCTTTATTTACGCGAAAGTGAGTTACATTTAAAAATATAAAGCAGAACTGTTGGCAAACAATGCAGGTTTAACGCTAATGGACCGGTGATTGTCTTTTTATGGTCTTTTTAGAAGGCCCCCCCACCCAATATAATTCCTTTCATTGACGTTATAGGGAGAGGGGGAGAGAGAGACAGAGAGGAGACAGGCAGGGGGATAGTGGTTGAGATTCTGATAGGATTCAAACAAAGGAAAAAATAAATCATCATTTCGATATCTGCTTGTCTGTTTTTCGTTTCTGGATTCCAATCTCTACTTCTCTTTTTAATACTATTCAATCTGCTCTTCCACAAAATTACTGAAGATCTTTGAGCTTGGTGTGCACAATGGCTTCTGAGAAGTCTAGCTCGAAAGGGCAAGCATGGTGAGAGATAAATGAAACTGTTCTCATGTAATATGTGAGAGATCGAAGAAATGGATGACGATTTTGTTGACATTTGGTTGCAGGTTTTGCGCCACAGGCTTACCAAGTGATATTGCGATTGAAGTAGACGACATGATCTTCCATCTCCACAAGGTCAGCTTAGATTTCAAAATCTAGTAATTTTGTTTCTTCTCAATAGTCTCTGTGTATTTACTCTGTTCGTATTAATTATTCAGTTTCCTCTAATGTCGAAGAGTCGAATGCTTCACGAGCTGATAACGGAACAAGAGACAAACCCTAACGCTAAAGTCCAATCGACACCGGCAACAACGGGGCGAGAGTTCGAACAGGAGGCGCCGCCAGAGGATGATGAAATCCAGGAAGTTCATTGTCAATTATCGCTCCCGGACTTTCCGGGAGGATCTGATACTTTCGAGATGGTCGCCAAGTTCTGCTACGGAGTCAAGATCGACTTGTCCCCTTCAACAGTGGCCCCTCTCCGTTGCGCCGGCGAATTTCTAGAAATGACAGAAGAGTACTCTGAGGACAACCTTATCTCCAAGACAGAGAGGTTTCTCACACAATCGGTGCTCAAGAGTCTCAGAGAGTCAATAATGGCCTTGAAGTCCTGCGAGCGCGTAATGCTACTCGCCGAGAGTTTGGGTATTACGCAGCGGTGTATCGATTCCATTTCTTCCAGAGGGTCCTCTGCTGATCCGGCTCTGTTTGGCTGGCCGGTGAGGGACGGAGCAGAGCCTCGTGGGACTTCAAATCAGGTCCTATGGAATGGAATTGATAGTGTCGTGCGACGGAAGGGTGTAGGCAGAGGCACGAATGCAGATTTGTGGTTTGAAGATCTGATACAGTTGAGTTTGCCGTTGTTTAAGCGTCTGATTCTAGCGATGAAGGAAATGGATCTGAATCCAGAGATAATAGAGAGCTGTCTTATGTACTATGCCAAGAAGTACATCCCAGGTATATCAAGATCCAGTAGAAAGCCGTCGTCGTCGTCCATGGCTTCTGAGAGCGAGCAGAGAGAGTTGTTAGAGAGCATAATTTCTAATCTTCCATTAGAGAAGAGCTCCGGATCTGCCACAACAACGAGGTTTCTGTTTGGACTCCTAAGAACCGCAAACATTTTAAATGCATCAGAATCGTGCCGCACTGCATTGCAGAAGAAGATTGGGCCACAATTGGAGCAAGCTACACTGGACGATTTACTGATCCCAAGCTATTCGTATCTAATTGAGACTCTGTACGATGTGGACTGCGTCGAGAAGATACTAAGCTACTTCCTGGATGGCTTGGAAGAGAGAGACGCAACCGGAAATGAAGGCGAAGATGGTAGTACCACCGTCAGATCGCCGTCTTTGATGCTCGTTGGGAAACTAATCGACGGTTATCTAGCTGAGATTGCTTCGGATGCTAATTTAAAGCCTGATAGATTCTATAACCTAGCAATCTCACTTCCTGACCGAGCAAGACTCTTCGATGACGGCCTCTACAGAGCCGTCGATGTGTTTCTAAAGGTTTCCATTGCTGTCTCTCTGTAAATGCGAACACTTTTCTAAACATGGTCTGTTGTAATATAATCTTCTATGTTTTTAGGCACATCCATGGATTTCGGAGTCGGAGAGGGAGAAGATCTGCTGCGTGATGGAGTGCCAGAAGCTGACACTGGAGGCGTGTACACACGCTGCGCAGAATGAGCGGCTTCCATTGCGGGCGGTGGTTCAAGTATTGTTCTTCGAGCAACTACAGCTCCGTCAGGCCATAGCGGGAACTCTTATGTCTGTGGAAGCGGCACCTCCTGATCCCGGCAGGCCGTCGTCATACATGCGGCGGGAGTTGGATGAGGAAGAGGAAGAGGAAGAGGAAGTTGGAAGATCGGCAGTGACAGTGCCAGTGCCAGTGCCGGCCCAGGATGGCAACAGTAACACGTGGAGGGCAGCTGTGAGGGAGAATCAGGTGCTGCGACTAGACATGGATAGCATGCAGACGCGGGTGCATCAGTTGGAGAGAGAATGCTCCAACATGAAGAAGGTGATTGAAAAAATTGATAAGGAGGGCCCACCTGGATGGAGAGGGTCCTTATCGAAGAGGTTTGGGTGTAAGTTCAAGACCCAGGTCTGTGATTCTCAAGAATCAACGGTCGTAGATGCCAGGAAAGGTCGACACCGTCGTCACCAAGACTAGAGGTGTATGTATCGTATCATTTATTGTCGTGACGCGAGTTCCTAATTAAATTTAATGCCACGCGGCACTTATATCTATTGCCTGGAATAAACGAACATTTACGGATACAATCTCTATTTTTTTTAGGCCACTCATGATTTTTTCATTTATCGCGCCTTTTGATGCAGTGGACTAAGAAAATGAGAAGACAGTCGTTAGTGGGATTCACAGCTCTTATATGAAACAAAAATGTTTGGAACATTGTTCCAAAAGAGTCAAGTGGTCCCAGATTATCCAGTCTTCTAAATCTTACCTTCTTTTTTTTATTTCTTTTTTCCCCTTTCAATTGATAATGACAATAGGTAGTTTGAACTTGGAAGCATCAGGTAATAATTACGGCTTCTATTGATTTGTTTTGTGCAACTTGAAGTCAGACAAAGAATGAGACATGATAATGTGTGCTTATTTCTTCATGGAAATGGTGGGAGACAGGGTATTATCATTCAACAATCTTTAGAAACAATATGTCTGCGTACATGGAGTCATATCTCCTACATGGCAGACCTTACTGGATGCAAATCTGAATCATGTGATGAAAGTAATCTTGCTAATTCCTTTTAATTAGATCTTAAAAGTAGTAACTAATAATTATGTTTTCTTGAGACTAATGATGATATTGACTTCGGCTAAAGTGAGAAAAAAAAAGAAAAAAGTAAAGAGTATTTCTGTATTTGATACATAATCTTATGAAATAGAAACTGGGAAAATTTTCTGTTTGGGCTGAATAATAGATGATTAGAAAGATCCTTGGACTTGCTTCATGGACACCTGGACACGCTAGATTGCCCATCTTTCTTGGGCCAAGAAAAATGGGCCTAAAAGAACTGGCTTTATATTTAGTTCTTAACCATTTAATACAAAATGGGCCTTAGTTTTGCTTAGCCCACCAAAAACAAGGGAAGCTGTCTTTATCCAACCACGTGGTTGGATAAAGTTACGTGGTGCAGCCCAACAGTCAAAAACAACACAGCTGAGATCCGAAGTTTCTCACTAACATTTAAGGGTTTTTTGGAAAAATGACCCCCATTTTTATAATAATTGGAGATCTAACCCCACCTCTCATTATATCTAAACTTTAACCCTTTTGTCAAAGGAAAAGACGCTGCTGCCCTTACACGTCTTTTGATGCGCGTTCCCTCCAAGAAAACCCTAGAACCCATGAAAACCAGCCTGCAGCTTGCTCGCCTCTTCCTCTCTCTCTTCCTCCATGTCTCGCACCTCTCAAGCTTCGAAGTGAGGTAGATCTCTCACCTCGTTCAACATTTGTCTCCCAGAAAGGATCATAAACTCTGGAACAAGGACCGAACGCAAGCTCCGTGTTCGAGTGGACTAACATACCAATGCTCAACGTCATTTCTAAGTGTCCAGCACTCCATCCTTTCTCGGACTACTTATCCAAAGCTCCGAAGCTTCATCTGTCGTTGGACATCTTGTCCTCAGATTTTGTTTGCCTTCTAATTTTGTTTTGAGGAGGAATATCACTAAACTAAGGTTAGTCTGGTGCATTTGGTTTTGAGAACTGTCATATATTACAACCGGACGATACAAAGTGAAATATTTATTTGATAAATGCATGTATTGTTCATCCAGAAGTAGTTTCGTTTAGACAATTTTTTCGTTGACAAGTAGCTTTAATAATCGTTGACAAGTTGTTTTATTCTCGTTGAAATGGGTTAATGTTTTCGTTGAGAAATATGTTTAAGCTTGTTTATCTAGGTTTTTTTTTTCCGTTGATAAATAGTTTTTTTTTCGTTTATATATGTCAATTTTTTCGTTGGGAAATATGTTTGAAATTATTTTCGTTTATCCCAGATAACCATTTGGTTGATAAATATCTATATACTTTTTGTTTAGAACTGTATGTATTTTTTGTTTACAATTATGTGCATGTAAGTGTTATGTTAAGGACTGTGTATAAATTTTTCGTTGACTACTTGTTATCTTTGTGATTCAGAAATGGAGGAGGTTAGCATATTGGTACGCTATTGTGACTCTTGGGAACGGGTTGGAGTCAGTTATGCTTATAAAGGTGGGAAGAGTAAGGGTTTGATCATTCCAAATGATATTTCGTATGACCAATTATTGGATATGGTGTATGAATTGACGGGAAAAGACCGTGAAACATACAATGTTCAATTGAAGTACATTTACAATGTCCATGGTCCAACTGAGCCCGTTGAGATTGAGAGTGATAAGGACGTCCGCTTCTTCGTTCGATGCAATAGCGACAGGAGCATACCTGGAACATCTCTATGTGTTACAGTCACTGATAGAGACGTATCTGACGATGCTAATGATCTGGAATTTGATTTGAATGACTACCGATATGATATTGGGTTTACAGATTTGGTGGATGAGCCGGCCGAAGTTGGATGCAGCACGAACATGGAGGACCTTAATGATCCTCAAATACATGGATCAGAATTTAACGCAAATTATCATTCAGCTGGTGGAATCGACGCTTCTAATTCTATTAGTAAGTCACAAAGTTGTGGTAATGCGATATCCTCCAACTAACATCTTGTACTTGATGATGCATCTAGCATTTTGAAAGTCGGAAAAATATTTCCAAACAAAAAGAGCCTGTTAAAAAAGTTATGCATTCATGCTCTTTATTTGCACTTTGAATTCAAAGTGCATAAATCGACAAAAATTCTTTTTGTTGTTAAATGCAAAGTAGATGACTGCAAGTGGTGGCTTCGAGCAACCAGAGTTAATGATACATCTTTTTTCATGATCAAGGTATTTCGGGATAGCCATTTGTCTTCGTCTTGTTTTGAATATAATAATGCTCGACAAGCGACAGGATGGGTTGTGGGAGAATGCATCAAATCTAAATATGAGAGAGTTAGCTGTATTTACAGGCCAAAGGACATTGTGAAGGATTTTGAGAGAGTGCATGGAGTTGCCATCAGTTATAATAAAACTTGGCGGGCAAGGGAAAGTGCACTACATTCACTGCATGGTACGCCGGAACAATCTTTTGCTGAATTATCATCCTTTTTTGCAAAATTGGAATAAAAAAACCCAGGTACAGTAACACATATTAAGTCTGACTCTTGCAATCGTTTCAAATATTGCTTTATGGCACTTGGTCCATCGTTAAGAGGTTTTCGTACTTGTATAAGACCTGTAATTTGCGTCGATGGAACTCATTTGAAGGGTAAATATCGTGGAACATTATTCGTTGCCACATGTTTAGATGGAAACAACAAGGTATATCCTTTGGCTTTCGGGGTTGGTGATTCAGAAAATGATGATGCGTGGCAATGGTTTTTTGAAAAATTGAATGCAACTATTGGATGCATTGAATCACTTGTTTTCATTTCGGATAGAAATGGTAGTATTGAAAAAGGAATTCGTAGAGTTTTTCTTGATGCCAAACATGGTATTTGCATGTATCACCTTGGTTAGAATTTGAAGGCAAGAAAATTTAGTGACTCCGTCATCCCTGTATTATACAAGGCAACCAAGACATACAATCAGATGGAGTTCCACCAGATTATGAACCAGATACGTAGATTTGATTCAGGTAATGTTTTCAATTATTTGACTGAAGCAGGTGTTCACAAATGGTCTCGCGCTTATTTTCTCGGAGAACGGTATAATATCATGACTACCAACATTGCTGAATACCTGAATGGAATATTAAGGAATGCTCGCAGCTTACCTATTACAAGGTTGATGGATCATTTGCAATCTTTATTACAGCGATGGTTTCATGATAGACGCTTAGTAGCTGTTGAGATGAAAAGCGAGTTGACGGACTATTATGATAAAGTATCTGAAGAAAGAAAGGACAGGTATGTAATTTTCAGATCATTATTTCATATTTTATCGTTGACAAACTCTCGTTGATAGTACTTATCATTGATATATGGGTCAATTTTTGGTTGATAAGTTAGTAATTATGGTTGATATCCGAATGTTATAATTTATATAACTAAGTGCTCTTCTACTGTTATGTTGTTATAATAAATTTAGAGAGCCAGAGTAATGACTGTAGAGCCTATTACTATACATTCTTTTCTTGTGAAAGACGGTGATGTTGGAGGACAAGTAGATTTGTCCAGTGAATCGTGCACTTGCAGAGTTTTCGATCTCGATCATATGCCATGCGTCCACGCTTTTGCAGCATGTAGAGCTAGAAAGCTACCAACAGTTCCCTTGTGTTCGCCTTACTACCGTACAGACGTGCTTGTCCTTGCGTATGCAGAACCAATAAACCCTGTTTTGAGTTCAGAAAATAGTGTATCGGTTGATGACGTCAGAGAGTTGCTCCCACCGGAAACTAAGAGAAAAAGCGGAAGGCCGAAGAAGAATCGAATACCATCGTCCGGAGAGCGAAAGCCTAAAAGAAAATGCAGTCGCTGCAATCGAGATGGTCACAACAGTCAAACATGCAGTGAGCCCATTAATCTGCAATCTGGCACGTCATAATCTGTATTCGTATTCGTAGGTAATTATTTTAAAGAATATTTAAAGGATATTTCTCCCTGGTTGATAACTAATGTTATACATATGTAGTTGATAACTACTTTCTCGAATTTGTTATATGTATTTTCGTTGATAAAAATAGATGTGTGGGTTGAGATGTGTCGTTAAGCACATTTATTTCTCGTTGATATTTTTCTGAAACTGTCCACAATCAACACATAACATAACAAAGCAACAAATCATTGTCAAATATTTTGCTTCAAATGTACATAAGCATAATCAAAGCTAACTACCCAACATCATATTTTTCCATGTCTCCACAGCGAATTTTTTCCTAAGAAACTGCATGTCCTGAGCCTTCAACATCGTAATGTCCTTACCAGCACTTAGAATTTCAATGATTTTAATGCAGAAAATTCCACAGTCGGAACTGGAAAAATGAAAAGAAAAATAGTGGATGTTAGTTATCACGTAGGATTTTTATTGTATTTCAAATAAAGTTACGCAACACTTACCCATTATCTTGTTGCGGGACATCAGCGGAACGCTCAATTAGCCATGGAGAGTCGTCAACGATAATACTTGCACGCACTAGAATTATAGGAATTAATTCAGATAATGGCTTCATCTCAGTGTTGAACTTCTCTTGTCTTGTGTGTTTTACAAGAGAGTCATAGCAAACAATCTTCTTCTCAGCCATATCGATGCAACCAGCAACCCAATGATCAGAAGTAATATTTATTGGAAAATAAATCTTTTCCAACTTCGACCAGGATTCAGTTCCCCTCTTTGATCCGTTGACAAAAGATAGAAGACGATTTTCATTGTCCCATTTTAATGGATTTGTGTCTTCTAGGTATAATTTATGTCTTATCTGGAAATATGACTAGAAGTATGACAAATTTGTCAACCATAATAAACGAGAATGAAGTATTTTATCAACCATAATAAACGAGAATGAAGTAGTTTATCAACCAGAATAAAGTATTTTATCAACCAGAATAAACGAGAATAAAGTAGTTTATCAACCAGAATAAAGTAGTTTATCAACCGATATAAATGAGAATAATGACTTACAAAGAACGTGGTATCCATAATCGCACATTTTTGTGTGAAAATATCTGCATTTTCAGCTAATCTCTTACGTATTATATCCATAGCCACATCAAGATGCTGAAGAAAGATGTAAATCATTAGACATTTGTAATTAAAAATAGTATGACAAAATAAAGAACAATACGTACCGTATCCAATAACCATTTGCTTTGGTCCATCACAGTATCGAACCATTCTTTCGTTGCATCACACACATTGACATCTATGGTCTTATCCTTGTTCACGGGATTCATGTAGAATTCATCCATTTCTATTTCCCATTCTTTTGGGTATTCTGAAAGTGGGTTAAATTCTAGAAATTGTTGCGGCTTTCTCTTCTTCTTTGTGGGGTCAACATACGGTGACACCTGATAGGGGCCCCTCTTTTTTATCCGTTTACCCTGAACACCAGTGTTTTCAGTTGCCAAGTTTGCCAACAACTGCAATTTCTCGTCATCTGTTTCTTCATCATCAACTGCTTCACCAACCTGATCCTCTGTCTTCTGAACTTCAGCAACAGATTCGTCAACCTTATCCACTGCAGATTTATCGACCTCATCAGCAGATGATTTTTGGAGCTTATCAACCTCAATACCTTCAGCAGCCTCACCATGAACGTCTTTATCAACCTCCACACCTGTGTTATCAACCTCAATATTAGATTCATCAACCTTACCTACAGCTGCTTTATCAACATTCACAGCAGTGTTATCAACCTCAATCTTTCCTTCAGCAACCTCACCAACAGCGGCTTTATCAACCTTCGCACATGTGTTATCAACCTCAATATTTCCTTCATCAACCTCACCCACAACAGTTTTTTCAAACTCCACAGCTGTGTTATCAACCACACCCACAACGTTAACAACTTCTTTTGCATCAGACTTCTCAACCTCATCCACAGCAGAGTTGTCAACCACGTCATTGATATCTTCTTCAAATTGCTCACCCATAACAGATTTATCAATCAAATCACCAGATTCTTTATCAACCGGAGCATCGGCGTCTTTATCAACCTCAGACTTCAAACTATCAACCTCGACAGTGGAGTTATCAACCTTAACAGAAGTGGTCTCAACCTCAACATTCACATTATCATCCTGATGAAACTTATCAGATGTTTTTTTCCATCTCGTACATGGCATCCTTATTCTTATCATGTGGGGCAATGTAAAATTTTCCAGAATCATCGTCAGTAGATTCAGATGATCCATCTTTTACTTGCCCAGCAATATTCGAAACTACCTTATCTAACTCCCTTTTGGAGTTCTCATCCAGCTCTTCTTTCTCCCTTCCTCTATTTTTCTCATCCCCCTGTTTGAAATCTGTATTTTTACTATAGCCAGTCCTTCGCTTTTTCTCAATGTTTTGGCGCAAATTTTGTAGTGCTATGCGTTTCTTGCTATCTAGATCCTCTGCCTCTTTTAGCGGACTCCCCTTATCCTGCGTCAATCGTGTGCTCCTCCTAAGTTGTTCTGTCTGAATACGCTCCCCCCTTGGTTTCCTTACAACCTTTCTTACAGTCTTCCTCTTCTCAATTATCTTTGTCTTATCTACTTTTCCGCTGTCCTTCTTGGATGATGACCCCATGTGAGCAGATTTTGAGACAGAAATATCCCTCACAACCATCTTTTCTTTCATCCGTGCATTTTTCAACTCTAAAATTTCTTGCTCAACCTTTTCGAGTCTTACGGAGATATCATCAATCTTATTTTCAAAAATGGAAAGATTTTCCCTTACCATTCCATTGATCAAGACACTCACCCTCAGTCCCAGCTCCTTAGACTTCAAATCATCCACAATTTTGGCTGGATCTTCATTAGGTTCTGACCTGTTCAGTCTTTTTGCCTTATTCTTCAACATTTTTTCTTTACTCGACCTCTTCACTAAAACTTCAGTGTCAACCATCAAATTACTTGTGTACTCAAGAGAGGCCTCCGCCTCTGTAGGAACCATATCAATCAGTTCCACCTGAGTAAGAAGACTTTAAATTATCAACAAAAATCATGTATATTATTTACGAAAAATATTATACTATAAACGAAAAATACTGCATTATCAACGAGAACAACTATGTTATCAACGAGAACTACTAAGTTATCAACAAAAAATACTAACGAATCAACGAAAACCATTAAGTTACCAACGAATTTTTTTTTACCTCTAATCCTTCAAGCAACTCAATAACAGTCTTCGATTTTGGTGCTTTCGTAGATGTCCACTTTAACATCCTCGGAATCAATGTGACATCAACACAGTTTGCTAGATTTTCAGCAATGGAAGGAACAACCTCGTATGCCCATATCTGGAAGGCTAGAGGAAATCCTTGAAGATTGTACCACTCGAATTCCGTTCTTGATTTCTTCAACTTGTCGGCGCGTCCAACAAGTGAATTACTAAGCTGTTCCACTGTTTTCTTGTAGCACAAAGTACCCCAAGGATACTTGTTGAAAGAGTCAAAATGCTCAACCAGCCTGAAAAAATCAACATCAACAAGCAGTTTCGAATCTCTACCCAAAAGCACAGTCTCGAGAAAGTAGACTAGTGCTAGTTTGACCACATCGTCTGGGTCATCGAATTTCATGAAAACTTTTTGTAACTCCGCACAAGATATAGAAAATCTTCTTCCAAAATATTTTTCTTGCAACCCAACCTCAGGTTGCCCACCATACTCTTTCTCTACCATTTCTAGGAATTCAGACATCTCTGGAATGACATGACAATTCAGGCCTGTTATCATGTTGAATTCCCGTATGGAAAAAATAGTCTTATGTCCACCAATATTAAATATCATCCTCCCAGCCTGTTCATCCTCATCTGATTGCACCTGTCGTAAAAGTATTTGGTAAACAATCTGAGCAGCCCATTTGATGTTTTTCAAATGGATGAACTGGCCGAAGCATGATCCCTTAAACGTTGTAAGTTGATCATCGTTCAACTTACTTTTGATGTCGCTAAGGGTTTCAAAAACCCTTGCGAAAGACAAAACCTTAGCACCGAATCTCTTAGTTGGAGGAATTTTGAATTCCATTTATGAACTCTGCATACAAACTCATGTGGTTATGAGGCCAAAAATTAAGTTATCAACCTAAGTAACAAAATCTATAAACCTAAAAATAAGACATTTTATCAACATAAAAATCTGTGTTGTCGACCTAAGTGACAAGAATAAACAAATGTATAAACAAAAAATTAATACAGTTATCAACTGAAACTTTGGGTTATGTATTACATAAATACATGCACTTGGAGATTGCAAAATTTATCAACGAAAACAAATATTACAAAAGTTATCAACGAAAACAAATTTTTACCAACGTACAAAAACAATTTTCTAAACGAGAAAATAATACGGTTATCAACGAAAACCATGATTTACCATCATATATAAATAAAGTTATCAACGAAAAATTAATATTGTTATCAACTAAAATTTAATACTTTAATCAACGAAAAGTATGAGTTATCAACGTTAATATGTTTCTTTCTATTCCCGAAAAATAATACACTTATCCACCAAAAGTATAAAACTTTCACTCAGTAACTCAGAAAACACTCTCATATAATCAAATAAAGGAGAGTTGTATGAGTGTGTATGAAACATCAGTTGAAATCTTTCATCATAAAAGCATCTAACACACACACGAGAACTGTCAATTTTCCAAACGAAATGTAACAGATAAAACAAATGTAACAGATAAACCATCAACATAAGCCAATAATTTAGGGCAAAATGAACCAACAGTGACACCATAACATACAGAAGAGAAATGACAGTACATAAATAAAGGAGATGAAACTAACCTTGCTTCGTAGTCTCTCTTGTTCGTCGCGAAACAAGTATACCCACCGAAGTTCGTCGAAATGATGTAACCAGAGGAAGAGGAAGAAGGAAGAAGAAGAGTTGTCGAAATGAAAAGCAAAAAACTGTTGAAATGACGTAAAACTGCATCCCAAGACAGTTACTATTCATATTTACAGTTTTTTAATGTTTAAGGGCAGCAGCGTCTTTTCCTTTGACAAAAGAGTTAAAATTTAGATATAATTAGAGGTGGGGTTAGATCTCCAAATATTATGAAAAAGGGGGTCATTTTTCAAAAAAACCCAAACATTTAATTCCCTGACGACGCCAATCCCATATTCCCATCTCGTAGATAGATCCAAGCAGAAGCTTAAAAGGTAATGCTGTCCTTCGCTATCCAATTGCTGTCCCTCTGTAGGCTGTAGTCGAGTTATCCTGGATTGGTTCCACAGCTTTCAGATTGTCAAAGTTTTGTCACTCTATTTGTTCCAGAGATTTTGATTCAGGGATAATCGGATTTGAAAAAACAAAATGGGGAGAATCGATTATTTGGCGATGAAGACCGATCCGGTTGTGGACGATTTGATCAGCTCCGACTTCAATGAGCTCAAGATTGCGGCTAAGAAACTCGTTAATGATGCCACAAGGCTTGGAGGCCTTGGAGTTGGGACTTCTTTTCTCAAATGGGTCGCTTCCTTCTCCGCCATGTCAGTGTTCTTGAACTTTATCTCTAGCTATCCATAGTCGTATTTAGTCATTTAATTAAATTGATATGATGCTGCTGCGCGTAGTATTGTTTTTCTTTCAGTTCAATTGGTTTGATGTTCAATTCTGTCAATATGGTTGCTTGAGTATGTTATAGGCGTGAGAGGAATCAATGTGCTCTGGAGTCATTCTCTGGTTTTCTTGAGAAGGAGACTTCTAGTTCTTGATCTGATGTTTTTTTTTTACCCTCTGGATAACTTCAGTCATCATCAGAGTTATTTTGTGTTGTAACTTACTGCATAAGGCGATTTAATTTGACTCTCTATCTACTAAATCACATGTGCTCTGCCATTACGTGATTCGTACAACTATATAATGTGCAATGTAGTTTTTGACAGAAGCAGCTAAAATGACCTACCCAGAAAGCAGAGAAAGTGCAGTAACCTGTTAGTTTTTCTTTTCTTCGCATTAATCACCATACCTAATATTAGAATAAACAATTATCTTTTTGTATAGCATATGTAAGGTGAACATGATAATTTAGTTTTTGTGTATATAATCCATTCCCAGTGGTGGATTGGATTACCAGTGCTTCTCGTACCATTCATGGAAAACTATTTTCTTTTTTTGTTGGAACTCTCCTCTCCATGCTTTTGACTACTAACGGAAATTCTCGTGTTATTTTTTATTTTCGCTGAAGATATGAGACCTAGACCATTCCTAATTTTGTGTTCGCATGCCAAAGAATGGGATATTAATGTTCATTCAAGGCCAATCTAGACTATAATTGAGTCTTAGGTCTTTGCTTGGGACTTGGGAGAGGTGTTGGGTCCAAACCCTTGCTTGATGCAAACATCTTAAGGTGTCCGGAGGGGTTCACGAACACCTTAGGTTGTTTGTTCCGTAAATCCCTTTATTCTTAAAGGGAAGCACAGCCATCTTGGCCGTGGCACAAGAGGAAGGTAGTTGGGGTGGCGGGGGTTGACTTAGAGATCCTTGTTTGTTAGTTGTTAATATTATTTACAGTATTAAATGAAGCAAAGAGAAAAAAACAGAACTCCAGACTCTTTAATTGATGACTTCATTCATCCTTTTCTTGGTTGCTATCTGCAGTTATTTGTTGATATTGGATAGAACAAACTGGAAAACAAACATGCTGACATCACTTCTAGTCCCGTACATTTTCTTTAGTCTTCCTTCAGTGCTGTTCGGATTCTTAAGGTAACCTTTGTCAAGGTGTAATTTTCAAATTTTACCTTTCACCGAATTTGTTACGTTTAACAAAATTCTGTTATTTTTCATATAATTTTTTAAATCAGAGGGGAAGTCGGAAAATGGATTTCCTTCATTGCAGTCGTACTGAGACTCTTTTTCCCCCGACATTTCCCAGGTAACCATTTTAGTTGCTGCAGTCATTACATCTTTTAATCATATGAATGTTTATTTGGCTTTGGATCCTGGCCTTGCTGATTTGTTAGTTTTTGTACAGACAAGGCTGGGAGGTTTTTACATTCCATGTGATAATGCATTAATACAATCCTCTTCTGAGTGTTAAGTTGTTGACACAAACACCTGCAATTTCAGAAGCTGTGTTAAAATTTTAACACTGATATCAGAGAACATCAATAAGTTTTGCTTCTCTCCATTTGATCCGAACTCAATATGGTAGGCAGTAGTACCTACTTAGTTAGATTTTTTATTTATTAATGCAACTTCTAAGTTCTAACCCATTGAACTAATATGCCATAGACTCGGATAGCATAACTTTAAGATGTAAGTAAGCAATGAAATACTTCAGATCTGCGTAACACTTGTATCCGTTAGTGCTGTGTGCATTGTATATAGTTTTTGTGCCATTGCGATATAAAATTCTACCAGATTATTGTAGCTTGCTCTAGCCACTCCTCATTAACTTGGGTTCGGGACCTGATGAGCTGGCTTTCTAATTTTGTTGTTATTTCTTTTCTTTATACCTCACCATTCTTTTGTTACACAAAGACATTAATTAGTTACATTTCGCTTGCTATGAAGCTTTCATTTTTTTCTCTGTAAATTGTGGAAGTGAGTTCTCAAGTTCCTTTATTATGTGGTTCAGCTAATGTCTAGAAACATATAGTTCCTTAAACATATAGCAATCATATTCTGGTAAATGTAGCTTTGTTTTTGCTTGAATTACTACCGCTAATTTATTCCCTGTATTTGTTGCAAGTTGCCACACGCTTAAATCTGAAAGGCCATTTGGTTTGGCCGATGCAACATGCATGTGTGAACCATGAAATCTCTGAAAAAGTTGTTGTAAATGTGGCATTGCTGTGATTGTTTTTGCTACAAGTATTCATCAGATCTTTAATGATTTTTACCGATGATGTGACTTTTACGCAGATTGGCTGGAGATGCCAGGGTCTTTGATCCTTCTTCTGGTTGTGGCCCCCAACTTCTTCGCACACACCTTGAAGGATAGCTGGGTTGGTGTGTTGATATGTCTCCTCATTGGTTGTTATCTGTTGCAAGAGCATATCAGGGCATCTGGTGGATTCAGAAATTCCTTCACACAAAGCCATGGAATATCCAACACTCTTGGCATCATCCTTCTGTTAGTCTATCCTGTTTGGGCACTAGTGCTTCATTTCATCTAATAGTTACTGCAGTTGGCGCCAAATGTGGCAGTAAAATGTGTCATTGTCATTGGTGCAAGACTAAGAAATTTCGTTGGTCAGTGTCAACTTCGTTTTGTTGAAAGTCAGGATATGTACCAAGAGATTTATATTTATCAGGTATTGATCTAGTTTCCCTGATATATTTATTTTGATTTTGTTAGATGTTTTTGATTTGAACCGGCAGGCCCTTAAATAAGACAACATTTGTTTGGAAAGCCCAAACATTTTAATAACGCACTTTGGTCCGGCCCATGTTTTGTTCTCTTTTACGGCCTTTAGAGTTAGAAATGGCATATTTGTAATTTTATATAGGGATAAAAAACCCCTAGCACAACCCTAGTTGCTGCTTCTCCTATAAAGCGCAGCGCCCGTATTCGAGTTATTACACTAAGCTTCTGAACCGCCATCTATTCTTTAATATGGTTTAAAGACTTCGGGTGTTTCTGAGATTTCGTTTGATCGTTTGATTTTCGTCTTTGGATTTTGTCGATAGTGATTGTTCTATTGTGTCGCTGTGTTTTTGGTTTGTAGTTAGGATGTATTGATTGTAAATATTGAGATTGTAGGGAGGTTTCTCTGTGATGAACATAAACGATGACGAGTCCGATTATCCATTCTTTCAATCGTGACGAAAATCGAGGCATTTGTCTGAGAGAACTCTATTTTCTTGTTACCCTCAATGTATTTTCTCTGGATCCATCTTTCTAAACAACAAAGCGGTATCCTCTCATTTGTGATTTTTGTTTGTATGTTATTAGTATGGAGGTTTCTCTGTGATGATCAAACAAAGATGACGAGTCTGAAATCCATTCTTTAAATGTGATGACAAATCGAGGCATTTGTCTGAGAGATAACCTCCTTAATGATATTTTTACTGAATGTCTTTTTTCTTTTCTTTTTTTTTTGAAAAAGAGGGCTTTTTTATTTTAAAACCAAGATGGTATTATTTTATTTTATTTTGATCTTGTTTTGTATATTTCAATTGCATTTGATTCAAATGCAGTCATTTCGAGCTGGCATGATGAAGATGAAATGTTATATTTCTTATATCTCAGGTGATGAATTGAATACCTCCTACTCATTCTGAATGCCTGCTTTTTAAATTGCTTACGAAATGTTTCACTTGAATTCATATATCATCTTTAGTTTTGATTTCGTCCTTTGTCTTGTTGAAATATGTTGGAAGTTCTGTAGTTGTTTTTCTCTGATTTCCTGGTTGGTCTCACTAGTAAATGTTCATGATTGTGCAATGACTGGCTTGGAATCCTTGCGGTTAAAAACATACATTGCCATGACCAGATGTGGCGGAGTGAATGTGGAATGATTATTCTCTGATTATGTGTTGTTCACTGGAATGAACATTTGAAGGAGGCAAATGGGTGTGAATTTGCAGCGATGAAGTATTTTTTGAATCCGAGGAATTTATATGATTTTCTTGTTTGTCAAGCACTCTTTGAGCTCCAATCCCCTGCCTATAATCTTTTTTGTGGATGTTCGGGATTGCTGTGTGTTTTGTTTGATTAGTCCGGAATTTTGGAGCTATGTGTAAATCCAAGGATGTCACTTGTAAGGTCAGGCAGCAAGAACTTTGTAGGGTCAGTTGGAGATGTCTATACCATATGGCATATACTACTGATGGATGCATGTTTATACTTGAAGTTTTTGAAGCAAGGGAGCCTGACATTGTCAATCTGTATATTGAAGTTTGTAAATTTACATGGAAGTTATTGAAGCAAGGGATTGTAATGTAATGTAGAATTGATTGAATGGTTTTGTTCACCATGTTTTTAAATTTTAATGCAATATCATTTTTGTATAAAAAAAGAATGCAATATCGTTTCTCAAACAAGAAAGAAAAAAAAGTGCAATATCATTTGGCTATTAAAAACTTTAAAGTTTAATAGAATAAAAAATTAGTAAATTGTTGGATGTAAAATGGTAAATAGTGAAAATGTCTTCTTAATTCGGGAATTTTTGATAAGCAAACTATTTAATAAGAGACTTGTTAGACCCTGCTGTAAATGAATTTAAGGGTAGTAGAATATTTTATTTTTTGAATGTTAAGGATGTGAACCGATTGAAATTACAAAATCGTAGATTGGAAATTAAGTTCAAATATTTCGAGTTTATATTTAATAGTTCAGAAATTGTCGTATCATTTTGATAATTCATATTGTTTTTGTTTGTCCCAATTAGATCCATTTACAAGGGAATTCGATGTAAAAAATTGCAGCAGACCAGACTGGTTAATGGTTGTGCCCAGAGGTTGTGAGGAGCAGAGGCTTCAAACTTGGATGCCCCACATCATCCACTATGACTGTATGGAGTATCTATCTAGCAATTTGGAACTTGCCACGTGGCACCCACAATACCATTGGCTTCACCTTCGTTCAACCAATGGGAAAAAAAACCTTATCCGATACCTTATCCTACTTGCACCAAAAACAACACTTGCCACACCACCTTCCGCACAAACACTTGTAGTTTCTTTCTTAAGAACTTGATCTCTCAGCTTTGTAACAACTAGGGAGATAGAGGGAGGTGTAACAATGGCAGCCTCACTTCAAGCAGCAGCTACACTCATGCAACCCACCAAGTTGGGGGTGCCATCAAGAACCAGCGTCCAACTCAGGTCTTCTCAGAGCTTGTCTAAGGATTTTGGTGTGCAATCTTCTGGTGGTAGGTTTACTTGCTCTCTCAAAACTGACTTCAAGGAATTGGCTCAAAAGTGTATTGATGCTACCAAGATTGCTGGATTTGCTCTTGCCACCTCTGCTCTTGTTGCCTCGGTATGCTCTACTCTACTTGTCATTCAATTAGCAATTACCACTTCTTACTATTTAGGAGATAAGCAGAACAGTAGCAAGAATGAAAGTATGTGTATGCCTCTTGATTAACTAAATATAGGATTTGTGTCAATGATCAGGGTCCTACAGTACTCCTACTGATTGTTCCTTGCATGCATTTACTTTTGGCTTTGATACTTGTTTGGAGTTTGGAGATCCTAGGTATAGCCAAGACAAATATTCATTTCTTGAAATCTCGTGGCATAAATAAGTGCCAAATGCAATTTTATTTATGTATTTGATGTAGATTTAGCAGAGATCAACTTACTACTTACAATTTTATTATGTTTTGCAAATTCTATTGACTGAGCTAGCTGCCTTTCAATCATTACAATTTCCATACTGTAATGGTAGCAAATACTCTCTAGGTCTTAGAGTTTGGGTGATGGAGGAAACAAGCAATCGAAAAAACTGAGAATACCCTACTTGACACATCAAATTAATGAGGAAGGGTGATTGTTTTTATTTGCATTGCAGGGAGCAAATGCTGAAGGGGCGCCAAAGAGGCTAACTTACGATGAAATCCAGAGCAAGACATACATGGAAGTTAAGGGAACTGGAACTGCCAACCAGTGCCCAATAATTGAAGGCGGAGTCGACTCATTTGCCTTCAAGCCAGGAAAATACGAGGCCAAGAAGTTCTGCCTAGAACCCACATCATTCACTGTAAAGGCCGAGGGAGTGAACAAGAATTCCCCACCAGACTTCCAAAAGACCAAGCTCATGACCCGTCTAACCTACACCCTTGATGAAATTGAGGGTCCTTTCGAAGTTTCTTCTGATGGAACTGTCAAGTTTGAGGAGAAAGATGGGATTGACTATGCTGCTGTGACTGTACAGCTACCCGGTGGTGAGCGTGTGCCGTTCCTCTTCACAGTCAAGCAGTTGGTGGCATCCGGCAAGCCAGATAGCTTTGGAGGAGAGTTTCTTGTGCCATCCTACCGTGGTTCTTCTTTCTTGGACCCAAAGGGGCGTGGTGGTTCGACTGGATATGACAATGCAGTTGCATTGCCTGCCGGAGGCAGAGGAGACGAGGAGGATCTAACCAAGGAAAACATCAAGAATACTTCTTCTTCGGCGGGAAAAATCACTCTTAGCGTGACTAAAAGCAAGCCTGAGACTGGAGAGGTGATTGGAGTGTTTGAGAGCCTGCAGCCATCAGACACCGATTTGGGGGCTAAGGTTCCAAAGGATGTAAAGATCCAGGGTATCTGGTATGCCCAGCTTGACAAGCAGTAAGAGTATTTTCTTATGAATGTATTTTTCCTTTTCTTCGTTCAAATTTTGTTGCTTGTCGCCTCAGTCAGAAACTCACCAAGGTTGTTATCTTCAGTGTATATTATTATGGCTACGAATATATATATATATATTAAAAAAGCCTAAGGTAAGGCCCAAAAATTCATGAATTGGACCCAAGAAAATATTTGTAATATTAACTAATTATTACCCTCGATCAGCTATGCAACTGATAAACCTGAATTAACAGTCACGTTAATCCAAAAGAAAAGAAAAGAAAATAGTTTTTCTTATCCTCGTAACTCTCTCTTACTCACACAAAAGACATAAATAGGAGGCCAATGCATAGTTAATTAAGTTGTTCCCATCATGGCACCAACGTAGAAGAGAAGAAGTCAAATTGAAGCTTATATAATCTTTAAAAATGTCGTCTTTTTCATGGTAGGTAACATATGAATGTATGTTCATGACCTTCCCCCTCCCCAATTTTATTTTTTTTAATTTCCAAATGTCATTGTCAATCTCACATAAATATATAATAGATTTCATTCTTAATTTGCTGGCTTGGATATCACCGATTTTATAAATTTATTGAAATTTATAGGTATTCTTACAACCCATTTTTTTACCTTAGCCAGTTAGCCTAATTAAGCGAACAGCAATGAAACACAACAATATTCAAAACATTCTCGTGACATGTGAATGTCTTTGTTTGTTTTGATTGTAGCACAGATAGCACGTGAGATTGACAAGTCAACACAACTATCTCCTTTAAATTCTCTCGTATTCTTTTATTTATTTATTAAAGTATCTCCAATCCTCTCCTATTTATCAGGAGTCAAAATTCTCCAATTGATTATAATCTCTACCTACTTATTCACCTTAACAAAACACGTCTTCCAACATAATTATATAAATAAAATTTATATTTTAATACTATTTTTTTCACTTTTCATTCAACAACACTCAAAATATTTAATATTATCTCACTCATATTTTTCTACCATTTTTCATTTTTTCTATAATTTTATATATTTTTTAATGTAATTTTTTCAAATCACTCCCCTACCCATTTTAAAATTTTCAACACACCAGATTACTGAACCATTTACCTTTTTAAAGTAGATGGGTGATTCATTTTAAAAGTTAATATTAATTACCTTTTTCTTTAAATTTTTTTTTTTGGTACACAAACAAAGAAGGTTGTGCTCATCATGCCGACCAATATAAATAATATAAAAATAATAAAGTATAATTTAAGATTGAGAAGTCAAAATCAAAAACACGAAGAGGTGGTGATCATGACAACCATGTAATTTTAGGGGGACGGGCTAAGAAGTCTCCAATTCACTCGCGATTCCACGTATACCAAATCTGACCGACACCAGAAAGACTGAAAGAGCGATCACTCGCAGAATCCTCCATTGAATACGTCCATTACGTTCCCTTTCCCTTTCCTTACCTGTCAACACGAGACAAAGATGAAATGGGTTTGTTATGTTTTTTTTATGAATTGCGGGGCTGATTGAAGTGAAGTGGGAAGGTATTTTCAAGTGTAGATAGAATTGATGGAAGAGGTGCCTGGATCGTTGGGGACAAGCTCTAGCTTGGCTCTGCGATTGGGCCAGGCGATTTTCTCTTCAGCTTCCCTTCTTTTTATGTGTTTGGATGTTCAGTTCTACAGCTACACTTCTTTCTGGTAATGATCTTTTGATTAATTTATTCTGAATTCTCCTTGTTTTGTTACTGATATTCAATTGAGTTCTTTTTGTTCTCAATGCTCGATACCCATGTCTTCGTTTTCTGGTTCATAAAAAGTCTGTCTTTTGTTGGTTTTACCCATCTCTTTGTATGTTGTTTTTTAACCTCTCTACTGCAATTACTGCTTCAATTTGTCTTAATTAAGAACATAAGGGGGGGAAAAATATCAGAATCACACTGTCGCCAAAATTGTTGCCGAAAGTGTTTTGATGAAGATGAAACGCTATTGAACAGTTTGTGCTGGGTTAGTTGGTAAAAGTAGTATTGCCCACAGATTCCTGCAATTGCCTTTGTTACATTGAATGTTACTGGCTGCGAATTTCTTTTCGGAAAAAAAAACTCCATTATCCATCGAATGGAAAAGAAAAAAAATGAATTTGGAAGATTTTTGGGGATGAGGAATTTAGGGAACTGTATCTGTGGAAGCTAATTAAGAGGGGTGGGAGGGGACAAAAGGCCTCGATATGGGTTCTCATGTTGGTAATGAACTAACTTCCCTAATGGTCTCGAGACATCAATTCCATGCAGTGTAGTAAATTTTGACACTTAGTGCTATTAGTGGCTAGTTGTGTGATGAAGGTATTCATTCCAATCCTATTTTATGAAGAAGTTTGACTAATATTACAAGAAAGTTAGCACATAAGCACCTCATACCCAAAGAGGTTAGGATGGGAGGCTTAAAAGGGTATTCTCTTCTAGTCTGTGGAGCTGTCTTGTAATTGGAAGTTAGCAGATCTTAGCGGTGGATATGGGAATTAATCTTGGTGTTTTGCATCCTTTGTGTGATGATGTAAAAGGTGGCTAAGTTTAGAATTTATCTATTGTGGCTTGCCGTTCCCTGTGCCCTTTAGCTTAGATGTATAGTTTGGTATAATTTCAGAGAAGTGGATGATGGGGGTTTAGCTGGAGTGTGAAATCAACTTCACTATGAAGTATTCTCATCATAAAAGACTTTTAGCTAATGAGTTTCTAGTGCTCCATTTAGAAGTGGGTTGTGCTTGAGGCAAACAAGAATCACTAATGTTATATTGTTATGTAATGGATGATCATTACAGTAGTCTACTTTTTTCTTTTGTAAAGTATCATTGAGATGAGTATCTTGATTTTATAGCTAGAGTTCTGTTAACTTATTCGACATCTCTTTATCATGGAAAAATGAAGCTTCATTGGATTTGGGCCTCTGGCTTTGCAACTTGTGTGTCAACCGAGGAAGCAAATGTTAGGAAAAAAGAATACTATGTTTGCTAACTGCATTTTCCTGAAATTCACGCACTTCACAGTTTGGCCATCTTTTGATGTACGAGTGTTGCCCGAGTTATAAAAATAACCAAAAGGATTACATTCAAGTTTTATTGTTTCAGCTATTAGTGCAAGGAAGAGAGTGCTGATTTTGTAGTCAATGTTCAACTCTAATATCTGTTGTGGGGAAATCTTGTTTTCATTTCTTACCCATCTTGTCATACCTGCAGCTATTTGGTGACAATCATGGGTTTGGTAATTCCATGGAGTATGACATTGGTGCTCGTGGATGCATATTCTGTCTTTGTTAAATCTTTACCTCGACAACACAAGATACTGTTGATCGTCGTTATAGGAGACATGGTACGTCCAGTTTTGTTGAAGTTGCATTGCCCTCTTTTATCATTAACGAAAAAATCCTTTATAATCTATGGCAGGTTTTATCATTCCTCACATTAGCTGCGGCTTGCTCAACAGCTACCGTGACAGATCTTCTTGTGGATGCTGTTGGGTACTGCCCTGCAAAGTTATGTAGTAGATATCAGTTATCCGCAGCCATGGCATTTTTATCTTGGTCTCTGACATTCGCTTCATCACTCTTCAACCTCTGGCTTCTCCCTTCCTTGTAACGTCAGTTTTTGTCCATTCGTTTTCACAATATAGAAGGGCAAACCTGATAAATTCTCGTTTGGTCGGAGACAGAACTTGTACAGTTATAGATTACATACTCAAGAACAGTTTTGGATGATATTAATATCGAAACACTGCACATTTTACAGTACTCCAAACTAAGTTATCATGATGATATTTTTTTCTTCATATGATATTTCTACTTATTTTTAGGTTTTCTAATTGGTAATTTGATATTGGATTTTTTTTTTGTCTAGTCTTTATATTTCAAATGTTGGACTCTCTTTTATTTAATTTATTATTAATTTTGAGTGTGGAATATGAACTACGAATTATAAAAATTCGTTCATTGAGGTATTTCATTATTTCGATTTTTTTAGTGATGTATATTGATAGTATAGATTATATAATATAAACTATAGAGTTTTTCTTGAATGCGGTCTAATCTCATTCGTTGAATCTCAAGGCTGAGATTCAATTGATGATTTCTTGGTGCACATAACTAAAATCGTGACATTTGAAGCAAGCAAGGGCTTTGCGTCTTCGCCGGCAACATCACTCGGAATATTGGGATTAGTCACTGGAACCAAGTTTTTTTTTTTTCTTCTTTCTAGGGCTTTGAAATCAAGAATGCTTGGCAATTTCTTTATATGGATGAATTTATTATTTTATGATTTTGATTTTGCAATTCGCAACTATAGGACGACTCTCAATTTTGGTTTTGTAATTCTGAGATTAATGAGAAATGCTTACGTTTTGTTTGTTTCTTCATTATGAATAAGATGTAAGTCCATTTTTCTTGCTTTAGTGAGTGATCTTCTTGTGTTTCTGGTCTAGAAGTGAATCAGGGATCAGTCAGTTTATATATGTTTTTTTCTCAAGGGGTCAATCTGTCTATATGTTTGTTTAAACTTCGCTTGACGGGTGATGTACAAATTAATTCACTTTTAAAAACTATGGGAGAGTGTGTAGTTTCTTGTTGCTTGGTGACCAAGAATAAGGAGTGGAGCAGTACAATGCACCAATAATAAATTGCCACGTCATTAGTAATCCTAGGGTTAATTAGTAGCCAGTCAACCTGCGGATGTTGTGCCTTAAACCCTAAATCCTAAGTAAATCCTAATAGTGGTTGACCGTTGGCTTCGCTTCTTCCTTTAACCCGACTCTACTCCCTAATGCGTTGAAGAATTTTGGACTGAAATCCTAATGCGAGAAGAAATTGAACGGCTCATTGGTTCTCCGTCCTAATGTGAAGCAAACATCTCGCAAACCCATACAAATAGAAATTGAAGTAATCAAGTGGTAGTCTTTGACGCATTATGGAAGAAATTCAGAGAGAAATTATGAATCAATGCCTGCTGCTTTTTCTTCAAGCCCCGTTTTACAAGCCGTGTAAGATTCATGAGGATAAAAGCCTTACCCACTTCTGCTTTGACTGTGACGGTTCAACTTTCTGCGACTCTTGCAAGCATTCAACGCACAATCGAGATCATCGGTGTATTCGGGCAAGTCGTTATTTCGAAACTACTCTCAGTCTCAGTTCTTGTTTTTGCCTCTGTAAATTTTCTCAACTGAGTTATTTATTCTTCTTTTTCTTCAATTTTTAGGTTCTGAAAGCTTCGCGTGAAATCGCAGTTGCTCGAAACGATATAAGTGATTTGGTTGACACATCTGATATCCAGAAATACAAAATTAACGATTACGAAATTGCTTATTTGAGACAAAGAAGACGAGAGGGACGTAAATGTCGACCAAACAAATCTGGTAAGCACTGTGCCGTTTGTGAATGGAAGATAGAAGCAGATTCGACTAATGAAGCATATATTTACTGTTCCATTGAATGTAAAGTAAGTAATCCAATCCCTAAAAAATATATCTACATGTATATGGTTGATTGAATTTTGATGTTTAATCTGCACCATAAATCTACAGACCAGTGGTAGGATGAAGCCTAAAGAAGAAGGTGTAACTGCAAAAACCCAGCCGGAACCCATTTCAATTGCAATGCAGAACAATCAATTGATGGGGCGGCTTGATGAATGTGTCGATTCAACAATCCAGGAACAGCATGATGAAGTTGCGGATGCGAAAATTGAGGAAAACTCTTCAAACCCAGATCAGCAGAGTCAATTGATGGGGAAGCCTAAGGAAGGTGTAGTGAAGCAGAACAATCAGTCTCCTCATTCTGGAAGGAAAAGAAAAAGAAAGGGCAAACCGATAAGGTCTTCTTTCTTCTAGATCTCTTTCGGTGCATAGAAGTAGCTCAGAAGACAACTTAAGCTTCTTATTCTTGAAGGAACAATCGTAGGAAGTAGTATCAGCTAATAGTTTTTTTTTTGTTTTTTTTTATTATTTTGCCAAACAGAGTCCTGCCAAGGATGGGGATTGACACCATTATATTTGTTTTTGGTAGATATATATATATATATATATATATATGGGATCAGTTTAGCTGACCCTGGAATATGTGAGAGCTTCTCGAGATTGTTTAGCAATTGGTGAACTCCATGATAATTATAAAAAACTCCTTGATTTTGAGTGAAAGATCCGGGACATGCTGTTCTTGCACTGAGAACTCTCAGATCTCATGAAATTGTCCAACATACCAGTCAAATTCATCCAAACATATCAGAGCAATCCATACTTCCCATATCCCGCAGAAAAAACCTCTCTTATGAAGAGAACGCAGAGAATAAGAGTACGAAAGGGAATGATACTTTGTGATGACAAATTTAAAAATTCATCTACAGAAACAAAGATACTCCCAATATACAAGACATCAAATTTACTTAAAAAGTAGATAGCAATCTTAGTAGTTCCACCAGTTTTTGTTTCCGTCATATTCTGCACAAATCATGCATTCTTAAGATTATCCATTGGGAAAGAAGATTCCTTCAATCGAGCATTCCGTGAGGCGCTCTCTCAACACACCTATGCCTAGATGATCTAACAGTTCTAAAAGAATACAGTGGGTGAAACCTTAAACCAAAACCTAAAAGAATTCATAAATCCTGATACGAATAGAATTCATAAATCCTATTAAGAAACAGAAAATAATTCATGTCAAACACATAATATTATCATGCTAATTCACCAATATATATATATACTGAAAACTGGTTACACTCCTAGAGAGTGATTAGTCAGGAATCTATACACAATGGAAGTTGACAGTGAAAAAAGGAGACAATGGTTAACTCTCGTCCTTGAAGCCCCGTTTTACAAGCCTTGCAAGATCCATGGTGATAAAAAGAGTACCTTTTTCTGCTTCGATTGTATGGGTTCAACTTTCTGCACATTTTGCAATCACAAGCAAAACAAAGGCCACCGGGGCATTCGAGTACGTTATTTCGAACAACTCCTCCTTTTATTTTCTATTGTGCTTGATAAATTACATATATTGATTTTCTTTGTCAATTTTAGGTTTTGAGAGCTTCACGTGAAACCGCAGTTTGTCGAAAAGATATAAGATCGTTGGTTGATACATCTGAAATCCAGAAATATAAAATTAACAAAAACGAGATTGCTTATTTGAAACAAAGACGTCGAGAAGGGTATGAATGTAAACAAGTACCCTCTGCTAAGTACTGTGCGATGTGTAGATGGATACTGGATGCAGATTCATACAATGAAGCATATATCTACTGTTCCATCGAATGCAAGGTCAGTATAACTCCAATTAATCCATAATTATTGTGTTCGTTACAGAGCACGTACATATAATTTGTTAAATTTGACAACTAATCAACACCATAAACTTAAATTACAGTTCAAAAGTATGGAAGCGATGAGGAAGCTTGAAGCAGAAGATGTGCATGACCCAAATCCGAACAATCAATTGATGGAGCAGACTAAAGAAGGTGTAGATACAATAATGCAGGAACAAACTTCGAACGCAACGCAGAACAATCCGTTTCTTCGTTCTAAGAGGAAAACGAGAAGAAAGGGCGTACCCATAAGGTCTCCGTTGTTCTAGCTACTAGGATTGCAAACTCGAATTGAATTAGGATTGACCGGAGGGAAGTGCATATAATATTAGACTATGAGTATTAGTTTTCTTTACAACTGTAACTTAGCCCATCCAACTGTCAATTCTCAGGCATGGCCAGTATTGGCAACATGCCCATCACTTGAAAATTTGTGGGAGCTCTAACAAACATTAGGGTAGGTTGAATAGGGATTTTATACGTCTCTTCTTTATGGTTTAAACAGTTTTATATGAATATTTGTTCAGAATAATTACATTGTAAAACAGAGTTGTTGATGTGTATGTGCATGTTGACAAATCTGGGACAACATCTCTTTCTTAATCGTGGATTTGTAGATTGTTTGTTTGTTGTTAGTACATATCTATATCTATAGGTGGGATGGAATCAATTAGCTAGGGTTTGTCCATGGAAATCTATAGTAGATGACAAAGTAATTGTTCAGTGTGTAGATGCTATTTACTACATCACGTACACAATTGTCAGTCTTATGCATCTCTGCCGGTTGGTGGCCTTGATACTCTTTTGCATTGTCAACTATGTTTGCCTTCAGAATCCCTTCAATCACGAATTCATTGATTATTTCTATAGACAGAGTCACTGTCTTAATTGTCTAATAATAATAATAGTAATGAAATTCCCTCAAATACTTGTTTAAATTAAAATTAAGGACTCGAAGTCATTGCTCATATGTTAGACAGATTTCTCATCCTAGTCAAATCGATGGCTTTGTAGCTACATCCGATCCCCAGCTTCACTAATAAGATAGATGAATCGTGTCCCCATCTTACAAGCAATACATTTCACGTGGTTCAATCTTGTACGATGGGGACACGATTCATCTGTGTCATAAAAAAATAGTCAAATCGGTGGAGAATAATTGTATATTCGCACGTTATCCTGTTGCACATATTTGGGCCGTAGAAAGGGCCGTTAAATATCAGTTATGGCCCAAAATCAGGCGTCTTCGAGGAGATGAGCCCAATTTTGCCATACCTGGCCCAAGAAGGCTGGTTGAGAATTAATATGCCACGTGAGTGTGTAGGACAAAAGCTCAAAGAAAATGCATAGGATGATAGGACAAAAGCTTACAAAATAAAAGATTGTGAGATTTTATTTTATTTTAGGTTACGAATGACAAAAAGCTTTTCAAATATATTTGAAATAAATAAATAAAAAGCAACGTCGTCTTCTTCTTATTTTTTTTATTTTTTTTTGGTTGAGGAAAAATGATTGCTTCAGATCATGAAACTTCATGGAAGATTAGAAAAGGTTCGTGAGTGGGGACATCCTCATTGCTCTCAATTATTAGCCCAATTAACAATACAATAAAAAAAATATCAAAGCAACAAACACATACCTTTGTAATAAAGCATGGATATTTACTAGTATCAAATCAGGCAGACCAAAACCCATTATACTATATTACAAACCAAAAGGAAATTAAAACAAAGTACAGTCCAATACATGTACTTCGCCTTACTTGATGCACTAAAGATGGATTCTTCCTTGCTCACTAAGTTGCTTCAATTCGACCAAAAACATTAAAATTCCAATATGTATTTGTGGTGTACCTTATCACTCAACTACTCAAAGCACATGATGATAGATAAGAGATGTCATTGCGTCAGTCATTACTGATAAGCAACAAAAATGAAGGAAGTAATGGAGAGGCATGCAGAGAAAGGGCGGCCATATTTGTATGCTAATGAAGCTTGAGTTATACAACAAAGACAAAATAAAAGAAACGACGCCGGAACACAAGGAGTTTTGCAGGGGGGATCTCGGACCCAGATCAGCTTACGCCATCTATTGTCGGATTGTTTTTTACATTTTAGCATTGCTTAGCGAACTCCACGTTTCTTCTCTCGTGCCTTGGCAGCGATGCCATCTAGACACGTTTTTTCTCCTTCTGCCACTGCCACTCTCAACATTGCCCTTTAATTATTTTCCACACAAATACCTCTAATATTGCTTTTGTCAATTATTGGCGTTAAATGCCTCTGCATTTTTCACCTGCTCTATTTCTCTGCGAACCGAATCCTGACACTGTACTTCCATCCATGGCTAGCTAGCGTATATCTGTCAGCAATTTTAGGGGCCTGGGGCGGGCAAAACTACTGTAGTGATAAGAAATATATCTACATTTTAGCTAAACTATGTTGTATCTACATTTAAGTTGTTGATATTATGCAGTACCAAGAAAATAATTCAAAGACACTATGTCTTAAGACTTGTGTATAGTGAATACATTGTATTTGGGTTGACGGTGCAACATTGTCTAATCAGTCCAGAAATTTTATTTTCTGATCTGATAATAGTACTGATTGATGCCAGCTTGTGCAATTAATCAGTTTTAACCAAAATATTGATTTAGAGTAAAGCCTGCAGAAGAAAAGTGCCTTTCATGAGAGACTTTGTCCATGAAGTTCATACGAAACTTCGGAAAAAGGCACAAAGTGTGCACAAAAGCCTAACAACTTCACCCACTAATCTTCTAGCTGCGAACTTTTCAAAGCCTGGATGTCCTACATTAATAACCCTGTCTACCTTGTCACTATAGGCTATAGCAAAGCAAAAATATTTGCTTTACCAAAACACTGGGCATATCTCTTGCCATTAATGGAAGGCTTTATCATTCAAGGAATACTGCAGGTATGGTAAAAAATAGTTTTCGAGCCCCACAATATACGACATTGGTTTTGAATCCAGGTTCGATTTTAAATCGGAAAAAATCTTTTTATTTAGATCATAATTTCGAACATATATTTATTTATGTCTAAACTTAATTAATCGAATCGAAGAAATTGGATCTTTTAGATCAGACATAGTTTTATCCGCGCTAGAATGGTAGGTACTGGGTGCCGTAAAGAGTAAAAACGGGATCAAAATTGAGTCACAGTGCTTGAGTCCCTGTCTATGTAATACCAATTGAAAACTAGGGTCACTAATCGAGAGGGGTACACTTAATACAACCTGTCACCAACAACTCACAGCCTGGCAAGCCCTGCCCAGTGCCCACTGCCACTGATCAATAAAAGACCCCCACCCCCCACTATCAACTAAACGACAAATCTGACGTGGCAACGTGGGTTCCAACAAAGGCAATTTCGCAAGTCACGCACTGACTATTTATACACGCCATCATTTTTTCTTCCTCCAGCGTTCTGGACCGAGTCCCACCCAACTGAGTCACTCTCGGCGAGTTCTATACCCCGAAAGTAAACTAAAGTGTTAAACAAAATGGGTATTTGCAGTTCTTGCGAGTCGACTCACGTAGCCACTGCAAAACTGATACTTCAAGACGGGAGATTACAGGAATACTCTTACCCTGTCAAGGTCTCTTACGTATTACACAAGAACCCTTCTTCCTTTATTTGCAACTCGGACGAGATGGAATTCGACGACGTCGTTTCGGAATTAAACGACGACGAACTGCTCCAACCGGGTCAACTTTATTTCGCTTTGCCGTTGAATAGATTGAAGCAGCCCCTGCAGGCGGAAGAGATGGCTGCATTGGCTGTGAAAGCAAGCTCTGCCTTAATGAAGAGTGGAGACAAATGTGGGTGTCGCCGGAAATCGGTTTTACCGCTTGTGTTTTCCGGCGATAAAGAGATGAAGCCTTCTAATCGGGCGTCTGCCAACGGCGGGAGAGGAAGGAGTGGTGCCGGCGGTGGGAGGAGGAATCAATTTGAGGCATTGTTGAGTGCAATTCCAGAGTAGGGGTAGTTTGGGGAATTTACGAGTCGTAAATGTGTAAATATAGAAAGAATTTGTTAAATCTTGATGGGACTGACAGTGGTTTGGGGGGATGTAATTGGCCGGTTTCAGCCATATTTGGGGAATCTATTCTTTTTGGCTGTCAACCATGTAAGAGCTGTGTATTACAATTTTGACCCCGATCTGCCACTGCGTAGTGCGTACGCTATCCGCTATCGTCTACCTCGAATCCGTTTTAGAAATGATTTCGCACTCAATAAAAAATTTACTCCTTAATTATCTGACATATTCGGCTTTTAAGTTTTAAGTTTGTGATATCGCTGTCTGGTGTGGATAAGATTCCAAAATTATTATAAGTTGACATATAAATATGTATATATCATTAGCGTAATTGTAATTAATGAAAAAGTAAATGGGGCTGATTTTAATTAAAGAGCCATTTTAAGCCATAAAATTGGGATTATCTCAATTCCCCGTTAAGTAAAAAATACAACAAAACACCTTTTCAGTTCTAAATAATTAAATAGAGTAGTCCCATTACGCGGAAAGGGAAGTAGAGGAGAAAAATTAGGAAAATGTCAGGATTGAATCAAGCAGGCCATTTAAAGCCAAAACGTCAGCTTTTGGACTCTACCGAGTGTCTCTGTTTGAGTTCTTGTTCATAGGGGATAATTATTTACAGATGTAGCGAAGAAGTTCCGAAACAAAATGTTACAGCCATCCTCGAAAATGTCGTTAGTGAGAAGAGAAAAAACAAAGGTAATGGTAGGGGTAGCAAAATTTGTTCAGATGAAAGAATTTGTTCGATTTGGATTATATCAAGTTTAAATATAAATTATACGTCCAAAATTTAAGTCTAAACACAATAATTTTATCTGATTTAAAACACAAAAATATGATATGATTAATTTTTCGAATCCTAATTTCGATTGAATGATTAATCCAGTTAAATAAATGTCTTATATTGTTGGATCGAAACTATTTTTTCGCATCCCTACTAGGTAGCATAAGTCATAATGGCCACCCATTCATGTATATCCGAAGTAACAGGGTCCTTTGTTTTTGTTCTGGGGATGAAGGTGGGGCAGAGAATGATGTTGCAAATTGATGAATAATTAAACGTGAGAGATACAGAATGTCATATTGGTAATGATGAAGATGTGACGCATTGATACGTGGGCTCCTTCGAGCAAGTGCTATTTGACATTTGGAAGTAGCGGATACTGTAAATTTTGTAGCCCTTGAGTGATAAGAAAGATAATATACGTAAATAGTAAAAAATTGTATTGAGCAATATGTTTTGGAGTAAAAGAAAATTATATTGATATATGTGTATATTTGATATTTTGTTAGAGTGATAAAAAATAGTTTAAAGAGTGAAAAGTTTTATTAAAAAACGTATTTTAATGATATATACAAGTATCTGATTTGATTTTTTATATAATGTGTGTGACATCCAATTAAAAATTTTGACATCCAATGTGTGTGGATTCCGGCACTCACTCTCTTTAGCCTTATTATTATTGTGAATCATATCGGTGGTGTATTTGGGGACCAATATAATATGATGGATTTTGCTTGCATGAAATGGCTCATTTTTACACAGCCGGCTATATTTGTTTTTGGATTGATAGCTACAACTCCATTGTCCGTCCTTCCAGTCTCGTGAATTGCGTAGATATGCTTTGGTGCATGCGTAAATTAAATAATATTTTTCGTTCAATACGCATAGTTAAAAAATTATTTTTAATCAATCGTTGATTTTCTAGCCCAATCATACTTCAATCTATTAGTAATAATATAGCACTCCTTCAGTATCATTTTAATTATTTTTTTTATAATGTCTCAAAATTTATGTTCATTCTAATTAATGAAAACTATTTTTTACTATTTTACTCTTAATTTGAAAAGCTCAACAACTAACTCAATAACCATGCATATTATAAATAAGAGTACAAAAGTTAAATTTAAAAAAATAAATATTTTTTTTAAACTATGTGAAAAAGAAAAAAAAAAGATACAACTAAAATAGAGGTGAGAGAATACTAAGCATCTTTTCTTTTACACGAGAAAATTACAGTCCGTAACATGCCACACCTGCCGGCTTCTGAGTCTCTGTCAATCACTTTGCATTACATTCGTAATGGAGCTTCTTTGATGTACAGCTGTTGTTTTAGCCTCCGATTTCCAAATGATGGGATGTGTAAATTGAGTCTAATTAGTACTCCTATAAAGAGTAGTATTGATTCGCTGGATTCCTTCTTCAAATGTGGGATGGTTCGTCGGTTTGGTAGATTTTGAGTTTTTTTTTTTTTTGAGTGCTGTCTCACTTTCTTTTACTATTTTGCCTTTGAACCGAATAACTTTATGATTTCACTTTCCTCTCGGCTTCATGAATTATTGGCTTTACGACAGACTATGCTTGGAAAATAAACATCCACTTGATTCAAAGTGCACCACCATTTTTATTATTACTCCTAAATAATGACAATGAATAATCTAGACTAAGGGCTTTCAGGGACGTACAAATTAATAGCTTGGATTAAATTTTTGGGTAAAAAAAGTCAAGTGTACAATGTGATCTACTTCGTTTGAGCTTAGAAGATGACATTGACGCATGCGCACAAGGACATATACAATTATACATGCTCCCAAAAAAAATATATATATATATATATGTGTCAGAGATGTTGTCTTAGAACCCACGCAATGCCTCTTTCATCCCAAATCCTATGCACGGAGGGTCAGAAACATTAGTGATTAAAATATCACTTGTAAAAGCAACTTGATTTGGTTTTTTTCGTGATAAAACGGCTTAGTCACAGGATATATAGACCAGCGATCATCAATGACGGAGGAAAATTAATGCGCAAAGATGTCTTTAAGTGGAAGACAAAATAAGATACAATGCACATGAAATACTAAAATAAGCTATAAGCAAAGCAATAACACCAATGACACCATACATCAAATTTAACCAAGCTAAAATCACATTATCATATCATCTTGCCTATGAACGCCATTCTTAGCTAAAATATCTGTTACCGAATTCATCTCCCACAATATATGCGCAGTTCAATATTACCCAGTTGAAGCACAGTTGAATCAATAGTATTGGAAATTTGACCAAGCTTCCATGGACTATTTTCACCCTTGGTTGCCCACACATATGCACACTTCGAGTCATAGCCTATTTGCACCTTCTTTATACATTGCATGTGGACGCCAACCAATGTAATGATAAAGTCATAGCCTTCAAGATTGCTCGGAATTACGCTTTGTTTGAATCTGTAATACCAATGCGACATGAAAATAGACAAATGAATGCACCCATATATATCATCTCTCAATACACCCCCAATCCCAGCTGCACCGGGTTTACCTACGACTGACCCATCCACATTCCAATTGAAGTGACCCATAGGTGGAAGACACCATTGCAAGTTTCTGGTTGGCTGAGTATGAGATTTTTTCCAAAGCTTCACAGCATAAAATGATAATTCAAGTTGCCAACTAGAGTATGGGAAATATTTCGATGACTAAAAATAGTATTTACCCCAACTTTATTATTGTTTATTGGAAATGTCCATAGTAAGCGTTTAGGGTATTAAACTGGACTGTGGTTTCATACTTTGTTGCAAAGCCCAGAGCTAGTAGGTATGTCCACTTAAAATCAACCTAAAAAATCTCATTTAGCAATTAGCATTCATTATCGGCCCAACTTAAACCATCCAACTTCATCACATTGGCAAACGGCCCAAAACAATCCAGTCACTCCGGCTTGAGGCCAAAAGGGAAACTCATGTTTCGGGGCCCATTGAAGGCTTGTGCAGTCTGTCGATTCGCTAGGCTGCAAGCCTGCAACCTTAACAATGCTGATCCGATGTATTAAACACATCACATGGCCACACCAAATTCCAGATCAACATCAACCAGGTCACGTGCCCTGATATTTGCTAAAATAAGTGCTTTGATTCGTCAGGCCAGTGCCCAGTGTTGCTATTAAATCTCATTAAAATACAAAATAATAGTAGTAGTTCTTACTTACCAACAACAGAAGGGTAGTTATACCCTAAGCACCCACGAAACAACATAACGCACGTCCATAATATACAATATACGATGATGTTAGTGTTCCCAAAATAAAACATTCCAAAATATTCATAATCCTATGATAATTTGAAGACAAATTCAAAATTAAGGATAATGTCTCTATTGAGACACTTTTATGACATTTTTTATTGGAAGACTTGTCATTTTCCCATAATATAACAGCTTGGAGCATGGCCTCATTGGCCACATGAAGTAAGACATGAACATGAAAATGGTCTATGCCTTGTTGACACTGGTGGCTATACCACCGTTTCATGGTCTAGTCTATGATGCTGCACCAGCTGCGGGCCTAAACCTCTATTCATCACAACCAGAGACAGCACTGCCAATAGGGGGCTATTGGGTGAGGGTAGCAAGTTCGGAGGAAACCAGCAATGGGCGAACAGAACACTTGAGCCGAGCGCCATCGTGGGCTATTGGGTGCAAAAGAAGCAGTTCTACGATTACGCAAACAATACATGTGAACCAAGTCACGACTGCGGCGTCCATACTCAAGTGGCGTGGAGGAAGTCTTTGGAGTTGGGATGTGCACAAGCTGTTTGTGACAAGTCCAGTTTAAGCATTTGTTCTATAATCCTCCCCGAAATTATGAAGCAGAGAAACCATACTAGAATCTTGAGCAGTAAATAAGGAATAATGGTGTTCAAAGCTCTGTTTTTAAACAGGAGAACAGAGTGTAGTGCCTACTGGCTACCACTATCAACTATGAAGAAAGAAAAGCGTCATTTTACAGGCATAAAGGAAATTAAACATAATGGGTAAGCAGAAATGGTAAACACAAAAATGAACACTGAACTATATACATTGACAGAAGCAGGCTTTTGATTTTTTTAGCAACAATGAAGATAAGATAATAGAAATACAGAACCATTACGTTACTCATTCCTATCCTCCTATGTTTTCCAGCTTCACTTTCCACTTTGTACAAGGAAATGCATAGCATTTTCAGAAAGAAACCCTCAAGAACAATGCCAATCAGTGCTACTAGTAATGAAAGCATTGAAGAGTTCGCAAGCATTCACCTCACCAGCTCTTTAGATATCAAATATCGGAATGTAAAATTGTGAGGAATCCATTCTATGCTTTTGCGGGATTTTCCTAGTTGACATTTCTTGATACTTTTCCTCAGAGATTCAGGCAAAGATAGTTGTATCATTTCCATAATGCCTGCCTGACACAAACCTGAATCCTTTGCGAATAACTCTACAACCTTTGGTAGAACGATTTTCTGATCTTTTCGTATGCCAAATGATGCCCGGATATAATCGTCTTTTGCAATTTCAAGTTCTTGAAATACTCTCTTGGGAGTGTACATACGAACCTGAAAATATAAATATAAAGATTCATGTAGGTCCAAATAAAATCTGAGCTTTCATAATTTCATTCCCTGGTTCAGATCAATCGAGGGATAAGTATAATGCATCAGTTCAAATTGAAAAGCATATTTACTTGGTTTCATCCATACAATTGTATGATGCCTAATTGAAGCAAGTTAACAAATAAGAAACAAGTAAAAAACGTTGAGATAAATAACTACCGCAGGGTCAGAATGGTTTCCTGAACAGAGAACAAAGTGTAACAAGGGTTCCGGGTGCTCAATTGCATATGCTTGTCTTTCATCTCCTGTCTTGAATTTAGTCTTTGAAGAGACTAATAAGCGAATCCACTGCAAGAAGAAGTGGGTTTATCAGCCAAACTAGAAATATGGATTCAGAAGAAGCTTGCTATATATCAGAAAGTTCCAAATATGCATACAAGAAGAAGCTTGCTGTTAATTATAATTGCTTGCTTGATTTTCTAACTAACTAACCTGGCTAGGACGAGACATCCGGCACCCCAGGATAGTATTCTGTATCGCGGTCACGCTCACTGTGTGACCCCCAATGTTGTATGCAGCCTGGGCAATTGAAGGGTGTAAGAAACCCGCAAATTTTTCTCCTAGAGAGAAATAAGCTTTTGCTTACCTTTAATAGCAGATAGAGTCTCTTCATACTGTTCTGTGGAACCCCATAAGCCAAGATTGCCTATTGGAAACGAAAAAGTAAATCATAATTTATCTGCATCAGAAATAGGACCATCTCAAAAAGGATAACGGAATGAGTTGCTGAATAATTGGTAAAACCATTACATGCATAACTAATGCATTGTGTATGTTGATCCAGAAGGCGAGCTTCTCATCATGTTTCAACTTCCTAGGATCAGCTTCTTCCAATCTACAGACAAGTGACCTACGGCAGAATAACTAAATAAGAACAAGCAGAGTTCAAAATAGAACATATGACTAGGACGAAATATGTGCCCCCACATCCATCAAGGACTGGTTTTTCTTGTGGAGGGTACATGGAATGGAATGGAGACTAACCTGAAATTCTTTAGCAAGTTTTCGACATCACCCAGTTTCTGACTATCTCGATATATATATGGTACTTCAACCATTGTGCTGTATGGTCCACTAAACTCTTTAAGTCCTTCCACATGGAAAGGATTATCCAACCGCACATCGAAAGATGAATTGTTCCCAAATCGTGGACTCCATATCTCAAACTGCTCTTGTGGGGAATATGCACTCACTGGTGAAACAGAGGAATTGGGAGATGAAAGGCCATTATTTGTCAAAGGTGGGTCTGCAAGCTTGCAATATATGGCTGAAATGCATCTTATCATGTCCTCAGAAAGCTTGTTGGGTGTCTCTGGAACATGATCAGAAATGCGAGTGCCGAGATGCTCAGCCAAGCTGATTATGTTTGATGCATTCTGGGCATACTGCAGAAAACCCAAAATATGAAGAAAATACTAGACACTCATTTTCATTCTGCTATATAAACTGAAAGATAATTGCCTATATGAAAGAATCAAAAGAACAGATACTCAGAAGTTAAATGTCCTTTGCTTCATGGAAAAAGAAACCAAACCTAACTTTTGATGTGGTTATTGTGATAGGCAGACAAACAAAAATATCGCTGATGAACTTTGTACCCATAAAACTTAATTTACCTCCATCATGGACAATGGCTGGGAGTGGCATGCCCGTACGGCTTTAGCTAAGGAATCTTCTGGAGGAGAAGTTCTAACCGAAAATGCTGAATGTTGTGATAGCGAGGAGTGACATCGATTAACACTAGAATCTAATAGCTTCTCTTCCCTTCCAGTATCATTGGCATCCTTCAAAGGATTCTCAAGTGAGTGACAACCAGATTGAATAGATGAAATTTCCCTTCTTACTCCGTTGTTAGGTCTGGATATGCCCAATAATTTTCCTCTCGGGGTTGTTACAGGTGAGTTCAGTCTTTCATCATTGTTAGAGGAAGATGCAAAGGATATTTGTTGGTCAAATGCTTTTCTGTACAAGGAGAGAAGATATTGTTCCAAGTATACAACTTCCAACTCTAACACAGCAATTTCCTTGATTAACTCTGTGGCAGGCTGTACATCATAAAGCAGAATAAAAAATGTAACTACTCAGGAAGAAGGAAAACCACAGATTTCCCTCTAAACCACCAGCATCATATGAGGTCATGGTTAAATGGAAACGTAACACAAGTGTCTGTAAAAAGCGTTACAGTGATATAGCGTACAACTAGTCAGCAACAGAGAGCTTTATGGATTCACTTCTACAAAGCCAAAAAAGGAACTGAAAACAGTGATTACAAGGAGCGGATACCTTGGGCATTGGCGCTTCATTTGTATTATCATTGCAGGAAGTCTTATAACCTAATGCTTTCTCTAAAGCATGGCGAACTTTGAATTGGCCCTGCAATCTTTTCTCAAGCTGTAGAATCTGCATAAATGACTTAAAAATTAGTGGAAGTCTATCAGAGGATTGACTTCTGAACCCCGTGAAGCCATATTTGAGAATTTCGATTTTCAGAATACTGCACAGAATGGAACAAGTTTAGTTTCACACCTCCTCCTTCAAAGAATTTTGGACCTTGACCTTGTCTGATTGCTTCTTTTTGGATTTTATGCTGTCCTTCAACTGTCCCATGTCCTAGCACCAGATCATAATCAGAAGTTTTAACATTTTAGAATTGTATGCAAGTGAATGCTCCGCAGTAAGTAAACAACCCCCAAATAATCAGTGACCAGACACGACACATAGTAAATTCTTTGCATTGATTGTACAAAAAAAGAAAGAAGATCCAGAACAGGGGAAAATGATTCAGATGTCATTGAGGATATTATGGCTGGTGGTGTATGTAAATCTTGTATGAGACATCAAATAGGAAAAAAAGTTAAAAGAGTAAAAGTTGGTCAAACAAATAATAAGATAATCAGCTGATTAACCTCTGAGTTCCCTAACTTAACTCAGAAATTCAGGTTTTTTAAAGCAGAAAAACAAGAAAGAAGTCATCTTACCAGCTTTATACAGTGCGATGCATCATCCAGGCCATCTCCCTCGACTCTTCTCTTACCAGGAAAGCTGCGCAACAAAAAAATACACACTTCAAACCAGTTATTTAAGATAGCTGAAGCAAGGATTTAAAGTCAGCAACCACAATTCTAGGCTTCTTCGTACAACTTAAACAAGCCAAGCTACAGAATCTCTCTCTTATTTGTACTAAAAAAACAAGAAGACAAGCAGGGTGCCTTCATTCACCTTCTATTCCATGTCCATTTAGGCTTTAGCTATGAAATTCCCAAAACCCATCTCAAACTGCTTGACAATTGCTTGACCACAAACTTCATCAATTAAAAGAAACGAAATTGAAAAGAAAAACTGCTAGCTTCAGCAGATAGTTCTAAGCCTCAGCCCAGAAGCCCCAATTTCAGAGTTTCATGAATTAATGAATCCCCATTGTTACTCTTTCATTTAAGCCTTCGATTTCATATGGACCACAATCCTTCACGCTTTTCTCTTTACAAAACAAAAGTGGGAAAATAAAGAAAAATAAAATAGGACCAAAAACATTTGTTGACATCCTTATTGCTTGAAAAACACACTCCTCCATTGCTGTGAATAGCAATGTTGCCAATTTGGCCATTAAAACAACACCTCAGAAGGTCATTCTAGTTGAAGAAACCCACCAAGTAAGGATTTCCTAGAATAATCATACCCGGAGGTGGAATAATTACAAACAAAAAATTATTAAATGGCTAACCTCTTTGAGCGTTTGTGCCTGGACGTCACTCTCAGTCCCCACATGTTACTGTCTCCACTCCCTTCAAGCAGCATCTGCGAAAACGCATCTCAAGTCCCAACCATCAGTCATTTCAATGAAAGGAACACAATCTCCCTTTTCAAGGAAAAAAACATAATACAAAAAAGAATATAAGATGTATTACCACGAAACCCCGAGAAGAAAACAAGTGAAAGCCGAGAGGGTTCTTCGAGAGGTGAAGCACACCCACAAGTCCAGAAAAGACCAGACGGGTAATCAGAGACCGTGATTAGGCTCCAAGGAATTCACTTGTCTTCATTCATTTGGGCAAAACAGAGCTTCCAGGAAGTACCCAGAGAGTGCACACATTGCTGCCGCAATTAGCAGAGTCTGAACATTACAGTGCTGAAATGGGTGCAGAAAACCCAAAAGTCATCATCATCCCAGACTTTATTCCGACCTACCGCAATCCTACTTTTTATCTGGGCTTGGGAACCCACAAGTACGGCTAAGAAAATATCAAATTTTTTTGGGTTTTGACGAGAGAGCCTTCTCCTTGAAGGCTATAAATCTGTTAGCTTTCACAGATGGAGGAGCTTTTTGCATTAAAAGTTGTAAACAAGCTCGTATGCTTTAACTGAAGAAAGTAGTCCCTCTTGGGAGTCCTCTCTTCTCAATCTTATATGCTAATGAGATTATGAGAGTCGAGTAGACCCCTTCAAAATGTCAAAATGTCCCGGAAGTGGACAAAGTTTCCACCGTTAGAGAGATCCAAAAGGGACAAACGAAAGGAAGATAAATAGTGGCGATGACTAGTAGAGTCTAAAATGTCATACAAAAGTAATATTTTATTACACATCCCTCTGCATTAGTTAACGACCCCGATTTCCACATTCTCTTCTCTTGTTGGGAAGCAGGTGGGAGTTGGTGACCGTCCCTCCGGCCTTACCCTTGTCCCTTGTGTAATGTTCCCAGAAATAACCAACAAGAAGATATCACAAGAAATTACACCAAGCCAAATACTGATAACTATATTTCCAGAAACAAGTTGACAGTGGATGAAATGAGGAACATTACATTATCCAAGAGCCACAGCTAATTCGAGATAGCCAATCTCCACCAAGAAGAAGAAGAAGAAGATTAGAGAGTTCAGTACATAAGACCTTTTTCTGAAAAAGACAACCCTAGAGGCAGCCCAAAAGATACCTCCCAAAACAGGCACCAACGGCAGAGATTACATGATACAGATCAAACAATCACAGCCGCCCAAAAAGATAACTCAAAACGATGCCGCAATACAACCCAAACATATAAATAAATTTACAAAATACAGATACGCTACAGAGCACTCCTCCTTCAGAAGATCTTGCCCACAAGATTTGGAAATTTCTCCATGAGAGAAGAGTAAGTAACCCATGTTGCATCCATATCTTGCTGTCCTTCCCAGCGCACTAAACATTCTGCCACAGGAACATTTCCTCTTTTCACTACCCGCCTATCCAACAAGGCCGCCGGAGCAGGCATCAAAATTCCATCTTCCGTAACTGGAGGAGGAGAAACGGACACCACCGGATGCTCTCCAATATGTTTCTTGAGCTGAGAAATATGGAAAATAGGATGAATTAAAGATCCAGGAGGTAACTTCAGCTTGTAAGCAACCTTGCCAATCCTCTGCAACACCTCATAGGGTACATAGAAGCGTGGTGATAATTTCAAGTTTCGTCGCTGAGTTACAGACATTTGTTTGTAGGGCTGTAACTTCAAGTAAAGTAAATCTCCCACCTCAAACTCCTTGAATGTTCTGGTCTTGTCTGCATATTTCTTCATGGCTTGCTGACTTTTGCGCAAATTTTGTTGAGCTAACAAGACTATGGATTCCCTTGTTACAAGAAGTTGTTCAATACTCTCCAAGGCAGCTGTACCAGGGACATAATTGCACAGCCTTGGGGGTTCAATTCCATAAACAATCTGAAAGGGAGACAACTTTGTATTAGCATGAATTGATGTGTTATAACAGTACTCCGCTAAAGCCAGCCATTGAAACCATTGCTTCGGTTGATCACCACAAAAGCTTCTCAAGTATTGTTCTAAGACCTTGTTAATTGCTTCAGTTTGCCCATCTCCTTGAGGGTGATAAGCAGTAGTGAGCTGCAATTGAATGCCTTGAAGTCTCCATAATTCCCCCCAAAAAGCACTAGTAAAGACTCTATCTCGGTCTGACAACATCTTTTCTGGCATGCCATGGAGTTTAAAAATATTATCCAAATATAATTGAGCAATTGAAGCAGCTGTATAAGGGTGCTTGATTCCCAAAAAATGGGCATATTTGGATAATCGATCCACGACTACCATGATCACAGTTTTACCATGAGATAGTGGAAGACCTTCCACAAAATCCATACTGACATCAGTCCATATCTTGATCGGAATTGGGAGAGGCTGCAAGTCTCCATAAGGACAAGTATTCAAATGCTTGGTCCGCTGACAAACAGAGCACTGTTTGATAAAATCCTTCACTGCCGCTTTTAAGCCCTTCCACTGGAAATCACGTTTAAGCCTTTGATAAGTTTTCACATAGCCTCTGTGGCCGCCAAGCGGAGAACTATGGTACATGTGCAATAACTGTTGGTGTAAGGCCTCATTCCCACCCACTAGCATCCGACCTTTATAAAAAATAATGTTATTCATGAGATCATATTTATCCACCAATTCCCCTCGCTGTAACTTCTGCAAAAGGCCCTGAGCCTGCTCATCTTGCTCATATGATTTCGAAACAGCATCAGTAATGGAAATAGTTGGAACTGACAGTCCCCGAAGCAAAACATTATCTAGAACAAGTTGTTGGTTCTCCGGATCAAGCTTTCTCGATAAAGCATCGGCAACTTTATTCTCCACGCCTCTTTTAAATTCTACCACAAAATCATACCCCAACAATTTACTTAGCCATTTTTGTTGCAATGGAGTGCCAATCCGTTGATCTAGGATATATTTCAAGCTGACATGATCAGTCCGAACAATAAAGTGTCTACCCAAGAGATAAGGCCGCCATTTCTGAATAGAGGAAACCAAGGCATATAATTCTTTCTCATATGTGGATAAATGAAGCAATTTTCCTTTGATGGCCGCACTGTAAAAAGCTATAGGATGTTGAGATTGCATAAGGACAGCCCCAATACCATTGCCCGCGGCATCACACTCAATTATGAAGGGAGAATTAAAATATGGAAGAGCCAAAACTGGAGGATTAGTGACCGCCATTTTCAACCTCTGAAATGCTTCTTCAGCCTGATATGTCCACTGAAAAGCATTCTTTCTGAGAAGTTGAGTCAATGGGGCAGCAAGACTGCCATAGTGTCGAATAAAACGCCTATAATAACCAGTGAGGCCCAAAAATCCCCGTAAAGCTTTGACATTTTTAGGACTAGGCCAAGTCTTTACTGCAGCAATTTTTCCTTCATCCGTGTGCACCCCCGCAGCACTAATAACATGGCCCAAATAATTGACCTTTAATACCCCAAAACAACACTTCGAGATCTTGGCAAACAATCGGTGCTGCTGTAAGGTGCTTAAAACAGTGCGCAAGTGAACTAGATGCTCCGCCATGCTACGACTATATACAAGGATATCATCAAAAAAAACTAAAACAAACTTCCTCAACATAGTGCGAAATACCTCATTCATTAGTCCCTGGAAGGTACTAGGAGCATTGGTCAAGCCAAAAGGCATGACTAACCATTCATAATGACCCTCGTGAGTGCGAAAAGCGGTTTTAGGAACATCCTCCTCTCGAACCCTTATTTGATGATAACCACTACGTAAATCCAATTTAGAAAACACCACAGCCCCAAAAAGCTCATCCAACAACTCCTCAATCACCGGAATAGGAAATCGATCTTTAACGGTATTCAAATTTAATTCCCGATAATCCACACACATGCGCCAATTGCCATCAGCCTTTCTCACCAAGATGACCGGAGAGGAAAAAGGACTAGAGCTTTTTCGGATCATACCACTAGCCAACAGCTCATGCACAATTTTCTCAATCTCCTCTTTCTGAAAATAAGGATATCGATATGGCTTGACATTAATAGGAGAAATGCCATCCTTTAAGATTATCTGGTGATCACAATCTCGCATCGGAGGTAGTTCTTGAGGAGGAGCAAAAACATCCTGGAACTTATCCAAGAGATGGGATATAGCAGGAGTGGGAGTGAAGGTAGATTCAGAAGCTCCCACTGTCACATTTTGGAGCTGGATTAACAGTCCTTGGCGTTCAGTGGACGGAAATTTGCGAGGAACTGCATCCTCAATTAAAGACAAAGAGTTCCCATCTAACCCTTGCAAGGTGCAAACCTGACCATGCCAAGAAAATTGGAGAACATAGGAATTAAAATCCCATAACAGTGGTCCCAAAGTTTGTAACCAAGAAACTCCCAAGACAATGTCACAACCACCCAAGGTGAGAACCAATAGATCCGTAAGGAATTGACTCCCCTGCAAGGAAATTTCCGCACCAGTCACCTTGCCATCACAACCCAATAAATCCCCATTGGCCAATTTAACCGGCGGTAAAGTCACAGGTGATACCAATAGGTGAGCACGAGAGGCAATGGATGGATCAACAAAACTGTGAGTTGAGCCAGAGTCGATCAGAACTACCACCGTTACACCCCCTACGCGGCCTAACAAGCGCATGGTTTGAGGACCTTTACAACCTGAAAGAGCATGGAGACTAATCTCAGGCGGTGGTTCAGGCAATAACAATTTCTCTGCAGTGGACGCAGCATCAGGAGGTAAGAGGATTGAACCCCCAACATTCTCTCCCACAACGTCTTCGAGACATTCCACCATAAACAATTTGGGACGAGGACATTTATGACCCATCTGCCACTTAGCATCACAAAAGTAACAAAGACCACGGGCGCGCCTATCTTGCATTTCAGACTCTGTCAATTTTTTATACGGTGGTGCTACCTTAGTTGTCCCTGATTTAGCCGGTTCAGGCGGAAAAGTAATCAAGGGAACTTGGGGCTTAGGGGCCACTACTGAAGAAGTAACACTGCTGGCATAGCTAACTGGAGGAATGGTAGAGATAGGAGTCGGGCTCAGAACTCCCACCGTAGCGGGCTGAGAAATACGCTGAGTGGCCAACAAACTCTCTTCTTGCATTTTGGCCATGCCGTAAGCTTCCGTTAAGGTACGAGGTTTGAGTAGCTTGACCGGTAACTTCACTTCCTCCTTCAACCCCGCAAAAAAACAACTGAGCTTATGAGCCTCCGTAAAATCCTTAACGCGAACTACCAACACTTCAAATCTGCGTTTAAATTCCTCCACAGTCCCTGTTTGTTTCAATTTGAACAACTCCTCCAGCGGGTCTTCAAATAAACTAGGACCAAAACACACCATTAAGGCAGAAGTCAGCTCGGCCCAATCGGTTACGCCCCCAGAAGCTTCCAACTCTGTAAACCACGAGTAAGCGGTGCCCTCAAAATAGTAGGATGCGATCATAACTTTCTGGTAATGAGGAGTCTTATAAAAGGTAAAATATTGAGAGGCTTTGTTGATCCAGGAAGCAGGATCGTCACAGGAAAACTTTGGAAAATCAAAACGAGGGCCGCGATAAGATGAATCACTAGATTGGGTGCTGCGGTGGGCATCACCAGTAGCCGGACTACCCCCAGAAGAAGAAGCTTCCCCACTAATTTTCCCCTTAAAGGACTGCATCCAAGTCTGCAGCATGGTTTCAAGACCAGCAAACTTTTGAGTGAGATCATCAATAGAGCGTTGTTGCCCCTCCAAGGTAGGTGATTGTTCGGCCATAGTCCGAGTTTGGACCATGTCGCAAGGGAGGAGAGCCTCTGATACCACTTGTAATGTTCCCAGAAATAACCAACAAGAAGATATCACAAGAAATTACACCAAGCCAAATACTAATAACTATATTTCCAGAAACAAGTTGACAGTGGATGAAATGAGGAACATTACATTATCCAAGAGCCACAGCTAATTCGAGATAGCCAATCTCCACCAAGAAGAAGAAGAAGAAGATTAGAGAGTTCAGTACATAAGACCTTTTCTGAAAAAGACAACCCTAGAGGCAGCCCAAAAGATACCTCCCAAAACAGGCACCAACGACAGAGATTACATGATACAGATCAAACAATCACAGCCGCCCAAAAAGATAACTCAAAACGATGCCGCAACACAACCCAAACATATAAATAAATTTACAAAATACAGATACGCTACACCTTGCTACTGTTCTTGGTGTCTTCTCGTGTGTATATGTACTCTTCCTTTTCTGTATCCAAAATCTGAAAGCAAAATCTTTTCTTAACCAAGGACGTGTTATGCAACGTTTCAAATTCTAATATAGTAGCTAATTGATTCTTGGGTGATTGATAAAAAGAAGAATCTGTCTATCTAGACCAGGTTTCGATCTCTAAATTGGGCATTGCTTGAAACAGTGCATCAACCAAATTAATAGCCCCATTATGTATTCAAACAAATAATGACCTCTCTGTTATTCAATATTGTTTTCTCTGAAAATGTATGGCAGATTATACACCTCCAAAAAGGAAAACGGTATTTCAAGTGAGTGTGTCCAAGACTCCAAATATAACGGATAGTGACCATTAATCAAGATGAGTTTGCGGTTAAGTCCAATTTAGGGCTACAAAGTAACCTCAAAATGTATGAAAAGTGAGGGTTAAAGGCCTTTTTAAAAGGGCACATTGGATGCTTGAGAGGCAAATAAGTTTTGTATCTTGATCTTTTTCTTTTTTCTGGGTGAAAATAGCTTAGCTAGCTATATCCAGATACCCCAATTGTCATTGAGTATCCAAGACACTAACGTTTGTCACAGAATCCACCTATAAAAATATGTCCTGTTGGGCTTGACCTTTTCCTCCAATATCGATACAAGAGAAAAGGTTCAAGAGAGAGAATGTGTGGGTATGGACCGTATGGTTAAGATGGGCAGGTCCCATTTTTGTTTTTCACTTCCTTGACTCAGAGGGAAAAGAAAAAGAAAAAAGAAAATTATGTTTTCATTGCACTCACATAGAGTCGCAGTCTCACATAGAAGGAGGGGAGGGAGGGACTTTGGTCCCAATTAATAAAAAAATGAAACTTCTATTTTATCTTATTATCAGTATTGATTTTGCAGAACTCAGATAGATGCCAATATTGTAACAGAATCGAGAACACTGAGCATTAATATATTCTTTTCTTTTTTTCAAATGAAACTGACAGACATGCTTATGGGGTTCATGAGACAATGAAGCTGCATTGATTATATTCTTTATTTTTGTGGAGATTAAAAATAAACCAACATCCCCCCAACACACACATATATATTACATATATTACACTACACAGAGTTCCATGCTACTGAGATTTTTCTTGGAAAGTTGTCAGTTTTACCAAGCACGAGATTAGGTTTGGTTCCATGTGCCCATGATTTGAAATGACAAAAAACCTCATATATATATATATATTATATGAATTTATGGAGTTGGCTAGTTCAGAGGAGTTGAAAAAGCTCGTAAGTTGAAGTAGGATTCCATTTAGTTTGCTGTAATTGCAATCCTCAAGGAATCAAGCACAATATTCAAACTGAATCGGTAAAAGAAGACAAAAAATTTGAAAAATCGATTTAATTTATATGCATGCATGAGTTTCTAAAGAACCTTTTCGGATTCCAAAACTGATAGATACCTCGTGAGTTTGGTTCTTGTTGATTTTTACACTATTATTAATCAATGTATATATGCACTTTGAAATGATAATGTTAATTAATCACTTGTTAGAATAATTAAGTGCACTATTAATATGTGGAAAATAATTGTCTTCTATTGATTATCGAATAATCATGCATTAATTAATCTCACGCAGTCTATCCAAGCATGCAGTGCAAATTGAAGTTTGTTTATGAAATTGGGTTATGAGCAACCTTGTCCGCGAAGTGCGAACCCACACAGTACTCGACTAGTTGCAAATGATAGCTAGAATCAGGAATTTTGATTGAAACCTAGAATGCGCGCATTCATGCAGTGATTTTTGCTTATTATGCATCATCTATATATCATCAAGAGTGGGCTCAATATATTTATATATATGTGTGTGTGGAAATGCAGGCCTCGATTTGGCATTAACGATAAAATTGATTAAGAAAGAATAAACTAAACAAGTTTGGGTTTTGTGTAATGGGGCAAATTACAAGGTATTTTTAGGTTGGGATTAGAGAGAGAAAAATTAAAAAGCAGTAGAATCCCTATAATTGGGACAGAAAAAGCCAACTTTCCAAACAAATTTGGACAAGCAAGTCAATGCCAATCATAACTAACAAGCAAAAGCCATCTCTCTCTGTTTGTCCCCACAAAAACCCATGTATTTTTATTACTCTCCCTCTCCCTCTCCCTCTCCCTCTCTAGGAATAGGATGGTCCATGCTTGGATCCAAAATGGTGCTAACTAGAGTTAATTATTTCTTCAATATTGAGAATTAGAGTGATGTGAATGTAATCTAATGCAATTTTCCTCATATATTTATGCAGCGTTTGAAGCCGAAACATCTTTTCTTTTTCTTCTTCTGGTTATCTTCGTCAAAGAAGCTGTGGAGAATAAAGGGCGTAAAAGAAGGAAAACATTATTATTAGACTGGGCAAAAAAAGTAAAAGTAGCGATGACACAAAAAAAGAAGTTTAGAAGCCCAACACTATTAGTCAGGGTCAGCCCATAACTCGAAAGTGTTATTCGGCCCAACCCATCGTTAATCATGACCAAATGACTTGGATCTAAGGAACTCTGTGTTTTTGGCCCATTCCATCATCAATTAGGAGAAATGACTTGACCCAAACAAAAAGTCACAGACCCAAAACTTGAATTAAAGGGACGTACACCAATGAAATCCACCATTTCACATAAGAAAATATAAATTATTTCTCTGTTTTTAGTTCCGAACCAATTCACTTGTCTCGCGATATCTACAGTCCACACTCCGCGAGCCTTAAAATAGAACAAGAAGCCAGGAATCCCAGCTATGATCGCCATTCACTTTTTATTTTATTCTAGTCAAGTCACTCAGTCAGAATTTCTTAAACGGTTGAGGTAGTGTTTCAACAATAGTTATTCGACCCTGGAATGGAACTATTTTGCAGGTTCCTGAACTTCTTGGCTTCAACAAATGCATTCAATCATGCTTGGAATATTTGGAAGCCATTATGTGGGTGGGGGAGGAAGAAGAGAAGGTAGTCTCTTTCGTTTTACGACTTCAGAGTGAGGGTATTGGGGTCACCCCCAATCTAAAGAGAGTATCTTCTGATGTTACTAAGGCTCCTAAAGACACAATTTCTCACATAATAGAACTTGTTCTCAAAAGCATCCAAGAGAGGGGACGGCGTGAAATGAAATCCACAATTCTTAAGCTCCTCAGGGAGAATAACAAGATCCCAAACTATGCAGGTTCTATGAACATCTGTTATGTAACCATTTATCGTTCATGTCGAAGTTGCTTGAATTCACTCTTGCAGTCTCTATTCAAGCAAGTCACTGATCCAGGGTCTGTTGACATACCCATTGACAATAAGGAAACTGTGGCGAAAAGGATCGCTCTTGAGGCTGACAACGTCTCATGGTTGCTTGACATTTTAGCTGATAGGCAAGCAGCAGACGAGTTTGCTCAATGGGGGTTAGCCAGCAAGAACTGGCAATGGCAAGCTTACGTGAAAAGCTACCTATAGTGTCTCGTTACCAAGTTAGTTGTATTACAGCAAGATTGTTTATCGAGATTGGAAGAGGAGAGATGCTCCCATCAAAGGACACTCGTCACCAACTGTTACAGACCTACTTACAGCCATTGATCAATGACTACAGCTGGTTGCAACATGGATGCCGGTCATTTGATAGGAATGTTGTAGAGGAGGGAATTGGAAGGACGATTTTCACTCTTCCTCTCGAGGATCGGCAGAGTATTCTGTTAGGTTGGTTGAGCAGCTTTCTGAAAGCCGATGATAATTGCCCGAATCTGCATAGAGCATTTGAGGTTTGGTGGCAAAGGACATTCATTAGGCCACGAGTTGATACACAAGGCAATCAATTCCAGTCAGATAGCTCAATGACGTTAAAGAAGTAGATGTGAAGAGATCAAGAATGAAGGGCAGAATATTTATCATAGGTTTACTGCCTTTCTGGGTGAATCTTTCACTGTGTGAAGAAGACCTGCATTTACTTAGTTTTAGAATATTTTCTAAATTTTTCTTTAATGGTGAAGTTTGGGAGAAGTATTGAATAAGTCCTCCTTCTTTAGAAAACGGATCGATTGAATCCTCATACTTTTTTTTTATATGTTCAAACCCTTCTACTTTGGATCATAATCTAAACAAGTCTTCCAATTTATTTTTTTCAAAATGACGCTGACGTAGCAGTTAAATATATAAAATTTAATTTTTATTTTTTTATTACTAGTGATATGACAAACACATTTTTTAGAACAGTAAATTTTTTTTTTTTAATAAGTTTCTTTTCTTCCTCCCAACAAACCCCTATTCCTTATTCCTATTCCGATGGCGGCACAGTGACGAGAGCACCAATCCGGCAATCTCTCTTGACGAAGCCTACCAAGCTCGACAGCACAAAATTCGTGCCCTTTAATCTCCAGAAATGGGACTCACAACACAAACTTTTACTTGGTGATCTTGGATCTTTAGTTTAACAGATTAATGGGTAGAATTCCACCGAATTTAGACGAGCTTGCAAAACTTTGGTTCTTGTATGGACACGCATCTTTAATCTGACATTTTTAATCCGCTTCCGATGTTTGGCCTTCATCTTTCATAAATTCCATTTACTTTTGGTTTTCATCGACAAAATTTGAATCAAATTCCTTGTTTTGTGCTATCAATCAGATCCGGGATTGATGGATTCACAGGGGGAGTCAACGTCAATCAGGTCCCTTAATTTATTTATTTTATTTGTGTTTTTTTAGTCACATCATCATTTACACCTAATTTTTATTTTTAGGCGATATATATCATCTCAGATATCTAGATCTACTTCAACGATATTTAACAAAATTTTAGATGGACGGCTAACGAAGTCCATTATCTTGAGTAGAATGACTTGAACATACCCAAAAAAAAAAAAAAAAAACGAGAACCCAATCAACCCATTTTCAAAAATAGATGAACTTATTCGATACTACTTCTGTAAAATTTTGATTTTGTCTTTTGGTTGTCCTAGATGAGTCAAGCAGAGAATGGGCCTTGTAGTGGGGACAGCAACAACAGTGGTCCATCACTTTGATTTTAAAGATGAATGTGCGTTTACTTAGTAGAGTCCTTCTTGTTGCCAGCCCATATCAAAGTTGGCGGGCCCTCTTAGCCCACCTTACCATTAATTTTTCATTTTTTGATTGGGACGGACTGCCTTATGGCCATCAGTTTGCGTACAAAATCATTGCTTTTATTTTCATCAGCTAACACCCCGGCCCAGACTATATAAACAATTTTTTTAACTAAAAAAACTAACTACTGATATTTGATACTGCATTTACTTGTAATTTTCGTAAAGAAAAACATTTATCTCTCTGAATTCGTCCTCATTTGCCCTAACTGTAGGCTTATCCGCAATCGGCCTGGATCTAAACCTGCCAATGAGATCCATTTATGTTTCCAATGGGCCCAGGCCCAGAAACGGTCCCCACTCTCCATCTTGGTGGTGGCCCACTCTAGTTATTGTCTCTTTGTCGCCCAGTTGTCTCTTCAGCCCAATTTTAGGCCATCGTAATTCGCGCGCATTATTTATTCGTCTGTTTATGCGCACATTAAATCCGTGATTTATTAGATTGTGAATCCAAATAAGACAAAGAAACCATTACCGCCCTTCCCTCCTTTAAATAATAATAAAAAAACCTCATTAAACATTTGGTATGAAATTCACACATAAATTTCAACATGATAAGTTGAGTTAACGCTCAATCACAAAATTAATATTAATATTTTCAGTGAAAATTAAATTTAAAGCCTTTCGAGTACATACGATTTAACCTGACAAAAAATTGTTACGAGAACAGCCAAGTGGCTGAATAGGGCTATTCCCCTCCAACATTTATATATCTTTGTGGAATTACATTCAGGCAATATTTGAAGGGAAAAAAATCGAACGGCGAGGATGTGAAACATGACATTGTTGACTTGAAATGTACATGTAATTTGGGCACTATCACCCTCAGAGAATGTGGCATTGAAAGTGACAGTGAGTTTTACACATGAAAGTGAAGCTAGCTTAGTATTTTGTTTTTCTCCAAATAGGCAGGCCGGATGCTACATCATATGATTACCATCTGATGAAATTAACCAAACTTGTTGTACTAGAAAATTAAGTTCAAAAGGGACATGATAGCTACTCAGTATGTGAATCCAGATTGTAAGACACAGTACCGTGTTCTGGTTGTTGCGGTGTTTTCCTAAAAAAGGCAACGAAAATCTTAGGTAAAATGTAGTTGTTGCTTGGCAAATTATTATTGTGGGTTTTAAGCAACCGCCCTTTTTATCAAAAAATAAAATAACTGTCACGGGGTTGATATATTACTTTATCATATATACACACGCATATATCAAAATCGTGTAGATATATAAAAGAGACTCCATATATTTATTACATGATTATTGCGTGTAAAACCGTCCAATGGCATGCGTGAATTATATGTATAGCTAGTAGCATCATTATATATATATATATATATATATGATCCATAAATTGCAATGGAATCTCACTTATTGATCTGACTTTTCTTTTTCATTTTGGATAATTAATGGCTATTTTTCAGTAATGCTACAGATATAAGCGAGTTTAATTCCAAAAACATCTCAGTAGTGTGTGACACTCATTCATTGAATATAGTGACATCATTACAAGGGGTCCATTAAAAATCACTCTCAATGAATTAATGAAACACATTGAGATGTTTTTGAGATAAAAATCACTAAAATCTTTATCATTTTTAGTATTTATGAAATCCAAAACCTCACCACCAACCAATTTTTTTTTAAAGAACTTTTTTCTCCAATCAATCTTCGTTGGACACCTTGAAAGATGAGTTTCACAAAAATATAAAGGGGAACATACAAGAACCGTCACGAAACGTTAATTAATCACATACCTACAAATAGTGACACAATTAATTAGGTAATAGACGAGTCATAAATACTCATGCAAGCTCACCATCATGTCATAATTAATTCAGTGGCAAATCTTTCAGCTTTCAATCAAACAATAAGCCATCTCCAACTCCAAGGCTTTGACATTATATAATAATAATAATTAATAATTAGAAGAACGAGAAGGAGAAGAGGAGGAGGAGGAACAGGATGAATCATCATCATCAACAACCCATTTTAGCTCCTTCGATCAAGTATTTTGCCATGTTATTCTAGTAGAAAATATAAATTATGAGGTACAAAATCTTGATACACACTAGTGAAGCAAGAAAAGAAAAAAAAACTTCTATACAATTACATTAATAGACACGTAACCCAATATATATATATATATGTTGCTAGCTAAGTTAAGGCTACGCACAATCTATCATATCATGCGTTTCTTAATAGAATGAAACAAAATTTGTAGAGAACATATATAAAAATTCATAAAGCCAGTAAAATTTTCTTTATTTGGATGTTCAACAGCCACCAAAGCCTCTAGCAGAGAAAGAAGAAGAAGTAGTAGTCTTGTCTGGAGGCATGTTACCGGCATGACGTAGCCCTAATGTGAGTGACACGTCACCAGGAGGGGCTCCAAACCTAATGAACGCCGTGGACCCAGCATTGCCAGATGTACTAGTAGTGGTCCCATGGTACTGATCAACAATGCTACCAAGGCGATTCGTGTCATCAAATGAGTCCGGAAAAGGCAGCTGGTGGTTATGGGTCTGTGGTGGTGGTGGTGGTGGTGCTGCTGGTGGTGGGTTATTTGCTTGGTTTTCCGAGAAACACTGTGCATTGATTGCTTTGAGTGAAGTGTCGTTTTCATTGGCTGGCGTAGTAGTTGCTATTGTTGGTGCTGATGATGATGATGCAGTAGTTGTTGTTGTCGGAGGCGTTGGATTTTGTGCATTCAGGCCACCACCACCACTCCTTCTTCCTCCTCCATCCTCCTCTTCTTTGGCTTCTTGTTGGTACATATCTTCCACCATTGGTTTCCACAATCTAACCCGCGCATTTATGAACCAATTTGACACCTGAAATAATTTCGTGTTAATTACACCAACAACAACGTTAATTAGTTGAGTAAGTGATACTTTAATTAATGTAGACGAAGTCATAAAACATTTATATACGGGCCCGTACCCTGAACTCGCGGGGAAAAAAACAGTAAGTAATGAATGACCTATATAATTGATGACTACAGAGAGCTGCATGGATGATCATCATGTGTGTCTGTTAAAAAATAATTTCAAAAGATAAAGCTATATAGGACAAGTTTACTATATGATATCTAACAAGTACACAGATTTTATGTAATGTATTAATGGTTCTCCTCGTGTTGTTGGATGGGTGGAGTAGATCAATTTGAATCAAAGATGCAAAAAAATCTCAACTTCACAGGACTTGCTATGTACGTACAAACTTAAATACACATGTCTAATAATGTTTCCTAGCTTTCACTAGATCACTATCTATGACGATATAGTCTATACTGTAGTTTCTATGTCTAATATTGTCCTAGTAGAAAGAGCATGACAGCATAGATGTCATAAATCTCTAGCATAGAAAGAAAAACCTGAAACCATGCAAATAAAAATGTTTATTTTTCTCAAACACCCTTAAAAGATGAAAAAACACACACACAGAGCATATGCCTTTGTTTAACTGCATTTACTGCATCGTTGTAACAGGTGGTGTAGAAGAGGAAATAGTACGTGAGAGAGAGAGAGGACCAAAACCTGCAGATTTCTGGATAGACCAGTCTGTCGAGCCAACAGATGCTTATCTGCATCGCTTGGATACCTGAGAAAGAGACGAGAAAACGACATAACAATCTCCTTCCATGGCCTTAAAGACTACACTACACCACATACAGCTTTATTATCATTATGTTTGTAACCGCGCGTATAGAGTATAGACAGATTATTTCTCCGTATGGGCGCGAGAATCCAAGTGAGAGAGAAAGTTTTATGGAGAGAGTGAGTCAGTAAATTATGCTTTAATAAAAAGTACGTACTTTTCTTAATAATAATAATAATAACTAGCTTCTGGTCTCTGCAGCAATAAAAGAAACTTGCAAATGAAACCGCTTTTCACAGCTTTTTTATTTTGAGACGTAATTGTGCAAAAACACTGTATCACTGTCCCTTCAAAGTTCCGAACACTGTCTATAAATGCTAAAGACGAAAAAACAACACCACTTGGATGTGTGTTTTTCAATAAATAAATATCATTTTATCTAACCTAGTAAAAAGGTTTAATAATTAATAAAGCAGGCTTTGAATACTCAAACTTTTTGGTCCATTCCTAATTATTAAGATTCAAATTAAATGAAAAAGATATCCAAAAAAAAAATCACTTACGGGTGGAGGAAATGCTCGAAAAGCCAGGCACGCAAAATGTTCACAGATCGTTCAGGAAGGCCACGTTGAGGTCTCCAAGCTTCTTGTTCCATAATCCCCATTTGATGGAATGCTCTTTGTTGTCTAAGGCTTTGTTCAAGCAGTCTAAGCCTTGGAGTCTCACCTTTTGTGATCCCAGATGTGCCTGCGGCACCATCTTTTTCGCCTAGCAACTCACAATTGTGCTTCAATTGTTCTGCAATTGCATCCTTTAGACACCTAAAGTGTCTTGACATTGCCTTTTGTGCAAGTGCTGTGTATGGCACTGCTGCCCCGAAACCCATCACTAGATCGAACGAGTTCACCACCATTTGCATTTGTTCACAGTAGTGTTGGTATCTTCGATCCACCTGCCAATACTGTTAATAATTAACAAGTTTTCATAAGATTCAAATGTACCCCTAATTATATGAATTTTTTTGATAACATTTAGAATTGGAAGTCATTTTATATCTATTTGAATGATTATGATTTGACACTCATGACAATGTACCTCTTTGAGAATTAATTATATGAAAAATATGAAAATAAGTTTGAAATTCAACTTTCTTGCTCTTAAAGGAAACCTTGAAAGTCTGGGAGAAAATAAATGCATGCCTCGAATCAATTAAGCATCAGGACACAAAATGAAATGATTGTCGAAGTGAGCAAGTAATATCCTTCGCGTGTTGGCAAATTTTCTTTCCTTTCCCTCTTTCCCCAATGCAGCCAGCAATTGACAGAGTTGCATGTGTTTGTGTGTAAGTATGCATAAACAAAAAGAAAAAGGTCCAAAGAAAAAACAAAATAATAATGTCAAGAAAGAAGAATGCTCCAGGTCAACTACTGGAATAACATCATCAGTGGGTTTTCTCCTGCAAATTTACTATGATTGGTATGACATCCAGATGCAGTAGCAAACTCATGATAACTTCTATACGTAATATATATCATGATCACGATTCATGCAGTTGTTTATTAGTCATCTTCCCAATCAGGAGAAACGTCGTTTCTGACTGGACTCATACACGCCTCCCCCCTATTGGTATCTGTACACTCTCCATACCAATCAGTGCTGAAACTATTATATTTATTGTAATGAACAATAAAAAATAAAAATGAGAAGACGTAATCAAGAGTACTGTACCAACTAGATCCTGTGTGAATACCTATTCCACACCCGCCGGCTTTGTTTTTTTTATTTGCCGGAAAATATTTTCTGTTTGTTTGAAATTAAACTAAACAAAAGATCTGGGTCTTGAGAGATCTAGAGAAAGGGAAGAGAATACATGCCTCATCAAGCATTGATAGTAGTTTGACTTTCCTTCTCTGATGTTCAATCCGGTCAGCGGCAGATAAAGGAGAGAGATCTTTCGTTGAAGAAGAACCACCACCACCTCCACTAGTGGTATTTCCAACGGGATTGTTGGAATTAGGGTTTTTAGTAGTACTGTTGTGTTTATTATCAAACTTGTTCTTCTTAAACTCACCTCTCCCAACACTACAAAATTCTTCCAACAATTCTTGAGCTGCCCTAGCATACTTTGAATTCCTCAACACATTCACAGCTCCTAAAGAAGACGACCCGAACCCGACATGAACCTGGTGGTTCATTGACTGGTGGTGTTGACTCTCTCCAAAACTAGTCTTGTATTGATTGTAACTAGGACCAGAAGAAGATGCCCCTCCACCTGCAGCTTGGCTATTATTGTAATACAAGAACGCACCTCCATCTTCCATTCTCAATTCCTCGGCTTTCGCAGCCTCCAAGTGTTGCAATGAAGATGATAGTGATAAAGATAGGCCCTGGCCTTCCACAACTCTACCAATTTCTGTTGAACCTGCTGCAGTATTGTTGTTTTCAGGAACCCAAGTGAATTGTGAGGGTGTGGACATGACAGTGTTGTTACTACCAAAACCCCCTCCGGATACATATGCAGATGGGTTTGGTAACAACATGTGAAGTGTAGAAGATGTTGGAGGCTGTGGAGGAGGAGAAGGTGACCGTGGTTGTGGATTCATGAGGAATAGATGCATAGCCGCTGCCGAATCCGTATTAATCCCCGATATTTGATGCTGATGCTGGCCTAAATTGTCGCAATTACTGTTATTTCTGTTACCGTACCACTCATTCGCCAGTGGTGGAGGCCTCGGGGTTCGGTAATTGGACTCTAATAATTGGACTGCATCCGCGGTGGTACCACCACCTTGTGGGAAATCGAACATTTCGGACAACATACCGGCTGTTTCGTACACAGGTAGTCCACCGGATTCTTCCTCTTCCACCCCTACTAATGTTTGTGGAGGCTGCTCGAATCCTTGGACTCTCAATTTATCTCTTCGGATCTGAGTAGTTGCGTCGGCGTCGGCGGCCGTGGATCTCTCGAACCCATTCGAGAAACTGAAGATGGTTTGGTGGTAATCTTGGGACATAGAATTGGTGAAATTGCCACTCTTTTCAATGACTTGATGAGGAATTGGGTGGTAGCGGTGATCAATCGGAGTAGTCTTGCTGCAGGAGTGAGAGAGATTTGGTGGTGGTGTTGCTATTCCCATATCTTTCTCTTCATGTTCATAATTTTCTTCTGAAGCACCTCTTGTACCCACTAATCTTCAATTCTTTATGGATCCGGTACGCAACAAACGATCGATCACTCGAAAAACTAAAACAACAGACAAGAAAGAGCGAGCACTAGCTAGCTGTCAAGTGGGTCTTAATTTGTTGTTGATTAGTTTTTAATATATCACATATATATATATATATATATAGCTTTTTATCACTTTTCAGCTTTGTTGATCAAAGTGAATCTATCTAAACATATATAAATTATTACGATAAGAGTACCTCAGGCAGAGTTGCAGGAGCAGGAGAGTATGAAAATAGAGTAGGTGTAAAAGCCCTCAGACATCGTTTTCTCTTCTGTAGTTTCTCGAATTCCCTTCCCTCTGTCGTCTCTTTCTCTCCTTTTCTTCGCAGCAGCGAGAGTGAGTGTTGTTTGCGATTACCTTGTTATCTGTTTTTAACAATAAAATAAAGAGGAGACAAAAGGAGGCTCTGAGACTGATATCTCTCTCATGAAACCAACAGCCCCAAAGAGAGAGGAGAGACAATGAAAGAGAAGAGGTCGCTATTCTTCTTTCTTCTCCGTCACCTCATCTTCCTATTTTATTTTATTTATAATTTTATTTATTTGTTTCATTTAGTATTCAATGTGACAACATGCTAAATGGCTGGAAATAATCATATATAAGAAAAATAATAATCAAAAGCAAGCAAAGACTTGAAGTCTTTTTATATGTAAATTACACAAATGACCTCATCTAGATGGGGAGGTCAATGAGGTTATTTTGGTCCTTAGATTTGAGAAATCAGTTTATCCAACCAAACACAAGAAATTAAAGAAAAAATCTAAATAAATTTTCCATTAATGTCAAATTACTGGCTTGCCATTTGGAGATGCTGGATAATATTGCAATTTTCTAAATATTCTTTGGACGCCAACGCAAACTACGGAATAAAAAAAAGATAAGGTCAGTACCAAGTCATCTCAATCATCCAAACTAACACCATCCTTGGATTTTTTTCCCCGAGTGACCATTATGCCCTTTCATATGATTAAATTGCAAGCCCAATTATTCGAGTTGGTAAGGCTGTTTTCGTCAATGTAGATATACCTGTTATGCATTTAATAATCAACCCAACTAAAGCTAGAGGCCAGTAGATTAAAATATATATATCTCATTAACTAATAAAGGAAAAGTCTACACGATGGAAACTGAGTGGCACGTGCGACCGGTTTGGCTCATAAGATAACAAGGGGGGTGTTGGGGGGGGTTTTGGTTAGGTTCGTGTGAAAAGCAACATATAACCGCTTTACGGTTTGGCGATGTCGAGACGGCCATGTTAATTACACTCTTTTCATTTTCCCCACTAGGTTTCTACTTATGGTTTTGTGCTTGATTTTGTCCATTCTCACCTTTTGTTTCCCAAAAAATAGCGAAGGACCACTACAGCATTTGGATTTGTTAAGGTTGGAAATTTAAAACCTCGATCGATTAGGTGGAGATTTTTTCATTAACAAAAAAAAATAATGTTTGTATTATATGCATGATTTGTAGTTTTGGATTGTAATGCATGACGAGACACCACCACTTGTACTAATCATTGGATATATAATTAAGATTGGATAATTAACACAAATTATCTTTTAAGGCTTTATATCGATCCTGCTACATGTTTGACCTCCAATGTGAGTCTGGTGGGAAATAAATTGTAATAACATGTTTAATTTCTTGGAAGCAGGGTTATCTATATATATATATATGTTTCGTCACCATCACTAATTAATATATGTTAGTTACTGTATTAGAATGAATGAGATAGCATATACTTAATCGCATTAATTTAATTAGTTTTTCTTAATTCCTACATACGCAAGAAGAATTAAAATTTTAGATAGCCATAGTATGGGTTGGGATGCTATTAAAACACTCAATAGAAAAACCTTTTCAACTACAAACCGGATTGATAGTTGACAGCCCAACCTCCTCCTCCTCCTCCTATATTTGTGTCGTCTTTCGGGTGATAGTCACGTGAATCTCACACGCTTGATAGACCCACTACTCCCATGCAACATTGATCTCATCTGCCTCCCACGTACCAAAGTCCCTCTTTTCGCACGTGTATTACTATTGCCAACTAATCATATTTATCCCTTTTGCTGCGCGTGTGTTGGTGCAACCATGTCCTCTTCTTTTACTGTTCATGGCATTCACGTTCAACAAATGTAAACTGAATTAAAGCTGTCCCATTAAAGACAAGCCGCCAATCCAATTATATATCAGGCTGGCATGGCATGCATGACTAACACCAATCAATATGAATCGAATTATCTGATTAGATATTATTTTGTTTTATTAAAATTTTGCTATTGGTTTAAGCTCGCATCAAAGTAATAATAATCAGAGACTAGAGTAGAGACTCTGCGAAGGAGAATCCAACGAATATATATATATATATATATATAAATTCAATATTTCGATCAATTGTCGAGAAAGAGACCAATTTCTTCTTTTCATCGCATGTTAGATGCGGATAACCTAATCTTTACAAGAAATGAGTGGTGTCGGTGGCGGTGGCAGTGGCATGTACGAATGTAAAGGTGGGCATAGTATATATATATGTGTGTGTGATGTTAATTGATGTTAACAGTGTGTGGATCAGTGGATATATACGACATGCTTAATTGATCACTATGCACGATAAGTCAAATTTACATTCAATTTTTAATTTGTTGGCTCCACACATTCTGGGAATACGGGTGTCTGAACATCTTCTCATATTCAAATTGATCGATCGAAGGAAAACAACTAAACAATCATATCGCGGAGTGGTCTGATCTTATATATATATAGTGCAACAAATTAATTGGTCACTAATTAATTTGTAAATTTTTTGTATGCCATTTGTTCCCCAAGGAGATTAATTGGCTAATTGCAACTATATAGCATGAAAAAGTTTATCAAGCTGCTTGGGACCCACTGTGGGACTGTAGTGAAGGTGTGCCATATGTAATTGAAAAAGAAGAAAATAAAAGAAGTTTTAGGAAATGCTGCTAATTATTCATAAAATTCTCTGTGTGTGTGTATTTTTTTTTTCAATTTATTTTAAAAAAATTCACTGTCATGTGTGCTTACACTAGACGTTTTGTCATACATTCATACATACATAATAACAAAAAGACAGGTTGTCGCATGTCTAAAACATGTAACATATGATACAATATTATTCTTCAACATGAATCCAGTAGACCCTAATATTTGGCCCCAGTTTTGGATGAGAGGCATGTGGCTTATCCCTTCAGTTTATCCACTTTTTCCGGTTTATCTTACTAAACAACGCTAGAACACCAGCGTGATAATCAATTTATCCAACTTCTTCCGCTTGTCTATCTCACCAAACAACACCAAAACACCAACGTGATTAGCTAATTTCTTTCACTCATTTTCTCAACACTCGTCACACGAGTGTTACATCAAATGCCCTTGAACGTCTTTATTGATAAATTTACAGCTTTTATATATTCTAGGAATAATTAGCATTATCAAACATTCATTTCATTCAATTTAAAGTTGATTAATTTGACTGACACAACTTAAATTAACTTAATTTAACAATTTATACGCCAAATTATACATTCTCTCCACCAAACAGAGAATGGTTCAATCATAATTATTTTTGTGTCGATCCGGAATGCAAAAATCTATAACTCATACACCACTCACATTCAATGCCATATCTGGAAAGTTTGTAAATCCCAAGACATAGATAATCATGTCTGCAATTAATTCATATAATAAATTAATGAGAGAGGGGCCTACCTTCCCAAATGGTCTTACTTCTTTAACAATATAACTTTTTTTTAATGCACCCCACGTAACGCAACTAGGACAGGGTTTAGGGTGTCTTCCTCCACAAGCGATCGAGCGTATTGATAAAAATTTGATGTACCGTCCTTTTTTATATTAAAATATATATAAAACTAGGTCATGGTGAGGTGACCCGGTCGACTAATCAAAGATGAGTTCTTCACATTTTTACTCTCCACATTCTTGATTATGACTTTTAAAACACAGATTTAAGGACATATCAGCCAATTCTTGAAGGACTAGGACGTGGACGTGCGTATGTGGTAGGGGGCAGGGGGGATTGTGAGTCTGTCTTTTGTTGCCCTAACGAGACATGGAAAAGGAAATGATGGAAAGCAAAAGCCTTAAGGATTAGGGCATGCAAACAAGCCAACTGTGTGGGCACTCACTAGTCACTACATAATTACCAGTTTTGTGTTTGATCTATATATAGACAGTAAACGATGATATATATATAGTAAGAGAGATTAGACTAGGCATTGAAAATGGGAGGGACAAGGTCCATTTAGCCTTTAGCTTTGCTTCGTTCAAACCAATCAATGTTATATCCCCTTCCTTATCTGGTTGCTCCTCCGCCTCCTCTTTTTTGGTTCGTGTAATTTGGTCAACTATGACTTGATTTGTTAATTTTCGGGAAAAAAAAAATTGTCGTTTCAGCTTAACAATTAATCACGCTACAACTATATATATCCTAATTAATTGCTTGTTTATATATGAAATCAACCACAATTATTAATTGTTAACAAAGGGAGACACTCACCTAACGATGTTAAATTGTAACCAACCAAAATTCAACTAAGAGGTATCTCTATATAAAATCTACATATATATAATTTTTGTGTGGCAAATACTAGCTATATGATGTTAAGCAACCGAGGCACCTGATATAATTTTTGCTTAAAAATTAAGCCTCGTGACCCTCTTGCTCCACCAAACCCTAGCTTCTTTAATGATTCAGTTTCTTCTTCCATTGGTCTAAAAAGTTGAAAATCTACTTATTTGACAAGGGGACATTTATATAATTATGAGAAGATCATTACTTGTAATATGAATATTAAATCCCGTCGATTTCAAAGGTGCCAATCATGTCACGCACGCACGAGTCACACAACAAGACTATGTTTATTTTACAGAAAGAATACAAAGTACTTTTTTTTTTTTTGAGAACCAAGTAATCAACATTGTGTGGGGCCTAAAATTGCATTTTTTTTAAAGCTACGTTTTTATATTCAATATATAATATCCAATTGGATTATTAAAATACTGAGGATAGGGCCCTTTTCAGCTTTCTTAGTCACTAGAGTGTAGAGGAAAAGTTTGATCAAAGGTGTAACTTTAGAAGTCACTAATCCTCACTCCTAAGTATGCCTCTCTCTATATACCAACATATATAATCACTGATAAAACATCCAGAAAGTTCCAAAACTATGTATTTAGATCTAGTAGACAATAATATCTGAGAGGGCAATAATAAATCTAGAAATAATTAAGATTAAAATCATAAATGAGAGCATGCACATGAATTGGGAAAATCTTGATTGGGTTGTTAATTTGTTCTTCTTCTTGTCTTTTCTTGGGACTTGAGAGGCAAAGGCATCTAAGCATGCATGCACGTCCTTCTCAAAGTGGGTCACTTTCCAGGCCTTATACATTAACTAAGGGACCGACATTCTCATGGTATGGCTCCACACTTTAGGACATAAGTTTTCACTTTTGTAATTAAGTTTGTTTCTTTTTAATTTTATTATTTTTACCTAAATATATATAATTTTATTTTTTTAAAAAAAAAACAGAGAGAGAGAGAGAGAGAGAGGAAGAGGGGAGGGCTGGCATTTAACATTACTGGTGCGTGATGAGATTCTTGGGCTTTGGAATTGGACATAGCTTTTGAGTATGGGCCCACGTAGAAAGGGACATGAAACAATTGGAGACAATAGTACTTTGTGATCAGTGATCACAAAATGGGGGAGACGGAGAGTGCTAGCTGCTGATCAAAGGTGGTCCTCCAGATGATTAGAGGGTCCACGTGGCAGAGCCGGCAAGGGGTGGCCTATGGCCACGTGGGAGATGTGGTCCAGATTGGAGATCACTTGGTCATGAATTATGACACGTATTTGTAAGAAATTGGTGACAGGCTGGGAGGGCAAGACGCATGGGTGAGAGACCTAACGAGTACGTTATGAGAATAAGAGTGCAGGCTCTGTAGGAAGGGGGGGTGGTTTCTGTGATTTTTGTAGAGATTAAATAAATATTAGATTATTGTCTGATTTATTTATTCAAATTTAAATAAATATAGACTTCATCAATTAAATATGTCCAAAATCTAATCCAAATTAGAGTTTTTAAGTATATCTTATGTTATTTCATTCGAACCCCTTTTTTTCCCACCCATAATTTTGGATGCATGGGCCTTAAATAGTGAGTGACATCTCAATTTTATGTGGAAATGGAAAGAGAGTGGCATCTCAAACCTTAAATGGTCACGACTCACTACCCACTAGCAAGTGGAGGTTCTGAAGTAATAATTGGGTCGGTGTTTCATAAGCTTGAGACCCAATAGCCGTGGACAATGAAAAGGCCCTTTTTTTTGGGCACAATATAGTTTCTCGGGCCTTAACAGCTCCGCTGTAGAAGATTGCACTCATTGCAGAGTCTATTGGGCCTTAATTATCAAAACTTGCGGAAAGAACTTGTTCGGCCTACAAACTGGATAGAGCTAACTGAACTCAAACTGAATTGACTTTTGCAGACTATCTTGATGTGCCAGTGGCAGGCCTCGTAATTGAGACACAAGCTTTACTGAAAGGGCTTTACCGAAATCTATTGGGCTCTCACAATTGGATAATGCCATAATGGATAGGATGGAATTAAGACCTAGGAATTTCGAATATTGGGCATAAAAGTAGCACGCTCCAATTTCTTGACTTTTCCATAGAGGCCCGTTGGAGTCTTCGGCCTTGACATGCAAACAAAACCGTTAACAGAAAGACAAAGTGGTTGTGGTTGTGGTTGTGGTTGCAGTTGTAGTCATCAAACATGACAAAAGTCTTTTGGAGCAGTAATCCATTCCGACTCATCTTGCGGAAGGATGCTTCCATCCGGACAACCTGTGGGCATATTGGGGGCGGCTCAATTTCATCTCTTTAAGAATCTGGACTAGCACATTGTATTTACTTTTTCTAGTAATCAATCATCTGTCTGATATCTGATGCTCCAAACCAGGAACCATCATAGAATTCTCTAGCTTAACATGCAATATGGACGTTTCACAACGCGGTTAGATATAAACGGATAAGTCACATCAAGTCACCAATGTGATTTATAAATAAACATTTAATCCCTCTAAACCGAAAAGTCACTATAAAATCATGCGCACCTTAGCTTCGGAGGAGTGGACAATGCAGAACTCACATAGTCACATGATCAGATAACTTGTTTTAAAACTTTTTTTTAAAAGCTTTTTTGGCTCGTTGACGTTGCATATATACAAGTCTAGTAGAGCGGACAACATCTTGCCGTCCCAACTGGGGTTATATGCTTTATAAAGATTCCTATCTGGACATGGGAGCTACAATCCTATTGAAATAGAAGTGATAGAAACTCTTTTAATGATTTGTTTTATATAATATGCACTTCTGATGTCACATTGGAGGAGGAGAAAAGGACTAAAACTTATATTAATTGATGTCAAAACTTACATTAATTGAAAGCTACATGCTAATATTTTTTTGGGAGTCATAAGACTTCATAAACAACTGTTTTGTTTAGCACTCATCAAATAGCTTCTTCATGGCCTAATCCTCAAGCTCACAGCAATGGCAGTTTCTCTTCTTTCGCTTTCATCTTTCCAAGGTTTAGGCCTGCTTCTTATTCTATTCTCTACCTCCCTTGCTACAGCTCAAAAACCAACCTCCACAGGCACAAACTTTTCTTGCTCTGAAGATTCACCTCCATCATGCCAAACATATGTCGCTTACTTCGCCCAGCCACCGGATTACTTGGATCTCGGAAACATATCTGATCTGTTTGGGGTCAGTCGTCTATTGATTGCCACTTCCAGTAACATAGTTTCTGTAACTACACCATTAGTTCCGGCCCAACTTTTGCTGGTACCTGTATCCTGTGGTTGCACTGAGGGTAACTATTTTGCCAACATCACTTATCAGATAAGGAAAGGTGATAGCTATTACTTGGTTTCAACCATTTCCTTTGAGAATCTCACAAACTGGAAAGCAGTGGTAGACATGAATCCTACCCTGCAACCCACCCTCCTTCATATCGGTATCAAAGTGGTCTTTCCTTTATTCTGTAAGTGCCCTTCCAAGACTCAATCAGACAGTGGAATTAACTATCTAATCAGCTATGTATGGCAGCCCAGAGACGACATCCCGGTTGTGAGTGCTAAACTGAATGCCTCGGCAGTCAACATCTTATCTGTAAATAACTACAGGAACTTTACTGATGCTGTAAATTCTCCTGTGCTTATTCCTGTGCCTCAATTGCCAGTTCTCTCTCAACCGAATCCTCCTCCGCTTAGAAGAAAGAAATCCAAGAGTCCGTGGCTCCTAATTGTTGCAATAAGCGCATCAACTGCTCTGTTGATCGCCATTTTAGTGTCTGTGCTGTTGTATTCTCGCCATTCATTTAAGAAGAAGTTTCTGTTTCGGACTGGTTCCTGTTTGGAGACTACTGATCTCATTCAGGTGAAGGAACTTAAGTCTAGCGAAAGCTTCGAGCACAGGATTATGCAGGACAAGCTACTTCCTGGGGTTTCTGGCTATCTGGGAAAGCCAATTATTTATGACGTTGGAGTAATCACGGATGCAACAATGGACCTCCATGAAGCCTATAGGATTGGAGGATCTGTATACAGAGCCATAATTAATGGACAGGTATTAGCAGTAAAGAAAACTAAAGAAGATGCTGGAGAGGAACTGAAGATTCTACAGAAAGTAAATCATGCAAATTTGGTGAAGCTAATGGGAATCTCATCTGGTTCTGATGGGAATTGCTTCTTAGTTTATGAGTATGCTGAAAATGGTTCACTGGACAAATGGTTGCACACTAGTCCTGCTTCTTCTTCAGGCTCGGTAGCTTTCCTCACCTGGAGTCAGAGGTTACATGTAGCATTAGACGTGGCTCGCGGCCTGCAATACATGCATGAGCACACTCAACCCAGAATAGCTCACAGGGATATCAGGACCAGCAATATACTTCTAGACTCCAGTTTCAAGGCCAAGATTGCAAATTTCTCCATGGCTATGTCAGCCTCAAAACCTGCAGTACTAAAAGCTGATGTGTTTGCTTTCGGGGTCGTGTTGTTAGAGTTGCTTTCAGGAAAGAAAGGCATGGGAACCAAAGAAAATGGTGAGATCATTTTGTTGTGGAAGGATGTAAGGGGAATCTGGGAAGTTGAGGAGAAGAGAGAGGAGAAGTTAAGAATGTGGATGGATCCGTGCTTGGAGAGCTTTTATCCTATTGACGGTGCTCTGAGCTTGGCGAACTTGGCGAGAGTGTGCACAATGGAGAGATCTTCAGCAAGGCCAGGCATGGAAGAAATAGTCTTTAATCTCACAGTTCTTGCTCAGTCATCTTCGGTGACATTAGAAAGATCTTGGACTTCTGTTACAGAAGCAGAAGAACTTGCTCAGATCATAAGCCCCGTCAAAGCTCGATGATTTCAGACAAATGGGACAAATTATGGAGTTCTTATACTTACCCGAACTTACATAAAGTAGATCTTTTATATTAATGTATCACGATATGATCTTTTTATACAGACTTTCTGAATCTGCTTTCTGGTTCTCAGTACTACAGGCTAGAAGTCTACTCCAACTCTCTTGCAATAAACAAGTTTTGCATTACAACTTTTGTTGATACATATCACATCACAGCAAGAGAGTAGTAGTGCATGGAGAGGAAAAGTGACAAAGATTACAGTTAGGTACAAGTAATTTTTCTAGTTATATCACAATCAAAATCTGGTGCTAGAGACCTCATTCCCCGAGTTGTCATCAGGCAATTCCGACCCCAGTGAAGCATTATAGATTCTTGCTAGAAACCCCACAATTTCATCCATGCATGGGCGACCTGCCGGATTTCTATCCAAGCATCTATCAATCAATCTAATCAAAGACATGGCTATTTCAGAAGGATATTTTCCTTCCATTGAAGAGTCCATGAATTGCATCAAACTCTCCTGCACATTTTCTCCACTAAATCGGGCACATAGGACATCTGACAAGTTCATGTTTACCTCTGTGTATAAAGTGGAAACCTCTTTTCCGATGATCATTTCCAGCATGAGAACCCCAAATGCATAGACATCAAGCTTTGTAGAGACCAAACCGTCTAAATACTCTGGTGCCATGTGACCTCTGGTCCCAATAATGTGCTTTGTCAAGGCAAATTGGCCTTCCTCCCCTTCTGCCATCCTTGCCATCCCAAAGTCGGCAATTTTAGCCCTGAAGCCACTGTCAAGAAGAACATTGCTACTCCTTATATCCTGATGAATAAGAGAAGGGATAGTGAAGCAATGAAGATAGTTAATCCCAACGGCCGCATCGAGTGCTATCTGCATTCTCTGAGTCCAACTCAAAATCTTTCCAGCATTGTCAGTATTATAGATCCAGTCACTCAGGGGTCCATTGGCAGCATACTCATAAACCAGATACCAATCTCCGTCATTGAAGCAGACGCCCGAGAGGCGGATAACAAAAATATTGTTGATCCTGCTCAACAAATCTATCTCCTTTGAAACATCTCCATTTATTTTCTTAATTGCTGCAAGATCACCATTAATTGTGCCACAATAGACAGATCCTTTAATGCAGCTGCTGGGGCTGAAATTATCCGTTGCTTCTTGCAGCTCCTTAAAGCTATACACTTTGAGGGATTGAGTAATATTCGACAAACTCTCTGGAAACTCCGGAGACTCTTTAATCACCGGTTTCTTACATGCTTCAGAAGTTTTTGAGTCAAAATTTGTGACAGATTCATTCTTACCCTTCCGAAAGGAGGCAAAGAAAACGATGGAACTGATGAACAATAAAAGAGCACATCCGGCAAGAGTCCCACAAAGAATGTAAAGCCATGTTTTCTTTGTGCTTTTTTTAGATGAGTTACCAGAGGCCGGAGGCGATGGTGGGGCAGGTGGTGGCACCATGGTTTGAGAACTTGACGGCGGATCTTGCAGAGGAACCAGAAGTGTAGTGAAAGGATAAATGGTTGAATCTCGTTCAGTGAGCTTATTAGCTTCAAGAGTTCTCCCAGTATCTACACCAAATCTTACACTAATTTTTGAAACAAAATCACCCCAAGTAATTAAGTAGCTCAAAAGATACTTGATGCCCACATCAGTTTGGTTCTTTGTGGGACAAGCACATCTCATAGGAATATTGAGTCTAGTACCAGTATATATATTCCTCGTGAGATTACTATTCTGACTCCGAATAGCTTGCCAGGTTGAGAGACCTTGAAAAGTGTCATTAGCAATCAAAAAGCGCGTATTTCCATGCTGAACAACAAAAGATGTATTCGCCTGATAGTACGGACCTGAACATGAGCAGTTAATTGGAACAATCACCTGTTTGTTAGTCTCAAAGGTTTCAGTTTCTGAAACTGAGTTTATTTGAGAGAGCTGAGATGGGTCAGCACTCAAGAAAGCAGCGATGGAAGCAACAGAGGTATAAGGTGGTTGGGATCTGAAAATGAGGTAAGCTTGGCAAGTCCTGTTAAGGCCATTGCATGAGTAGCCAAGGATGGAATTTGAATTTGAAGGATCTAGTTTGTTAGAAACTGTGGCCTTCCCAACATAAGGCTGTTGGGCATGGATTAAGAAAGAGCAACAAAGTACGTAGAAGCTAGAAACAGAGATGAGATTCAGGAAGCTCATCCTCAAACGGACAGGACTGACTGCAAAATATACATAAAAAAAAATAGAGCACGACATTTTTTAAAGCAGGAAAAGAGGGTCGGTGTAAGGCACCGCGTCTTCCTGGAAGAATCTTTTTTGTATTTATCCCTGTCTGCATAGAATTCTTGCATGTTAAATTTCTCAAAACATTGGAAAATTTGCTCCCTTGCCAGTTTTGAGATGACCATGGCTATCAGTCAATTACGTTAAATTGACCAATGCCCGAATTTGATTGGGCCTCGTATTCTAATATTGTATACAAAAGGAAACAAAGGGAAAAAATGTAATAACTTTATGTTTTTTTTTTAAAAAAAAAAGGAAAACAAGCTGATGTCATTAAAGATGACGAGAGTTACAATTGAAGACATAAGCTGAGAATGAGGAAGGATTTTTTCATCCAATAAGATACAAGCTTGAGCATATTCTAGGATAAGACCAAACTTAACAAGAGAGTCAGCAACTTGATGCTTTTGACTTTAACATAAAGCTACCTGTAGATATCGACTTTGGACTTTTGTAAAACAGCCTAGTCTGATTACATATTTAGTGGGTCTCCATCCTTTGCCTAGACTGCAACAGTTGGGTCAATGACCAAATGAAAACGTAGTAAATTAGTCTTAGTCAGTATTAAGAATCTAAAGACTCTAGCAGTCAAGCGTATATCAACTGAAGCACAAAACATTGTTCCAATGAGCAGAGCGAGCCAATACCCTGAATTCCACTGTTGATGAATTCCCCAACTGACGAGTAGGCAACTATGCTGTGGTCATCGCAACCTCCCATAACTGGAAAAAATTCAAGGTTTAACACCTCTGGAAATGGCAGCACAATCCAAGAACAGAACAACCCTAATTTGCTAAAAAGGCTTAAATCAAAGTTCTTTGATATTCAGTATTTTGTGTAGCACACAAGCACTATTGCGACTCGAGTTTACTAGTTGAGTAACAACAACAAAAAAAAACTACGCAACTTTTCCTTCAGTTCACATGAATGCTATCCGGCAAGCTCAGCCACAAGCAAGAGAAATGACAACCTGAAGTAAATTCATTTTCCATTACAGCTCGAAGCAAGATGGCCAGATGGGGATAATTCACAAGTTTGCCTGGGCAGCTGAATATCCAGTATAGTTCACAGGTATATCAGGAGCAGCAGTATACTTCTAGACTCCCGGTTCAAGGCCAAGATTGCAATTTCTCCATGTCTATGTCTGCCTCAAAACATGCAGTACTAAAAGCTGATGTGTTTGCTTTCGGGGTTGTGTTGTTAGAGTCTCTTTCAGGAAAGAAAGGGATGCGAACCAAAGAAAATGGTGAGATCATTTTGTTGTGGAAGAATGCAAGGGGAATCTGGGAAGTTGAGGAGAAGAGATAGGAGAAGCTAAGAATGTGGATGGATCCGTGCTTGGAGAGCTTTTATCCTATTGATGGTGCACTGAGCTTGGCGAACTTGGCGAGAGTGTGCCCAATGGAGAGGTCTTCAGCAATGCCAGGCATGGAAGAAATCGTCTTTATTCTCACAGTTCTTACTCAGTCATCTTCGGTGACATTAGAAAGGTCTTGGACTTCTGTTACAGAAACAGAAGAACTTGATCAGATCATAAGCCCGGTCAAAGCTCGATGATTTCAGACAAATTGTACAAATGATGTAGTTCGTATACTGAAAACAAGACAAGCAGGCAAAGATTAACCAACCCAAACTCACCTAAAGCAGATCTTTTTTATTCATGTATCACAATATTATCTTTTTATACAGTGTTTCTGAATCTACTTGTACCAAAGTGTCAAAGATCACAATATTTGGTACAAGTAATTTTTCTAGGCATATCAAAATCAAAATCTGGTGCTAGAGGTCTTCATTCCCCGAGTTGTCATTAGGCAATTCCCACCTCAGTGAAGCATTATAGATTCTTGCTAGAAAACCCACAATTTCATCCATGCGTGGGCGACCTGCCGGATTTCTATCCAAGCATCTATGGATCAATCTTATCAAAGACATGGCTAATTCAGAAGGAAACTTACCTTCCATTGAAGAGTCCATTAATTGCATCAAACTCTCGTGCACATTTTCTCCACTAAATCGGGCACATAGGAAATCTGACAAGTTCATGTTTACTTCTGTGTATAAAGCGGCAAACTCTTTTCCGGTGATCATTTCCAGCACGACAACTTCAAATGCATAGACATCAAGCTTTGTAGAGACCAAACCATTTTCTAAATACTCTGGTGCCATGTGACATCTGGTCCCAACAATGTGCCTTGTCAAGGCTAATTGGCCTTCCTCTCCTCCTGCTACCCTTGCCATCCGAAAGTTTGCAATTTTAGCCCTGAAGTCACCGTCAAGAAGAACATTGCCACTCCTTATATCCTGGTGAATAAGAGGAGGAAGAGGAGGAAGAGTGAAGGAATGAAGATAGTTAATCCCAACGGCTGCATCGATTGCGATCTGTATTCTCTGAGTCCAATTCAAAACCTTTCCTGCACTATCAGTATTATAGATCCAGTCACTCAGGGGTCCATCGGCAGCATACTCGTAAACCAGATACCAATCTCCATCATTAAAGCAGATGCAAGAGAGGCGGATAATAAAAAATTAAAAATATCATTGACGTTGCTCAACAAATCTATTTCCTTTGAAAGATCTCCATTAATTTTCTTAATGGCTACAAGATCACCATTAATTGTGCCACAATAGACGGATCCTTTAATGCAGCTGCTGGAGCTGAAATTATCCGTTGCTTCTTGCAGCTCCCTAAAGCTATACACTTTGAACGATTGAGTAGCAATCGATAAGGCTCTCTGAAAACTCTGGAGATTCTTTAATCACTGGTTTTTTGTATGCCTCAAAAGTTTTTGAGAACATTTTTGTGACAGATTCATCCCCACCCTTGTGAAAGAAGGCAAAGAAAATGAAGGAATTGATGAACAATGAGCACCTCCTGCAAGAGTCCCAACAAGAACGTAAAGACATGTTTTCTTTGTGCCTTTTCTGGATGAGTTACCAGAGGTCAGAGGCGATGGTAGCGCAGGTGGTGGCACCATGGTTTGAGAACTTGACGGCAGATCTTGCAGAGGAACCAGAAGTGTAGTGAAAGGATAAATGGCGGAATCTTGCTCAGTGAGCTTATTAGCTTCAAGAGTTCTCCCAGTATCAACACCAAATCTTGCACTAACTTTTGAAACATAATAACGCCAATTAAGAAACTCAAAAGATACTTGATCCCCCATCAGTTTCGTTCTTTGTGAGACAAGCACATCTCAGAGGAATATATTGAGCCTATTACCACTATATATACCCGTAGTATTGAAAGACACCGCGTCTTCCTGGAAGAATCCTTTCATGTAAGATATAATGGAAAAGATTGCTTCGTTGATCACGCCTGTTTTGAGTTGGCCATCACCATTAGGCAATTAGATTGAACTGTCATAGTGCTAGATCAATACCTGAATTTGGTTAGGCCCTCTAATATATGCACAAGTGAAAAAAAATTAAAAGTGTACCTGTAGTCGTTGACATTCCTACATGATTAACTAGATGCCTTTTTTTCATTAATGTTTGCACATGAAGCCACCTGTAGATTTTGACTCTGACCTTCTGCAAAACAGCTGAGTCTGATTACATAGTAGTGGGTTTCCATCCTTTGCCTAGACTGCGACAGCTGGGTCAATGGCCAAATGAAACTGGAGTAACTGAAGTGTATAGCAACTGAAGGAAGAAAAAAAAAACATTTTTCTAATGTGCAGAGCTAACCAATACCCCAAATTCCTCTGTTAATGAATTCCCCGACTGAAGAGTAGGCAATTATGCTGTGGTCATCACAACCTCCCATAACTGAAAACAATTCAAGGTAACACCCCTGGAAATGGTTTCAAAATCCAAGAACAGAACAACCCTAATATGCTAAAAAGGCTTAAATCAAAGTTCTTGGATATTCAGTATTTTGTATAGCACACAAGAACTATTGCGACTTGGGTTTACCAGTTCAGTAAACGAAAAAATAAAAAAACCATGGCACCTTTTTTTCCCGTTCACATGAATGCTATTCTGCAAGCTCAGCCACATGCAACAGAAATGACAGCCTAAAGTAAATTCATTTTTCATTACAGCTCGAAGCAAGATGGGGATAATTCACAAGTTTGCCTTGGCATGCACCAGCTGAAATCCAGCTTCTACCATGTTTCCAGGCATAAATACAACATTGTAAACACAAACAATATAGCTATGCCAAGATAATAACAAAAGCAAAATAAGTTACACTGACAATTCCTAAATCCTCCAATTCCTCTTATCTCTGTGAAGACTATGAACATTCCAATTACGATACCAAGGATTCCACTGAGAAGGCTATCACGCAGTCCATTACTGACCCAATCAGGAGTGATGACAAATAGGATAAAACGAGAACCTGCACATATAAGCAGCGACCACAACAATCAGATTATGAATTGATAGCATAGATGTTATCAAGCACTAGTGATTAACAATGAACTGATATTTACAATGCATCACGAATACAAACCTGGAAAGGTCTGAGGAAAGAAAAGGTTTGCTGCAACCACAAGAAAGGCAATCCAAGAACCAAATTGTCCTCTACATCATCAAATTGGTACTTTTTTAGGGAAAGATATAGACATCCAAACCAACCAATATGCAATTGAGAAAACTGGGAAGGACCTTAGGATTTTGAAAAGCACATCTGGACAACTTATAAAGAGATACACTGCTAGAAGGGTCATTTGCTTTGATGATTGACGCCCAAATCGGTTCATGATCAACAAAAATCTATAGCACAGAGAGTAACAGAATAGATATGTTAAAATAAGATTGCCAATAACATTTGCAAAGTAAAAAACTTGCTAAAACTATAATAAGCTTTTACCATGTTGGTAGAAATGCCCTAAGTAAGAGCACATTAATTGGGCCACAATTTTGGTATTCTTTCTTGTCAAACACATGAAAGGTATGGAGTAAAAACGCATTAGATTTTACTTAACTAGTCCATGGAGAACAATGACCCATTTAAGGGCTTAAAATTAATATCATAAATTTGATCAAATAAAATATAATGAGCTTCTTCTATCCCAGTTATTTTTTATATCCAGGAAATTTCTCTTCCCAAATATAACAGCATAAGCAGGATACATAACCTCATATTATTCAACATAAAAGAATCACTCACTTAAAATTCATTTAATCCAAAAACTGTAATAATTATGGGTCCCGAAGAACCCAACTCGCAACCAAGCCCAACCGTCACCCACGCACAGAAGTCGTGGGCCGGCTATAACCAAGCCCAGGGCTATACCCTAAAACTTGGCTACAAGGTTGAGAGGGGCTTGCATTAATGGGTCTTTGCTGGGGTATTTCCCCGATGTGGGACTTTCGTCCTAACACTCCCCCGCACTCGTGGACTGGGCTTTGCCCAAGCCCAATGAGTGGACTTCTTATCGGGGACGAATGCACACCTGCTCTGATACCATGTAATAATTATGGGCCCCGAAGAACCCAACCCGCAACCAAGCCCAACCGTCACCCACGCACAGAAGTCGTGGGCCGGCTGTAATTAAGTCCAGGGCTATGCCCCAAAACTTGACTACAAGGTTGAGAGGCTTGCCTTTATTAATGGATCTTTGCTGGGTATTTCCCCGACGTGGGACTTTTGTCCTAACAAAAACCAAGTCAAGCATTACATTACGAGAAGCATCTGAACAATCCCACAATGGATCATCTGATTTCATACTACATGATCCATTGGTCACTTGGTGGCGCATAATGGATCATCTGATTTCATACTACATGATCCATCAGTCACTTGGCGAGGCTTTGTAATACAGTGATCAGTGAATCCTATTGCGCTACACGTCCCACCGTTTGCACAATATTCACTATCAGCATCGACAATATAATGGTGTAGTCGCACCAGCGATCATATACACAAAGAGTACGACCCAACCCTGATCTGTACTGAACAAGTGACGCCAGATGGAAAAGACAAAAAACATTCGATTTCCATGAAGAATTAAAATTAAAATGATTAATTGAGGATGACTCACAAAGCAGAGATAGTTCCACCCCATTGAAAGCTGGATCGAGGAGCTCCGCTTGATCCCATAATCATAGGTGCTACTGCTGCATCATATGCAGCAATTGCAGCCGAAGAAACCATTTAGGGCTAACACCCAGAAGGTCAGGAGGCACTTCCTATATAGTTTGCTTGATAGTTTCCAATTCCAGGACGAGCGACTCTAACACTCTGTGTAGAAGGAGAGCGACTGGACTGGGCCTGCTCTTGCAGCATATGATCGAAATCGAAAAGCACAAATGGAAAAGATGAATACGGGATGGGCGGAAGCATATATGGGCCTCAAGGATTAGGCTCCTCTAAAACTATGGGCCTTGTGGGAGGCAACAGATGGATCAGATAATTCTTAAACAAAATAATGGGCCTTTATGGGAGGTCTGTGACCTCGGCTCTGTCCAGTGTCCACTCCTGTCATACAATGCAGAGCCATGAAGCCCGATCAAAGAATATTCAGGCCCAATCTAAGACAATTCTGCGTATAAAGGATAATCTATAAAATCTTGATGGGCAAGGCGAAAATAAAAAGCATAAGACAGTGACAACTGACAAAGCATAAAGGGGTAGACAAGGGTTTTTTTCAAAAAAAAAAAAATGTAGACGAGGGTCCCATGTTTTAGTCTCCAAGTTGCAGCGCACCGTCGCCGTCTTGTCGCATGTGCGGGCTTCTGTTTTTCTGACAGGATCAGGTCCTCCTCCTCCTCCTCCACTTGCTATAAAATATGCATATGCTAGAAAAGGTTGAGCACTAGAGCATTTGTTTTTCTTTATTCTTTTGTTGCACGAATGACGGCTCTGAATGATTTGAGACGGATAATCCGTGGATAAAAATTAAAAATGAAAAATTATTATCATCGATTTATTTAATTTTTTATTAGTAATAAGTTAATTATCCATGTTTATTTGGTCGTATTCTTTTCATATTAAAAAAATTTAAAAAAAAATTGAAAATCATTTACGAATGTTTATCAAGTCAACATCCACGCATTATCCACTAAATGAACGGCATGGTGTCCAGTTCTTTGACCTGACTGGACGCTAGTAAAATTCTCTTTTAAGTGTTATATTGGATTGTTTTATATTTTGACCTACTAAAAAATTTATACATGTGCTTTTCAAGTGCTTCAAAATTTAACTTCCTAATTACAAATGAAACGTGAAAGCGTTTATTCACTTTAAGTGGACTTTTTTTTCAGGCCTAAAAAAACTCATAATTAATTTAGACATGCAATATTTCTCTTCTTAGATCTCAAAAACATAACTATTTTGGTGATTGTGGAGAGAATTGCACGAATGAAGCTTGAAATTAAGTTAAAATTATCCAAATACAACATTAAAATTAACACAAAAAAGGGGATAATCGCATAAAAAAATCTCGTGTTTTTTACATAAACAACATTATTACAAACAATAATGGCATCCAAAGATGCTCTCAGGCACTTGCCCTTCATCATGATTTTGCTTGGTTTTGGGCTGACGTCGCTTGGCCAAACGGTCGATATAGAGCAAAGTTGGGTTTGAGTGTCAAAAATCGGGAAACCCCTTCTTGGCTAGAGAGGGAAAAAAAAAATCAAAGCAAAGTTTGCAGTAATGACATTTTTAGACGTCAATTTTTTTTTGAAATTTATTTAGAACAAAAAAATATAACGACAGAATTGTAAGGACTAATACTATGCAAATTACAAAAATTGAGTACCACAAAAATATCATTACAGCAGACCCAGCCATCCCCAAACCCAAGCCCCAAACGGATTGGCTCACAAACGTTTTTTTTTTTCATCAAAAAAAAACGGACGGTTGAAGATTCACACATTTATTTTTTATTTTTTTATCTTTACTATATTTCTATTTATTTTTTATTGATATATCTGTTTCCTTCACTGCATTATTTGTCCTATGTGGAGTATATGCCGTCGGGGTCCTCAATTGAATTACTATTTGCTTCCACGGTTGTGAGTTGTGACCTTCTTACCTAATAAAACGACGACCACTTCTGTCGTTTTAATCGATTATTTCCTTATAATTAAAGAAAAGCTGCTTTAGTTTCTGATTTTATACCCATCGGAAAACACACTTTAAAACCCATCATAAAGCCACTGCAGAGTGAGAGAGCGGCGACAGAAAAAGAGAGAGAGTTATGTCTGAGGCATATTACTGTGTGAGAGAGAAGAAACCCTGTGTGGATTGGGTAGAAAGGTACTTTAAGGACTGCCTTTGCAACGCCAAAGATGGCTACTCGTTTGGTTTTGGAGTAGCGAGTCTGGTTTTTTGGGGAGTTGCGGAAATCCCTCAAATCATAACCAACTTTCGCACCAAGTCAAGCCACGGCGTTTCACTCGCTTTCCTCCTCGCTTGGGTTGCCGGGTTCCTCCTCTCGTCTCTACAATCAAATTAAAATGAATGTTTCTTATTCACTGCTAATTTTTTTATTTTTTGTTTGGGTGGTGCAGTGATGTATTCAATCTCATGGGTTGTGTTCTGGAGCCTGCCACGGTGAGTTATTGTAAATCCAGACCAGTCACGGGTTCATGGTTCATGGTTCATTGTTCTGTCTAAAGCCACATACACACTATCTGTCCTTTTCATGTTTTTTAATGTTCATGGACATTCTTAAACTTATCTTCTGTCCTTTTTATGTATTTATTTTGATGCAGTTGCCCACTCAGTTCTACACTGCTCTGGTAATTGCTCTTTAATTTGGTTTGTCTTTTGTATTATCGTTTTTCTTGGAAACTACTGATCAAACATTAATAGTATTTAATATTTCTAAATTTGGATACTTAGAAGGATCTGATTTAGTATTTTAAGATTATGATGAAAGTTACTGACTTTCATATTTGATTTTAACTGGTTAGTTTTTTTTCTTCTTCTTTTGGTGTTTTGCGAATACTCGCAGCTCTACACGATAAGCACTGTAGTACTGACGCTGCAAGGATTATACTATGATCACATATACAAGTGGTGCAAACGCAGGAGACCGGACACTATGGACAAACAGGTATATATTACTTTACACATATTAAATACATTATCCCTGAATTGCTTGATTTTTTCTTTAAACAAAAGAAAAATTATCATAGGATGGGGACGAGAAAAGGCCTTTGATGGCTAAGACAGCTGATTCAGGTATACCAATACCCAGGGGCCCACCAAAAGCAATTCCTCGCAGAGAGTTCTATTATACGTATGTTGTTCTAATTTTGTTTATCCTTGTACTTTTGTGTCTGTCCTGTACTGTAAATGTTACTAGCTACCATGTTGTGTGTCCACAATTAATCCAGGTCAGCTAGATCTCTTGCTGGAAGTGGTACCCCGCCCTTTAGAACATACTTAAGGGTAGCTACGAGTGGTCCTCCGGCGATGGAAATTGACAGCGATTCATCGTCTGACGATGATACTTCTACTACCGCCCCTGCTGCAACAAATAGGCCTTTTAGCCTGGCTAGGCCAATCCCAAGATCTGTGAGCATAGAACTTGATCCAACCAGGCCACCGTCTACCGCATATACTACATAATTTAACTAATTAGATAATTCAATCGATTTCCGAGTTCCCGATTGTCTTGGCATAACTATTTGGTTTACAGGTTGGATACGGGACATTCTTCGCTACATCACTCACATTGCCTTTCCAAAGCAAGGGTTTATCAGAAGCATACTTGGGATTTACTGGAAGAAGACTACTCTTGCATGTATGACATAATTAATTAATGTACGATCGATATTCGTTCGATTTAATTATATACTTTTTTCCAATTTGTACTTATAACTGTGGAGCAGGGAGGCGCAGGAGGGATGGAGCACAGTGCATTAGGACAATGGTTAGGATGGTTGATGGCTGCTATTTATATGGGAGGCCGAATCCCTCAAATATTGTTGAATGTAAGTTGTAATATTCAAACCCACAATTTATCATTGCAATTAACCCTAAACATATATGTATCTCCTTTTGTTTTGCTTTCATGGTATCTAATTGAAGTTATACCTATTGCTTTCATTGACCAGATTAAAAGAAGAAGCGTGGAGGTAATGAATATATATAATTAAGATCATATACTTTATTTGTTGCATCAATTAATTGAAAGTTGAAACCCTTGATCTGTTAATTTTTCTTTGACGATATATATATATATATAGGGCTTGAATCCGTTCATGTTCATCTTTGCTCTGCTGGCCAACCTCACTTATGTCTTGAGGTTTCTCTCTGCTTAATTTAATTTCTCCCAGTGAATAGGAAATTATTTCATTTGCTTCACAGTTAATCTAAAGCTTGTGTGTGTGTGTGTGTATGAATGCAGTATTGTTGTTAGAACCACTGAATGGGAGAAAATAAAGCCCAATTTGTCTTGGCTGCTGGATGCAGTAGTCTGCGTCGCACTCGACTTATTTGTATCCTTACACTCCTCTGTTTAACTTGTTTATAAATATAAATCCGTCAAGCTATAATATGCATGTATATGTGTTGTGCAGAAACCTTAACAGGAATTGTTTATAGATATTATTGCAGTACATGTACTACAGATACTTGGGAAAGAATGAAGCAGACTGCGAAGACTTCTCCGACCCAAGTAAAGCTTGATGATGGCCTTTTGTATTCCATTTTTGGAACAATCGACGTTTTATGTTACTATTACTATTACTATTTCTCACTTTTTTAAAAAAGTTTCTGAATAAATAATTACGTATTTAGAGATCAATTGTATACCGACACCGATAACAATGCTTGGGCCGGGTAATGTCAAATTAGATCTATATGGAGAAGGTTTGGGCTCATGGCCCAACCTTTTCTTACTCCTTTTAGTGTTTACTACAACGCGGGCCAATGCCTTGGGCTCTTGGCCCGATCTTATCCGGAGCGACTTCCTCGATCTCTTTTACGGTTCGGTTGGAATTGAAGAGGTTGAGAATTCCACTAGTTTACTTAATTAAATTTGCAGCAACGTGGATATATTGGCTTATCGTGCAAATTAAAGAAAAAATCTCTAACCATAACACGATTAGATCAGATCATAATTAGTTAAAGACAAGGGCATGTGATGGTTATTCCTACTTACTACCAACAGCCTAGCATGTGTGGGGATTCCAAGTTGGGTCTTCACAGTTCACACAACCTGATGAAGTTTATGTTTCAACTCTCATGCTTCTTTGAAATGAAGCTTTGTCAGCTTTCATGGTTGGTCAATTGTTGTGACTTGCCTTATTAGTGTTTTTGGTTGGACAATATATGTCAAATAGGTTACATGTCGTCCTCTCCCTTAGATTTACGGCAAAGCAACAACCAGTTCGTTCGGACCATTAATAAGTGAAAGCAACACAACATGAACCTGGAAGGAATTCCCCGATTTAATGGCCTCAAATTAAGTTGTTCGCATTTTTTTTTTTTTGAGAAGACAAGTTGTTCACATTTTAATTAATATACTAAAAAACAAACTTAATCTCTTGATAACTTAGGTCCATAGGTTTCAACGTAGACTGTAATGCCCTGATGCAAGATTTGGTCATTCTTTAATTATGAAAAATGTAAGTGAACTCATTTTCATTAATTATATATTAATGCCCACGTTGTTACATCCCTTAACTATTAAGTGTGCAAATTGATGAGTGAGTTGACTGGCTAATCTTGAAAATTACTAACATATTGATCATTATATCAGTGTCTGTCAGTCCCAAGACTCCAAGTTATCAATGCTGCAATGGATAGATTGGCGGTTTTTAATTCAAGCAGGTGCCTTAGATTTTTCCTTGATTGAGGTGTATGCATTTATGTATACGAGAAAAATATCAAATATTGTTGGTAATAATTAATGTTTTAAATGCATAAAATTCTCATTTGTCAGGGGCCTAAACAGTAACGTGAATGAACTACTCAATGGACTGGCCAAATGAGAGCTACTTTCTTTAATTGTCGAGCTTTCTAAATACTATTTGCATATCTCATAGAAAGAGAACTAGACAGTCAAAGTAAGATTAGGATTTAGGAATCAAATCAATCAATTTAAAGTAAATAGTGCAAGCAAAAAGTAGGGCTAACGATCTTTGGTATAACCATGTTTGAATTCGAACAATTGCTCGAAAATGCATTAAATTACCAATTACTAAAGCCTTTGGGAGTTCAGGTGGTGCTAGTGCTGCTGCTTCTTCTTCTACCCAATCAGTACCAATGAGTAAATGAATACTAATTGTATTGCTTTAGCTAGGACCGTAAAAAAAAACAGACAAAATCAAAATCAAATCCTTTGATCGGTTTTTTCTTTCCAAATATCGACATAATAAGTTAAACGGTTAAAAAATCCACTGTTAACCCACTGGCTTTAGCAACCAAAAAACTAACATTACCGTACAATTAAAGTTTATACTGTATATCAAAGAGTCGCCAATATAGCTGTTGGCTGTTAGAAAATACATCCAATTCCAAATAAAATTACATAGAAATTGGAAATTTTCAACTCATAGTTCTATCTTTTAATCATGACTGTAATTTACTCTTTACATAGCCCAAAACAAGGCAAAAGAGGGGAAGAAAACAAAAACATTGTAAAAACTTGTTGCTGGATTTACCATCTACATGGCATTAAGACTCGATAGCGAAAGGTGTCTGCAGCAGATCATAAGGGGCCCACAAAGCGTCCAACGGACAGGGACGGTTCGAGTCAAGTCGAACCCATGGCTTGCCCTTTCCGCTCCAATGCAACAGACTAACCGGACCTGGATGCAAGTCTCTACACAATCCCCTAAAGTTGTCCCCTCCAAGCCCGTGTTGGTTCCATCTATGATCCACTGGAGCGATATTACCCGCAAATACAAGCAAAAACGGAGGCAAGGAACCCAATTCATAGATCCGAATTCGTTTCTGCAGCTCCATCCACTCCACAATCTTTCTCGTATGATCCCCTTCTCTCCATCTCTCCAAATCAATCACCATGACGCCCGTATTAAAGTAACACGCGCTCCGACCCGCGAAAGTTAATGACAATGTCGGGTTGGCCCAAAACGTAGGAGTAAAGTAAGTAGTGAAATTCGCGTTACAGTACTCTGGCGCTGCCAATACCACACCGTCCGGTAAATGAGTCGCTGATAGTTTCGCGATGTCGTCGACGAGGACTAAATCGGAATCTAAGTAGACGACACGGCGGACACATAGAGGTAGGAGATCCGCGAGATAATTTCGCGCGTAGTTTAATGGGCAGTCGAGGGCGGAGCGGATTGAGGTGGATATTAAGCCGGAGACGGCGGTGTCATCAAAGTGGTAGAGCTGGGAGTTTAGGTAAGGGAAGGAGGTGGTGATGGTGGTGTAAAGGGAATCGGAGGCTGAAGAGACGAAATGGAAGACGATGTTTTGAGGGCAGGAGGAGTGCTGGAGGACAGATAAAATCGCGGCCATGGAGCCGCGGAGGTATGCGGCGTCGAGTGTCATTGCAACGTGGACGGCTTCAGTAGAGCACATGATATTGTTGCTGCTGTGAAGGGGAGGGCATGTGGGGGAGTTATAGAATTGTGGGGCCTCTTTGAATTTGTAAGCATTGGTTGTGTCGATGATTACAGGAATTAGGAGGAAGAGCAAGAGAACGAAATGGGAATGACGGTGGCAGTGCTGGTAGCGGAAAGGTGGTGGTGCTGGTGGTGGCTGATCAGGCAGTGGGAGCATGGTTTGGGTTTTGAAAAAAGTGGAGAGGTGGTAGTCAAATAGTCAATGTGGGCTCTGGCTTTTAAATTTAGTGAGCAAGTGGACACAACTTAATAGTGATCTCAACTTGTCTTTAAATCCACGTGTTGGTTAAAACTAGATGAAACATTGCTTTCTTCTTCGAATCCACCATCAAAGTATCATACTATATTTGCATATAATAGCAAACAATTGAGAATTTTTTTAATTTTTTTTTACTATTACTTACCTAATTTCCGCATTCTTAAAGTCAAAGATTATGAACACTAAGCTGCTTTTATCTTTTGCTCCTTTGGTCATTCGTCCTTGTTTATAAGATCATGAATAAGTCCACGCATGCATAATATATCGTTAGTTTTGTTAAATATAAATCACATATTAAATTCAAAATGTATTTTATAATTACACTATCCTAAAATTATTATATATATTTTTATTAACAATAATATTTTTATACCCATTAATATTTAATGATTAAACGACTAGTAAAAATAATTAATCTCTCCCCACTCCAGTTAAATTCCTTGATTTGGTTGAAGTTGTCACAGAAAATAGTATTCCCGATAGTATAAAGAAGGATCATTAAGATTAAAAAAAAAAATCCGGGGCAACTCTCGCACTATTACTTTGTGCCCCAGTAATCTCAATTTCTAAATCCATAAATTTGTGATCTATCTTGTTATTCTTAATTAATGTATGATATAACATCACTTATATTTTTCTCTCGACAGCGAAATTATATCACATTCATGTTGCGGATTTTTTCGTGCAACAATTAATTACAAGAAACTTAATTATCAATGTCCCATGTCTGTCTTGTGATCGGGTACCTAAGTAAGAATGGTCTCCTCCGAAATTTACGTTGAAAGAGGAGGCCACATGCACCCCCTTTGTACGTCCACATCCGCCCGAGACTTAAATCGCAGGGCAGAAAAAACCAAAGAAATATGTGACACGTTGCTCTCTATTGGGACCCCTCTAGGTGCCACCTGGGCTTATTTACTGATAAAGAATAGAGAAGATAAAAGTAGAGATTGTTCATGGAAAGGATAGAGACACTGATATAAACTCACCCGCGTTTGGCGAGGCAGATTAACAAGTGAAGCTGAGAGTTTTGAGTCAAAAAAAATGGACTTTGAATATGAGTTCACAGGTCCATTATTTTCATGAGAGAATAACTAACTTCATGAAAACGTGAACTTAATATTACTTTTTAAATGAAAATTTTAATTTTCATTAAATTTCAAATAAAATTGTCAATTTATTATAAAAAGATAATACAGTCTTTTATCTATATTATAATTTATTAAAACCAAAACGCATGCTCATTCTCACATTCAACCAAACGTACAAAATTTTATCTTTAAACTCGTTTACTTATCTCTATTCTTCCTTCTCCGTAAGCTCGTGCTCAGCTCACTTTAAATTCATTCTCACCTTAAACTCACTTTCAACTAAACGTGAGGTAAAATTTGTAGAAAGTAGAGTTTCCTCCAAATTTAGCGTATGTTTGATATAACTTATATGCTGAATTTATAAACTCAGCTTCCTTTTGCGAATTAATTTATACTTTGTCAAGACATATTCTCTACCAAATAAATATTAAGAAGCTAAAAAACAACGTACATATTCAATTTCGTTATCATTGAATATATGGGGCATGTGCACCTCACATGCCCTTTAATAAGTTTCTTCTTCTCCATTATTAGTAAGTTGTAATTGATTCATTAAAGCCCACTATATTATGCCAACACAACCATGTGCTCCACGCTAACTTCTCAGGACAACAACCTTCCAACTATTAGAATTGTTGGGATGAAATATGAATGCTCGACGTATGCATAAACAACGTAAGATATTGTATGTTTGATTTTAGAAAATGATCTCATCTTCTCCATTTAAACCCGTGACCGATCGAGTACCAAATGACTAACTAAGTTACTTACATACATCGACCACCCCAACAAACATGTATGGATCTTTACGTTTACGGTTTCAAATTTGTCCTCATGGGAGTGCTTCCAGGTCCTTCGAACGCTCTTTAATGATGAGAAAGTACATCTAAATATTAATATGGTAACTTTATTTGGTGTGTTCGCTTTACATTTCCCATTGGTTTTCACATTAGGGAGTGATTTACGCGATCGGTTCCTCACCGACAGCAAACATGGGGCGGGTCAAGAGCTTCCCAAAAAGTCCACCCCATTGCGAGAAGTTGGTTGTCTGATTGTCTCGAATTTGTCAGTTTGCGGGAATTTCCGATGTTCCATGACGATTGCTACTGCCTTTCTTTTTTTATAATGGAATAATGTGCGTATGACCAGCTTTTGTCGGTAACGATAAAGTATGAACACTATTATAGCACGATGTCCATGTCCCTGAAAGGCCCAGCCCATTATACGAAACGTCAACGCAGCACATTGGCAGTAGGTGAAGCTTGAAGCCTTGATGGCCCAAATAATCCCGAATGGCTTTTGCATTGCATCTTGGATTTCAAAACCACGAGTGGTGCTAAATAGTCTCAATTTTTATAGTTGAATATTAATCGAAGTTTATATGACATGTTTTATAAGTGTATGATATAGAAAATTAAAATTTAAAATTTAAAAAAATAAAATAATTTATTTGAAATGTCACGGCACATATTTTTTGTTTTATTTTAATTAAATTATTTTTATACTAATATGTGAATTACATAGATTCCAATATTTATTTATAGGTAAATGGACTCGTGTATTGATTTTCATACTGTAACCTAAACAATAAGTGTTAAATTCTAAGGGGAACGAATTCGCTAAACCCTAATGGGCTCGTGTATCGGATTTTCATGTTGTAACTTAAACAATAAGTGTTATAAATCCCAAGGGGAACAAATTCGCTAAACCCTAATGGACTCGTGTATCGAATTTTCATGTTGTAACTTAAAAAACTCGGATTTGCTAGTAAAATTCTGAATGTCTCAAGTGTTAAACCCTAACTACTAAAACTTAACGGGTTAGGGTATCCAACATAATTTCAATAAAAATACAAAAAATAACAAATATATATTATATTATCATAGTGTAACAAAATTTCAACTAGAATAAACAGTTTACACATCATATATATGAATTACATTATATTTTTTTAAATGTAATTGAAAAAACGCAATAAAAATTATTGACAATGAGTCTTATTGGAAAGATTTTTACGAGCTGAGCTCGAATATATAATTTTTTTTTCAAAATCTAAAATGTATTTTTAGAGAAAAAATATTTTAAAATTTCATTTATTAAAAAATAAATAAATAATGTACTTAATTTATTTTTGAAAAAGTTCAATATGACCCCTCCATAAAGTGTCATATAGACTTGAGTTAAGTTGGGCTACTAAAAGTTGGGTTCTATAATATTTTTCCAAAAACACATCCTTGAGGTTTCAAAAGATCCGGTTGGACTCTGTAGGATCATCAAATTTAGTCCGGTGATTAAGACTATGATCAGCGCCACAAAAGTATGACAGAAGGAAAGAGATTTGTAAATGGGATCAGAGAGAAAACAAAGCAAGCCTTCTTCCCCGATTAGGAATGAAAAAAAGATATTGAATTCTCAAGACCCATCTTTTGAAATTGAAGGGATTGTCCTATTGCTATCGAATTGATGGCGCCAGCAACCAGAGAGGACTTAACGTGGCAATTCAGTACTGACTACTGATGGATCATAAATCCTCATCACTGCAGAAATACGACTTCTGGTGCACAATCGGACCCCACACCAGGTGCGAGTCAAACATTAACTCCTACCTGAAAAGTCTTCAACATGGTGCCTTTTGATTTAATGACGCTGCGCCTCCCGGACGCCATTCCCTTGAGCACCAAAAATCAAACACGTGGGACAGGAATCTCTTACGACTCCTACAAGACAATAGATTTACTGCTGACTTTACTGAGCCCAGGCTCTACAATATCAAATGACCACGCACATATTTACGACCCTTAGTTGAGATGAGGAGAAACACTTGGAAGAGAGGCCATCTACAGCTCGCACAACCACACAACTGCAGGTGTGCTCTAATGATGCGATGCACGCAATAAAGAAAAGCTTTCATAACTTCTGGCGCTATCATCATCATCATCGTACATAAACTACAAAGTAGCCAATATGTAATTAAGGTTTGGAAAAACCAATATTTGATTAGTACATGTTCAGCCTCAACTGATTGCAATTCGCAACAAAAACCAGTGCTACTGTACTGTAAAACAAAACAAACGAGCAAAAAATGAGAGAGGAGAGAACAGAAGTCACAGGGCAACCCAATGATGCCTTTTCCACTGACAACTGGTGGTTACTTCAAAAGGAAAAAAAAGTATTAACAATCATCTGCAATTGCACATCCATAGCCAAGAGTGAAGATATCTCGCAAGCTTTACATGCAAAACACACAACTCAATTAGAAACGATTTGGGACGTGAAAGTGCGATGTAGTTTCTTAAGAACACCTCTCTCAAGACATCAAAGTAAGCCCCGGAGGGGCTATTGTATTTACAGACTCGAACAGAGAACTAAAAGTAAATAACGGATTCTATTAGATGAAAAGCGACACTTTGAATTGAAGTATCATCCTTATTCACCTCCCATTCACCAGCAAAGGAGAGCGAGAATCACCAGGAAACCAATCAAGAGAAGAAGATTCTTCAAAACTCTATCCGCCTGTTGCCCTCTGCCTGATGGCTGGGGAAATCCATGCACATGGCCACCATGGAAGGTGTTAAATCCATTAGGAAAACCTGAAGTTGTTCCATACACAGTCGCATCCGGAAACCCATGAAACTGGAAATTGAACAAAGATGGGAAAAGAGAGAGACCACCGAAAGCAGTGGCAAGAGAAAAGTTACCAATCCTTGCAGTCGCCATTGGAACGAATCCACCCATCAACCCAAAACCATAATTAGGTAATTGGTTACTTCCTGGGGGAGGAGCTGTTTCTGGCCTTTGTCCGGCTGGGCGATTAGGAATGTTGATGCCAGGATAAGATTTTGATCGTGGGTCAGTCTGAGTTTTCCCCCTGCCATACAGAGGAACCAATTTTTCCTCTTGTACGAGTGCCTTACAAACTGGACACTCTTGGGAATGCGAGTGATGATGTAGCCATCTGTATAAACATGGCCAACAATAGAGGTGACCACAAAGGGTCACAATTGGGTCCTGCGCCAATTCGAAGCAGATATTGCATTCAAAATCACCAGGATCGTTGGCAGCGTTTCCTGAGTAGGATGCACTTTGTGCCGGAAAGCTCGTCGATTCCCCAAATTCAGTCACCATCTCCTGACCTTCAACCCACCTGTAAGCAGCAAAAACCTCAAATGAATAAATCCGAAACAGTCCATAGATTACATAATTTTTTCTTAAAACCTCGCAATCATTTTAACAATATTGACCAAAAAAAAAGGCAAGATATTTATATTTTATACTAAGCCTGCATAAACTTCCTACCAGCAAGGCTTTTTTCTCCCAGTGATAGATAAAATCAATAGGAGAATAACACTAAAATCAAACTGAACCTTATGTCAGATACACGGTTTCTTTCAACCTGGACGAGCGAATCTTAAGTATCACAAAAACAAAAATGTTTGACATTTTCTAATCCCCAAACTCTAAATTCTAATGGCCAAGATTCTAATCCTCCATCGGAAGAATCCATGGAAACTAGACATTGAACAGTTCACCGTAAATAGTCAAAAGCCAGAATCTTTCAGGATAATCGTCTAAGAAACTGAGTTATACAAATTACCCTAAATCAAATCAAACAGGAATACCAATGCCATCGAATTGTTCAAATCCAAATCTTACCTACCTAAAACGCCAAACACTCCAACACGAGATCGTATCAGAAAGGAAACAACGACAGCATAAACAACGGAATTAAGCGGACACCCAATCCACATAAATTAAATCAGAAGAAAAGAAAAATTGATGCGAGCAAGGTAGAGATGCAAAATACTAACCGCTTGATCGATGGACTTATTGACAATATTGCAGAATTCAGTTGAACAGTAGATATACAGAGAAAAACTAAAGGAGAAAGAGGCGATACCGAGAGTTTGAGACCATCTGGCGAGTCCAAAACGCAAATACTGTGAGAGAAGCAACTTGTATGTGGAAGTTTCCTGATTATTCGTTAGTTTCACACGCTTCAGGTAACGATTTGGGAGGTTTGTACCTGCATTGTCTTTGCCAGTGACTTCATCGTACGGTTTACGTTCTACTAGAGTCGGTGGATCCGACAGCTCTTGTTGATTCAATTTTCTATGCCCACTAGCAAAAATGGGCTGGGCCAATAAGGTCAACTTTTATATACTGTAAAGGTTGGGTAGGTCCACATGAGTGTTTCCACTAGGGCTGCACACGGGTACCGGGTCTTCGACCCGACCCGGTAACCCGGCCAAATCCCGTTCTTATCGGGCATGCTCGACCCGGTCCGATAAGAACCGAGTCGTACTAGGTGCGAATCTAGTTATTTCGGATCGAATACCGGATTGTAATTTTAGCAAAACGTGCTCGATAACCCGATTGTATTTATATAAAAAAAACCAATAACGCGGCTGTATTTTTTTAAAAAAAAAAATTAAAGTCTAAAATCACTTAACCTGTGCGTAGGAAATCCGCATGCATTATGGACTTGTTGTGGCATGCTACTGATACAATGATACATACTGTTATAGATTATCACTTATGAGTTTCATTAATGTACTTATGTGGGAAAGGAAACAAGTTTATTGCCTATTTGCCTTGGACAGTTGGACTCTTGGAGACTTGGAGTGTAAATATGGTCCTAAAATCCAACAAAAATTTAAAGATATATCATATATGGGTCTTAATTTTTCAATTTGAACATTGAGGTCATATTACAACGGGCTTATCCGGTTGATTCGAACCCGGTTGACCCGAATCCAGTAGCACAGTACCTTAAAATCGGGCTATCGGACCAAGTTTAAGGCATGTGAAAAATGACCGGGCTAGGTTAAACTCGGTATGATAACCTAGAACCTGGCCCAGTGTGCAACCTTTCTAGTTTCTACCAATTTTCGAATTGGATTGGTTCTAGTCATGAGAAAACTCGAATGTAAGTTTTAATAACATATAAGTAATCAAATAAGTTGTATGGTGTTTGGTAGAGCGTAAATTTTAATAGCGTATAAGTTATAAATTTACTATTAAGGGCATGCAAAGTAGTTAAATAATGAAATAAAAGCTATCTACTATCGAATATGAGTATTCTTGAAAATAACTTTACTCGTTGATTTCAAATATGTAATTTTGTTCGAAATTTAATATATATTTTGAGAGATAAGAGGGCATATGTGTGAAAGAGATAATAACGATAGGGGAAATTGAGATGATTTTTTGGTGTGCGTATTGACATAAATAAATAGAACGCATAAGCTCTTGAGCGAAGAAAATGAGCTTATAAGCTACCATGCGCTCTATATCAAACGACTCAATTATTAATTTTGTTTATTCCCCATTAACTTCAGTTTTATTACATTTTCAAAGAAAATAAAAAGGTAAAAAAAAACCATGTCCAAAACATGTGTTTCTTTTTTTTGGGCGATAATATGTGCCAAACACGTGTTGTGCACTTGTACCTAATAGTCTAATAAATTATATGATTATATGCAAAACTTTTGCATGCATGATTCGACATGCACAACTTATCCCCGGTTGAACATATGATGTTTTTCTTTTCGTTGCAATTGGAGCAATATAAAGTAAATAAATACTTTATTTCATCTCATAAATATAGTATTATTTATTTTTTCACACAGATTAAGAAAATTTAATTAATACAATGAAAAAATAAAATTTTACTTAAATACTTCCTAATATATCTTTAATCAATGTTTTTTTGCCCGAATAGTTATAAAAAATTGAAAGGTTTGTAAGATAACGAAATACATTAAATATGAGTCTTTTAGAAATTTAATTGATTAATTACATTATAAAAAATAAAACAAAACTATAATTTGAGACAAATAAATATAGAAAATAGAACTATCTTTACAGGAGTATAATTACTCTCTCGCTTTATGTTTTAGAATATTGAGACTATCAATTAATTATGCAAATTAAATTGCAAGAATAAATGATGACGCCATTGTTGTATTAATTATAGTTAATCACTTCTTAAGATTTCGAGCAAATAGAAGATCCAAATCCTAATATAAGATAAAATTAATTAATAATTAATCAGAAGGTCGTTAGTGCGTGGAGGAGTTGGTGACACATATCTGTGTGTGCATATATATATATATTGGTCTGGAAGGGTTGGTTATCCAATTAATTCACAAAACTGTAGTCGTGATTAATTGTGACCATCATAATTCATACCTAAGGCCTACGGTTGCCTTGGTTTTGCTACATATTTTTATGAAACTTTCTTAAAATGAAGAATGCGAGTGCCGACACTAGTTATTATTATGGTCAATTTACTTGTTTAAATAATTAAATTTGTATCCCACGTTAATCATGGTTACAATTTTTATAAAGATCTTTTAATTTTTTACAAATTGGAAAAAAAACGAAAAGAGAATATACAATTTGACGCACGTGTGAATTATGACCAACATATATCTACCAGATGTGAACGTATAAACAAATTTACAAACTCTTCATGCTCACCAGTAATTCACGTACACACTAATTTAATCAAAACCCTCCCTGCCTTTCCTGCCACTTTCCCTCCAAACCTGGACTCCAAGGTTCTTTCGTCTCCTGATCCGTCAAGCGATGTTTGTTAGTGGGTGGACCCAAGTCCAGAGTCTAACAAACTATCTATCGGAGCACCCATCTATCGTCGGGTTCCGATGGAGCCACACCCACACATGGGGTTCCACGTGGTCATTCCTCTTCTCCGCTATAGTATTCTATCTCACTCTATCAATTTTCCTCCACCTCCTACTTTCTTTTTTTGTACGACGGGGCAGACCAATCCCTCTGGGTCCTATCCCCGCTCTCCACAGCCTATCCGTGGCATTAATCTCAGCCACAATCTTCGCCGGCATCCTCCTCTCCTCCGCCGCAGAGATCCGTGAGACCCGATGGTTCTGGCGCCGCTCAAAAACCCCTCTTCAATGGCTCCTTTGTTTTCCACTCGGCACCCGCCCTTCGGGTCGGGTCTTCTTCTGGTCCTACATATATTACCTCTCACGATTCGTCCACATGGGTCGCACATTCTTCGCCATCCTGCGACGCCGTAGGCTCTCTTATTTCCAGCTATTCAACAATTCAATTTTGACGTTCATGTGCTTCTTGTGGCTCGAATTCTCTCAATCTTTTCAAGTGCTTGCAATTTTGTTCACCAATCTAGTATACTCTGTGGTTTACGGGTACCGATTTTGGACCGCGATCGGATTGCCCGGTGCGTGCGCTCCGTTTGTGGTGAATTGTCAGATGGTGCTACTGTGTTGCAATCTGGTTTGCCATGTTGGGGTACTTTTGATGCACTTTCTGAAGGGTGGGTGTAATGGGATTGGAGCTTGGTTGCTCAATTCAGTGCTTAATGGGGCAATTCTGTTGTTCTTACTAAACTTCTACTTGAAGATGCGTTCGGGGAAAAAGAAGGGGATGAAAGAAGAAACAGAGATAGAAAGAGTGAACGAGAAAGGAAAGTGACTTGTTTTCTATTATTTGTAAATGCGGGACAAAGTAAGGATTAGAAGTGGTTAATGTTAATTATCATTGCCTGAATTAGTGATAATATCATGGTGTACGGGGCATTAGTTGTGCTTGACAGGTATATCCCTCCTTTAGTGTACCTAAATTGACAGCGAATAAGTTGTACCAATAAATTATGTAGGGACCAAATTGGTTGTGAAAAGTAAAAGGACAAACAATAATAAATGCAAGTTATACAGTCCCTGAATGGGATGTCCCCAGCACCTTGCTTTACGAGAATTTGTCACAGAGATGGTAAATATCAAATGCACAAAGTTACCAAGGATGAGGCACTTATGCTCCGTTTGTTTGACGAAAAATAAATTTTTGAAAAATATTTTTCTCATTTTATGGTATTTGGGGATGAAAAATAAAAGTAAAAAGTTAAAAATGTTATATAATCAACTCAATTTTAAGACTTTAAAAATAAAAAATAACTTCCCTTCTCAACTTTGGGATGTTGTTTTCCCTAAAACTATGAGTATGAATGTGTGAACATATTGATTCACATTTTTTTATACCAATACGTATTTATGACCCGTAATACTTTAACTAATTTAATTTAGATCGTGTTTCGCGTACATATAAACATATACGTATGATATATATACATATACATATGTATGTATACACACAATAAAAGACATTTAACAATAAAAAATAATGTCCTAAAGAATTTTTATTGCTGTCAATATTATATATATATATATATATATATATATATATGAATATTAATTTATGTATATTCACACGAAACATACACACACATTTGTTGGCCAACATAATAAAAAGTGTTGTATTTCAAATTTTTAATTCCAAACAAACAAACAATGAAAAATATTAATAATTTTTTTGTCCAAACACTAAAAATTAATTATTTTTATATCATATATTTTTCCTTTTCAATGAGATGCTTGTTTTCCGTCAAACAAACGGAGTCTTAGTGTAAGTACATATGGTGCGGTGAAATCAAATTCACCAACCCACGTAAACAAATGATAATGTGCCTGCCCCCTCCAGCACGGCGTATAAAATAAGTTGAATATGTCCATGTCAATGTGGGTTGTGCATACAAGCCAGACTAGCATTCGATGGCTAAGGTCGTTGAGGGGTTAAATACATTTTTGCCATTCAAAGAATTTTCATTTTGGTCACTCAATGTTCAAACATTATAAATCAGTAATTTAAAATTTTAATTTATTTCAGACGGATCACTTTGGATTATCAAATTGGAACAACAGGGTTATCATTTTGAAATAACAAAGTTATCATATTGAAATAAATTAAAACTTTAAGTGACTTATACGGATCACTTTGGGTTATCAAATTGGAACAACATGATTATCATTTTGAAATAACAAAATTATCATATTAAAATAAATTAAAACTTTAAGTGACTTATTTATAATATTTAAACATTCAATAATCAAAATAAAAAATGATAAATCTTCCAATAACCAAAAATGTACTTAAGCCCTTGTTGGGTTGGGACGTGGGGTGGTTGGGAAACCAGCGTAGGCTATAGTGCCCCCGTGGTTTTTTAAGCTTATTTGCATGATTTTTTTTTCTTTCTTCAAAGTGTTATTTCAGCTTTGTGGACTAGCAAAGTTAAGTAGCCTTTGGACTTTGTGGATAAAAGTATAGGATTTAAAATTAAAAAAGTTTAATGAGGATGAATTTGATAAAATATGTTTTATTGGGGACAAGATTGAAAGAATTGATAGTGTATATGATATATATTTTTGAGAGAGTAATGTGGCAAAATTAAACAAAATATAAATTATAAGATACTTTTCAAAAAACTAAGGGAGGCAATTGCCCCTACACAATCGTGACATGTATTTTGTTCTGCTCTGGCTCTGGCTCTGGCTCTGCCTGAGGCGGCCTTTGTTGTGCAGTTGTACTCCAGATTACTTGGGCTTAAGCGGGTTAGGTGGGCTTAAATGTATTGGGCTTTCATCTGGTTTTGTCCTCCTTATTCAGTGGGCCGGTCAAGTCGGCTGTAAGCTTTTCTTCTTTTATGGATGTGTCATGTCTCTGTGAATGGCTGAATGCTGGCGCCCATCTGGGCCTCTTGGATTTTTTTCACAGCAAATAATTTTTCGATATTTTTATTTGTCCAAGATGGCAAGATTCATGAAAGAAAAGAAAAAGAAAGCGACTTGCATAAAAAAAAATTACATGACTGAACCTAGCCCAAACACAAGAAGTGGCCGGGTCAAAGCAATGTTGGTATGCAACTCTCCAAAGAAATGAGTGGGAAGGCCAATTTAACTAGAGAATCAGCTCATTTGTCACTGTGATTGCGCTTGAACATCAAATATGCCCAGTTGCATCCAGCGGCCTTGTCACTGTGAAGAAGTAGTGTACGAAATCGAACAATTATTTTGAGATGGAGTTCTTACCGCAATCCTTTAAAACTGAAACTTCATAAGTCGACCACTGAGCATTATTTAACATAAAAGTATTAGAACTCAAGTATTAGTACAACAACAATGTATAGCCAACCTCTCAAGAATTAGCTAATTGCTGGAAAAAACCAGCACTGCAATTGTTACACTTACTATTTCTTGCATAAAAGCAACAATGCTCAATGCGTGTATGATACTGCCATGATCCAATACACATAATCATAAACCAAACACAGGATAAAACAGGAGTAATTAAATCTCTCTTACGGATCGTAATCCGATGCAAGAGTGTCAGTATTATCAATCTAGTGCATTCAATATTGAAGGGGTACTTGAATTGTTGTTTTGGTTGATCATCCTCTGCAGAATCACCGTCCTTGCCTGCCTGATATCACGGCTACATCTATCAGCATGACCACCTAAATCCTCAATGGTTTCCATGAACACCTCCAGTTTCTTCTTGATCTCATCCATCACAAACTTCACCGCATCTTCTTCTGCAAGAGCAAAGTCCACGTTTTGCAACATTGACTTGATCTCAATTTCCAGTTTGTTGATAAGCGCCTGTATACTCTCCATGTCCTTTATTGAAAGACGAGTGCCAATCTCCATTGAGATCAATACTTCTCTCCGTCCCTTCAGTGTATTTTGATACTGATTCCATAGCATGTCACACCATTTTCCCAAGGAGCCAATTGGAATTGCTAATGCACCTGCCAAAGCAGTTACAACAGGAGGTGCAGCAATAGCAGCTGCTACCACAGAGAAAATCAAAACAGACACAAAAGCAGCAACAAATAAAACATTTGACAGCCTTCTCCATCCTTTAACTTTACGCATTTTCTTATCAAGCTTTCGTCTCCGAACTTGCAATTTCCCCAACATAGATACCTGCTGCTTATACACAGCTTCAAACAATGCAAAGAACTCCTCCGTAAATGGATCCTCAGCTGCCTTAAATCTCTGCAGTCCTTGCAATGTCCTTGTATACTTCATCCCCTCGACACCATCTTGTCTTTCCACTTCTTCCTCAAACTGCCTAACAGCAATTTGAATGATCGATTGGCTGTTTCGAGCACGGTTCAGACAATTCTCAAGGGCATTACAAAAGTCCAATATCGTAACACTGTTATCAAAGTACTCCTCCACCAAAGCAAATAGGTCTTCACTCTTCCATATATCCGTTCTATTTTCTAGCGCTATTTTGACCACTTCTTGGTTCATTTCAAGAAGAGCATTGATGACCTCTTTCAGTGACTCAAATGACAAGGATCTCATCTCAACACCAGATGCAAGATAGGTTATAACCCGGTTGGTTCGTTCATGAAGATGAGTGTCAAATGATTGTAGCTTTGGATCACGCTTAACAGCTTCCTCGTAAGAATTCAGATCAACTGTGTACTCATCCTTGTTGATTTGGGAACTCGATTGTGAAGTATCACCACCTTTGGTTTTACTAGGCTTGCAACACTGCCCTCCCATCATCTCAGATTCAATGTAATTGAGTAGAAATTAGAAAGCCCCAACAGATTTCTCTGATTTTGTATAGCTAGGTTAAAAATGTGAATTTTTCCTTGTATTTGCAAACAAAATCTTAAATGCTAAACAAACCCAAGTAACCCAGCAGACTCAGAGGGCGATACCCCGCAAAGGAATATTTCAAATTCTAGAAATCTGAGTCAAAACAACTTCAGGAATAAGAAAGGACCAAAATGACTAAATTATGGCAAACATTTAGTTGATGATAACTACAAAATCGAAAGTTAGATTTACCAACTACTCTGCATCCGGTGTAGATGAAATCCCAGAATTTTAGCTCGAAAGACACAGATGAGCTGATATCCTCTCACATCAATCATTCACAAGGACCCAAAAAACGCCCAAATCAAGCTAAATTCGGCAAATAGAGCTAAGAATTCGAGAACCCCAAAGGAATCTTTTCTGATCTATCTAGTTACAATATTTGGATGGAAGATAATTTGGGCGATTTCAGAAAAATTGATGGGGGAAATGAGAAAGACGAGAGCAAATGCGGGGAAATAGCTCAGTAAAGAGAGCAGAGGCAGTATCTACGCAGAGGATTCAACTACGCGTGCCAAACGCTTTTGTCCAGGGAAGACTGAGACAAGAAAGAAGTTGACTACGTATTAAAAGACAGAGCTGCAGCTTAAATATATTTATTTGAGCTGAAAGATCCTGGCCATTCATTTGATAGACTCCAGATCTGACGTTACAGGACAATTACGAGTTTAACCAGCGTCAAAAAGAAATCTCTCCTCTCTTCTCGAAGTCGCGCCTTTCTCCTCTCTCCTCACCTTTGGGTTTTCATCTCGCGCTCACCATTTCGATTTAGGACTCCTTTGAGATCTCCATCTTGAAGCTCAAGTTGAATCATCTCCTCCGTTCGTCTCCACCTCGATACCCTATCTACGATCTCCTCTTTTCATCTCTCACCTCTAAAAAAATTCTCATTCCTGTTAGATAAAAATTGCTGTGGATTGGACTAACATTCAAATAAGTTTTGTGGATTCACTTATATCTTGATAAATCCAAAAAAATTGACAGTGGCCGCGACTGTCCCAAAAATAAATTGTTTTCATAACTGTTACTCTGTTAGATATGGGCTGTTCTGTTTTTGCTCTCGTTATAGGCTTCTCCTTGGTCAGCCCATTTAATCTGTCCTCGAGCATTTTTTCCCTTCGACAGCGTACTATTACCTCGACGACGCCCTTCCTCTTCCAGACCGTTACAACTTATTTTATTTAGGGGTCAGCCTGTACGTATGTCAGATCAGTCATGTTCATAATCATATAGACAGGTTCTGTCTCTCTGGTCACAAACCGATTCTTCTTGAATTAATGAGAACTTCTTCTTCCTTTCTTTCAACTACTTTAATCTTGTGATTATCTCACAATTGTTTTAGTTTGATTAAGTGTTGGGTTGCGTCATAACTTTCAAGGTTTGGTAAAATTACTGTTTACATATTCTAAAATATGCAGCTTCAGTCACAGAAAAGCCGGCAAGGAATGAGAGGCGAGAGCAACAGACCTTTAAAATGCAGGGTTGTGTGCCCATAAACTTCAGGACTACAATGAGCCACAAGTTTTGTACGAGGCAGAGGAATCCAGAATGCCCAAGTGAATGATTGCTCAACAGGTAAGATGATATATAATGATAATTAATGTGCAAGAGAATACGCGATTACCCTTTCAAAAAAAGTTGAATGATACTAGAGAAGATATGTTTGCAGATCCAAGAATCCTTGTTGAGATGGACAGTGAATGTCATGCATTTCTCAACTTTATTTAGTTTTGGATACAAAAGAAATATATGCATCTTACTTCTTCCTCCTATCATCAGAATGATAAAGCATTTCAAATAAAATTTTCAACATGGATCGATTGCTCTTCAACATTTTCTCCATTGAGCTGATTTACGAGCTCCAGCATGTCTTTTTTCTAGCAGTATCAAGGTTTTTTTGTTTGTTTGGATAGCTTGGTCCAGCCTCCTCCTCAGCACCCACATATAGGCTCGGTTCAATCAGTAATGAAGCCATAGTAGAAGAAAATTTACTTAGGTGCTGAAGTTCACATAATTACCAAAAGAAACACCGAGTAGGGTGGTCCATGAACTTAAATGCGGCACTAACCTGAAACAGTAAAAATAACCCTATTTTCAACATATATGATAGATTTGAATCAGCAAAAACCAGCATCACTTATGCATTAAAGTACAAATTCATATGCAAGTACAGTGCCTACGCAGACAGAGTAGCTGATAAAAATGGGTAATAACAATTAAGCTTTCATGTCAGATTACCGAAAAGCTTACCGGAGATTGTGGGTCACTTCATACTAACGAAAATTTTAATGAGAATAAACTTTCTGAAGCAATCGAAAGAAACACAGATTCAAAGTGAAGATTCCGCAGTACTAATAAAAACTTATTTTGCTGGAAAATAAAGGTAGGCTGATTCACGTACAACACATGGATTACAAATTATTCATCAATTCTGCCTGTTCGCAATGTAGTCTGCCAAAGCAATCAAAGGCGCTGCCTTTTGTGGATCAAACCCGACCAATTGTTCCTTGGCCTCCCTCTTCAACTTATCTGCAAATTCCTTTGATTTCTCTATCCCCATCAGCTTTGGATAAGTCACCTTATCAGCCACCAAGTCCTTCCCTGCAGTCTTCCCCAACTCCTGCGAAGACTTGGTCACATCAAGAATATCATCCACAACCTGAAACAACAAACCAATACATCTCGCGAACTTCCTCAATTTCTCAACCTCCGCATCATTTCCTCCGCCCAATATTGCACCCAAAACAACAGCTGCCTCCAATAACGCCGCGGTTTTGTGAAGGTGAATGAATTCAAGCCGCTCTAAATCGACCTGTTCTGATCCCAATCCCTCCGAGTTTATGTCAACAACTTGTCCCGCCACAAGCCCTTCGGTGCCGATTGATTTGGCCAATTCGCCGATGGCGCGAACGATTCGGGCAGGGGAAACATTGAGGGTGGATACTGCTATGTATTCGAAGGAGAATGCGAGCAGGGCGTCACCTGCTAAAACGGCTAGGTCTTCACCGAAGACCTTGTGATTGGTGGGCTTGCCACGGCGAAGGTCATCGTTGTCCATGCAGGGGAGGTCGTCGTGGATGAGAGACATGGTGTGAATCATCTCAACAGCGCAGGCGGCGGGCATGGCCATTGATTCGTGACCGCCGACGAGCTCGCACGCGGCCAAGCAGAGGACGGGGCGGACGCGTTTGCCTCCGGCGAGGAGGGAATAGCGCATTGCCTCGTGGATTTTCTGCGGGTCCCGAAGTAAAACTGCGTCGTCTAGGGCTTGATTGACGAAATTGGCCTTCTGGACCATGTAAGACTTGAAATTAAATGGAGGTTTGGGCTCGTTCTGGTCTTGCCGGAGAGACTGTTCCTCCTTTGTGAGGATTGCAGAGATTGAAAGGTCTCGCCTTGGCTTTGGGTATACGAGGGGAATGGAAACACTTGAAGATCTGGATCTGGATCGGGTGGCTTGGTTGAAGATTGTGCAGGAGTGAACCCATGAACCCAGATTCACAGTAGTCATTTTTTGTCGTCTTCTTTAGCAATTCGAATAAGATAATCACAGTCAATGAATCAGGTTGACAGAGATGGACCGTGAACCAAAGGCTTTCACGAGTCAAGCTATCAATGGAGATAAAAAGTTGTGCTGATTTTTCAGACAAGAAGAGCAGGAGATGGAAGAAGTATTAGTCATAAGGGCGAAGAAGTAAGACAGAGAACAGTAATGGAAGAACATATGCAAGACCACACCCGATGCTGGATAGATTTCTGGATTTTTGTTTTCCATAAAGAAGATATATAATTGAGGATTTGGATGGTGTGTATGCTGCACTCCACTGGGCATTTATGTCACTCGTGTTGAGCGAAGTTATCATAGCGTGCATCATGGTGCACGATAATAAGATGACGGTTTGGACTCTAATTGCATTTACATGATTAACAATGACAGGTGCCGCTCAGTCAAAGCCGAAAAAAATTCAGTGGTCCTGTTATACCTACCAAATTCATAAACTATAGATATATATTTTTTAAAATTCAAATTGCAGATATATTTTTATACCAAATTATATCTTCAGTCTCAACTATCGTCACTTTGACGAATTTACAATAACTCAATTGTCTTTAAATTTTTCTTATTCAAAATAAAATATTTTTTTTTTATCAACCAGTCGTAAATTGATACCCTAAATTGATATCCTAATATTTATTTTGATGCAGCCAATCAAAATATGGCTTGTCCATCCAATAATTTATCCGTCAAAGTAGGGAAAATAGAGTTAAGTAAATGGACACGTCACTGTTGTGTCGTGAGTGCGTCCCGTCATCATCCACGTAATACAGGATTTAGTTTTAACAAATTGCCTCGCCGCAACCAGTAGAATTATCTTATTCTCATCAAGTCGGACATTGTTTTCAAACAAAAAGACTTGACAAGCGCAAAAAGAGACCCACTCAATCAAACATTAATTTATAAGCGTCAAAAACAAAAATATTAAATTGAAATGACATTTCTTTCATCGCTCAATTACAACGACATGGTTGCTGCGAGACCCAAACTCTCGCGTTCAAGGAAAACACACGGGAAGTCGCGATAAAAAACGTGCTTCCCTCGGCAGTTTCACGACGCAAGGATTGATTGTCCGTCTGACAATTCCAGGAACTTGTCCAATTTCGTCGAAAATTCAGCCATGCGTGAACACCTGAATCACGTTGCCAGTCTCCAAACACCTATTTGGATCTTTTCGAACCAGCCACTATCATTGCCAAGCAAGCAACCAAACAAAAACGAGTAAAAAACATGCACTACAGAGTACAGACAGCAAAATAAGTTCATATTCATTTCCCGTGACGCCGTTTTTCTTCTTTAAGTTTGTCCGGAAGAAAGGAACTAATAATCCTGAGTCTTCAAATTATCAAAACATGAAGATACGAAGCTCAAACGAGGAGATAGATCTAACCTACTGCCAGTGCCTAATCATTCCCAGCAATAGCCTATGAGAAAGTACGAGCATAAGGATATAATTGATACTCAGTTTTATGCCAAAAATATTGATCTAACTTCGTGTTTTGCTGGCAGAAATATGTTCAGAACACCCCCTCTTTAGCTCTAGAAGGGTTGATCTAAGAACGCCCCACGTGCAAACATCCTTGCTAATGCGTGCGCTTCTTTACTTGTTGTACAGGTAAACAAAGCTGAAGATAAAGAAGCCAGCCATCTGCAATCAACAAAATCAAAATGCTTACCACATAGTGCTTATTTGATCTTTTGTTAATGTTTCATATGGGATGAAGGGTGAGAGAGAGGGTAAACACCATGGTAAAAGAAGCTCCATAATAGGGAAAAGCTGTTGTTATGAATCTCTCGTATTCATCGTGTCTGAAGGGCCGTACAGGAATCTGCAGCATACAATTTCATTTGTGTTTAGTAAGAACGGATGCTCCTTCAGGCATCCCAACAGATGACCAACAAATGAGGTAATTAGTCTTAAAGAAGACAACTTCGATGAGCTCAATATGAAATGTATCTCAAAAGCATTTACTTTGTAGCTACATGACTAATTTAAAATTGACTAATTTCAGTGAGGATTCAGAGAAAGAGCCCAAGCGCATTGGGTTGTACACTCAAAGCCTATGTTTCAAATAAATTGGTGTCCTACATGATTCGTGAAAGATTAATTTCAATCCAATAGTGGATACTCTATTGACATCCGTTCCTTTCTAGAGAAAGACTCTCCGCTTCCTTTTGAGAGATAGACTCTACGCTTCCTATCTAGCTCATATCATTTTTTATCACTTGCGTCCATGTCTCTTTCTGTCTCTTCTATTCTTACTTACTTTACTTAAGTATGCTATCATATAAATTTCTAAAACTAAATTTACATATTGTTTCTGCCCTAACCTATACAGTCATAGGAAAAATTAGAATTTATTGATTTTGACATTATTAGGCAAATTTAACAAAACAGATTTTAATAGAATCTTGTACTTGAGCAAAAACCCGCGCATTTAGTCAAGCCAATAATCAAGTGTCTTGTTAAAGCTCAAAAATCTAGACTCAAACTTGTCATAAAGAGTATTCTGTAAGAAAGATAGTCTCAGTTTCGAGCTTGACATTCTAGGGGACAAGCAAAGCCTGAGTCTAGAAAATTCCAGCTCCAGCTGGCTCATTTAAAGTCCAGTGAACATAGACTTTTAGAACTCCCAGTGGATTTCTCAAATTGCTATTTCCACTCGTTTTCAAATTACTTTTCCCAGTGAGCACCAATTATAACTTCAGACTTCAGAGAAATTTCCAAATCTTGTGCTATATTGGAAATCAGGCAACACATTTACCTTCTGCAACAGCATATTAAATCCTCCCGCCTTTCACTAATTTCTCAAAGACAAGCGAGATATCACAAGAATTCCATTGTTTACCAAACCCAAGTCCCAGATATTTCAATCAATCAAAATAATTGAATCAACATCAAACCAAAAGAATCATCCATCACAAGAAGTCTATGGTGCAGCTGAAAGTATTCAAAAGTTCACCTGTTTGGAGAGAGATAAGCTACGGTATCCAAGCCTATGATACTCAACTTTGAACTGGAAAACTCCATAAACATCAGGGACCTTGAAGGATGTATGATAAAGACCCTGCATAATCAGAAAAATATGTGTAAAGTGAGATGCCTAGGCACGCTGGAAATTGAGATGACATGTACATACAGCAACAGTGAAGCAAACCTTTTGATCAGTTGATAGGGTCTTCCGTACATAAGGACTCATCATATAGAACTGGACCTGAACATCATTGGCCACATATGGCTCCCAGCTCTTTCCAGACCATTCATATATCTCAAAGGAAAATTCCTACAATAGCACAAAATGCATAAGATCACGACCAAACTTTCACATTTACATATTGCTGTTCAGCTGATAACTTTAACAGGCAAGAATTTTAAGAAGTATAACCAGATCATCTTTGATTCTATACATTGCAGGCTCATCTACTTTGCCAACTTTGTGGTGTCTTAAATTAACAGCCTGCAAATAGAAAACAGGTCTCAATATGATAGAATATATGGAGAGAAAAAAAACTTGATGCAAAATAGTAATGCCACAGAATATCAGTAAACCAGAGCTGGAGCAATAGTTTTTACTGTAAATGGCAGTAAGTCCTGGATCATTGGGAGATTGTCAAAGAAAAATAATGCCACAACTACAACATGCCTCACCTTCAGATAGCCTCTCTCATGGAAAACCCACTTGCTAATTTCATTCACAAACTCTTCGTTACCAGACTTTTCATATCTGTTACATAAGGTCACATGCACAGTTAGTCTCTAGCACTGAATGATATACAACAAAATGAAGACGGGTAAAACTTTCACTTACTTGGGGTTTCCGGCTTTCTGCACGTCTGATGTGAAAAAACTGCGACTCACAAACAAAATTGAAATCAAAATTACTACGAAAGAAAAAATAAAATACAAATAATCTCAACAGTTAAAAAATATCACATAATTACGTACCGATCACTGAACATATCTAAAGAGCCTGTGATCATAACACGTGCATCATTTCTAGCCTGTGTTGGTAAAAAAAAGAAGAGAGGTTACCCACAAGGATTTAAGTTCTGAAAATCTAAAATCAAAGTATGGATTGACACACTTAAAAGGAATGTATCTCATGACAGACAAGAAAATAGATTAAAAGTGACGTCTGTAAGGAGGTCTGCAATGGCTTAACAACCAACAATTAGCGTAACCATTAACACAGAATCATCAACAGCAGATCCAGCAGAAGGCCAAAAAAGTTAAATAGTACCCACAATACATTTAATTGATACAACTTAAAAAGAAAAGGGAAATTAAATTTACTTTAACAACTATGGTTATGCATATCCACTACTACAAAATGTAGTCAGCAGCAATTACTCACCTATAGACTGTATAGTTATGAAGATAAAAGAGTAATCACTAAACTGATAAAATAAACAATTCATTACTTCCCATGTAGCATTGCCAAGAAGTTTCTCCAATGAGAAGGATACTATAGAACATATCCCACCAATGTCTTAAGTCAATAATTTTTCTAATGTCATCCGCTTCCCCCTCTATGCCAAAATAGTAAAAAGGCATCTCACCACAGCCATCAAAACAGTATCAGACGAATCTTAGGTGACAGGTTCTACTGAAAGTCAGCAAAGTTTCACAGAAAATAAACTGGTTCTCCACCGCATTCAACAAATTCAAATTCATATGCCCAGCAAGAGGATAAAATTACAAATTCATAAAGCCAAAAGTCAAGAGTAAATTTTCATTGTAGGGTTATCAGCTTTCATGTGACATTAGTACAACAAGCTCATATTTAGTTCACAGTGCAAAATAGAGCCCACTCATAGATATAAGAAAGTAGTTACAAATACAAAACTTGCGAGATTTAAAAAAGCAGCATAGAATCACCAAAAAAAAAAGTTTGATACATTTAGTTAAAAGGTACTCGGATGTTTAACTGCCCAAGGATTCAATTGGCACAACAGCGTACGATAGTTCATTTGTGAATATTATTCAAAACATATATTAAATTCAATACATCAGTGAAAAAACAAAAATTCCACGGCACATTTAGTACCATAAGCACATAAATGTAGGACACTGAAATAATAAATGTACAAATTCGCATATGCATTTCACTAAGGGAGAAAGAGAAGCAACTGGCCTGTAGAACTGAAACTAATGAGATGGCAGATCCAGTAAGCAATGGGGGATTCGACAATTTTGAAATTGGGTTGGCCGAATATGCTGAATCAGAAGCTGAGAGGACTTTCAAAACCTATTATCATACGCCACGATAAAGTAAAAGTTAACACCAACAACACTTTAAGATACACACACACAAGATAATGATTAGGATTATGATAAGATTTTTGCCTGTTTTCATTTTTGTATCATTTGACCACGCTAAGTGAGAAATAGATAATGTAACATTTTCCCTTACCATGCCATTGGTTGGATTCACCGAATGTGCAATCCCTCTAAAAAGTATAGGGGCCTGCATTTTACAACAAAGAAACCATCATAAATATGAATTCCAGTTCCACAAAATCAAAAACATGCAAAGGCAAAGCTTATTCTATTATGAAAAAAACTCGGAGATTACTTCGAGAATAATCATCAAACAAATTATGAAGCCATAACAAACAAAACCAACCTCAATTTTTGATTTTCCAAGGATAATATCAGATTGAATAAAATCATCACTGGCAATCAAAGTATGATCTCCGTCCTTTTCAGAGACTGCATAACTATTGTGATCAATAACCTTAGCTGATGGATCCTATACCACGTAAAACCAAAGCAGATATAAAATTAAACTGAAAATTCATAAAGTAAACTAACACATACAATTCCAAAAAAAGCATCGAAAATCCTAGACTAACCTCATCGAAATCAACTCCACATTCGGTGGCAATACTTCTGATCAAGTCAGAGGCAGAAGCATCGGCCGCGACAATCAAGTCATGACCAGAGTCAACGAAGTCAAGCACAGCCCCCAAATCCAGAGCCCCTCCAAACTCTAAGCATTTAAAGCACATAATTAGCACGAATTAGATAGCAAGAAATCGGGAATTCGAAATGTCGTGTTGCTAATGAGCTTACTCTCAGTGGAAGGAGAGAAAATGATCAAAGCATCGTATAGGTACTGGCCATAACGTTGGAGCGAGAGCTTGGGGTCTTCGGAAAGCTTGAAATCAAGGACGAAACCGCGAGATTTGAGGGAGCTGAAGAAAATGGAGTGTGAGGATTTGACGGAGAAGTCATCCAGCAAGATAAGGACACTCCGATCGGTTGGTGAATCGGGAGAGAATGATAGAGAGACATAGGGAAGGATTGAAATCAAAGTAAAGGTTATGAAGGTTGATCGATTCACCATTGTAAAAACCATCTCCCTCGCTCTGCTAGCGTGGAGTGTTTTTTGGAGCGATCGCACCGTTGGGTGTAGTTGGAACCTCCGAGATATGCTAAATGACGGAACTGTCCTGGTGTAGGGTAAACTGTTTTTATTTTTTCTTGAAATTTTCTTTTTGAAAAATATCAGCAATGGCTGATTGCAGTTTAATTTTCCCGCAGCCCAAATCTAAAAATTTTCATTAAAAACTTATCCATAACTCAGTACTTTTTTATTTATTTATTAATAAACTCTGATTACACCCTAATCTATCTATACCATCTATAATTTCTGAAACAAACTTTTGGTTAAACACAATCTTGACACATGAATGAGCTTGGAAGTGCCACATGGAAATTAGGTTTTAAAGTAAAAAAAATTATGCCATTAATTTTTCCTTATCATCTTATCTCATTTTTATCACAAATTAAGAAAGCGAGAGACACGGGTAAGTTAAAAAGACTTTTCGTATATATTGCATTTAAATCTGTTAATTTTTTCCTTATCATCTTATCTCATTTTTATTGCATCAATTTACAGGGCTTGAATATTGTGGATATAGTCATCTATGTTCACGTCATTTAATTATAACAATGAGTAAATGTTTGCACAGATTCATTAAATATTGTTTTAGATTACTGTGACGTAGTCAAATAGATTTAAGATCTAAACTATTTATAAGTGCACAAACTAATATCAAAACACAAACACAAGATAAATGTACGATGGAATATGATCACAATGACAAAAACCATTTTGAGGGGCTGCCACTAGATTTGGTTGTCAAAATTCTTGAAAGATCAGTAGAAGAAGCTTCAATTTTTATTCCCTACGAATGAGGTAAGAAAATTATAAAAACTTTTAAACACTGTTTAAATTACAATGTATGTCAAGATTATTGTTGCCTGAATGTTTTGCAATACTGACGCCCAAAATAAGTATTTATCATTCATACTGTTCGTCTAATGAGTTTTATTTTATGATACAAAAATATATAGCTGCCATGCTTTCAGAATGATTGTCAATAAACCTATAATTGCTAGAAATGTTGATGTGTGGCCATTGAGGAGTATCTTCCCATCAATCGATAACCGGGGTGAAGATTTCTTCAATTACATGGTTTCCATAGATGTTGTCGATGCTAAACTCCTTCAAGGGACGCATTATTTTTTCGACAAGGATATGCCTTTTACTGGAATCATTATGCTAAAAGATGCAGCGGTAAGTGGGAGGGAATTATGTGCATATGTTTTCACATTTGCAGTCGCAAAAACACACAAACGACAGGAAATCTTATTTTTCCGGTTATAGATAAAAACAACCGTTTATACCCCATATTGACTTTATTCAAATACATAATATAACACCCACAATGTCCTCTTCAAAAACATTTCATACCGACAATTCTAAAAAATCTTATAAGTTATTTTTCGACAACTACAAATGTTAAGATGGATATACACACAATTAATCAATTTCCGTGACGTAGCCACGGGTTAAACCTAGTTTTAACAAAAATGTAAAAATCATGAATCCTTCTCAAATCCGAATTACTCCCCTCTTGAACGGGGAGAGATTAAATTGGTTGTTAATATGCAAATTTATCTCAAACTTAAAATCTAAACTCTTAGAGTTAGATTGGATGTTTAGACTAATAACTTATTTGGCAAAGTGGTGCAACAATAAGCTAGCGGTACTGCTAACTTATGAATGTACACATTTTTTTTTGAAATCATATCAGTTTATTTGTTTGAAATTTTTTTTGTCAGTTTTGTTTCTTCTATTCTATTTACTGCACTTATTTTTAAAATAGATTTTTCATTTATATTTGAAATTAAATTTAATAATTTATTTTTTAAAATCACGTATAAAAAAATTTGTCAGTTATTTTCTATATATTTACCACATTTTTTTTTAAAAAAAATATATTTTTTCCCATGTATATTTGAAATTGAATTTAATAATAATATATATTTATACTTATGACAAATTATACTTTATAAATTTATAATTCATTCGTGTACGAAATAAACGTAATATTTTTTTATTAAATTAGAAGTTCACAAAAAATCTAAATCATAAAATATAATATTTTATTTACACTTATTAATATTTATAAAAAACTTAATATACTTTACACAAACTTTAAATCAGGGTCAATTATAGAGCTTCACCAAACACTTATTTTATTGTTTATGAGTTTCCAGAGGTTATAATCTATATTATTTTTACAACAAATAAATTTTAACAAACAGAGCCATAGCTGATCGTCTTTTTTTTTTTTGCCGGGCTGCAGAGAATGCTAGCCTAAGGAACTGGAAACAAAAGCTCCACATAAAGAGGACAAGCACTGGTATGCCTGTGGACGTGAAATCCTTTTTTTTTTTTTTTCCCCATTGAAATCTTTCTATCACCCAGTGTTGGATACACTTCTTGTTAATGTCAAGGCTTCAAACTTCTCTTTTCAAGTTTTAAGTTTCAACACAGAACAAGAAGCACAGTTGGAGAAAAGCTGCGTATTCTTTAAGTTTCACCATTTTCATAAGAATTCTCAATTCCCCACACTAACTCCTCCTTTAAGCTCGGAATGACCAGAGGATAGTTTAGGCGGTGCACTATGGTTGCACAAATTGAACAGTAGAAGAAGGCCCTGATGAAGGTGAAGGCCGGAATGACCAATTGATTGAATTTACACCTGAAGTGGGGACACCAGAAAACTGGCGTAGTTTAGCTGCCTCCGTTTTGTCTCTCTCTACCTTGTGGCCAAATTGTTGACAATGCGGCTGCACCTCACTGATGTCCGCTCGCGTGACAACTAAGCAATGCCAATCACAAAAGTGACAGGAAGCCATCCCCCCCGAGGAGAAAAAAAGTTCTCACATTATCTTCCAAAGAGGCCTCACAAAATAAGCTTCTCCCCTCTGTGGATGAGTTCTATTGGAAGACATTGCGTTCAGTGTCGAGAGAATGGGTCAGCAGGTCTTAATTTGCTCTCTCACAGTACATTAGGTTGAAAACATTGAAATTCCTTTCTCTTCTTCTTTCACATTCGAAGTTTAGTGACCCCTCGGATCTCTCAAAACAAATACTTGGAAAAAGTGGAGAATATTGTTCGTTTTGAGTTGTCCGGTTCCTGAATGATATATCGGGAATGCACGATTTTGTTTCTCCTCACGTATAGCAAGTAGCAAGTGTGTTTGAACCCAAGTCACTAAATTTGGAGAAAAACCTTATTAATGATTGAGGTGAACTTGATTGTTTATAAACAATTCAAACCCTACCACATCGAAAGAGGTGGGATTCTAACAAATAAGGTACCTGAGCAGTTTTGTTGAATTGAAGAAGTGTGCAAAATCGTGGCATATGAACTGATATCGAATTGATGTTGCAGTATGGGCACTTCATTGTTAAAACAGAATTCAGTTGCCGCCTTGTCCATATTCGCACTGCTCACGAAACAGGAAAGTTAATAAGGGCGCCAGGGCCAAAGAAAATCTACGAGGCAATGAATATTAAAGAGTCTCGTCTTCTTTCAACCATATGGAGTATGAACGTATATGTAGCACAGCTATGGTAATTTTCCTTAATATGAAAATAAAGTAACTTTTTCCCCAAACAGGGTCTGGTAGCAGTAGCACATTAAACAATTTCATATACAATGTTCGTATAACAGGAATCTGATAAGAAATTCTCATTTAAAATCAATCAGCTAAAAATTTTGTTTTCCAGTTCACCCATTCATAGACAGTAAATTTTAGGAAGAATGAGAACCTAACTAAATACGTAATTTGTTCCTGTCATGAAAAAACATGGAGAATCAAGTATGGTTACCCATCACTACCTCTCACAAATTTAGGTAGCTAATGAGTATAGAATGATTGGCTATTTTGCCTCTGATCCTGAACGTGCTTCTCATTGTCAATGATTCACTGTAGAGCTCACTGCCCCTCCACCCTTGCCAGCTTGCTTCAGGCCCTTGCTTATTTCTTGTGCACTCTGAAGACAGAAAACTGCCGTTAGTTTCCACAACACCAACACATCAAGCACGCATATAACTGGTAGAATAGTTTTCACTTTAAGGCAAAAATCCATTAGAAATATCAAAGTCAGTAACTATTCGATTTATTCACTGTTGTTCCAACATTCATGAGCCAAGAGACAGAAACGAGACAGGGTCCAAGACAGAGACAATGGAGATGCTTCATTACTCAAAAAAGAAATTATTCTAGTCATGGCCGACACTGATGCAGGATGACTATTAATTTCGTTTTTCTTTTTAATTTGTTTTATTAAGAGTCAAAGAAATCCTTTGAGGGGAAGGTTTTCCTTTTAATTAGATCTTTTTTAAAAAACATTATGTTTGTCTGGATCAACCATGTTTATGAATTCTAATATTTCCTTCTTAAAAAGTATAAACCTCTATTTAAAAGGCTAGCTTGCTTGCCTTGACAAAAAAAGGAAAAGAGTTTTTTATGCAACCATGCAACAGAAGAGATTCCTTGCATGTCCAGTGAGAGACCAATACATGCTAGGTGAGAGGCTGAGAGGAGAATGTGAGTTTATTCCACCCTACCTAAGAGATTCAGGTTGATCTTGTTCACTACAGAACCAAGAATTATGTTCCAATTTCAGACCTAGGAATTGAGAATTTTAGCCCCGAGGTTTATTGTGCACACTCTATTCTCGCACTATTCATAATTATGAATTAAAATTTCCTGAGGAAAGAGCAGCTAATCAGCAAGTGGGAAGGTGGAGTATAAAGCTCATCTACTCACTGGTCACTTTCACAGATATAGCAAGAGCTATATCAACACAGCCGAGCACTGTGCAGCACTCCTGAGGATTTATTCTCAGGTGACTAGCAAATATGACAACAGATTACCATAATTCAAAGTATGAGCCGGAGCTCCTGCTTGTACATGCCATCGATGCAGGATACAAAATCTTGGCATAAATGATGATGTAAAATGTCTGCTCTCACTTAGATATCCGGAATCCTCACAATTACAGAGCACTAGCACAACTGCAAAAAGAGTTAACCCCTCCTACTATAAGACTCTACAACTTGCTGGACTCCAAAACCTAGATAATGTTGCTTGAACTAAAAAATCAGCAAAGACAACAATGAAGACCTCTTGCAGGCTTAACTATCACAATATACAATGATTCAAAGAAAGGAATAAAGGAATATAAATATATAATTACAATACGCAAACATTTATGTGTCCTAGAAATATTTTCAGAGCGAAAACAGGGGAAACAAAAACTTATCAAACTGGTAGTCCCAGCGGCCAACAGAACAATGTTAATTTAAACCACAAGGATCTACGCTAGATCATTAATCATAAATCAAGAACATACCTCGATCCATGAAGTTTCTGAATTGTTGGATCCCGCAGATTTGATCTTCCAAGAATTGAATTCCTTTTGTTTTTCAAGTTATGTTCTAACAATAGGATTAGAACCTTACTCATAGAAAAACTAATAATTCATCCTCGGGGACCAAAACCCTTTTATCGATATAATTAATAAGAACAGGACCCTATAAATCCTATCCTAAGATAGTCGTCACAATAATTCAGATTAATATATTAGCTCACATGTCAAATCAACCTTAATATATATTAAATAATCTCCCGACTACTGTCGGCAGATTAATAATTCAACAATCTCCCACTTGGGCTATATGTTAATCTCGAATAATATTGTGTATCCGGAGTGTGCACCAAATGCTATCTTTTCTTGAAACCTTTACAATCTGGTCCATCAAATATATTAGCATGAGATCAAAGCAGCCTTCGTCACATTTATACGTAACTAGACCCATCAATGGTCACACACACTGACATATTCAATGACATAGATCAAGTATGGTTATAAAGCATGGAAACACATGCAATGTAATCTTTATCATGCATGTTTCCAACTAGTCCTCCTTTAAACTGAATAGAGATCAACTTTATCTTCCACAAACTTAATGCATTACCGCAATTGGAAGTTCACAAATGTTCAGAATTTAGAAACAAAATATTTATTCTGCATAAAAACTTAGAACATAAAACAAATACAATACAAAACTCCCACTAAACCAGTACATCATCAAACTGTAAAACATCCATGTGAGCAACATGCTCATGAAAGACCTTGGGTGTTAAACCCTTAGTGAGTGGATCCGCAATCATGGAGTTTGTACCAATATGTTCTATACATATTTGGCGATTCTGAACTCTTTCTTTAACAACAAGAAACTTAATGTCAATGTGCCTTGACTTCGAAGAGCTTCTATTGTTGTTTGAAAATAGCACAGCCGAATTATTATCACAGTATATCTTTACTGGCCTTTCAATGTTGTCCATAATACACAGCCCTGTGATAAAATTCCGTAGCCATTTTCCATAACATGATGCCTCATAACAAGCTATAAACTCAGCTTCCATAGTGGACGAAGCTATAAGTGCCTGTTTGACACTTTTCCATGAAACAGCTCTTCCAGCCAATAAATAAATATAGCCAGTTGTGGATCTTTTACTATCTAGGCATCCAGCAAAATCAGAATCAGAGTATCCAATGATCTCTAAATTCTCTGATTTTCGATAAGTGAGCATGTAGTCCTTTGTTCTTTGTAAGTAACGCTTAACCCGTTTGGCTGCTTTCCAATGATCCATCCCAGGATTACACAAATATCTGCCCAACATTCCAACTATGAACGCAATGTCCGGACGCGTACATATTTGAGAATACATAAGACTCCCTACAGCAGATGCGTAAGGATTCCTTTGCATCTCCTTAATTTCCATTTGATTTTTGGGGCATTGATCGAGACTAAATTTGTCTCCCTAAGCAATGGGCGTATTTCCTGGAGCACAATCATTCATGCCGAATCTCTTAAGAATTCTTTCGATATAACTCTTTTGTGATAATCCAAGAATACCTCGAGAACGATCCCAATGTATCGGAATACCTAACACAAAAGAGGCGTCACCGAGATCTTTCATTTCAAATTTCTTTGTCAGAAATCTCTTGGTTTCGTGCAATAAGCCTATATCACTACTTGCCAGTAGTATATCATCGACATATAACACCAAGAAAATGAATTTACTCCCACTGAACTTATGATAAACACAGTCATCAACCAAGTTTACCTCAAAACCAAACGAGAGAATAACTTGATGAAACTTGTGATACCACTGACGAGAAGCCTGTTTGAGATCATAAATGGACTTCTTCAATTTATAGACCAGATTATTTGAATTACCTGATACAAAATTTTCTGGCTGTACCATATAAATTGTTTCATCAATGTCACCATTAAGAAACGCAGTCTTTACATCCATCTGATGTAGCTCCATATTAAAATGAGCCACGAATGCCATTATTATCCTAAAAGAATCTTTCAGAGAAACTGGAGAGAAAGTTTCTTTATAATCAATGCCTTCATTTTGAGTGAAACCCTTAGCGACTAGACGAGTCTTATATCTCTCGATATTGCCTTTTGAATCCCTTTTGGTTTTAAATATCCATTTACAACCAATGAGCTTCGAACCTTTAGACAATTCGACAAGATCCCAAACATCATTGTCTTTCATCTCATCATTCATGGCATCAATCCACTTTTGAGAATTTGAACTTTGTTCCTATGCTTAATGGCGCAAACTTCAAGGTCTAGAAGGAGATGGTTTTAATCATTCTCGATTGTATGGATCTTGACCTTGCACTTCGGACAGAACGTCCTCTTCCTCTCACTGATACTAGTACCCTTGAGGCTAAACGAGACTATGAGAGGTGGGACCGTTCTAATCGCATGAGTGTCATAATCATGAAACTTTCCATTCCTGAAGCATTCAGGGGCAATGTGACTGAGGAAAATGCTAAGACGTTCCTGGCGAACATTGAAAAGCTTTTCGCTAAAAATAAAAAAGCTGAAACAAGTACTCTTTTGAGTAGTCTTGTTTCAATGAAGTACAATGATCGCGGGAACGTAAGGGAGTACATCATGAAGATGTCTAATCTCACCACAAAACTGAAAGTACTTAAGTTAGAGCTGTCTGATGACTTGCTCGTGCATTTGGTTCTTATCTCTCTTCCTGCACAATTCAGTCGACTAAAGGTGAGCTATAACACCCAGCCGGTGAAATGGTCACTGAATGAGCTTATAGCTCAATGTGTGCAAGAAGAGGAAAGATTTCAAGGTGATAAGATATCTAAAAGTGCTCATTTGGCATCTTCCTCAACGGGCAAGAAAAGAAAATGACCTAAGAAGAAAGAAACTGCAGTTGGGACACCACAAAAGGTGCAAAAGAGGCAGGATCAGGAATCCACTTGTTTCTTTTGCAAGAAAGGTGGACACATGAAGAAAGAATGTCCCAAATATGCTGCTTGGCGTGTGTAGAAAGGTACACTTCTCAATTTAGTTTGTTCTGAAGTTGATTTAGCTTCTGTACCAAAATACACTTGGTGGGTAGATACTGGAGCTACTACTCACATAAGTGTATCTCTACAGGATTGCCTGTGGAGCCGACTGCCAATTGATGCTGAAAGATTCATCTATGTGGGCGATGGCAAAAGGGTAGCAGTGGAGGCAATAACTACTTTTAAATTATCTTTCAAAACTGGTTGTATTTTGAATTTAGAATAGACCTTTGTTGTACCGTCATTTAGACGACACTTAATTTCTGTTTCCAGTTTGGACAAACTTGGGTATATTTGTTCTTTTGGAGATGGTAAATTTAGTCTTTTCGAGAATTCAACTCTAATTGGTACTGGTATTTTGATTGATAATCTGTATATGTTGGATACTATTGTCCCATTACATGAAACACTGCATGCTCATTCAAGTGGTACAAAACGGAAATTGACTACTGAAGATTCTTTAATGTTATGGCATAAGCGTTTGGGTTATATCTCTAAACAGAGAATTGACAAGCTTGTGTTAGATGGAATCCTTCACTCCCTTGACTCAACAGACTTTAATGTCTGTGTCGCATGTATAAAGGGAAAACAGACAAACATAAAGAAATTAGGTGCCAAGAGGAGTTCAGGCGTCTTAGAATTGATTCATACTGATATTTGTGGTCCATTCCCTAAAGCTTCGTGGAATGGTCAACAATATTTTATCACATTCATAGACGATTACTCCCGTTATGAGTACTTATATTTAATTCATGAGAAGTCTCAATCCTTGGATATGTTCAAGGCTTATAAAGCTGAAGTTGAAAATCAACTTGGCAAAAGCATAAAAGCTGTCAGATCTGATCGTGGTGGTGAATACTACGGTAGATATGATGGATCAGGTGAACAACGTCCAGGACCTTTTGCTAAATTCCTAGAGGAATGTGGAATCGTCCCGCAATACACAATGCCGGGTAAACCTAGCATGAATGGTGTTGCGTAAAGGCGAAATAGAACACTTAAAGACATGGTAAGAAGTATGATAAGTCATTCTTCTTTACCAGAATCTCTCTGGGGAGACGCACTAAAGACTGCAGTTTATATCCTTAATCGGGTTCCTAGCAAAGCAGTAGCTAAAACACCTTATGAGCAATGGTTAGGCAAAAAGCCTAGCATAAGGCATTTGCACATTTGGGGATGTCCAGCTGAGGCAAGGCCATACAGGCCGAACGAAAGGAAATTGGACTCCAAAACTGTTAGTTGCTATTTTGTTGGATACTCTGAAAGGTCAAGAGGTTTCAAATTTTATGATCCCTCTACTAGTTCATTTTTCGAGACGGGAAATGCGAGATTTTTTGAGGATGATGAGTTTGAGGGGAAGATAAAATAAGAGATGTTGTCTTTGAAGATGAATTTGTTTCTCTTCCTATTGTTGCTATTGACAATGATCAGCTTATGTTTCCTGACATTGTTCAAGAAGCAAATCCGGAAAATCAAGACAACACTGAGGAACTTCCCATCCAAAATGAAGAACTTGCTCCACAAGAGCAAACTCAACAACCTCAAGAACAAATGCCATTAAGAAGATCCAATAGAGAAAGGAGAAATGCTATTTCAGATGATTATATTGTTTTTCTCCAAGAACATGAGTTTGATATAGGAGTGGAAGATGATCCGTTCACTTTCACTCAAGCCAAACAAAGTTCAAATTCTCAAAAGTGGATTGATGCCATGAATGATGAGATGAAATCCATGAAAGACAATGATGTTTGGGATCTTGTCGAATTGCCTAAAGGTTCGAAGCCCATTGGTTGTAAATGGATATTTAAAATCAAAAGGGATTCAAAAGGCAATATCGAGAGATATAAGGCTCGTCTAGTCGCTAAAGGTTTCACTCAAAAGGAAGACATTGATTATAAAGAAACTTTCTCTCCAGTTTCTCTGAAAGATTCTTTTAGGATAATAATGACATTTGTGGCTCATTTTAATATGGAGCTACATCAGATGGATGTAAAGACTGCGTTTCTTAATGGTGACATTGATGAAACAATTTATATGGTACAATCAGAAAATTTTGTATCAGGTAATTCAAATAATCTGGTCTATAAATTGAAGAAGTTCATCTATGGTCTCAAACAGGCTTCTCGTCAGTAGTATCACAAGTTTCATCAAGTTATTCTCTCGTTTGGTTTTGAGGTAAACTTGGTTGATGACTGTGTTTATCATAAGTTCAGTGGGAGTAAATTCATTTTCTTGGTGTTATATTTCGATGATATACTACTGGCAATTAGTGATATAGGCTTATTGCACGAAACCAAGAGATTTTTGACAAAGAAATTTGAAATGAAAGATCTTGGTGACGCCTCTTTTGTATTAGGTATTCAGATACATCGGGATCGTTCTCGAGGTATTCTTGGATTATCACAAAAGAGCTATATCGAAAGAATTCCACATAGATGAATCTTTCAGCATCAATTGACAGTCGGCTCCACAGGCAATCCTGTAGAGATACACTTATGTGAGTAGTAGCTCCAGTATCTACCCACCAAGTGTATTTTGGTACAGAAGCTAAATTAACTTCAGAACAAACTAAATTGAGAAGTGTACCTTTCTTCACACGCCAAGCAGCATATTTGGGACATTCTTTCTTCATGTGTCCACCTTTCTTGCAAAAGAAACAAGTGGATTCCTGATCCTGCCTCTTTTGCACCTTCTGTGGTGTCCCAATTGTAGTTTTCTTCTTCTTAGGCCATTTTCTTTTCTTGCCCGTCGAGGAAGATGCCAAATGAGCACTGTTAGATATCTTATCACCCTGAAATCTTTCCTCTTCTTGCACACATTGAGCTATAAGCTCATTCAGTGACCATTTCACTGGTTGGGTGTTGTAGCTCACCTTTAGTTGACTGAATTTTGCAGGAAGAGAGATAAGAACCAAATGCACGAGCAAGTCATCAGACAGCTCTAACTTAAGTGCTTTCAGTTTTGTGATGAGATTAGGCATCTTCATGATGTACTCTCTTACGTTCCCGCGACCATTGTACTTCATTGAAACAAGACTACTCAAAAGAGTACTTGTTTCAGCTTTTTCATTTTTAGCGAAAAGCTTTTCAATGTCCGTCAAGAACTTCTTAGCATTTTCCTCAGGCACATTGCCCCTGAATGCCTCAGGAATGGAAAGTTTCATGATCATGACACTCATGCGATTAGAACGGTCCCACCTCTCATAGTCCCGTTTAGCCTCAGGGGTACTAGTATCAGTGAGAGGAAGATGACGTTCTGTCCGAAGTGCAAGGTCAAGATCCATACAACCGAGAACGGTTAAAACTATCTCTTTCCAGACCTTGAAGTTTGTGCCATTAAGCACAGGAACTGAATTGATGTTGGCAGAAACATTTGTAACATTTGCAGATACTGAACAAAGAATATATACATAATAAGCTCACAATAATTTCATGTTATAACCAAAACATAATTAAATGTAATTATCTGCATAACATGAACATAAATAATGGGCAGATAACAAGATACCGAGCGCAACATTGATAGCTTGTCTTTGGACATAAGCATCAACAGCAAATGGTACTCTCAGTGCAATAATCAAATATTGATAGTAAATCCTGTCAAGCAATAAGACTTCCTTTGGGCCGACTTATTACCCACATGGTAAACTTGATAACCGTCACATATTTATTACTACAAGTGTATCTATTATTCGGCCAAACAATAATCTTTCTTTGCGCCGATCATTACTCGCATGAATAATAATACACACATCTTAATATTTCATAAATAAACAAATTAATACAACAGATGTTACTTTGGCAACATATTGTGTCAATCTAATTATCTAAAATTATAGATGAAATTGCCAGCCCATGTGGCTCTTATTAATTCGTAGACTTTAATTCATATTTATAGCAATTAATGATACATAATAAATTGCTTAATAAATTAAATAAATAAATGCGCAGAGATAAGCCCATAAATAAAATTAGATCCAATGTCGTTATGATCTAATTTAATTAAAGTCTACTTAATTGAATTTACCAAGGGATTAATTTAAATAAATCATTATAAAACCCAAATTACCAAAAGAATTTAATGGCCCAATAGGTAATTTTACAGCCCATTATTGGTTTGGCCCGAAAACAATAAAGTTTAAGATAATCGGACCATTACTTTAACTAAACCATATGAAGCCCAATATGGCCCAAAGTTCCTTAAAGCCCAGAATTTAATTAATTCAGATTGGCCCATAATTGCTTAAAGTCCAAATAAGTTAACTGGCCCAAAATTTTTACAGGCCCAAAACCCTATAATGGGTTGAAGATAGACGGGTCACGCGACCCGTCTTCTTCACCCGAGACCTTCTACGCAACAGGCAAGCCGCAGGTGGTGCGGCTGCCGTTTGTAACAACCTTTATTAAATCTCAGTCTTATTTTGTGGTGCCAATGCGACGTCGTCCTGCAGTTTTAGTTTGCTTAGCTGGCTGATCTACGAGGATTCATCTGGACCTTTCATCTCTTTTTGTGTTTTGGAGTAATTTAAGGTGCTATGGTTCTGCAGAGGAGAGAGAGCAGACTTTTCCAGAAATATTATCTTTGCATCTTCCCCTTATTTTCTCTGTGGAGACCTCCCATCTCGAATCGGGTTTCTTCCATTTCTATTGTTCCGTTGCAGTGCTGTAATCTCCCATATTTGTCTTTGTAATAGACTTTTGTTATTGGCCTGTATTATTATTATGCAGTGACAGATCTATTTGGAGTGGACTTTGTTGTGTATTTATCTGGGTGTGTTACAACTGGTATCGAAGCAGTCGGTTCTTGTGTATGGTTGCCACCAGATCTATGATGGAAACTCAACAGAAGATTAATGAAGAAGTACAGCACAAATTAGCAGCACTTGACTCAACTCTTCAGGCGATTTTGCAGTCAGTGAGGGGTAAGTCTCATGCTGATGAGTCGGGGGAAGGCAGTTCTTCACCAGCATTGGGAGCAGAAAACCGACCACCCCCTCAACCTCCACATAACCGCGGCCTGCGATTGGAATTCCCTACTTTTTTCGGCGGTGATCCGACTCCATGGATCCATCGTGCCAATCAATATTTTACCTTTTATCAAACCCCCATTTCACAGAAGGTGATGCTGGCTTCATATTACTTCCAGGAAAAGGCTTATGCGTGGTTCACAGAGTTGGAAGCATCCGGTGGAGTCGCTACCTGGGAAGATCTGACAGCAGCAATGTTGATTCGATTCGGACCCAGTCTTTTCGAAGACCCTCTTGAGGAACTCATCCGTTGTCGCCAAACAACAACGCTGGAGGAATATAAGTCTCGTTTTGAGGTGCTCGTGGTTAAGGTTCCCCATCTTACAGAGGGCCATAAGTTGAGCCACTTTTTTGCGGGGTTAAAAGAAGAGATCCGCTTACCTGTCAAGATGCTACGTCCCCGGACTTTGACTGAAGTTTTTGGGATGGCGAAAATGCAAGAAGAAAGTAACAATGCTGCTAAGAAACCTACCAAACAATTTTCCTTGCCCTACAGTGACCAACGACCTGCTCTACTTCCAACCCCCCATTATCTACACCAAACTCACTTCCTAGCCTACACAAGCCCCTTGCTCTCACATACCCACAAGACCACCAGCCTTCCCGAAACCCAAATTTGACTACTTCGCCTCCCATCAGAAGAGTTACTGACAAGGAGATGCAAGAGCGAAGGGCTCAGGGGCTGTGTTATTTTTGTGCAGGGAAGTGGCAGCCCGGGCATAAATGTTCTAAACCCAGTTTGTTCTTGATTGAGTGCCTTGAGGAGGAAGGAGAAACGGAACAAGGTGCTCCAGACAATCTTGTGGAGACTGTGACCCCTGATCAGACTATGACTCCTACAGTGGAGATGCCACCCGAGATTACTTTACAAGCTTTATCTGGCGCTTCGGGTCCAAAGACTATGAGAATGGTGGGCACCATTAACGGTCAAGCAGTGGTCATTCTGGTGGATTCAGGGTCCACTCATAATTTTGCTGATCCTTCTGTAGCTGCTAGAACACACCTTGTTATGACAAGTACCAAGACTTCCCCGGTCAAGCTAGCAAATGGAGATTTTTTGCATTGTACGGGCAAGCATGAGAAGGTGGAGGTGAGCATTCAGGGGCATCAGTTTGTTACTAAGCTGTTAGTCTTAGCACTGGGAGGGTGTGACCTTGTTCTCGGGGTTCAATGGCTCAAGTCTTTGGGTCGTTTGGAATGGGATTTCAACACGTATATCCTGAGTTTTCAATGGCAGGGGAAGCAATGTATCTTGCAAGGCTTGGCCGGCCAACAGAGACAGCTGGTTGATGATAAAGAACCCAAAAAGTTAGCTATCACGGAACGACAAGGCTTGTTGTTACAGATGTTGAATTCCGAAGATAACATCGCGGTGGTCGGAGGTAAAATCACAGCAGCACCCGAAATAATACTCCTCTTAGATTCTTTTGCTGAAGTATTTGTCACTCCTAAGGAGTTACCTCCAGCCCGAGAATGCGACCATCGGATTCCCTTGTTAGATGGAACGGCTCCAGTCAATGTGAAGCCGTATAGATACCCTTTTTATCAAAAGGAGGAAATAGAAAAAATAGTTCATGAGCTCTTAACCAGTGGTGTGATTCGAAGGAGTAATAGCCCTTATTCATCTCCTGTAATTTTGGTTCGCAAGGCGGATGGAACGTTTCGACTTTGTGTAGACTACAGGGCTCTAAATAAGCTCACAGTGAAAGATAGATTTCCCATTCCGGTGATAGAGGAGCTGTTAGATGAGTTGCATGGTGCAAAGATTTTTTCTAAGCTGGACCTTAGAGCTGGGTATCACCAAATTCGAGTAAAAGAGGAGGATGTACCAAAAACGGCCTTCCGGACACACGAGGGCCACTATGAATTTTTAGTTATGCCGTTTGGCCTAACTAATGCACCTAGTACCTTTCAAGGTCTCATGAATGAAGTCTTTCAAGCTTATTTACGGCGGTTTGTGCTTGTATTTTTTGACGATATTTTGGTGTATAGTAAGAGTGAGGAGGAGCATGGGATGCATCTGAAATTAGTCCTACAGAAACTGAAGGAACACTAGCTGTTTGCGAAGCTGTCTAAGTGTAGTTTTGGGGTGCCGGAAGTGAATTATTTAGGGCATGTAATTAGTGCGGAAGGAGTCAGCACTGAGAAGAACAAGATAGAAGCTATTCTCAATTGGCCAGTTCCCACAACCATCAAAGCTTTAAGAGGTTTTCTGGGTCTAACAGGATACTATAGACGGTTTATAAAAAATTATGGAGGCATTGCAGCCCCTCTCACTCAACTCTTAAAGAAGGATAGCTTCCAATGGAATTTGGCAGCAGAAGAGGCTTTTCATTTATTGAAGGAAGTTATTACTAGGCCCCCAGTTCTTGCTCTCCCTAATTTCAACGAGAGTTTTGTGATTGAATGTGATGCGGCCGGGTTGGGAATTGGAGCCGTGCTCATGCAAAGAGGGCATCCAATAGCCTACTTTAGTTCGGCTATAAAAGGGAGGCTGTTACACATGTCGACTTACGAGAAGGAGCTATTTGCTCTTGTCTCGGCCATTCAAAAATGGAGGCCCTATCTTCTTGGGGGCTCATTCGTGGTACGAACGGACCACTACAGCCTGAAATTCTTATTAGAACAAAGAATTGGAACACCTCTTCAGCAAAGGTGGTTAAGCAAGCTTCTTGGATTTAATTTCACCGTGGAGTACAAGCAAGGGAAGGAGAATTTGGCTGCAAATGCTTTGTCCAGAAGAGATGAGAATACTACTTTAAAAAATGGGGTGTGCTTGCAGGCCATTTCGGGACCCTCAGTGGAAATTACTGATCTGATTCGTCAGAGCTATGTGGGAGATTCTAAGATGCAAGAATTATTCAGAAAAATTGAAGTGGGAGAAGAGACTCAGAAGTTCACTAGTAGAAATGATCTTTTGTTTTATAAAGGAAGATTGGTGGTTGGAGCTGATATAGAAGCACAAAGGAAAATAGTGGAACTTATGCACAGTTCTCCCATTGCTGGCCATCGTGGCTATGACAAAACCTTGCACAAGGTTAAGCGAGATTTCTATTGGCATAAACTGAAGGCTTCCGTCAAGGAGTTTGTGAGAGAATGTACCATCTGTCAAGCAAATAAAAATTTAAATGTGCAACCCTATGGGGAATTGCAACCACTTCCTATTCCTACCAGAGTTTGGGTGGAAGTAACTATGGACTTTATCGAGGGGTTGCCAATATCTTTTGGCAAAAGTGTTATTCTGGTGGTGGTAGACAGGTTCAGCAAATATGCCCATTTCGAAGGCCTTCAACATCCATACACTGCAGCTTCTGTAGCACAACTGTACTTGGATCGAATTTTTAAACTTCATGGCATGCCTCAACAAATTTTGTCTGACAGAGACACGGTCTTCACCAGCAAATTTTGGAGAGAGCTTTGGAATCTTCAAGGGGTGAAACTTCAGATGACGGTTGCTTACCACCCGCAAGGTGATGGTCAAACAGAGGCCATTAACAAGAACTTGGAGCAATACTTGAGATGTTTCTCAGGAGACCAGCCCAAGCACTGGTTCAAGTGGCTCCCTCTAGCAGAGTATTGTTACAACACCTCTCAGCATGCCAATACCAAGATCAGTCCGTTTGAGATTCTATATGGAGTGCCCCCTCCCCGTTTGTGTGATTATGTTCCTGGGACAGCTAAGGTGGAAGCTGTTGAACAATATCTCAAGGACAGACAATCAATACTGACTTTGGTGAGGCATAATCTAGAGAAAAGTCAGCAAGTTATGAAGAAGAATGCGGATCAACGGAGGACCAGCAAGGAATTTGAGATTGGAACTTTAGTGTACTTGAAGCTCCAACCTTATAGACAAATTTCAGTCGCACAAAGGAGGAACATGAAGCTGGCTCCTAGGTACTATGGTCCATTTGAGATCATCCAGAAAATTGGCAAGGTTGCTTATAAATTGTTATTACCTCCAGAATCTACCATTCATCCTATTTTCCATGTTTCTCAACTTAAGCAACATATGGGTTCTAAACCGGTTCACTCCACAACTCCACCTGCCACCAACGATGACGGGAATCCAGTGGCTTTACCAGAGAAGATATTGGAGAGGCGTATAGCCAAGAAAGCCAATCGTCCTGTTGCGGAGCTGTTGGTCAAGTGGGAAGGACAACCTGAGTCTGAGGCAACTTGGATTACTTATAGTGAGTTAGCAAGTCTATTCCCAGATCTTGTGGGCAAGATCTTCTGAGGGAGGAGGCTTCGTAACAACCTTTATTAAATCTCAGTCTTATTTTGTGGTGCCAATGTGACGTCGTCCTGCAGTTTTAGTTTGCTTAGCTGGCTGATCTACAAGGATTCATCTGGACCTTTCATCTCTTTTTGTGTTTTGGAGTAATTTAAGGTGCTATGGTTCTGCAGAGGAGAGAGAGCAGACTTTTCCAGAAATATTATCTTTGCATCTTCCCCTTATTTTCTCTGTGGAGACCTCCCATCTCGAATCGGGTTTCTTCCATTTCTATTGTTCCGTTGCAGTGCTGTAATCTCCCATATTTGTCTTTGTAATAGACTTTTGTTATTGGCCTGTATTATTATTATGCAGTGACAGATCTATTTGGAGTGGACTTTGTTGTGTATTTATCTGGGTGTGTTACACGTTTCCGGCGTCGTCTGTGGCAGAAAAAACGCCTGAAGCTCGGCCTATCGCAGCAAAATAGGTTTTGGTGGCCGAAAGTCCAGATCGTGTGGATCGGCCATCCCTGCCATGCCTTGACAGCGCCGTTTCCGGCGATATGAAGCGGCGGAGATCACTGGGCTCAGCCTCTTGAGTCCGGTGATAACCCCAAAAGCCACTCAATCCATAAAAACAGATCAAAACAAAACTTCAAGAATTTTTTTTCTTTTTTTTCTTCTTCCTTCGGGTTTCTCGAAGTTACCGAAATCCGGTGATGATTCTGTCAATTCTTGATGACAAAGAGACACTAAAGGAACTCAACTCTTGAACCAAATCACATACTTAATTTTCTCTGATCAATGGATCGGGAAGTTTTGTCAAGAACAATTTTTTTTTTTTGTTTCTTTCGGGCTTGATCATCAACAGAAAAATATGCTCGGCAAGATAGCTCAACAATTATGTTCTAGCACAACCGCTCCGATACCAATTGTTAATTTAAACCACAAGGATCTATGCTAGATCATTAATCATAAATCAAGAACATACCTCGATCCATGAAGTTTCTTGAATTGTTGGATCCTGCAGATTTGATCTTCCAAGAATTGAATTCCTTTTATTTTTCAAGTTATGTTCTAACAATAGGATTAAAACTTTACTTATAGAAAAACTAATAATTCATCCTCGGGGACCAAAACCCTTTTATCGGTATAATTAATAAGAACAGGACCCTATAAATTCTATCCTAAGATATTCGTCACAATAATTCAGATTAATATATTAGCCCACATGTCAAATCAACCTTAATATATATTAAATAATCTACCAACTACTGTCGGCAGATTAATAATTCAACAAACAAAACCATAAGCTCAATACTAAAACTATAACTGAAATGCAGACTTCTGCATATTTGAACCAAAATCATGGGAAGCAAAAACATAATAGTAATTTATAAAACAAAGAGAATGATAAGAAGATAACCAGGGACTGGAAAAGGATGCCACAACCAACCAGTGAATTGTGCAAGAAGTCTATATTTCCCTAAAGAACATGTAAATACTTTTGGAATGAATCAGGGGAGTTTTGCATTGCAGCTAGAGGAAAAGTTTAATCTGTTGGAATGCTTTTTCTGCTCATGATGATCCAATATACCTCATATGAACCACAAAAGATCTACAGACTTGAGGAGTAACACTGAAATTTGTGAGCCGCAGCTTGTCTATGATTTTAAGGCTATATTGTTGACTTAGTTGCTTACTTTGCCAACACATCTCATTCTGACATTAACATTAATGGAAGGCATATATCTAACATGGAGAAGCCCCTCAACAAAAATTAATAGAGCATATAGATTTCTAAGTTTGAAATTGGAAATCAACTTATGTTAAACAGTCAAGTTAAGCGAAAACTCTAAATCCTCACCGTTGATCGGACAGGAGGGGGATCCAGACCAACGGACCGCACAGACATCTTGGCGATCTCAGTGATTGCGGCTTCTTTAACCTCAGAAACATCACTGCTCAACTCCTCGTAAGCCACCTCAAAAGCCTTTTGCCAGAACTTCGGTAAGCTGATCAGTCGACTGTTCGTATACACATCCCACATATGCTTCACCACCTTCTCCCTCTCCTCCATTTCCTGCAATTTGCAAAAGCTAACGCCCAATCAATGAATCAAGATCCGTCAATACCCACACCACAGTGAAAGAACTAGCAGGAAAGAAAAAGAAAAGACTAACGAGAACGTCAAGATCGTCTTGGATTTGGATGTCTATGTTGTCCGATAGACGATTGAGATTTCTGGCGGACCAACGTAGGGTTACAGTCCCGGTGAACATTGACCAAAATGCAAGCAGCAAAATTGCAGCTAAGGCCCAGAACTTGTACCGTCCTTTCCCTGGTAGACTCGAATCTGAGCTTTCCTTCTTCACATTCGTTGCAGGTACTGTAGTTGGAAGAGAATTATCATACTTCATTTTGATCGAATATGGAGTTTCGCGTAGTGTGACTGGTACTCAGACTCTCAGAGGGAGTACGAGATTTTGACTCTCTAATTTGAGGGCAAGGGAGTCGATCTTGAAGGGCAGATTTCAATAAGATGTTATGTGGACCACCACATTTCATTCATGTTTTGCGTGGGGTTGAGCACTAGTGAATCTAAATCGTGTATGCCGACTGTGCTGTTGTGGCGGGAAGATTCTGACCGTTGATCAATTTTGTGAATGCCGTGTTGTACTTATACCCAATAAACTACAACTGACGTGAAACGACGTAGTTTGTTGTGTTTTTCAAAAAGGGGGAGCGAAGCCGTTACCCACACTCACCAACAACCGGCAAATGATAACAACGGCGTAGTTTTGAGCCCGACGAGTTGTTAGGGAACCGAAGAAGAAGATGATCACGAAGAATAACAAGGTGTATAGGCATCCATTCCAATTCGGTGTTCCTCCAGCACCCAGCGATGCTATCGGATAGCAGGAGGTTGCAAGTAAATTTCTGAATTCCATGCCCTAATTTTGTGGATGCTAATGAAAGTATGCTATGCTAGTCACCGAACCAGTATATGTTCAGTACCAAGTGAATATTACACCTGTAAAAATTCAGTACGTGAAAAGTGAAGAAAAACTCACCTAGACCTGCCAAGATTGAAGTCATGGAAACTAACATTGCGCATCTGAGAGTAAATTTGTCTAGACACAGGTGCGATGTATTATTGAGGCTTCCATTTTTCCGGTGAGCCATCTCCTTGTTTTTTGAGTTTAAAAGAACTGGGAATCCTTGATTAAGTGTTGATTTATGGCTGTGATTTGAAAATTCTTTGCAATGTCAACCAAGACAAGTTTTAGGAAATCTGTATGGAATTGTTTTAAGGTAATCTGAAACCTGAAAGAAATCTTTTTCAAATTTGCTAGTATTTACATGTTTTTGTTAAGAACCCATGTTTTGTAAAAACAACGTACTTGAGTTTATATCACTCATCTACCTCGTTTTTCATTTTTAATTTCAGCAGGGGGGAGAAAGCGATCCTTTGACAAACCCCACACGTTGAAATCTACGTCTTCAATCTTCCATTTCTCTTCCATCTCCTTCTTGTGGTTGGATGATTGCTCTCCATATCTAAAAACTGTGAAACGAGTTCTGCCACTGTGTGCAATGTTAACACCATCGACATACTTGTATTCTTCCATTACTGACTCAGTGCTGGTCTCCCAGAAGACATTGTCGTCTTCTTTTATTCTCATCCTTATCAGCTTTGAGTCCTCAAATTGAATCAACTGGCCGGAACTCTGGCTGAATTAGCCCCATATTGTGTGGTGAATGATCTCATAGTTGGGGCCGTTCTGTGCCTCTCGAATTGCAGGACTTGTCTCCAGTTTAAGAATAAAGCAATCTTCGTCATCTATTATCTTCGCCCCTATGCATGCTGCATCTATAAATAGATTGGCTGTGGATCTTGGATCCAAACCCTGCCATCATTAAGTTTCATGTATCTCTTCATCAATCTAGAATATAGTAAATATGGAAAAGAGGCAAAAGCAACAAAGTGCACTTGTAGAGTAAGGCTTACTTTTGTGAAGTGTCATAGTTGGTCTTGTGATTTTAATCAACAAAAGGTTACTAAAGTCCTTTCATTCGCTCATTAGATGTTGTCATGCTTTAAAAGTATAAATATTAACTTTGATAGTTTGATATTGATGGGTTCGGTTCATTTTATTGATTGTTGATTATGAAGAACACATATATTAATCAGCATCATCTACAGGGTACAGATGTATGCAGGCTGAATGGTATAAATGTTATTTTGTGATTGCACCTATGAGATTTACAGTGTTATAAACATTCGTGTAAAGTCTCACCCTTAGACACTGGCAAAGGTATAAAACATTAATTCATTATTAATAAAAAACATAGTAAAAGTACCTGTAAAAATCTGCTCAAGGGTCTGGGAGGACCCTTTGAGATTGGTGCTTGTTGATTGTTTGAATGTCTCTATGAAATCTTGCCATTGCTTCCACATATTACCTTACATCCAGACACAATAAGCTCTAGGAACCATAAATCTGGATTTTTTTGCCCAAGCACAAACCCACCGGCTTCCTCGACATTCTTCACACTGATGGTCTCATTCGCTTGATAGAATTCTGATGCGCTGATTTTCACTTGGCCTGTCACACACATACTATGCACTGAGTTTAATGCTGCATGCCCTCCTCTAGCTGCTATATATTGTTGGACAATGTATTTGGCTGTTGAAGCTTGCTAGAAAAAGAAATCTGTCATATTGTTAACATATGCTAATGTAGGAACAAAAAACTGAGGGAGAAAAATTTCAGCTACGTACAATGGAACAGTCTCTCAACGGTTTGTGAACAGAGTGGCCAACTTGGACCAGAAGGGGGATAAGAGGAGATCCAACAAGGTAAAGGAGGAAGCGAGCTCGTTAAGGCGTCTGGCGATAACTGGCTGCAACCACTAATCCGAAGTTTGAGCCTTCATCCATGTGAGCATGTTTTGCCAACGTAGTTGAACATTGCTGCCCAAGCTAGAGACTATTTCGTCTGGTATTGGGACCTCCAGGACGGCCGCAAGGCCATCTCCTCTGTCCATGGTCGTATGTGGGTCTCCTTGTTTGTAGGTGTATTTGTGGTTAAAATTTAAATTGTTTATGAATGACTTTCTATTTTGGTTTAATGGCCGATATAGTTGCATAAAGAACAGAAAGTTCCCTTGCCTTGATCTAAATCTTATTTCTGGTTTTTTTAGTTTTGGATTGGGGTGCTAGCTGCCTAGCTGTTTGAATCTTTCTGTTTCGGGCCATTTAGAAGGCCACGCTTTTATTGTGGACCGTAGCCACCTCATTTAGGCTTGGCCCATTTGTTACTTGGGCTGGATATGACAGCTAGGCCCATTCAATTGTGTTTGTTTGAACATAACCCATCATAGTGGGCCACTGTGTTTGTTTGGACATTAGCCCATCGCAGTGGGCCAACGATTGTAAAAAGCATAATAAACAAAGTGCGGTCCGAGTGGGATGATCGCTCCTGTCCATTTGAGGCTTGGGCTAGACGTTAAACATTCAAATTCGCGAAAAGTTAGACCCGACATGGATTTGGTGAGAACAAATCTGACTGACTCACTGGGGTCCATGTGGGAGCCAACTGGAGTGTTTGCATTTATTTGTTCTCCCTCTTTTTGTGGCTTCACCCAATGACCGAAGACAAAAAAAGTAAAAGAGGAGGAAAGACAAACCCATGCATCATGCATAGATGATTTTGTTTCCTTGGATCCCTAATATTTAGAGAAGAGCCTCTTGGGATTGAATTTTTTCATTCCAAGCGGCATCTCCAAAACCCCACAAGAGCTTCACTTTTCACTTTGGGGATGTAGAACTATATGAAATAACCGAATCAAATGATTGATTATTTTCAACAACAAAATAAAATAAAATTAATTGAACTGGTCGATCGATAATTGAAATAACTATCAATAATCAACCGCTTGATCCGTCGCTTAAATTAATATAAAAAATTGACTGTAACCGAATGTTTATATTCATACTCTACTTTCACCCTTTGGGAGTGCTATGCCTATGCTACAATCAGGGCCGGACCTGGCTCAAGGCAGAGCAAGTAGCATGCCTTCGGGCCTAAGACTTAGAAGTTGAAATCGAGACAGATACTAATTAAGTGATTAGACTTTAGTTTAGAGGAATTCTCGATGGAAGTGATGAACTAATGAAATGTGAATGTGGTGTGGTCTACTACTTCTGCCTAATGTCTGGGAGTGTTTAAGTATTTTTGATTTGATTTTATTTGATTTTTCTAGTTTGTTTAGCTTGCCTTGTTTAATTGTTTTGCAACCTAAATATATGTTAATAAATACAGATAAAGAGAGGTTTTCTCCCAAACATATGTCTGGATCTCAAAAAATAATAAAGAAACAAAAGGAAGAGACGAATAGTATTTACATGATTGTATCGAACTTTTTTAACTCTGTTATTTGATTATAATATAAATAATTTGAGGAATTTGTTTTTTTTATAAAAAAAAAACTCCACTATAGAGAACACTTATCAGCTATGAGGATCCAATTTATAGAATTTGCTTTAAACTGCAAGGAGTACCGCTCCCGCCCTGGCTACAATTTGAGGACTGCCCAAAAATGCCTTATATGACATCAACTTTTCAAGCAGTAGAGACAAATTAGTGTCATCCCTATTCAGCAGTCTAAATGATTTTACAATTGCCAGTACAATTAACTCGTGACTCATAAGCTTAATTAATTGACAGATTTTATGGTCAAATGGATTCGAATGTTAAGTGGAGCGTGGTTAACAAAACATCGATATCAGGTTCATATATTTACAAACATACCACTCTCACCCTATAAACCCTTCACTGCGCTGCAACACACAGACCAAACAAGAAGGCACACACTAACGACAAACATGGCCAAACGTTTCAAAATGAAATTCTCGAAAGTGATCTCCTCCTTCAACTCTTGCCGTTCCAAAGACTCCTCCACTCTCCCAATCGTTCCTGTCCCTTCATTTCTTAGACTCTCACTTTCTCCGGTCAAACGCAACCCCATCATCCTCCATCTCCCACCAGCAACGCCTTCCTCCAAGCCCCACTACTCCTCCATCAAGCACCACGTGTCGTCCGCATTCACATCCATCAGCTGCGGCTTCAGACCCAGATCCAGCCTACACCACGACACCGAATCACCTCCTTCCGATCATGATCATGATCATGATCTCTTCCATTGGGAAGAACAAGAGAAATGGCACGTGGTCAACAAGCTCTGTAGCGAAGAAGATGAGGAGACCCCTCGTCGCAAAATCTACAACTCCTCCGCATCCGGAAACACATCCGACGCCGTTTTGTCTTTCAACCCACTAAAGACAAAACGACGAACCAGAAAGAAGAAGAAAAGGAAACCAAGAATCCGAGTCAGCACTTCCTCCACCGATGAAGCACTAACGGAAACCTTGGTTTCTTCTTTTGAAAGCTTCTCCACGGATTCCTCTCCACCTTCCAAGAATCACACGAAAGTCAAGAATTCGAAACAACGCCGTTCCAAGCCTAGAAAGAGCTTTGGAGCGTTGTCGTTTACGCCGGCAAGACTGTCGTGTTTTCAGGGGCTGATACCGTGCGTGGTTGAAGGTAAAGTGAGGGAAAGCTTTGCAGTAGTGAAGAAATCGGAGGATCCGTATGAGGATTTCAAGAGGTCGATGATGGAGATGATATTGGAGAAGCAGATGTTCGAAGAGAGCGATTTGGAGCAGTTGCTTCATTGTTTCTTGTCGTTGAATTCTAGGGATCACCATGGGGTTATCATCGAAGCATTTTACGAGATTTGTGAAGCTTTGTTTTGTAGAAGATCAACAAGCGGAAGAGTTTCAACTGTCAAAAGAAGCTCCTTTTAAATTAATGTAGATATATATAATTATGTGGTAGGGTTTAAGTGTTGACTTGCTTCATTTGCTGAGCAGAGTCTAGTTGATTAGTTAATTGATCAACATGAATCAAATGGAGATAATCACTATTAATCTTATTCGATCGATAAAGTGCTAGTGTATTCCAATTGATCATATGTGTTCGTATTAATGATGAATCTTCACTAGGATTATCTCAGATTTGAGTGAATGTGTTAATTAAATTTTATTTTAATTATAAATGTGAGATTTGTTGTCTCATATCGCAAGATGTGGAACTTAAAGTCCATTTTATAAGTGAAAAAGTCCCTCCATACAATTAATAATATATTTTCTCATGTCATGTGAGCTCGATCTAGTCCAGTTGTCATATGACTCCCGGAGAAACAAACTCAACAATATTATTGATGTTTATAGGGTGTGAAATTTATAACAATTTTTTTCTCAACAAGCATTGCTTCTCATTATTATGTCGATGGAGGAGCTAGTCCCATTGAAACAAATTTAAACCATTTTCGTCTCAGTCAATTAGGTTGGACAAAATGTCAAGGAGTTCACACTCTTTTTTTTTTCTTTTTCTTTTTTCCTTTTTTCTGGGCATCATATCATGATTTGGTTTGAGCCAATAATCAACCTGATGTAATATTGCGGGACCTTCTTATCATTGACCAGAATTTGGATTGACTTAACAATCGATTTATCAAAAGTCAGAAAATGAGGTTGTGAGACTGCTCATCATCTCCGGGTGTGCATGATTATCAATGCCTTTGCACATTGAAGTTATGGTCCGCATGTTTCCCTTGGTTAATTGCATGGAGACTCCCATCCCATTAGAAGTATAGTTCCATTTTTATTATTCGATTCTCATAAATACATCGTACTCCTACGACTTTATTGGTTCATTAAAAATACACTAGGTGTCAAGTTGAAAAATCTGTGCCTTTATAACTTAGACTGTTTGTCCACAAACCAGACTTTAGATTTCTAACAGACACTTACCCAAAATTAAACAAGCAAAACAGAAGTGCGTACTGATACTTATTGGGCTTTAAGAGTCTCGTTAAATTTCTCTTCATCTTTATTCACGGGTATACCCGGCTGAAAAACAAAAACCTAATTCTGTATACTGCCATACACTATAGTATATATATACACAGATAGGAGTCTACGATTCTAAATCTTTCTATCAGGTGGCCATGTCTCAGCCTCTGACCAGGTGCTATAGGCTTAGCCTTATTAGGCCCTCCACTTCAGGTTCTGTACGTGCTCGCTTACTGTGCAAATCTATCAATATCTTTCATGTTTCTTTCTCTGTAGGAATCACCAATTCACCAGCAGTAAAAAAGTGAGAGTCTATTGATACTGTGTACAAAGTTATGGCCCCAAATAGTAGCATGGATTGGTACTGTTTCGTGGATGTCACGCCAAGAGTTACGCGCGAGATTAACTTAAGTGGTATGACTCAGTGACCCTACAAACATACACGGCATCAGAGATTCTTTGCCAGTTTTGAGAAACTGTAGCCATATATCCACTGTTTCCTAAAAACGACACCCTCTTTCACACCATGGGTTTGGATCTTTGGGATTCCACATATCTGGATCTGTAGCTTATCAGGGAGTAATTATATACGGTTGTATTTTCATATGACATATTGAAGAGTGTGAATGACATTCAGATGGTGATGATATTAATTAAAAATTTAAAAGAGAGAGCACATATTAATTTTAATAACACCATCAATGTCACGTATAATATACACCTGCGCTATTGAATAATTTCTTCTTTTATCGTGAGTCGGCCCCGGTTGTGCATTGTGCACGGTGCACCTGCCCTGCCACTTGCATTTGGTTTTTGGTCAAGTTTCTTTACTGGGGTCGGCCCAAGTTTGTTTAATTGATGGGCTCAACTTGTAGATCATATTCGAACTTCATGCCCGGCCCTTTTAAACTACGATAGGCGGTGGATAGGAAGTAAGAAATGTAGAATGTGGCCCGACCCAAATATTTAACGCAAATTTAAGAGTTCAGTTGAAGCCCAAAATGAAATCTGTCCAAGATTGTTTCATAACTTTTTGTTGATATCCGAACTTCAGGCCCTGAAATTCTTTGTTTGGGCTTTGGGTCAAGAGAATGATGGGAATGACCCAATATCCATTCATAGTTTCTTAGCCCCATTGTGATGCGAGAGGAGTTACGAACCTGGGCCCAATAGGCTGTCGCTGTTGGCTGACGTGGCTTTTTTTCCATTACCTAGGAAGCTGATGCAAGAATCACAATTACTGCTAAAAACAGTGGATTCCTACCATCCAGCTCCGGTCTTTCTTTTCCCTCTTCCCTTCTCTGAGTTCTCTTCACCGCCAAATCCTCAAAAGTCAAAACCCAAAACCCTCTCTCCCCAATATTCCCACCGAAAATGTTGAACTGCTCTTTTAAAGGACGATACGACACAGCATCGGCAGCTAACGTTGCTGCCGGAACGCTTACCTTGAGCGCCGGAGACCTGATGCTCCGGGCCTCTATGCCCGACGCCATTTTCTCTGCCGGGCCCTCCTTAAGTGACATCTCGCTCTCCGTTGAGAAACCCGGCGCCTTCTCTATCGATTACGACCTCTCTGAAAAGGTATTACAAGTTTTGATATAAATATAAAGCACTCCAGGTTTTTTTTTTTTTTTTGGGTATGAGAGACTCGAACGGTGCCGTTATTCTCGCAGGATTTTGAGTTTCAATTTATGAACACTGTCAATGTGTTGGAGAAGCCGTTGCACTTGACGTACACGCACGCGAAGGGTAAGAACCGGACGTTTTTGGATGGGACTCTGGTGCTCAGTGGGGCTAACAGGGTTTCGGCCAGTTATGCGCTTGATTCCGGTAACTTCAAATTGAAGTACACCCGTGTTCGTGGACCGATGACGTTTGAGCCCAGCTATGATTCGGCGATTAATTCTTGGGATCTTGCGGTATTGCACAAGTTTTGGGATGATTGTGTGTTAAAAGCTTCGTATCAGACATCGAGCAAGGTTTTGGGTTTGGATTGGACAATGAAGGCTAAGCCAAGTGGAGCTTATAAGGTATGGATTGGAGCCATCTCGCCGTATACTATTGGTTTAATGATGTTTCGTTGTTTCTTAGCGTTCAATTTGAGATGAAGTTAGTGCTTTTAGTTTAAAAGTTGCATAGCGTTCTTATTGCTCTTTTCCAGTCTTTGATGGATTATTCGAGTGTGGAAGAGTAGCTCAATTTACTTATTGTGCTGTCCCTTTGTTCTCCTGCTTGGTTCTTGAAACTCTCCGCATCGATTCAATTCAATTAAGATCCTGTTTTAATGTGCTACACTACTTTGTTGGAATATTTAATGAGAAGTTAATTCAGTTCCTTCTTGCTGAAATGAAAATTTCAGTAAAATATTTGTTGTCTGGTGCATTCTGGTTGAATTTTGCGAGACTTTTGTTGATTTTACATATTATTGACACATACTTGATTGAATTATATTACGAGCATTCAGTTGAATTGGTTCCAAATCGTGTAATTAGGCATTGTGAGGTAGGATTTGAATACCTATTCGCTATTCCAATCAACATGCGTCTGGTTGTAGTATGTATGTTTGTATCTCAGTGGATTACTGAATTGAGATTTATGATTAGGGTTACCTCTTTTAACCCGTCCCCTTGATTTCTTTCTCCATTTTTGTGTTATTAATGTATTGTTGGAGCAATGCATTGAGGACATACGGCTTGTTGTTGTATCTTTGCATCTTAGTGGATTCTTGGATTGAGATTTATGGTTAGGTGTTCCCCCTTTTAACCCTTGTCCCCTTCATTTCTTTCTCCATTTTGGAGCAATGCATTGAGGACATAAGCAAGTGTTCAGAGAAAGTTGAGCCATGTTTTGTCAGTGACAATAAGTAATGCCCCTAGTGGTTTAGCTCGACTACATGTTATCATCAGCTGCTTTCTGTCTCCCCTTTCGCATTTTTACGAAAATGTTAAGTATCCCAACAGTGTTCCAATAGAGATATCGCCTATAAATTTGAATTTTAAATCTTGAATTTGCCTCCAAATCATGTGATGTATGTGTTGCCACATAAAATTATGAATACTTTGAGATATTTTGTATTGGGATTACTAGCACCACTGGCATTTTTAATGTAAGTTGTATTGATGGAGCAACGTATGAGGACATAAGCATGCCCGTGGACAATATTAAGTTTTATTTAATTGTTGAGAGTAATGCCCTAGTCATTTTAGCTTGAGTTTGTGCTTTCATTTCGGTTGAAGATATTTAGAATTCCCTTAGCTAGGTCGATAAGCTTGGTTGTTTCTCTAGAGTCGATCCTTTTGCGCTTTTCCTTCTTTTACATTTGCTCATTAGGAGATAACTTTTGTTGCACTGAACTAAATCATGTTCTAATGTTCAGTTTTTCTTTTTCAGATCTCTGCATCTCTAAATCTGTTAGAGGGATTACAAGTGCCAAAATTAACTGCTGAGAGCACATGGAATATTGAGATGTAATTTTTTGTGTAAAAGCCATACAACATTATATTTTCCTGCTGCTGCTGCTACTGCTACTTTTTACTATAGGCAACATGTGCAATGTAGAATCAGGTAAATATAAAGTTGAATTTTTCTGGAAATTCCCTGTTTCACGAACTAATTATATCATTTTCTGGAAGCAGTAAAAGGAGTTAAATGAATAATGTTTTGAATGTGCCCATATCAATATAAAGTTTGCGTGGATGCAATTTGCTGGGAATCAATCATTTTACAGAGTAATGGACTATGTCAGCTAGGAACCTGAACTTCAAAGTTTGAAGTACTATTGGATAAGTTACCCAGACATGCTGCAGTTAGAGAACCTAATAGTACAAACGCGGACTGTGAAATCACCAAATTTACTAGCATCTGGCATAGCTTGACAAGAAATAGTCATATCTTATATGGTTCACAATGAAAGCAGTGAACCATATACCCAGTAAAAAAAGGAAAAAAGAAAGAAAGAAGACACTCAGGTGTACTAAATTGCTTAACCAACCAACAAAAAAAACGAGAACAATAGATGCTGTGTACAGCGTCCACAGGTCTTCAAATAGAAGACGGAGGCGGCAGCACGGGCACAATGGGTGGGGGAACGGCTTGTGGGGGAGCCTCGGAAAGACAGAAATTCCCAGCAAAAATTGTGGCTGTGGCTGCCACGCTGGTTATTTGTCTGTTACAAAGAAATTGCCTGCAGGAATCAAAGGAAATTATTAAATCAGAGTTACCTAATAAGCAAAGTAACATGGACAGTCCAATGGAACGCAAAAATGAACAATGTAATCATCTGAAAGGAATCCTAAGATCCTGATCAGTACAAACTGAAATCCTCAACCATCCATCATAAAACATCACAAACACCAAGAGCCTAGAGAGTGACCAGCAGTTTTTCCTTTTACTATAGTAACCGATTTTTGAAGCAAACTAATTAAAATACGAAACCAAATCCTCAAAGATTTCCTGTCTCAGGATCTCTCATTATCTGGGGAAAAAGGAAAAAAAAAGAGAACGGTCAGTCACATGCAGATTCAATGACTCAAGATGATTTAGTTGCTTCAAAAAGAAAATTAAATTAATAGGTAAACAATATTCACGTACAAGACTCTCCTGGTGGGCGGGGTCAGCGATAAATAAGATGTGCGCGGATTTTACCCCTGCACAATATGTAGAAAGACATTTTGTAGTTCGCAGGAATTTAACCTATAACATCTACGTGGCACTACTACAACTCTACCACTATTCCAAATTAAAAAGTTGCGGACATATTGAATAGGATGCATAATTGAATTAAAAATATACTGAACAAAAGAGAGAAGCATGTTTCCTCCCCTCCACCTATCCTGGCAGGGAATAAAACGCCAACCATCCACACAAACTAACTTTCCATTCTCCCCATTATTCCGTGGATCCGCAACTGCAAATTAAAGTGATGAAGAGATAACCTCAAGCACCTCGAAACAATAGCCCATTGCTATTTTCACCAATACTTATGCTGCTGCCTATTGGTCCTCTGCAGAAACAGAGGCTGTGTCGGCAGAAGCCAAACCAAGCTCCTCCTCAACTATGCTCCATCCCTTCAATAAATTTTGAGGAAACCTCTTCTTCATTGTTCTGATCAATCCTTTTGCCTCCTTCATTTTCTTCGCCTTCACCAACCCCTCGACCAGAAACTTCATTGTAGTAAAATCAGGAATCTTATGCCTCTTGATACCCACCTTGAAAAGTTTGTACCCAGCCTCATAATCCCCATTCTTACAACGAAAATTTATCAGGGTCCTAAAAGTTGCTGCATTGGGTTTACAACCATTCTCCTCCAATTTCTCGTAGACATTCTCTGCCTTATCCTTCATTCCACTCTTAAAATAACTAGTCATCAAGTAATTGTAACTAATTGTATCCGGTTTTAGTCCAGCATCAATCATCTCCTCGATCAATTCCTTCACCTTCTCCGGATCTCCACTCCGAGCATTCATGATCCTCACATTATGCGTTGCCACATCCAGCTCACAACCTTTCTTCACCCTCTCACCCCATAACTTCTCCGCCTCCTCACTCCTTCCCTTCTTATACAAAGTATCCAATATAGTAGTGAAAGTTACAGTAGTCACTTCCACGTTCTTCTCCTCCATAACATTTAAAGTATCAATTGCCTTCTCGGGTGCACCAGCTTCACAGTATGACTTGACCAAGATCCCGTAAGAAATCTTATCAGGTGACAACCCGTACTTCTCAGGAATTTCAACAAACAGGTTCGGAACTTTATCATATAGCTTTGAACGATTACACGCAGAGAGCAAGACATTTAATGAAAGAGCGGTTCTTGGAGTACCTAGAGAGTCCATTTGATTGAAAGTATTGAGGGCGTGATCGAACATGCCGGCGATACCATATGAACGAATGAGGGTACAGAGGAAGGGTTCCTCAGTAATTTTGGGGTCGCATTTGTGAGACTCAATAAGAGATTCGACATCGGAGAAGCGCCTTGCCTTGGCGAGACGGCGAACGGTGAGATCCTGTGGGTAGCGAGAGGAAAGTGGGGAAGAGTAGTGTTTGCAAACGGATGAATATATTTCGAGAGCCTTGTCAGGATCGTACTCGTACCTGAGCCTGGATTTCGCTTTGGAAATGGAGATCGAAGTCGGAGGTGTGCCAGTGGCAGCGGCGGCTGCCGAGGTAGAGAGACGGCGAAAGTTACCGAGTCTGAGAGGGGATGACATCCTTTTGCCAATGTTAGGGCGAACAAATATTTTTTGCCAGTTGAGCGCATTTTGGGGCCATTTTGCAGCAGAAAGATACGGGAATGAAGTTTCCCGGGTCGGCCGCAAAAAAACTACCTTAATTTCAAAGGAGGGTAATCTTCTTTTTTTTTTTTTTTTTTTTTTTGAGGGCGGGAAAAAATAATCTTAATCCATGAAGAAAACAATTACACGTATTTTTTATATCAATTTCTTTGTTATTTTTGAATGAATAACATTTAAACAGTTAACTTGCATGCAATTTGATCAGTGAATAAAACGATTAAATGTAATCCTAATTTCACATATACATGAAAAATTGCATGCAATTTGATCAATGAATAAAACGATTAAATGTAATCCTAATTTCACATATACATGAAAAATTGTCCACCAATTCCAATCTTTAAACGTTAAAAACAAAAAGAAATCATAATTCCAATTCGAAGATCTGCATCAGAGAGGGGAAAAAAGGACAGTTGCAAGAGGGGACATTCGCTCAAACCGCATCAAGTATCATTATCAACCATCAAAAAGACAGAATTAGCTCCTAGGAAAAAAGAAGCAGCTAATGGGGAAGATCCCCAGAGCAGTCATGGAACATCTTTTAGCTACGACCTACTACTCTCGAGTATATTACAATGGTAGACAAGCGTGAGCATAATGCTTCGACAAACTGATTAGTTTTCATACTCTCCCAGAGCCCACTTATTCTCAGGAAAGAAGACCGCCGCAACAGTCTTCCTATCAAATTTCCTACCATTCATTCCTGTCCTAGCCTTCGTAGCACCTTCAACATCTGCATACTCCAAGAACACCTAGAAAAAGACGGATTGTCAGAAGAAGAAAAAAATTGCATTCTGCAACGACAAGTTCTCAAAAAGACAGAAGGGAGATTATTTCCAAAACCAACATAAATTTGTAAGGTGTGTGCAGTGTGTAAGGCTGCAGACCCCAATTTGAAAATAGGGATCTAACAGGCAGAAAATCTCACACTTGCATTCCGCTATCTTAATTTAAAATCATTAAATATGTCACAACACATTTCAGTCTCCTTGAAAATTTATGATTCAAAAGACAAGCCATATAAACAAGTAACATAATCCAAAAGAGCCAACCAGACGATTGAGCCACCCTCAGAATGAGAATAAGGAGCCAAAATTATCACCCAAAGGTCTCAGTAAACCAAAAAAATGAGCACGCATAGAAGGGGGCATGTGAATATAAACTGACCTTCCCTACGCCAGGTGATGGTTCGCCATTTGGGTTTGGGCGTGGGATGACAACATTCACCAATGTACCTGCATATAATGTGTGAAAATTTGGAATCCACAAAATTTACAGAAAAGTTAATAAAATATTCTCAGCCAAATATAGATAGAGGGCTAAGTAGTCTTCTGTCTGTGTTTGTAAGGCCTGATTCTTTATAGCAGAATGTGGAACTACATATGGCTGTAAAACAGAGATATACACAGAAAACAGGGGAAAGATTAATAGATGTGACAGAACTTGATCTAGAAAAAGGCTAAACATGAAAACAGAAAGTTTCCAATGTTCATAGTGCTTACCAAATTTTCCACCTTCTTGCCTCATGTCCTCCAGAATCTCTTCATACTCCTCATCGTCTTTGAGCTCATCCTCAGATACTACTTGGGTAAGACATACAACCTTGGAGGCTATTATGGCAGTGGGCTGTAACATCATAAGCCTCTGGAAAACAAGAGACACAGATAAATGTTCAATGAATCACAGTTAATACCAAGACAAACAAACCATAAGGATGAATTATTATGATTTTATAAGAGAAAACAAGTATATGCTGGATGTCACAACCACAATTGCGACGCAGGCAGTCGTAAAAACAATGAATTCGCCACCAATTGTTTTTGTGGTGCAATTGGGTTTGGGGGTCGATTAAGTGTATGAAAGGCATTAGCATCCTACAACATCCGCTTAAGCGGTTACTAGACTTAAACAATGGCTAATAAGACATTTTTTATTTTTTGGAAAATGAATGTCCCACTTTCGAAATTGACCATAATCATTTCAATTAAAATCCATTTTTTTCCAAGTGGGTGGTATAGCCATTTTTATCTCGGGGCAACAACAATCCCGAATTTGGAAATTAAAGCAGATACATATTAGAATATATATATATATATATTGGACCAATCAAAAAAATATAAATCCCAAAAGTGAACATCGGCTTAATTTAGAGCACACAAAAAGGGTCCAAAACAAATAAAAAATGAATGCTCATATGAAAACAAAGTCCAGAACAAATGAGCATATTAAAATAAAGGTTGGCATAAGCCGAGACAAGTAGGAGGCCCAAAATCGGTTTTTGCTCATAACAGTAAAAGAAAAGAAAAACCCATCACATAAACATGACCCAATAGATATCAAAAGCCCATGAACAAAAATGGAACAAAAGTTCAAGAGATGTAGGATCAGTGAAAATTTATTGTTTCCAAAGAGACGAGAACCAAAAAAAAAAAAAAAACTAGTCCAGAAATCGAACCGCACAATCACATGGTTATTCTAAACAATTTTTTTTTTTCAATCATATAGTCATATGAAAGTAGAACAACAGGCATAAGAAATCACATAAAACCAAGATACAAACCTATATAAAACCAAAATCCCCAACTGTACAAACCGAAACAGACAAGTACAAAAACGAGATACCCCAACACACAAATCGAAACATAGTACAAGACCGAGATAACCCACCATACAAATCAAAATAGAGCAGCACAAACGAAGACAACAGGGAATAATAGCAAGAAAATAATGTTTAAGCAAAACCTAGACCAACAAATTTTGATACAAATGGACAGATGTGTCTTTGAACCAAGAAGGTCATCATCGGATCGGATTTACATATAACAGGTATGGAAACAGATATATTTACAGAAGGAAAACCAAACAAAATAAATATCCTCTCTGATGGAGAAGAGAGACCTCATAGGGTTCACATCCCCTCCACGAAGAGAAAGGATACCCTATGCGATGTCTCTGTCTCAGCTTATATCACAGAGGAGCACAAGAACAAGAATCCAAAAATTGGAAGAATAAAATGGAAAGAAAGAGTAGAGAATTGAAGAGATGTAATTTTAGGTTCAATAAATTGGGTAAGTTGGGTTTTGTAATAAAAGTGATTAGGGTTTGGGCTGGGATTTTGGCTCTTAATTTGTTGGGAAAATTAAATGAAAAGGGGAAAATTCACTAAAATTAAAACAAATGAAAAATTCAAAGAAATATAATAAATGAATAAATAAAATAGCCCCAGAAAAAATTTGGGTATTACACTGAAAACAACAAAAAAATAAAAGTTTACCTGCAATGCAATCTGCTGCTGAGCATGTAATAGTACATTCTCTTGCTCAGGTTTAGGTTGAGTAGATCCCTGGTTTGCACGCCTGACTGTGAGTGTCTTGTCACCCATTTTAATTCCATTCAGAGCAGCACAAGCAATATCTGTGACAGAAAGATCTTGATAGACACAGAATGCATAGCCTTTAGAATTCCCGGTTTCTCTATCTTTTACTAGATCAAAACCTCGGAGGGGACCAAAGGATTCCAACAACTCTCTAATCTGTGCTTCTGTGAAATAGTAAGGGAGCCCACCCACAAATATGCGGTCTGGTCCTTCAAGTCCACCAGCAGAACCGGGATTGAGACCAACAGCAGCCAAGTTAAGATTGGGGTTGGGCTGGCTGGGACCAAGGGTTGCAGCAAGAGAAGGGTTGTAGTCACTAGGCCGCCTCACCTTAACAGGTGCTCCCTGAAAGTGAAACATTAATCTAAAGGTCATAAATTATAAAATAAACTTGGAGAAAACACTAATGCAATTGAGATGATCCAAGGAAAATCCACAATACCTCAAATATGATTCCATCTAAAGCCATTGCATTGCTGGCCTCCTCAACTGATCTCATCTCCACAAAAGCAAACTTCTTTTCATGGTTTATATATACATTGACAACAGCATCCCCTAGTCATAACAATCGAGAAAAGGTCAACACAACTATAAAGCCAACAAGGAAGATAACAATTTAATATTTATTAAACTGAATAATTAATGTACCCGGGCCAGCAGTGTTTCCTCCAATTGCAGCCATAACCTGACTGAAGTAAGTTGCAACAGACTGCAGTAGGAGCCAACATAAGAGATTAAGAGGTCAGTATCTGAATGAATACCAAGTTATTCAAACATACAAGTAATAATAACAGATGAAAATGAGATGACATGTGCACATAACCTGTTCATTTGCTGAGGGAGGAAGCCCTCCAACATATACTCGCCGAGCATGCCTGGTAGCCTGAACCAGGGAAAAAATTACAGTGATGCCTAACATAAAGATGATGTAAAATCATAAATACACATTAGAGACTGCAATCTATATGCATTTATATTGGTTAGCTATAGTGAATTCCAGATTCAAGCCTACCTGCTGGGTCATTGCCTGTACTGGCATTATGGGAAGAGCACCAAACTGCTGCACAAAGGAACAAGACAAGGAAGACAGAATTTAGAGCATGCCAGAGAATGAATATTACTGTAGCATAAGGAAACAACTTCCGTGCACAAGGCTCCAGTAATACGAAGGGTCAGTGCACGCTCCAGTAATAGGAAGGGTCAGGGACAGACAGACATAATGTACGCAGGTCTTACTCCACATAATACGTGGGAATAATGTCTCAACTCTCAAGAAATAGAACATGTGACCTCTAGATTGCACCATTTCATTACTGTAGAGCACAAATGAGAATAAAATTACCTGCCCAGTTGCTAGAGGAAACATGTTTGGGAAAATCCCAGGTATAGCAGGATTAGCACCAGGCATCTGACCTACAAAAAAAAAAATCACAAATTAGAACGGCATTCAACAATTAACTTCTTATCCAGCATCAATACCTTTCCAAGAAATGACAGAAAAAAGAGCCTTGCCTACACCTTACCCAAAAAACCAAAAAGCATAGCCCCTAACCACTTTTCTTTTTTTAAGCAGAAGGTATAGCCCAACCATGGTTTTAAAAATCGTTCGAGGCGCACGCCTCGAGGCGCGCCTCGAACTGAGGCGATGCTCCGCCGATCCCAGGCGTACGCCTGGGAGAGTTCCATGGGAGGCGTGCGCCTCTCATGACTGAGGCGTCCGCCTCAGACACAGAAGTTCTGAGGCGGAGGAGGCGCTATGCATGAAACCTGGGCTTTTTTGTGGGCTTTCTGCTCTGAAATTCAAAACCCAGCAAGCAGCTCCAGCTCTATCGCAAGTCGCGACTTCTGGTTACTTCTCGCCATGCCCTAATTGCTTCAGCTGAGCGACATCGCAGCTGCTCTTCAGCTCTAGGTATTTTGTCTCTCTCTCTCTCACTCTTCTGCTTCTCAGTTCCTCTCTCTCTCTTCTTCTCACTTTTCTTCTTCCCTGCTTCTCAGTTCCTCTCTCTCTCTTCTACTCACTTTTCTTCTTCCCTGCTTCTCAGTTCCTCTCTCTCTCTTCTACTCAGTTCCTCTTTCTTCTTCCCTGCTTCTCAGTTCCTCTTTCTTCTTCTCAGTTGTCTCTCTCTCACTTCATCCCTGCTTTTGGAATGTGAATCCCTGCCTAAACAACACTGCTTCTAATTTCTATTCTATTGCTATGCTCCACGACCCAGCACAGTGGCACAAAGACACTGTTTGTTTAGTTGTTTTGTGTTGTTTACTTGTTTTTATTTTTTATTTTTAGTTAAATTTTGCAAAACTAATTACTTAGTCCATATGTAATTACTGATTACTGATGACTTGATCTTGATGAGTGATTACTGATTTAATTTTTTTTTGGTTTACTGGTTTAATTTTTTTGGTTTACTTAATCTATCTGTAATGTGTAATCTGTCTATATATTATATTATATATATATATAGTATATATTTTGTTGATTCACTTTGAGGCTTACGCCTCGATACGCCTCGAGGCTTACGCCTCGCCTCATATAAGGTAAGCGCCTCGATTCCTAAAAACGATTTTTAAAACCTTGAGCCCAACCTCTAGCAATATATTCTATGAGGAGATAAAATAATACTGAATATACAAATTCTGGAGGAAAATATTTGCAAGACTACCAAAAACAGGCAATAGTTGCCAATTGAAGACGAATAATACCAATCAAACCGGTGCATGGTTCTTCCTTGTACATAAAAGCTACAGAGTCGGCTCAGGCCCATTGTCAGCACAGTGGGGCAAGTAGCCCAACATTGCCTTCTTATAACAAGAGACAAACAGAAACAAGCAAACACCAAACAAAAAAAACAAACAAAAAAAACTCTCAGTTCCAGAACCGCATCTTTAAAAGGGTTAGCAGGAACAAACTAAGCAAATACAGCTTACCAAAACCAGACCATGTTATTCGATACGAACTTTCCACACTATATCAAACAAAAACAAAAAAAAGCAGTTAAAATATATAAAACAATGCAAGTACATGAAGGCTACATGTACCTGTTGCAGTGGCAGCACCAGCTAACATTGCTGAGGCGGGAGGTGCCATGTCAAAACCACTAATCCTTTTGCTGCAAGTAAAAATGGTTAGAATACAAAGAAACACAACCACGATATGTATTAAAGGTTAAAGCACTGAAAATATATTTTTAATCTTCAAAAACATTTGGCACAACCCAAATTCTGTCAGATGCATAGATTGCTGGGTTCCTCACAACACGTGAAATACCAACAATGTGACATATGAATCCCTTCACACTTAAGACATGAAAACAAACTGATTCCTAGAGAATCATAAATATCTTACGAAAAGTTCTTCACAAACAAATTACTATTAAACCACAAAAATGAAAAGACAACCAGAAACTTATTAGATGACAATAAACATATCCATGGAAGATTTTACATAGCTTGGATAGGTCAACATGGTTCACAACGTATACAGTAAAGATCCTGCTCAAGAAAGTCCATTGATTGGTATTTAAGCCTTGGTAAATCAGTAACATTACTACCCTAAGCAATCCAAAACTAATCATCCCCTCCACCACCAATAGCTAGAATGAAAAAAGGGAATGTCAACGCAACCAGGAAGAAAAAAAACTATCAATGATCCGGCTAGATTCAAACAATAGTACTAAAAGTTGAAAGCAAAGGAAAATGTTACGTAATTCATTCACCATACACCCAGCAGTGGAATAAGTGAACAAATAGGATAAGCGGCAATAAAAGCATCTAAAACCTAAAGAAAATTGTATAACCAACCTTTTTGAGCGCGAACGAGATCGAGACCTTGACTTTGGCCGGTGCTCAGACCTACCCCTTGAAGGAGATTGGTGCATGTGCCTTTCCTCCCTATCATAATCTCTCCTTCTGTACAAACAAATAAATCAAGTATCAAGTGTGAAAACATCAAACATAGTGATTCATAGTATTGCAGTCACAAATGAAATTGAAATAAAATATAACTGAACAAATATTTTATTTTTATCACCTGTCATAATCTCGGCTTCGAAAATAATCCTCATCTCTATCTCTTCCTCGCTCCCTCCTGTCACTACGATCCCTATGCCGATCCCTATGATGGCGGTCACGGTCCTTGTCACGGTCCCTCTCCCTGTCCCCGATTTTCTCCCTATCCCTGTCCTTGCTTTTTTCGCGATCCCGGTTTTCCTCACGTTTTTCTCTATCCTTCTCCCTACTTTTGGAAGATTCTCTTTTATAGTCACGAGACCCATGCTGCAGTAAATTCTTGTTAGTGAATGCATTGAATTAAAGACACGGAACAACAATTTCAAATAACCAAGGGTAGTAAAGAATGGAAGTCCAAAATGCCCCTTTCAAGACGCCAAAGATTAACCAATATGTAAGAGTGGTTATTAAACCCGACACATCGTACTTGGGAACGATGGAAAATTGAAACCATGTTGTACCTGGGCAGTAATCAAAACTTACAAAGAATGATATGAAACAACCTCAATTCCCAATAAACACCCTAATGCGATAAATAGCTAACCGCTTCACAAACCGTAAGCTTAATAGCAAGCCCTTGAGCTATAGGCGGACAAAACTGTCGAATTCAGATCAAAAAAAATTACAATGCGGCCATGTCCATCGAAATCCAAATTACCACCGGTTCATCTAAATCAGAAACCCTAAAATTCACAGTAAATCAAACACCAATATAATAAAATAAAATAAAAAACACGTAAGAATTTGAAGATAACACAGACTAAGCAGTTCAATACCTCCGATCACCAATACCAGATCATCTAAGTGAGAGAACAAACTACAAAATAAATTCAAAGCCAGCAATCATACTCCATTCTTCCTAATCGAAAACACGAGCAATTCTATAAAATTACTTTCTAATCAGAAAAAAAAGCCTACACTCCAAAGAGATCACAAGCAAGAAAACAGAATCTAATATGCGTGTTTGCAAATCCATTTAACCTGAGATTTGGAATCGCTGTGGTAATCGGCACCGCCATGGCTGCGGCTGCTAGCCTGAGGCTGTGGGGAGGAACCTGCAGGGTAGTTGTTATCAAATTCCTCACCACCCCCGTTCCCTTCGTATCTTTCTTCGTAGTCAGTCATCTCAGAATGTCTATTTCACTCTCGATCACTTTTGATATTCTCTCTCTCTCTCTGGGAAGTATGAGCTTCGTCTGCAAGGGAGACTTCAAAGAGCATAATTATAGGGTTCAAACTAGTTTGGGTTTATGGCGTTTTATATTGAACGACCGACGGAGGGTGCGTGGAATATAATCTTTATGTAAGGCTATTATCCGGTATATTTTAATGAAGTAATGCGTATTCCGGTGAATACATTTGGCCTAAAAAGCAAAATACATTCATACATTAATATATTTCACCAATTCACTCTGAAAAAGGAAAAAAAATTATTGGTTTCCATTTGTTTTATTTGAAATTAATAATAATATGATGATGATGATGTGTCTTTTGCCCCAGCACCACGGACCACAGTGCTTGTTCTTTCCTTTTTGTGATGCAAAAGATAAGGGAAAAGAATTAAAATTTGCTTCAATTATCTTTTTTCATATTTGGACTTTGCCCTCTTAAATACGCCGTACGAGGGTCTAGTATGATTTCTTGCGAAGATGTAGTAGTAATTACTCCAATATAATTTGATGCGCTGGAGAAAGCTCATGGTCATGGACCAAGGGATTTTGCTTGAAGCCCTACAGTAATCACCATAAACTGTCTTCATAACCCGATGACCATAATGATTGATAAGGTGAAGGTGATACGAAGAAAATTAGCTCCATCGTCCCCAGAAATGTCACAGAAAATCGTAGGGACTTAAATGCGACACAACTTGTTACATTTCATGAAGCTATTAGCTGATAGCGCAACTATTAAAAAAGTAAAATTGAATAATATGACTGGAAAACCAATAACAGTGGCTACAACGCCTTTGCGTTTCTCTACTCATCCCCGTTGTTTGAAAACCGGAAACAAAATAAGGATTCATCATGTTGGCTGGTACCAAAGGGAAACCCCAAACCCTCCACAAAACAAGTCTCTTCTTTCCATTGTGCAGCAAAGCAGTAGAGGAAAATCAGCTAAGGATTCATCTTCATATGGGAATTTGAGACCACCAGAAAAGGGAAATGCTTTGGGAGGATAATGACATGATCAGATACATACTTACAATCGATGAATCCAACTTTGTCCAATCTTGTATTGTATGGCTTTTATTTCCTTTCACTATTTCTCTTCGCAATAGATGGTATTTACATGTCATTTTGGTCTTCCATCGCCACTCTTTAACACCCATGCCGAACCTTTAGATTCACAAAGTTCAGTCATAACCTGCAGGATTGCATAAAATAAATTTCAAACAGTACCACAAGGAACTATCAATAACAAAAGATGACAATGGAATGCCATGAAAATCTTTTTTGTTGTTGGACAAGACTAATGCCATGAAACCTTAATGGCAGTATGACTTGGGATTTGCCTATTTACCTAGAAGTCTAGAATTCCAGTGCTAACTATAACTAAGAATACAAGAGTGAACTTCTCTATTATTTCCAAAGCTCCATTTATTATGCACTTTGACAGAGCCAGATACATTGAAACAAAAAGCAATGGAATTCTAATCTAGCAATTTCAATGACGAGCTAACGCTTGGCACCCAAAACATTCCAAACTCGCACTCTTTAACCAAGGAGCTCTTGGCCCGGCAGTAACCCACTCCTTAGGACTTGAATCAACATAAAGTCTCAGGTTTGAGCTTCCTCTTAAGTAATAGTAAAACTTGTACATAATAATAATAATAATAATAATAATAATAATAATAATAATAAATGTCTAATCAAAACAAAAAAGGAATAATTTTGAAACAAAAGGACTAATAAAAAAAAAACGTATCTAAAATATTAATGAGATTCAAGGATATTATCTATTTGGAAAACATTTTTGAGTTATATTCCTTACTTTGCCCCCTCAAGAAATAGAACTGACTTGAGTAAAAAAGGGTCAAGAAACTCAAAGGCCCTCAATTCTTTAACAATGGAACAACTCAGAATATTCATAGTCCAAGAGCATTAAAATGGCTTACGCTGTTTTTTATTATAATAATAATACCCACTAAAAATCTTTGCACCCAGTGGCCAGTAACTTAATCCCTTTCTCCCACCAGATATCCAGAAACTGTCTTAAACACCCTCTTCAGTTCATACATGAATTGTCACACTCTGGCAATGGGCAACCTAACCTCCATTCGGTGACCTTTATCTTAAATTAGAAACACTGAAACTCGGTTTCTGCCTCTCCCTATTTTCTATTCTATTGGATAAATAAAACCTAATATCTCTCTAAACCATTAAGAAGTCCAAAAACAAACTTAATTAACTCGGACTCACAAAATAGCAGATAAACTCTAAAGCCAGCACTATCAATCAATTATAAATTATTGACCTTGTTATACTCAATGCTGGTCAACTCTCTCTTCAGAGCAAGCCTAGTGGCGTGGGCAACTTCAGCCTTCTTGAGCTTTGCATTAGGTCCTTGCCCAAGTAGAAGATCAATTACAACTTTCCTGCAAGGCAGAACAAAATTGAAAAAAAGAAAACATATGGAAAACGTTAACAAACGTTGCCAGATAGCACAATTAATGTTCACTGAAAACTTCCTGAAGCACAAACCTAATGGCATCCACATGTATTGGACACAAAAGAAGCCTCTAAGAAAGAGAATGTATTTTACCTCAACGGATCATATTCTGGATGCTCTGATGATGATTTCAAAACATAGAAACCATGAATATTTATTGTACATTGACTTAAGACTTCCTCAAGCTCCTCTCGAGGAGCTTCAATACCATTTGCAGCAGCTACTGCTATACGATGATCTGCCTTTGGAAGAGTAGCTTGTGAAACAGCCAAATCCCTTAAACCTTGGCAAATCAGCTGAAAGCTGCCAACAAATCATTGCTCAACATCAGTGATCAAGAGAAAAAAGGGTTGAGGGAGGGGAGGGGAAGAAGTTATATTGTTCATATCAACACCACAATTGTATTCTGCAAACATGTAGAACAAGCGGCCACAAAATTTTCCACATCTTTTTTCATGCCCTCCAAGAAAAGAATACTGGACAGGCGCTTGTAAGTCTTTAAAACCCCTGCGTGACCCCCTAGAGGAGAGCTATGAAATTCTTGAAGGAAAAAGTGCACCCGAGGAGAGGATTTAGGGATGACTAATCTGCCATTAAAAAGTAACACCCCTTGTCGCACTTGGAACCCCGGATGATTGGCTGCATCAATTAATAAATCCTGCATGGTGCGCAGGTGGGGATCCGAAGAAGTCTCGGCAGCCAGCTGGGTGAGATCCGCACAATGTAGTGTGGATAGAGCATGAAGCTGTAAGGATAAAGAAGTCAGACTTAAAGCTGCTGGTACAGGTTGGGAAGACGGCTCCAAAAAATGGGCTGCAAAAGTCTGAGTCTTGCGAGAAAGAGCATCCGCGACTCGGTTCTCAGCCCCTAGCTTATACTGAATGTCAAAAGAGAATCCTAATAATTTAGCCAGCCACTTCTGTTGCTCCACATTTAATATACGTTGTTCCATCAAATATTGAATACTCCGCTGATCGGTCCGAATAACAAACCGCTGGCCCAATAAATAGTGGCACCATTTTTGAACAGCAAAGACAACCGCCATCAGCTCCCGCTCATAAACGGATTTCAATTGGGCTTTTTTAGAGAAGGCTTGACTAAGGAAAGCCACCGGACGACCATCCTGTTGCAACACAACCCCAAAGCCCTTCCCAGAGGCGTCAGTCTCCAAAACAAATGTTTTTGAAAAGTCAGGGATGGCCAACACTGGTGGTGTGGTCATGGCATGCTGGAGAGTCTCAAAAGCTTGTTGTGCACCAGAATTCCAATGAAAGGAATTTTTCTTGAGCAAGGAAGTGAGAGGCTTAGCCAACACGCCATAATTGCGGACAAACCGCCGGTAATAACCGGTCAAACCCAGAAAACCTCGTAGTTCTTTCACATTCTGAGGCGTGGGCCATGATAAAATATCAGAGAGTTTGCGCGGATCCGCCGCAACCCCGCAGCAGAAATGAGATGCCCAAGATACTCAAGTTCCCGGTGACCAAAAGCACATTTTTTTCGATTGGCCACCAACTTATGTTCTCGCAGCAAGGATAACACAGCTTGTAAATGCCTACAATGCTCCTGCACATCTCGACTGTAGACAAGACAAGAATGTAGTCAAAAAAAACGAGCACAAAATTACGAAGGAAGGGACGAAATACCTCATTCATCAGGGATTGAAAAGTGGGAGGGGCGTTCGTCAAGCCAAAAGGCATCACAATAAATTCATAATGACCCTCATGGGTGCGAAAGGCAGTTTTGGGAACATCCTCAGCCCGAACTCGAATCTGATGATAACCCGATTTGAGGTCCAGTTTACTAAAGATAGCAGCCCCCGCGAGTTCATCAAGTAGCTCATCAATTACCGGAATATGGAACTTGTCCAAAACAGTAAGTTTATTGAGCGCCCTATAATCAACACATAAACGCCAGTCACCATCCTTCTTTCGAACTCAAAGCACCAGGCTAGAGAAAGGGCTTCGACTCGGCTGCATGATGCCAGCAGCCAACATTTCCTTCGCCAATTTTTCAGTCTCATCTTTCTGATGATGCGGGTAGCGATATGGACGCACGTAGGGAGGAACAACACCTTCCATCATGGGAACGATGAGGGGGTAATTCCAACCTCTGGTCAAACACATCAGCAAAAAGGGCCAAAATAGCTATCAATTCCGGCAGTAGGTCCGACTCCTGCGAGAGTGGAGATATATGTAATTCATGAAGCTCAACCCAATAGAAATGAGAAACGCCGCGGAAAGACTTAAACAGAGTCTTGAGAGAGACTCGGGTACGAGAGAGAGAGGGATCACCCTTTAGCGTGAAGGAGAACCCATTGGCGATAAAAGTCATGGTGAGTTCATGATAATTTGAAGCGAAATCTCCAAGAGTCTATAACCATGAAACACCCAGCACCACATCCGCACACCCCAGGTCGAAGGGATAAAAATCTTGCTCAGTATGATACCCTTGCATTTCAAGACAAACCCCGCGACAAATACCCTCCCCCTGAATCGATCGGCCATCCCCAATTCTGACCCCAAAACAGCAAGCAGGATCAGTGGGAAGATTTAATTCCGCCACCAACAAGAAGGCAATAAAGTTGTGAGAGGCTCCACTATCAATAAGAACCACACAGTCGCGTCCCAAAAATTTTCCTGTGAGCATCATAGTTTGTTGCCATGTACACCCGCAATGGAATCCAAAGAAAGATTTAATGCTTGAAAGGTCACGTCCGGCTCCGGAGAGCAGTCTTCCCACACTTCGTCGTCAGTCTGTTCCTCAGGCTCATGGTCACCCACCAATAAAATAAACAACTATTTGTTCTTACACTTATGCCCTGGTGAAAACTTCTCGGCACAGCGGAAACAGAGGCCTTTCTCGCGACGAAGCTGCTCCTCCTCGCTTGAAAGACGCTTAAATGGCTTCTTCGTAGATGCGGCAACTGGAGAAAACGGCTTATTAGTAGAAACGGGAGGTCCAGATGAAGCGGGACTGATAGAATCCCACATCGAAAGATATGGTGGTGAGGGTGTTGTTGATAAGGGGAGGTATGGGCCTCCCTTAGTAGCCAAGGTTTTGGGGTGGTATGGACCGCCCTGGGCCTTGGTTACAGCTGACTCATTTGGGTGGGTGCAGTTGGGCCTTGGCTGCTTGGGCTCGCGTATGGGCGTGGGCCTTATCAATGGTATTAGAGCCCTGTCGATCCTAACTCTTGGCCCAGCTCCCGCGGAGTGGCCGGCCATGGAAGTGCCTGCCTGAAATAGGTAGAAGGTTCATGGTGCTCGACCAACGTAGGCGTTGGTGTTCAAGGGGAGGGTATTGATAGAGTCCCACATCGAAAGATGACTTCCATGGCCTGGAATAGGTAGAAGGTCCATGGTGCTCGACCAACGTGGGCGTTGGTGTTCAAGGGGAAGGTATTGATAGAGTCCCACATCGAAAGATGTGGTGGTGAGTAGGGGTGGAAGTTTGGTTTTTCGGTTCGGTTTGAGACCGAAACCGAAAAAACCGAAAACCGAACTTAGTCTATTATATAAAACCGAACCGAACCGAATAGCAAGAGAAACCGAACCAAACCGAAATATTTGAAACAGTTTGGTTTTCAGTTTTTCAGTTTAAACCGATTTTATGGAATACATGTCACTTGATACTGAAATACTTCATATTATTTCAAATATTTCAAATATGACAAAGTAATAAAGTCATAAAGTCATAAAGACAAAGTAATAAAGTAATAAAGATATGAGATAAACAGATTAACTAATTAAATACATATATATTTAAAACATATAAAATAAATTCGGTTTTCGGTTTAAAACCGAAAATAATTTTAGAAAACCGAAACCGAATCGAAAACTGTAATTATCAAAAAACTGAAACTGAAACCGAACCGTTAAACCGAAAACCGAACCGAACTTTGATTTACGGTTCGGATTACGGTTCGGTCCGGTTTCTTCCACCCCTAGTGGTGAGGGTGTTGTTGATAAGGGGAGGTATGGGCCTCCCTTAGTAGCCAAGGTTTTGGGGTGGTATGGGCCGCCCTGGGCCTTGGTTACAGCTGACCCATTTGGGTGGGTGCAGTTGGGCCTTGGCTGCTTAGGCTCGCGTATGGGCGTGGGCCTTATCAGGGACTCTTTGATTGAATTGTAGGAAGCCCAAATGAAAGTGAGGGAGTTTTTGGAAGCTTTGGGCCCGCTGATAAATTCGACACAGTACTCTTTTGCTTGTTGGAGTCTTGTCCCCCGTCGACTCAGCTAGAGGCAGGCCCAATATACTTGGCCCATGACCCACACACTGTTCGCACCTCAGCTAGGGCAGCATTGCGATCTTCCACTATTTGTGCCGCCTCCATTACAGCTTCCAACGAAGCGGGCTTCAACAGCCATAACTCAACACGAATTTCCCGTTGAAGACTGTTCAAGAAAGCGCCCTTCAAAACCTCATCATCAGCGTTCAGTAGGTGACCGGCCAATAACTCAAACTGCTCACGGTAATCTTGGACAGACCCCGTTTGCTGCAAGGCCATTAAGGCTTCATAACCCAGGAGGGCTTGGCTGCCCCCTAAAACGTTCCAACATTGCCAGCTTGAGTTGATCCCATGTAAGAAAAGGTTTACGTCGATGAGCCTAGCGGTACCAATGCAGAGCTCTACCTTCCAACCCCACGACAACCGCAGTGAGCTTCTCTGCCTCTGTCAGACGGTTCACCCAAAAATATCTGTCAACCTGATATAGCCATCCGTCAGAGTCGTCTCCATTAAACACCGGTAGATCAAGCTTCCGATAACGGACGTCATTTCGATCCGCATTCCGATCCGCGGAAGCTAACTCAAGGGCAGCGCACGAAGCAGTCTCTTGGGACGAAGATGAGGGACTGAAGAAACCTTTTTGTTCCAAAGACTGTGGGAGAGCACGAGAAGTCTCCTGTTGAGCCACCAGCACCGAGCTCAACTTGTCCACTACTTCCCGCAAAGAACACAAATCCTCACGGATTTGCTCAACATCCTTGTGCAATGTGTCCGTGTTCTTGGCCATACGAGTGTCAACCATGAAGGACCGAACCTCTAATACCACTAATACAACTGAATTTACTGAAAAGGGTCAAATATATTTGTAATTATAGAACCCAACTGGTATTCGAGGAACCAGCACCTCCAAGAACAAGTTCATACAAAAATGATTCAACATGACTCATACACTCACCCTTCCCACTACATAAACCCTTACAACCCCCAAAAGACAACAGAGTCCACATATAACATATCAATTACAAATGAGTCCTAGTTATGACGATTCCTTCTCCTCACGAACACCTTCTGAAACTTCTGAACCTCATGGGCCTCATGGGCATTATCCAACATCGTTGCAGCAAGCTCAGTTGTAACAAATAGCAAAAGAAAACTAAACAAATATAAAATAATAATAAAATAAAGCAGAGAAGCTCCTGAAGTTGTACCTGCAAACCTTGTGAGTTTGAAGAACTTTAGGCAATGCCTTTAATAAAGCTTCCCGAGTTTCAGCTGTCATTGTCCATCTCTCACTGGGTACCCTACTTTTACTTTTCATTGCAGATTTATCAGACTCAACTAGTTTTTCTGGTGCACCAAGCCTTTTTGGTGCAACTTTTGTGCCTGGCATGCCTCTTGAGTTAAAAAAATTAGTCAACTCTATTTCCATTGCAGCCCAAACTTCTCGTTGTTTCTCAACAATATGTGGGTAGAGTTTGATAAATGACTCGTCTGTTTGCTCTTTAAACCTCCAATCATCAAAGGAGGGTCTTGCAACAGCTATTGTTTTCAGTATCTCTTTCATGGCATCTTTAATCTTTGTTGGCAAATGTATCTGTGAATTGTTGATAACCGAACTCTTGCTGAATAAAAGAAGGGCATAGTTTCTTGCAAGTGTACCACTACCACCCTCTGGATATAGCAATTTAGTTTTTGGAGCCCATAGTCCCTGCACCAACATAGCATGCTGCTGAAGAACACCTAAAACATCTTCCACGGAGTCATCAGGAGCGAAGTGCTTAAGAGCAATGAATCGATGAACTGGAGGTCCCTAATATGAAAAACACCAGAGGTATTAACAAAGAAGATGAATAGCCAATATCTCCAAAAGAACACGAACAATTAAACCCCAACAAAGCATATTTCTAACATAGCAACTTTTTTCTACTAATTTCTAAGGGTAAAAACATCTGATCAACAATAAACGAAAACTTAACTATCATTAACAAAGTTCAAAGAAATAAGGTTACAATAAGTAACAATCCTATCAAAAGTACATAGAACATGACTGGCTTCAGTTTATATGCATCACAGTGAAGCTTTAGCTTCAAGTGGATGCTAGGAGAGCGTCCATGAATGAAACACAGTTTTCCAAAGGCTAGGCCTCGACAATATAGAAACAAAATTATGAATAATCCAAGAAAATGAAATTATGATAACAGGTGCACAAAAAATAATCAATAAGGTAATGGGATAGCCAATACTTTGTAGTTCAGAAACAACCAATATGTCTGCGTCCTGTTAAACATAACTTACAATTGCATAATTGAATAGATAAAAGTGGGAATGCCATCATTGATGGCGTCGATCACATTCATGTTTACAACAGAAGAAGTAGAAAAACCAAAACAATTGAATAACACCAGATATAAGCCAAAAGATTAAGCAGGAAAATAAAATCAATGGCATATAACTGGTGTGTTTCTTTTCATATTTGAACATTCACAATTAAAGAAACAGAAGTCAGATTACTAAACTGGAACGAACCTCACAAAGCAATTTCTTAATACGTTCTTCCAATGGCATTGCAAGCAAAGACCTGAAATAACATGCACACACCCTGTAAGAATTGTTTTATGATACACACAATTAATTTTACCGCTCAGAAGGAGAGAGCAGGGGGTATTGGCATATATAGTTATATCTTTCTTTCATGAAGCAGAACAATGCATACATGCAATAAAATGACAGCTATGTGCAAAATTTTCATGATATAAGATAAACACATGCACGGAACCAACTGCCAGTAATGCAGACAACCAAGTTCATTTCTGCTATCACAATTCATCAGGTCACTAAGACAGCCCCCGCATTATGTAAAATTTTAAACCAGCCGCAAAGTAGCAACACACAATCAATTGCAATAACAATTGAGAACCAAAATTGAACACTACAAGCAAAATACCAGGTGAAGAGAGGGAAACTACATATTATGGCTTAAACAGACTTCCCCCTCCTTTTGGAAGAGGCTGAGTCTAAAATTGAAGCAATTAAAAGGAACACAATTTTTCGATAAGCAACAAACAAAATATTTTGGTCCCCATAATAAGCGTTCTTATTGTTTATTAGTACATTATTTGTTTATCTTTTCACGTTTTATCAAGTCAGACGAATTTTCGTGATTTTCTGTTCTGCCTAAACAGATATTAGTCTGGTCAATTGATTCCTACATTGCGACTTATCAATTTCCATCAATATCCAGGAAATCCAAAGCAAAGTTAGCAGATGCGGTATCGAGGTTCTTGGCTAGTTAGAAAACTGGATTTCAGCCATTAAATAGTGCTTTTAACAGCACCCTGTAATATTCAGAGGAACAGATAAGAGAAAAACAAATAATTACATGCATATAGGCACGGAAAATATTTTAATACTTTTGACGCATGAACATAGATTAAGAAACAAGATATATTTGAAGAGTCACTATACCGTTTTGAAGAACCTTTCAGTCTAATGCTATCATTGCCTGATGCAGGGCACAAAGAGGTGATGTACTCATACCTTCAAAAGATGACAAAGAAAACATTGAATCAGCTGCGAATGGCTGGGCAAAGATAGTAAGTTAAACTAATCTCAATTTTTGAAGCTGAACAGCCAAATTACTACAAACAAAGAAAACATTTATAAATATTGTACGGGCTCATTGTAAAGCTAATGGGAGAGCTTTCTTGTGTCATCATCCTCTCAAGATATCCAGCTGAGAAATCACTCTTGGGGCCATGATATTTGAGTGGAACCCAACTCTGAATAAAAAAAAACAGAAGTGAAAAGATCGCAAGTGATATTCTAATACATGAATGGTGTGAAACTAAATGTTCCAAAAAGTGAAGAACCACCAGTGATAAAAGATTAAAATTTAAATAAAGATAAAAAAAAATCAGGTCACAAGGGTCTTGCAGTGAATGAGAAATCGGGGAAGTTTAAAATGCACTCCAACCATAATGCCATGTAGTGTAGAGCTGTTTCAAAATTGAACCAATGACCTCTAGGTTGTGGTGAAACAACTTCACCGCTAAACTAAGGGTTTGCCGGTTTGCCCTTGAAGAGCAACCATTGATATTGCATAAAAAATGGCATGTAAAAGGAAAACACCATTCACAATTTCATATAAATAATTTTTTATTAAAAAGTAGAGGAGGGCATCGACGTACTAGTGTGTGTTCATTTACTTTTTTATTTTTGACAAATTCATAATACAAATCTAAAAAAACATAAAAGACTAAAAGAGGTCTGAATATCGTGCACCAGAAATGCAAAAACCAGCATACATAATTCAAGTGTAACTCCTTTCAATGAATAAAGTCATCCAATTAACAATTTTTAGAAGGGGTTGAGAAGTGGATTCTATATACTCCTTCCAATGAATAAAGGCATCCAATTAACAATTTTTAGAAGGGGTTGAGAAGTGGATTCTATATAATCCTTCCAATGAATAAGGTCATGCAATTAACAATTTTTAGAAGGGATTGAGAAGTGGATTCTATATACAAGCATCTACATAGTGGTGCACGGTTTCTTAGGAAGGCTTTGCAGTCCATGAGATTAGACATACAACCTGACAATACTTGTTCTTCTTTTCTTTCTTTTTTCATTTTGTACAGCTCTCATCTAAAATTGGTGCTGCTCTAAGTCTCTAACATACTCCCCATGTGCGTAGTTGCGTACTCTCTGGTTTTCAATTAAATTATCACTTTGAAAATGAACCCTTAATCTAGACAAGAAGTGTCTTACAAATGTGACATTTCATAATTGTTCTACCTCGTTATCATTTGTTTTGGGCTCAACTGAGGACTCCACCCTCTTGTTCTGCATCAAAGAGAATAAATGAGTCGAGCATCACAGGGTAAAATACATATTGGTGGAACATAGTAGGCACTATTAGTTTGATGAAAAGCAATAATTTATTGATCGGGAGAAAACTAAAGATAAACAACTCCAGTGCACAAGATTCCCACAGTAGGGGGAAAACCTAGATTGCCATCTCAGCAACTTATAATAACAAGGGAAGAAACTCACCTGCTTTACTGGACCAACAGATTTCTTTGGCTTAGATTCTTCTAAATCATCAGGAACATCAATGTTACTTTTAAAATTGGTCATCTTTTCTGAGCCACCAGATGTGAAGTGTGCTAGTGATGGTCGGAGCTGCACAACTGCATCGATAGGATTCAGGTGCAACTGCAAGATGAAAACGACAGATCTCTTACAATGCTTAAACATTATAAATTTATAACAGTTCAAAGAGCTTTAAAGAGAAAAATGGTGATGTTGTGACTTATGAGCGCCTGAGCATCATTGCTTCTACCTTCCATAATGGGGTACAATCGTACAAATGACATGTATCCGATAACAAGCTAGAAATTAGCTTGCACAACAAGGGTCCTCCATGAACGTTCGAATAAAGTATGAACATATAACACAAGTAATGATGCTAAAACCAAGTAGGAGTAGGCCATGATCAATAGCAGATGGTTTCTGCGAGCATAACAACCACCATAACATTCACAACCGGTTTATTCAACAAGTACGAGGAGTATGCCATGATCAATAGCAATTACTCGTCCTAAAAAACATAATGATTTGCTTTCGAAATATAGCAGATTGGCCTACTCTTCACACAGTTTCCAACTATCACAATTAGGAATATGTTGTGTTCAACCTTCATAGACAATATAAAAGACGTTTATACCTTATTGTCTATTAGAACTCCAACTGCATAACCAGCTTTATGAGGTGGCTTCCATGAAGATGTCAAAACCTGAAGAGAACCATACCAAATTATGTAATAATATTTTCTTAAACTAAGTTTCAAGATCATATCAACTATTTCCTTATGAATAGCGAAGGGCAATCAACACTGCCACAAGGATATTTGTGCAATCTAACTCTCAAAAAAAAAGACGAAATTCAGATAGCATAAAAAAAAAGTAACTTAATATCCTTAAAACACAAAGAAAACCTAGTAAAAGCATAGTTAGGCAGTTAGCTGCATATTCAAGGCATAGGGCTGAATATAATTCAACAATAATAACAGCGTGTATATCATCAACAACTTCTGGTGAATAAAAACCTATATCAAATTCCAATGATAAAATCTATGTCATCTTATACTATTTCCTTTTTCGTATTTAAAAAAAATATATATGCCACATATCTGAATGTCCATGATGTAATTTTTACAAATTAAATAACTATACACTAAGGTTGTGCTTGTGGGAGGGGTTGAGTAGAGACGGTTTAAGTTTGAAGGAGTTCATAAAAGTGAACTATTGTCTGGTTTTAAAAGTATTGGGAGGGATTGGAGACTTTTATGTGAGTGAACCTCTTTCAACCCCTCATTTTCAGGGGTTGAGAAAAGGGTTGTTGTGAACACTTCGAGGTATTCGCGTCAAACAGGAGTTTGGAGGGGTTCGAGAATAAATGAACCCCTCCCAACAAATCCCCCAAGCACACCCTAAAAGTTAGTGAAATTTGATTCCAGCACCGTACATATCTTCAACCAATTTTGTTAGGCTATTGGCCAAGGGCAACACAGAATGTGATTGAAACACATACCTGATTTTTCATCATCAGATTGCTAGCATCTTCCTTATCAAAATTATTGGAATCGTAATCCACGGACAAATCAACTTCCACCTCTCCACTTACAGGTTTCACCCTCACCTACAAACATACAATGAAAGCAAAATCTCGTCTCACCATTTCCAATTCAAACATATTAAATAAAAGCAGCTCACCTCTTCGCATCTTTCATCCAATTCATACGGACGCCAACATGGTCTCAATGGATATTGGAAAACATACAACTGCATGATAAAACGACAGATTGAATAAATATCTGTATATGCGTATATATATGTACATTAATATGTGATTTAATCTTGATAATAGACGCACCTTTGTGTTCTGAGAAAACGAAAGATTGAATAAATATCTGTATATGCGTATATATATGTACATTAATATGTGCTTCAATCTTGATATCTAGACGCACCTTTGTGTTCTCATCTAGGGAAGGGGTGAAGTAAACGTCAATTTCTCGGACTACCATATCTTCCTCTACTCCTTGTGTTTGTTCCTGTTGGTCTTCGTCAATGGGGACATTGTTCATTTCTGCTTCGGCTTCGACTTCCGAGTCAATCTCCATTTTGACGCTGCCATTGGACGCCGAGGGTTCGGTCTTCGGAGTGACCATCACCGGTTGCACACAATTCTCCACCTCATCCTCCCGTGAAACCGGTGCATCGTGTTGCTGGGGCTCCGGTTTCGGTTTTGATTCTTGGGGCTCTGCGACGGATGCCGACTCTGTTTTGTGCTTAGGTTTAAACCTGGAGGATTTAGGCGCGAACCTGGAGGTTCGAGAAGGGACCTGGCTTGTTGCTCCTAGGTCGTCATCGATGTCCATAATCGGTAGTCTTTACCTCACTCTGGTAAAAACCTGGACTAGCAGTGGTGACTGCAGGTGGCTTCCAGTTCTCAAGCTTCTTCAATTATAGAGATGACGATTTGACCTTCGAAGCAGCAGCCGCGGTCGTTCTCGATTGGACGTGGCAGTTGGCTCCTCAGAAGGGTTTTACGGTTTTAGTAGCAGGCGGTTTCGTAGGAGCGGAATGTTTGATAAGAGCTTATAAGCTATTTAATAGGTTGTGTATTTTTTGATATAGTAGAAATTTTGATACTATAATATAAGATGTTAATTTATTATTAAGTATATATAAAATAGTTTAATAATAAAAGAAAAGTTATCGAATATTGATCTTGTGTAAAAGAGTTTTGCGTTGAGTTCGAATATGTAATTTTTAGCAAACTCTAAAACATATTTGAAGAGATAAAATGATAAATGTGTAAAAGAATTGAGGCAATAAAAGAAATTAAAAAAAATCTTTTGATATGTGACTGATATGATTGTTGATCGATAGAATTGAGTTTATAAACTACTTATAAGTTTATAAGCTCACATAAGCTCTATCAAACGGACACTAATGATGGGGTTATGGCGAAAATTAAAAGGTGGGATTGCACTTTTTGTACGTCGCCTTTTTAATGCCAAAAAATCCTAATCTAAGTTCACTCCGCACTAAGCTATTTAATTCTCTCTTTCGCTCTAATTCTCTTTCGCTCTCCAACATTCACATAGTCTACGCCATCCTTAAGACCAACATGGACTTGCTCCATCTCATCCAAATCGGCGTGACAATAACGGACGATGAAGGGAATCTACCAGATCTTAGTATGGAAACTTGTTATATGAATTCAATCTCATGCGAGTTGGGTTACATTTCACTCTGTGTATGAGTTTGGCGTCAAGATATTAACACATCAACCGTTGCCATAGGCAAAGTGAAAGCTAAACAACTCCGTGAGCGACTTTGTGGATTTGGTGCGGGTGCGTTGGCTCTAGCATATACAACTTCATGTAGCTATAGTTGGCAAAAGCAGTTAATGGAGCTAGCAGTTTTTGTCTAGCAGCTTGGTTTGTAGCATCTATAGTAGCTAGCTCTAGTCCAGCAGTGCTAGGGCAACTGATAGAGTGGCCCTTTGTCTGTTAGTATAGGGAAGTCCATATTCGAGTGAGAGTTATAATTTACCTTGCCGATTCTATTGACCCAATTCATGTCGACAATAATATTTTTCTCTCTTATTTGAGAACTCTTGCTCATATGAAAGTGTTCAATATGCTTGCAAAGTATTCGACATGATGTCTAAGAGAAGCATGCATTTCTGGAACAAAAGCAATTTTGCCCCCGCCATTACAGCATCTCCAATTATGGATGTATATATCTCCAATTATGGATGTATATAAACGTGTATATGACTCAACTATCATTATACACACTTATATCTTTAAATGAATCATTCCAACCCAAGATGTATCTTGGGTTGTAAAATACATCTCCATGAGTTGGAGATGAAATATACAACCCTAGCTTCTAATTATAACAATGATAGATAAAAATGTGGGAAATCTAACTACCATTTTCACCTTAAAGAAACAAGAATATTGAAAAATAATGAAAAATATATAATATACATCTTCAATTATACATCTTATTATTGCAACACAAAAAATTTACATCCCAAAAAATCACTATTCAAATATGTATATATCACTTTACATTCTCAAATATACACACTTGCCTTGGAGATGCTCATAGGGCTTCAAGTGTCTTGGGATTATTATTTTTTTGGAAAAAACTGAAAAAAGGGTGACATTGGAAAATTATATTTTTGAGCCGGAATATACAAATAAAGGGTGAAAAACGAAAAGTGTGTTGTGAAACTAGCTCCCACCAATTAAAAAGTTCTCTTTTAAATTTTGAGTTATGCAACTAGTCACTATTTGCTTTAAATGTTTTATATTCAATATACATCCATGAGAATATAAAATTAGACCCTAAAGTTATAATCATTACCAAATTTAGTCTTTCCACCCAGTTCATATCTTCATATTTTTGTCCACAAAAAAATTTCATACAAACTATTTATAGTATACTTAATACTTGGTTTAACCATGTTTTTTTAATATCGGCTCGTGCCTCCGGTACTATCACAAACCCATGAGGACCATGACATTTTGCTGCCGATGTCATTACTGACATATTCGATGCATTTTTGGTTGTGAACTCAATTACTCATCAAATTTGGAACAAGTCGGGCGACTTTATTTCCTTCAAATTTGATTGTTACTGCAATTTTAATATCTTTTGGAGAGAGCAAATCATCTATTGGTCAGGGCATATGACTAATAGTCATTTGATCCTCAAATGATGGTTGTCTCGACGATGATCACACTAGTATCATCGTAAGTGATCATATTTGTCATGTACTGGGGAGTCATATCATGCGATACCATTTATTCTTTGATGGATTCGAACCTGAGAGTGTCCAAATCATACCGAGGGCCATGCATATATGGCGATTGAAAAATTGCTTGAACCAATTTTGACTGATTGATGCAACGCCATGGATGGAGTATGGGCGCTATTCAAGGACGAATCAAAGGTAAAGATTTTTTTGGATATTGACATATAAAGAGGACATCAGAGTTGTTGTAGCTTTCTTTTTGCAGAAAGCATGTTGAAATGCCTCTGAAAATTTATATCTTCTACTTTTGTGAAGAAGAAAAACCAGAGTATTGGGGTGTGTTTTATGATAAGAGATGAAGAATTGAAGATGACAAAATATTTTAACAATTGTGAAGAGAATATGATTATAAATTACAATAGTCAGAGGTAAAGTTTATATTTTTCTCAAATATGGCACTTAAAAAATGAATATGCGAATGAACAGGCCCTCATTGTAATAAGTACATGAAATTTTTGTCTCGGTGGGATTATTTGTACTCTAATAATTACCGGTCACAATCCAAAATTATCAAAACTCCAAATAAAAAATGAACGCAAACTAAAGAAAACTCATTACTAAAAAAAAACCCCGTCTTTCTTCCTCACTTTCTCCATCCTTAACAGCTTGATTACAACGAAGAAGGGATCCTCCATGGCCACCAAAGATCATCATCTTCTTCACAACCATAATTCCAAAAGAAACTTCTCGCTTTTACCCTTACTCTATCTCCTTTGCTTCGCCTCCATTTTCCCCTCCTTATCTCTCTTCAGAAAAGCCTCAATCCCTTTACACTCTCAGGGAATCTCCTGTTTCATATCCGATCCAAATGTAGCATTTCAATCCTGCGATTTTCCCTTGTATCTTTCTCTTTTTACCAGACCAATGCACAGATACGCAACTCTCACTAAATACCCTAACCAGGAGGTGTGCGCTTCCGATGCAAGAGGAGCTCCCAGACAGCGAGCAAATGAAGCTTGTTCCTTTCTAAGGCAGTAAGTGAAGGAAGCAAGAGCTGCTGAAAAAGATCAGTGTGGGGTAGAGCGGAGGAGAGAGCAGCAACGAAAGAAGACAGGCGGCGAACGAAGGTAGAGGAATCAAGTCGCCGTAGTTAATCGTGACAGAGAAATAGTCGCAATAGGGTTTTGGTGGTTATGCGAGTTAGACTGGTTGGGGGTGTCATGAGACTGAGTTTTTTTTTTGAAAATGTTTTTTTGTCTTCACTATTGGGCTCCTTTGTCATATAAATGCCCTATTAGAGTTTTTCCCTCATTTGAGCCCAGGCCCAATTTTCGAATAACACGTTCTTTTTTGTTTACCTGGTTCTCTTAGTTGCGACCAAGATTCCCTGGGTTTCTCAAACTCAATCGCTCTCAAACGAGTGGTAATATCTATGATCGTTGCCACTCCAAGCTAAACAAAGAAGCGTCTGAAGATCCGACAAATCGCAGATTCAGATTTCAAACTACGTTTCACTTAATTTCTCATGCAAGATCCAGAAGGCACGGAAATATCCAAACAAATTTAAGTAAATATATCAGCCATGGATTTAAGACTTGCTTGAAAGATTGGAAATGAGGGAGTTTTTTAAGTGACAGTGTAGTGTTAATTTGACTGAAATTGAGGTGTTTCAAAAACACTGCAAATCAAAGTGTTTTTAAAACACTCCGAAATCGGTCATAACCACTATTTTAAAAACACCACAAAATCATTAGGGTCATGTTTGCCAAGCAAAGGCTAAATGCCATCAAAGTGGCCTTCTTTGGACAGATTAGAAGGAATGAACTGGATTAGGCGTAAGGTTTATCCCTACAATGTAACCTTTGGACTACATGCCAGATTGGCAGGACGGTTGCCCCTTCAGTATCCTTAAGTTTTAACATTATCATCCTAATTGCATTCGCGATAGTTTAAGGCTTATGAAATCGTGTAAACATATCTGACTCATTGGACAAGGAATTTGCCCAAGAATCTTTGTTAATGGAATGAATGCACCAGGCAGCAGTATTGCGATTTCTTAGTTTACATCTGTAGATGTACTGGCCATTGTGTTGTGGTGGTTTGTTTACGACAAAGGATCACGGTATGCTGTTGAGATTTGCTGAAGGTACTTGTTTTCTATCCAATTCTATATTACATGAATATCTTTGGTACTGTTTTTGGGAATAAGTAGTTGCAATTCGCAGCACTGGTTTTTCTTAACAAGTGTCGCATTTCTTTTAAATGTTGGTGTTCTGTACTGCAGTTTTGAATGCTCAGATGCTGTTTTTCATTTTGTACTTCCATGGATCTTTTGACTGCAGTTTACTATGTGGCTAAGCATTTACCGTTGGAGATTTTATTGCCTCCTTGTGAGAACCTTTTGAACGAGGGATATATTATCTCATGAAGACTGGAAATACCAGTAAAAATGAGGGAATATGACAAATGTTTTGTATAAATGATCTCTGACGTCTCTCAAATCAAAATGTCAAGAGTTCTGCAATGTCACATAACATTGTGAGAAATGTGGTTTAGAGATTAGACAGGGTAATCATTAGCCTGAAGGATGTAAAATGAATGGTTTTCATTCTACCAGCTAAATCCTCAACAAACTTACTTGGTTAATCTGAGGTGCTTGAACTTAGACTTGTTAGATTTACAGTTACTTATCTCTCGGTTTGTGCCTGATTACTTTCTTACCATTTAACATGGCTTAATTTATTTTTTCCAGGAATTATTGGTTAGGGGTTGCAGACTTCTTGTTTGGAAGATTTGAAGCTTGCTGTCATACTGATATTGTTTTTGGTTCTTCTAAAAAATAAAGGTAATTTTATAACAAGCGCCTCTTTGTGTTTACATTGATTAATTAATTAAAATAGAGAACTTTCTAAAATGAGATTATGATAAGAGTTATAAATAGTCAGGGAACTAGTCATCGGCTTAACCTAAATACAGGGAGATTTAATCGTGCTAAAATAATTTAAATGAGCATTATTCAAACATAGGCCTCCCTTTCCCTTGTCAATGCATAAAAAGTAAATAACCCCGAGCACAAGACTCTCGCAGTTTGTGGGATTGAGAACATTCAAGATGAACGTAGACGTTATTCCAACATAATATGCGGAGAGACTAATATTTTTTGTAATGGAAAATGTGACCTCTTGTCAATGTCTCCCAAAAAAAAAAAAGAGGAATCACCTTTTTTTTAGAGTTTGATGTTGAAGCTATGAATTTATGGAAACACTGAGGTATTCACTCCCCCTACTTTCTTCTTATCTCTTTTAATTAAAGTGAGGAATGAAAGCGAAATTTTATGAGTGGTGATTGACTTGTAGGTTTCCATTACTTGATCGTGCAGGTAAAAGGAGAGGAGAGCTTCCTTTGATTTTTCCTTAGCATCTATGAAGTTTTTTTTTGTCTCTCCTTGGTGCTTTGATAAAATTTTACCATTCGAAGAAAGAAAGTAAAAGGAGAGGAAGAATTATGAAAATATTGAAAGAAGCATGAAACTGCTGGGGGAGGACTGAAAAAAGCTTTAGCATCTCAGAAGAAAATACAATGGAAGAAACATTTGGATAAATGTTAGGTGAAAGAGAAGTATATAGTCTAAAGCCTTAGCAAAGTGGTTGATGGCCATAGCATTTGGTTAGGTCTCTGATTGGTTATTAAACACAGTGAGCATGGCTTTAGAGTGGTGCCTCTCATCCTAATATCCTATTCATTATTTGCATTTGAGTTCCGACGTTCGTTTGAATTGGATCAATCATTTAATAATTGCTTCTTCTTTTTTTGCTGAATTCCAATTAAGATATGCTATATTTTCGCAATAGAATGTATGGTTACTATTGTCATTCATGAATGTCTGTTATCAGGAGACCGAGAACTGAAGGATGAGTTTTGCTTGGCTAACTCTACTCTACTATTTGGCATTTATATATTTTATCATTGCTTAGTTTAACTTTTCAAATTGACCCCAGGCAGGCCATTGCATCTTTTATCTCTTGAATCTGAGTCCCTAGCTAGGGTATAGCAAAATTATTGCTGCTGGCACTACAGTAAATTAGGCACTGATGTTTGGTTAGATGGGCCTATTGATCATTACATCTGGATTAATTGTAACATTTACGGATTTACCTGTTATGAGAGGATTAGAACCGAAACGAAGAGCTAAAACAGAGGTAGAGCTAATGTAGGAGAAGAAGGCTCTTCCACTTGGTATCAGCTTCATTTCTTAAATCCGAGGAGATCAACAGTTATACAATTTCAATTATTGAATGGGTCATTAGGCCCTTGATGTCTCCTCATAAAATTAGTAATGGCCCCCCCACCCCACAAAAAAATGCCTAAAATAATGCTGACTTTGAATTATAATAAAAGAGAGGCTATCCAAGTCAATGCGAGCGATGATACATTTTGAGGGAAAAGTGCATGCCGGCTTTTTGGTTGTATTCCATTTTCAAGCAATAAAATCTCTTTCTCCAAACTTAACCTTATCGTTGTTTTCTGTACTAAAAGTAAATTAAGTGTTCAAATATAAAACAATGTTATATTAGTTTCTAGAATAATGTTCGTGTACGTAGTCGGCCATGTATACATTTAAATATGTCGAGTTGTCTTGAACAAAGACATGTAAGGGAGAACCACGGGTGGCTAAAATGGTATAGTTCTCGAGTTCGAGTCTTCTCCCCTTTTAATTAAAAAGAAAACGAGCAGGTAGAAAAAACAGTTCGAGTTTTCATTATAAGAGATCCTTTTGGGTTTTGAATTTTGATAGGAACCTTACAATTAATGACTGGTCAATTATATGCCATTGTCAACTATACATGTACACAGCCGTTACAACTGTTAGGTTAATTTGGAAGGTAGTGTCAATAGATGGTCTCCAATACAATCATGAACTTCTTACATAATCTGAGTGAGTCCGTATGCATCTGATCATACGTTTAATATTAACTATCAGTGTATCACACACGTGTTATGGTCATCATGCCATTACTGGACTGAGAGTACTGGAAGTTAAGTGGTATCGATCGGATCATCATGTCATTGAAGCTAGCTAATTAAGACGCAGTTTAATACGAGTATTCCCATATTTGTTGCTTTTGCTTCAAATCCTTGTTCATAATTAAGAGTCTCTCATGATTAGCTAGGTATGATTTTATCCTCCTAGCATGCATGTTCAGTTCATTTTTTTTATCAGTTCAAAAGTAACTTGCCCGTTAATTGCAGAATTTTTCCATGTTTAAAATTTTTTGGAGGCATATCGTAGGTTTTTGAGATTTTGTTTGGTAGTTTTTTTTATTATGAGAACTTTTCCATAAAATTTAAAACATGGAACTTGGGCATCGATCCAAAAAGGATAAAAGTCAACGTTAGGTTCAATCTTGCTACCATCCCAGTTTGCTTCGAGAGGTGTCGATCTATTTTTTTTAATTTCTTCTCTAGGTTTGGATAACAACCACCCACCAATATGTGTTCACATAAAATACCTAAAAGAGAGAGAAAGATTTCTGCACCAAGTACCATGGACTGAGCTTATGAGAGAAGTGTTCGTTAATGGGTGGGACTCCACGTGGCTTCATATCTTTCTAAATGTGGACACGATGGCCCCTTTTATAAGCATCGTGTCCGATGACACAATAAAACACGGTGAAAATTAAGCGGAACCGTAGAGCGGGCAACAATCAAAAGTGGTCAAGTTTATCAAGGATAACACGTGGCAAATCTGCATTGGCCCACTGTGTAAAAAGTTGAAATCTTAGGCAAAAGTAGTTTGACTAGTGTAGGAGATAAAAGCACAACACATGACACTCCCTATTGACAGTTTGACACTGGACCTTCTGCACGGCTTCTCTATTCCCACCGGCCTTGATAGCACAAAATCGAATCCAAACCCCATCGCTACCCGACAAGACACCGAATACCACGCCAGTCTCTCTTTGTCCCTTTCTGTAATAGAACAGAATACCAAGCTAGTCTGGCTGTCTTGACATCGACAAGTGCACGGTTAATCCTCTCTGTAAATGGAAACTTGGTCAAGAAGCCCTAAAATATTAACCGAGTCCCGCATCACAGTCTAAAACCCAGCTCACTTATTTAATAACTCATTTTTATCATTTCTGTTGTTAGCCTTTTTCTGTCCTCTGAAAAGTATAGAGAGTACCGAAACGAAGACTAAAGACTTAGCAAAACCTCTTTCTTTTTTCCCCCAAACAAAGTCTTCTGCTCGTCTCTCTGCATCTCTGTTTATTGCACAGTCCATATTCTCGAATTGTTTCATTGTGGGGATTCGGAGTATATTGATTCAATTTGGACTGTTAGATCAGGTTTCAGTCTTCGGCGCTTGGTTTTCCGGTGACTCTGTGTTTTCTTTTTTCTGGGTTCTTTTTTGGGTTTTGAGGGGACTGCGTTTAATGATTGAGTTTCTTCGATTAATGCGAGTTATTGTCAGAGACAGTCATGAGAGCTGGTAGGTGGGTAAAGGGAAAAAGAGGGATATTGACTGGTTGCTGAGAAAGGGTAAAAAAAGAAACTTTTTTGCCAACAAAATTTTTCGTGGAATCCTTAGATATCTTCCCTAAATTTCCCCAGGAGCCCTAGAACACAGTCACTCATGCCGGTTGATTTGGATAATTCTTCTACAGCTTCTGGCGAGGCCAGTGTGTCCTCCTCTGGTAATCAACCTCCACCACCGAAATCCCCTGCCACCAAGAAGAAGCGAAACCTCCCCGGCATGCCAGGTAAGAAGTAAAGAACACGACATTAAAGTGAAGTGTGTTTGTGTTGATTAGTTTAAAATCTCAACTTTTATGTTTCTTGTTTGGCAATTTATTGCAGATCCAGATGCAGAGGTGATTGCCCTGTCTCCAAAAACCCTCATGGCTACGAACAGATTCGTCTGTGAAATTTGCAGCAAGGGCTTCCAAAGGGACCAAAATCTGCAGCTTCATCGGCGTGGCCACAATCTGCCATGGAAACTTAGGCAGCGATCGAGCAAAGAAGTGAAGAAGAGAGTCTATGTATGCCCTGAGGTGGCCTGTGTCCACCACGATCCGTCCAGAGCTCTGGGCGATCTTACTGGTATAAAGAAGCATTTCTGCAGAAAACACGGTGAGAAGAAGTGGAAATGCGATAAGTGCTCGAAGAAATACGCGGTAATGTCCGATTGGAAAGCTCACTCAAAAATTTGCGGCACCAGAGAGTATAAATGCGACTGCGGCACTCTGTTTTCGAGGTTGGTTTGTGGTGTTGACTACTTGAACTGCTTTGTTTGGGTTCTGTAAATCTCTGTTGCATTTGGGTCTGTAAAATTTTGTCTTTTGGTTCTGTACAGAAGGGATAGCTTTATCACGCATAGAGCGTTTTGTGATGCACTGACCGAGGAGAGTGCTAGAGCCCAGACTCATCCTCAGAGTCGTAATCATCAAAATCAGGCTGTTCCGGTAGATCCAAATCCGAACCCGGAACCGGAGCGGGAGGTCAACGTCAACGAATCAAATCCACCACCTTCAGTTCCAGCTACTGCTTCTCCTGCTAGAGTCCCATCATCTGTTTCTCAGTCAACTGGTGCATCATCCTCTGTTTTGCAAAATCAAAGTCCAGGTAAAATGAACTAGAAGGGGAAATTAATTCAAATTTTAGTCTGTATTTTGTCGGATTTGATTTTGTTAAAATAAAGAAAGAACTAAAAATTTGTTGTTTTTATGTCTCCCGCTACGGATCTTGGATTTTAGTAGTTTTTGTCCGGTACTGATCTTTGTTGTTACTTGGGCGTGTTTTTACACAGTAACTAGAGAGCCATTCATCTGTAGAGCTGAAAGTGAGACTTATTCTTCTTTTTTCCTACACTTTGAGATTCAGTTTGTGCAAATCTTGAGAAAGAAACCCAACTGATTCAAAAGCTAAGTGAGAGAGGTGTCTTTAGGAAAAGGAAACTATTATTGATTCCCTTTTCATCTACAGTTCATAAAGAAAAACTCAACTTTCCATCCCCATATGTCTAAAGTGCTCACGTTTTTCTCTCTCTTTTTTTTTGGTAATAAAGAAGTGCCTGAAAATCCAACTCAAATTGTGGACGAAGGACCGCCACCAGCAACAACAACTGGCTTGAATGGAAGCTGTAGCAGCAGCTCAGGAAACAACGGGAGCACCAGCAGTACTGTGTTTGCTAGCTTGTTTGCTTCCTCAACAGCTTCTGGGAGCTTACAGCCTCCTCCTGCCTTTACTGATCTAATCAGATCATTTGGGCGTCCTGATCACACTACAGGTCTTGCACCATCTTCATCTGTAGAACCAATCTCTTTATGCCTGTCCACCAATCCCGGGTCATCCATTTTTGGGACCGCAGGGCAGGAACGAAGGCAATATGCACCACCACCACAGCCAGCTATGTCTGCCACTGCACTTCTACAAAAAGCTGCTCAAATGGGCGCTACTGCAAGTAATGCTTCATTGCTTCGCGGACTTGGGATAGTTCCTTCTTCATCGGCTGCACAGCAAGATAGTTGGCAATGGGGCCAACGACAAGTAGAGGCTGAGAATGGCACAATTGCTGCAGGACTCGGGCTTGGGCTTCCTTGTGATGGGAGCTCTGGTTTAAAGGAATTGATGAGAGGAACTCCTGTGTTTGGCCCCAAGCAAACAACTCTTGATTTGCTTGGACTGGGAATGGCTGCAGGTGGCAGCCCCGATGGAGGTTTGTCAGCTTTAATTACCTCAATCAATGGTGGCCTTGATGTGGCTGCAGCATCTGCATCTTATGGTGGAGGAGAATTTTCTGGCAAGGATATAGGAAGAAGCTCTTGATATGGACCATCTTCCACCATTCTTACAATGTACAGGTCATCTGGTACTTTATAATTGGTGTAGCAGGAGAACAGCAGTCTTAAGATAAAATTTTGCTAGAAACATTGTTTCAGTGTAGCCAGGTATGAAATCATCATGGGCAATCACGTTTTTTTTTTTTAATGTTTTGTTGGACTGGGGTTGGTTGAGATTTTCTCCAGGAAGCATTGAACCTACATAGGCTCAGATCCGGAGATCCTTTCTTCTCTTGCACCTATGGGGATATCATTTGGCACACTTCCGCAAAGACGATGGATGTCTAAAATCGCTGGAGGTGAAAGGAATAATCCCTCTGCAAGTTTTTGAGGTCCATGGAGCTGCATTATTTGTGTAGCACAGTAGGATAAATTGTCTGTCACTTGTTTAATATCATTAGAAATGTCGCAAGCTGTAATTGGAAGGTGAAGATCAGATGCATATATTTCTGGCTGTCTCGATGTGGATGGATTATGTTAGATCTTGTAATTTGTTTTGTTTCGTTTCTTCTTCCCTGCTTCCTATCAACTATATACCAATATATGTTCGTACATACGAAACTTCTTGTTGCTGTGCTATAGTCCCTCAACTCCCTCCCTTGCGTTGTTGGAAAAGTCATGGTTTTGACATGTATTTAATGGAGATTTAATTATGGAATAATTGAAGTTTGAACATGAATACGTTGAGTTTCATGTAGAGAATAATCATATATATTCACTTGCTCAAAGTTAAGCAAATAGCGAATGAAATGTTGCTGTAAAGTAAGCTATTTGAGCATGATCAAGTATAAGAGAAAATGAATGTTCCACATTAAAAAATTAAGAAGACAAACTCTTGTTTATAAGAGTGAGTGTTGAACATAGACCTTGGACTCAAGGGCAAGCTTTTGTGGAAATGAAGGAATCCACATTATGTTAAATAGTAACATGTTCGTCGCCGCCACCGGCCGGTCCAGTTCGATTCGCGCGCGTGTGGTGGGCTTGTTCATCAGCGCATTTCTTTTTGGGCCACATCCGATAGGCTTTAAGCCCAAAGCAATGTCTTGTTTCCTGTTGGTCTATGACTCACGGGATACCTGTTAGCCCAGTTCGAAATCCGAAATTTAGAATCCAGAAATTCTCTAGGATAAGAAATTGTGTTTAGCTATAGATGAAGTTGATTTCAGATTGGTTTGATTTTATCTTGGTTGGCTAACAGATATAATTGTATTCAATTATCTGTTAGATATTATCAGTTTAGGGATTATTCTCCAATCCGGTTTTGACTTAATCTTCTCTCCCCTCATACAATATAAATAGGGCCCTTTAGTTCATGGAACATGCATTGAAAAGTTTACATCATTCATGTGCATAAAGAGTTGAGAGGAGCTGCCATCATCTTTTTCGTTCGTTGTTCGGAGTGTCGCTTCAATTCCGTGCAGGTGTTGCCATTCTAACCTGGGAGACTGTCGTCAAGTGTTTCCGAAGCCACGTGTGGGAGGCCATTGAGTCTTAAGGAGACGGAGTTTACTTTGGGATTGCGTTTATGTTTCTTGCTTTCTATCTTCTGTGTTCGTTCAATTGGTAATGTATTTTCAAGTTATTCTTTGATAATGAAATTCTGATTGGTTTATATTTCATTTATGTGAATTTGATCCATCATAAAACAAGTTTCGTTATATAATCAAGAAAGGGTCTAAATTGATCAATTGATACTCGTTTGATTTTCAGCACTTCTGATATTGTTCAATTATTATCATTTGCTTTCTCATTTTCCATCCGAGATGCAGAGAAGTTATGAGGGTCAAACCGATGGAAGTGCTTGTCACATAATGCGTCACTGAGAGCTGGAAGTACTGGACCACCAACAGAAATGATGACCTTCTACATCACTATAATTCTCGTTGAGAGTTTAAGAGGAGCTGGGTCTGAAATTAACTCAAGTAGTTTAAAGCTAATAGCCTAATCCTGATGCAATTGCGGTTTCGTTTGGAAATAATCTAAATATAATTTTGATTGACTAGACAGGCTAGGGAATCTAGATATAAAAAATAAGACAGCTTTGACAAATTTTAAGGAGAATAATTTAACGAAAGTCCAATTTTCTGCTTGTCTTTTGTTCTTTGTCGTTTTATCGTTTTTCTGGTGCATTCAAGCAATGTGCGCTAAAATATTCCGCCATCCAAAATTGTCTTTTTCTTCGCGTCCAAGTTTGTTTTTGCAACTCGACATATACTAATTAATTGTTTGCTACAGAAAATTTAGATAAGTTGTGAGCATCTATGATGTCATACAAATTTAATCTTCAGTAGACGACAAGAGTTTTTTTTGATGGCTAATGTGGAAGTAGGCAGCTCACTTTAAGCCTGGATTTCATTTGTGTTCTACTTTGTCTTCTTGATGAATCCCCAATCACAGAACCTCTTTGGTTTGACAGGCTTGTTTTACACGCTTTTAGTGATGGAAGCTCGTACAGATATGGAGGCATTAATGCTACTGCCTACAATAGCTGGACAGCACTGATGTCCCCCCCACCCCGGCTTGCATTTAAATATTGGCCAAATCATTAAATTTATTTTCAATCTCATTTTTGTTATATTTATTCATAATAATATTTTTTTACAGACACATTAATAAAATATAAAATTTTATATATTTCACTCCCTTCATTCTAGTCAAGTCAATGACTCTTTTACTTTCTATATTAAATTTACATCAAAATTAAATATTAAAATCTATCTTTTTTACAAAAAATCACGTTATATATTTATTCAGATTAACAAAACACATCTCTATGTATAGTTATATCAACAAAATATACATTGTGATACAATTTTACTCACATCAAAATTACACAATTGTAATTGCTCACAATTTGACGTCCTAAAATCGGGCTGCTTTAATATTTTTATTTCAATTATAAGAATTTAAGGGAGACCTTGACGTGCCCCCGTCTGCAATTTGCTTGATACAGCCATGGTCAAGTTATTATTTAACTCTCACTGGGTTCGATGGCTCTGTATGTCACATCCAGCTTGGTCAAACTTTCAAACGCATTTTATAGCCTTTCACACGCATCTTAAGACACTTTTTCTGGCGGTGCAATTTCATTGTCTGCTCCAAACAAGGTGATGCATGTTGGATAACGATTGGGGCATCATTTTAATCGTACTTGGAACGAAAATGAAAGTATCACAAATTGTTCCACATAATTTTGAGAAGCTTGATGAAAGTTGGGATATGTATATATTCATTTTGCTTTGTAAATCACGAATTGTTTTGGCTCCCGTTCAGGCAATCCAGGTCTTGAAACAATCAGGAGGAGGTTCGCCAGTTCTGACATATGGTCCTGCTGCCCACTTAATTTTTTTACGAACTGATGTATGTGAAATAATTATTGTTTCGTGTTCAAACTTCAAAGGAGGTAAAGTGGGCTTTGTGAGTTTAATTTAGTGTCGAGGCCTGTTGGTTTCTTAAAAAAATGTTACAGATCGGGATTCGGGAGATATTATATCCTTTTGAATCTATCTGCATTGGGCATAACCCAAATACAGCACAGCAGGACCAACCCAAAGACGTTTAAACTCCTCAATCCTCATTATAGTTGGCCCAGCCCAGAACAGAAAACATAGCAATAGCATATCCCTGTGCCTTTTAATTAAGACAAATCTAGTCCGCGTGTGGAGTCTGGTTCTACGTGTTAGAGCCTACGCGAGCAGAGACAGGCAGAGATTTGGTGAGAGAAACTCGTCGGAGCTTCCGTCTACAAGAGGTTCCGCTTCTAGGGTTTCTCTCGTCCGTCTGGTCTATTAAAGTTAACCCTAATCTGCCTCCACAGGTAACTGAATCTTTATGAGTTCATTTATTTTCTGCTTATGGGTCCTTTTCTTTTATTTTTTTGCTTATAGGGGTAAAGCAACAAATGAAATGGTTCCTAAGATTGAAAGCTTACGCGTCCTTGAGTTTTCTATGAATGGTGAATTTTGGGGAAATATTCAATCTTGAACATTGTTTTGCTTTTGCCAAAAATGTCTCCAGGTGTTCTTTGGGTGAAATAGAAGGCTATATGCATTTTAACTTGCATCAAATTTTGTACCCATACCAGGTTTGAATCGTTTGATTTGTATATTTGATTGGAGATGCTGAGGTACTTGTGCTAAGTGTGACGAGGAATATACTTGCTACTGATATTGGGTGTCAGGTACTGAGGGAGAAAGTACTTCTTGAATGTAGGGTCTTGCATAGGAGGGACTAAGATGCTATTTGGCGTTCTCTCAAAGGTGAACAACCCAATTGTTTGTGCTGATATTGGTAGAGCAATAGTTGGGCAACAAGTGGCAGCTAGCGCAAGGAATTCTGGGCCAACTCGGTTGCTCTCTGTTAACGCTTGGGGTAGGAGAAGACCTATGGCTTCATCTGGCTCAACACCCATCTTTGGCGATGTACATATAGATGACATGATTTCAAATCGTGGGAAAGGCGTGGATTTCGCAAAACCTGGTGGTGTTTATTTTACTGATGGAATTCATAGTAGTTGCCAAAAAGCTACCATTAGTATGAGAAGTCGTGAACCGCCAATCAGTTATCTGGTTTGTGGGTACTCTATGGTTGCAGTGGTGCCAAGGAAATGTAACATTAGTTCGCTTTCTGCGTCATTCAGAAATGTCCACACTGCATCCCCTTTGTGTTTCGCTGCTCGGGCCACTCATGATTTCTCATTTGATGGCAGTTCACTACATGAACAGCCTCTGAATTCCGCTGTTTCATTGAATCAGTATGTGCTTGCTTTTACCGCTTAGGCTTTTTGGTGCATTTTCATTTGCTGCATTGATGTGGCTATTTAAAGGTAAACAACACTCATGCACAATGTGCCACATATACCTAATTAATTTCTGCCCATTGGTGTTATTCTAACTTATAGGTAACACATTTGGTAGTGTAAGAACAACTGTTTTGATAATGCTAAGACAAACTTGGCGCTTGAATTAGATTTGGGTCTCCCTATAGTTAGTGTAGGCTTCTTAGCTGCTTGTTGACTTCTGAATTATTGTTGGTGACAGAACATTGAAGCTGCTTTCAGGATCCTGTTACTTGCCGCATCCAGACAAGGAAGAAACTGGGGGAGAAGATGCTCACTTTATATGCGTAGAGGAACAATCCATCGGAGTAGCAGACGGTGTGGGTGGATGGGCAGATGTAGGCATTAATTCGGGATTATTTTCCCGTGAACTTATGTCTAATTCAGTTGCTGCTATTCAAGAGGAGCCTAAAGGTTTTATTGACCCAGCGAGGGTATTAGATAAGGCCCACTCAGGCACAAAAGCCAAGGGTTCCTCAACTGCCTGTATCATCACTCTTGCCGAAAAGGTTTGTTGTTTTCCTTTCTCTCTGGTCAGTCATGACTTTCTCTTCCATAGGCATTACCAGTTTTCTCCGAATGGTAGTGCTTCTGTTGTACTGGGACTGAATCTACTGGCCAAATGCCACAAAAAATGTGGAATACCACCATTGATTTGCTCATAAATCTATACCCATGGTAACTTTCCTTAAACAGTTTTATCACTCAAGGTCATAGAGCTTGCCTCTATGTACTTATGTAGGTTTATCATGTGTTTTTACTAGCCAATGCCTGTAAATAATTATGTAGCATAGCCTATAATTTATTTGAGTTTATATTTGTACTCACCAGTTGACGTGGTACATATTGTTTCATATGGCCAATAATTTTATGAGTTCATGTTTGTTAGTGCCTCACTTTTGGACAGACTACTTTATCAAGTTTTGCAACCTAAGGGCTGTGTCTCATCTGATTTTGACTCCTTGCAACAGGGACTAAATGCCATTAATTTGGGCGACAGTGGATTCATAGTGGTTCGTGATGGATCCACCATCTTTGAATCCCCGGTGCAACAGCATGGCTTCAATTTTACATATCAACTGGAGAGTGGTAATACTGGTGATCTACCAAGTTCTGGTCAGGTCAGTTTATACCAATTTCATATCATGGCGTTCTAAATCCATGATGCCTTTATATTTATCAATTAGTCAATTTGGATACTGGAGCTTTCCCTATAGGGCTAACCTAATCCCTGTTAGTTAATGAGAAATGGATCTGAAGGTAGTTTAGTAGATATATGAATTGGTTAATCTTGCAACTTGGCATTTCAAATTTTTTGAAAATTTATATATTTTTTGTGTTGATTACAATTGATTCATTGATGAAAGTAATTATACAGTTTTGAAATGTTTATAAAAATGTAACTGGAATGGTTATGTTGAGACACTGAATCAAGTAAACGATAAATGAGTAAAATAAGAAATCAGCTGATGTTCTGTAAGTTAAGAGTTGGTTGTCTTTTTATCCAGGTTTTCACCATTTCTGTGGCCCCGGGTGACGTTGTCATTGCTGGAACGGATGGCTTATTTGACAACCTGTACAACAACGAGGTTACTGCTGCTTTGGTTCATGCACTAAAAGAGGGCTTAGAACCCCAGCAGACAGCTCAGAAGATAGCTGCTTTGGCACGCCAACGGGCGCAAGACAGGCACCGACAGACACCATTTTCTACTGCTGCTCAAGATGCTGGATTCCGCTACTATGGTGGTAAGCTTGACGACATTACTGTTGTTGTTTCTTATATAACTAGCTGCATGAACGTATAAACATCTCTTTTATGTGTGGGGCGTACTAACTTTCCTTGTACAATACTGATTTTGTGGTGGCTAGGAAGCCCCGTAGTTTTGAATTGAGATACAACCTAAAAGCAGATTGTTGCTTGTACTCCCCTCCCAGATTCTTTTCCATTGGAATTTTTTGATCTACATTGCTTTAACGAGAAAGTTTCAAACGTTAGAATACTGAGTAATGCTCTGAATTTTATGAGCTGTTCTAAAGGTATGAGCTGCGTCCTTTCCGATTCTATGGAACTTGGAAAAACCTGAACTTGGTGATTTCATTGTAGAGTAATTCAGAAATCTTCTCTCTGTTTTCTGTAGGTCTGACCAGCTTTATCTATTGCTACCAGCACGTAGCAACTTTAGTGATACTAGTACATTGTGGAGCTCACTGCAGTTTACACCATTCCGGTTCAAAACCTTTGGCCATTAGCATCTGAACACAAGTTAGTTTAATCCGCAGAAGCCAAAATAATGCCAATATATAGGGGATTCATATTCATATAGGAGTTCATATAGGCTTGGACCCTCTAAAAGACGCACGATAATGCTGAGTCTTTTGAACTTCAGTTCCTCGACTAGTCCATTTGCATCACCAATTATGTTTTTATCTCAAAATTATCCCTTTTATAATTCGATTGCAATTTTATCCTAACAGTCGTATCCATTAATGTAAATGAATCTGAACACCTAGCTTCTCATCTTTGAGCTTCGGTCACTCGTGCTCTTTGTTGTATCTTGAGCATAAAGCAAGCACTGAGGACCAATGCCATCAAGCAGCTAGACAAAGAATGAACATAACCTACGGAAATAACAAAGGTGACAAGGGGGCTAAAGACAGCAAATGCCACAATTGCTATGTAAATTTTGAGACTTCCAGGTGGTTTGCCTTACAGGTAGGTGTCAAAGATCAACATCGCTGATCTGGGACATTCTTGTTTTGTTCTTACAGCCCCTGAAGTTCTCACTTTGGGAGTGAATTCCTGAACAAATAGATAGGAATAGGAGAACACGACACAGGGATTTGGATTATCCAAAGAAAATAACACTTACAATAGTCTTATTAGCTGGGAAACATTGAACATTATTAACAGATGCGCATGCATAAGAGGATTTCTTATTAATAGCAACATCCAAAACTATGATAAAGCATGGAACACATCACACAGAAAACCCTCGCCATCTTATTGGAAGTCTTTTTTGTTTCCATTGTCATCACCACTACCCTCTCCATTCTCTTGCTCTTCTTTTCATGTTTGCTGCTGCTTGTGGCCTTTTTGGGACCTCTGGTTGAGGTTGTCTTTCTGGGCAATCTCCTCTCTTTTCACACTCCCTCTCTCGCTTAGCTTCTTTTTCAGCTTCTCTCTGTCTCCTTTGCCTTTCTTTTTCCTGCCTCCTTGCTTCTTCCTGCTCCCTCCTTGCAGCTTCTTCTCTTCTTTGTTTCTCCTCTTGTTCTCTCGTTTCCGCTTCCTGTTTCTCTCTCTCCCTCCTTTCCTTTTCTTCTTCTTCCTCCTCTCTTTGTTTCTCTTCCTCACGCTGCCTCTCCTCTTCCTCCCTTTTCTTCCTCTCCTCCTCCTCCTCTCTCTTTCTTTCCTCCTCTTGTTCCCTCTTCCTCTCCTCCTCCTCCCTCTGCTCCTCCTCTCTCTTCCTCTCCTCCTCTTCTCTCTCTCTTTCCTCCTCTTCCTCCTTCTTCCTCTCCTCTCTCTCTTTCTCTTCTTCTCTTTTTCTTTCTTCCTCTTCCTTACTCTTCCTGGCTTCTTCTTCCTCCTCCTCCATTATCCTCTGCTCTTCCTCTGCACACGATGTACAATCTAGTATGATCGATTCAGTTTGCGGCGCCAAAAGCTGATGGATTGTCGTGTTACTGACATTGAAAGACACAGCCAAGACCTCTTCGTCCAAAGTTTGCAGGACTGAACTCTTCCCTGCTAGAAGTTGAGGATAGTTTGTCCATTTCGAGATGCTGAATCCCATGAAAACAAGTGAATCATTGTTAAACGATATCTGAGCCATCGGATGAAACCTCGGTATTGCAAAGACATCTCCTTCCTTGACCATAAACCTCATATTTTTGCACTCTGATTCCATTGCAGTGCTTGGACAAACAACCCTAACCATCCCCTGACCTTCTAGAACTATTACCACCACCGTAGCCGTTGGATTCCAGTGTGGCCCCATCATTGATCCCTTGTGAATACAAAAGGGGTCAAAACAAAACACATCAATACACATACATACAACTAAAATGCCAGTAATATTGATCTGTGTTGTTAGCTCAGACTGACCTTTGTTAAGCTCACCATGAAAATGCCAATGTTAGAGCCTTCCAGTGTATGCAAGTGTCGGCTGTTTGCAGTAAGGCTCCACCCATTACAGTTATCAACATCTTTTTCTGCATCAAAAATGTTGAATGTCTTGCTTTTCTTCTTTTTGCCATTAACCATATAGGGCATACCACCTTGACCACCTAAGAAGGGTCTTAACATCAACCGAGCTTCCGACTCCCATAAGGTCTTTTTCTTCTTTGGCATTACATGTACTATAGCCGGTGGCCTCGTCGCGCTTATTATTTCCTCTAAAATATCTTCAGGGGCCTGCGAAAACCAAATTGAATTCATATGTATTAGGACATCTTTCAAAACAGAGTTACTCTACTGACAACAACAATAGTGTATATGACCGATACCCGGAAGGCTGCTTGGAGTACTTTGGTGTCAAATCCAAGAACCAGGTCGCTGATGCTGGAGAATGCCCCAATAGAAGTATCCTACAAGAGTTGCGATACAGATTTAGAGGCAAAATTATGTATATAAACTCATTGTCCTACGAAATTTGTACAAGAATCGAAGAAGCTTATACATATGTGCCCTCCTCTGTATTGGAAAAGATGGCATGGATTCTAAGCTCCGCACGCTCTGTCTCCAAGTTGCTCTCTACATAGAAAACAGACCCTGGTGGCAGCCTATATACATCTCCTCTTCTCAAGTTCACTTTCTTTATTTCATTGTCATCTGCCCAACTCAACCTGCCGGTTCCTGGACCCAACAACAGTGAAATTAATTATTTTCATATTATAGACTGATTGTAACATAATGTCAAGAACAAATACGAGTTATTTTTGGGATTAATACCTGTGTGAACATAGAAGACCATGTCTGCATGAAGAAGTACAGGAAGAAGCAAGGAGTTTGGGGCCAATGTGATGAACTGTATATGGTAAGGTCCTCTGTTCTCGACAGTGATATCAACGGCTGAGATTTCTCCATCTTCAGTGACAACAAGAGTCCTCCTTTGATCTCTCGTCACCAGGGGACGCTCTCTTGAAACATCTTCCTTCAAAGCCTCAACGGGGAACTGATGGAAAGAGAGCAGAAAGAAAAAAATGAGAGTGAGAACTACTGAGAGTGGCAAAAACGTAGATTTGTTTGACATTATGATGTGTGAAAGCTGAAGCAACTTTTTCGTCGCTGGAAGAGCAGGTCTATAAAGAAGAAGGTGATAGGGCTCACGTGTCTCTCTATGTGGACACGTGTATGCTATTGCGCTACGTGGCAGGGTCAAAGATATACTATGCGCGCTATAAGCATGCAAAACGGTTAAGATCCATTTGAATTATTCATTTTCATTCGGGAATGAAAGACCGATCGGTTCATCTGGTTTGTGATCGTCGCCTCAAATCTCGGCCCGGTAGCTATAGTGGGCTTATTGGGAAGATGGATTAGACTTTCTGACCCAAACAGTCTGTTCTCTAATGGGCCGGACCGTAATACTTCTCTAACAGTCTTTTTTCTTTTGTGCTTACTTCGCACAAGCAGCTTGAGTCCGCTATGCATGTTATCATAGAAATAAAGTTGGTTCCTTGATGTATTTTTTACAGCACAAAATACCAACAGTAATTAAGAATTAACAGGAAGATGATTTGGCCTAAGTCTACCGTTCTTCTTCGATTGAAATTAACAGAAGACAACTTAGCATGTATCTCTTCATGCTCTTGCAGGAAGAAGATTGCGATCGGTCCGCGATCAACGTAAAATTTTCTGTAACCTATAAAAGTACCGAGTCAAAATAAAAATAAAAAATCGCTAGTTTGACACGTGCATATTTCAAAAGCAACATTGCCTCGAATATCAGATATAGTAATAAATGAGGTATTGGATGTAAGAAATAATAATAATAATAATATTATGGTTCACGTAATTTGAATTTTAATGTTATTTGGACTGTTTTATTAATAAAATTTTAACTGTGATGGACGGTTGAGATTTAAGGGTTAAGGGTTAAGTGAAAAACCTAGATCCTCTCTTTATCCGTATATACGTCACTAACTTTCATTTGAAGTGACGAAAAAATCACAACACTAACAAAATATAGAGAGGGCAGAAATTGTTTTCCGTAGATCGATCAAGGTTGGTGATTCAAATTGTTTGTTTTATTGTGTTCTTGTTTTGTTGTTCTTTTAGTTTAGTTTTATGTGTTAGTTTAGTTTCTTTTGTTAGCTAGTACTGCGGGTTATTTTGTTGCAGGTTCTTCTATTATTGTAACCTCGGTATTCCTCCGTCATAAGTGAGGATAATTAATGAAATTAACGAAGTACTGCCCTCATTCATAAAAAAAAAGGTATAAAAATCATGTTTATTGAAGATCCTAGATCAATCGATCGATCTTATGACATATTCGTTTTTTTTATCGATGAATTGAATTTAGATCGGACACCATCATCTTCTAAAATACAGTGGTCCGCACACAATTAACACGAGCCACGTAAAAACATGAAGGTATTAGATGAGAACAAGAATAATTTCGTGGTCTAAAAATAAAACTAATATATATATATATATATATATATAGTATTTGGTACCAAAAATCCCCATAGATATTGCCTGAAAAGGCTTTGTGATTGTACTAGTATGCAAGATAGAAGATCCGCCACTATTTTGCCTTTTTCTTTTTTCTTTCTGGGCGAGTGAGTGGAAGCCAAATATCTTTGCATGAATTATTGTAGAAATTTGGAATCTCGACTCCATCTTTTGTGCACTGCAAGCTTCCATATACCTCCACCGCGTGTGTCCCGTGTGTACAATTTGAACCTTAATACCTAAGCATTTGACTAATTTACTACATGCACATAAAATAAAATACTCCAAATTTTTGGTGGGGAGTTTTGCAGATTAATATTCGAAAATGTTGAGATTTTTAGCGGAATCGCATATGCTCATTTCTATAGCCATGGAGAGAAAGAATAGTTCAGGTAATATTCTGCATGAGTGAGTGACGTCAAGTATTTGATTATGTAAGAACGATTGATTGTTATATTCGGGGAGACGCACCTGGGCCTGGATTCATTTTACTTTCACTCTTAGGCAGGGGTGAAGCCATGAGGGTATAAAAGGGGGTCACAACTAATTGACTAAGGTGTGATTAAGTTAGCGGGAGTTCGGGGGCAGCGCCTCCGATTTTTTTTAGGGAGTATTAAATGTATTGCCCCATTAACTTACGTTTTCACTTTAATTATAATTATTATTAAAAACTAATAATTAACATTACATAAATTAACAAATTAATATTCAAACAATTCGACAATAGCACATTCAAATAACAATAATCACTGTCAAATTGGTAAAGATGTTCTGTGATTATCATGAATCAACCAAGTGAAAAATTAGTTGAACTTTAAAGCTAATATCTATTCAACAAAACAAAGGACTAGGTCAGTATTTTTCAGTTTCAAAATAGTTTAAATTGAAAATTTAGGGGGTACTTTTAAAATTTTACTTTTTTTTAGGGGATCAACTGACCCCTGACATAAGTGTGGCTTTGCCACTGCTCTTAGGTAAGATGGGTTTGGAAGCTTAATATGCGTGCAGAAATTGTTATGATTATGTAGAGTTAGTCTAAGTTGAGTGATCCACATGACCACATGTATTTGAATAAGGCTAATAATTATTTGATTTAAATCAATAATTGATAAATGAGATAATGGGTGATTTTCAATAATGCTCAGTCAATTTGAATATCACGTATGTCAATCGGCACGTGTGTTTATTCCTCAGGTTAACTTTGTGGATTGGGTCTTGATCTATCCCTTAGAGGTCCATTATTTTTTTGGAGGCTATCTCATTTACCTTTGTATTGCTTGAACTATCATTGACCAGAGCTATGTCTATTCATTTAGTTTTCGTTGCGCGATTGCTCACAATTCACAAACCAATCTTGTAATTAGTCAAGAAACATTATTGAAGAGCAAAATCTCATAATGGTAAAAAATACTCTGTGTACGAGGCTTTCACAATGATCAGGACATGAGAGATAATATGTGTAATCTCCAGTGTGATGGATCATGTTCTCATAATATCCCAAAATTATCCGTCATGGGATTACATGTGTTAGTAAAACAATTAACAGTGTGAAAGCATATAGTTTATTCAGCCCTTTTTCTTTCATGTTACAGTAAATGCATTGAAGCAAAAGTTAATCATTGTTCTTTAAGTAAATGCAAAGTTCGATTGCCAAATCATTAGGATTGTTCTTAACATTGGATGCGTTATTAAAGTATGGGATCCCTCGTTAAAGTATGGATCCTTTTAACATGTGCTAAAAGACACATGCTAAGAAATTGTGTAGTCAATGCGAGTGGAAAAAATGGACTCGTGCATAATTTCGAACTACACAGAACAATTAGTCAAAAACAAGTACTCTAATCTAATTGTCCAACACATATTTTTGTAGCATGTGCACTTTGGACACATATTAAGAAAATCTTTAAAAATTCATTATTTACATGTTATAATTTTATAAAACTAAAGACTTGTTATTATATTATATATGATAAAGAACTATAAATAATAACACACGCAAGAGCTTGATTAAACAAAAATAGTATTAATTATATAATTATCCGCAAAGCTTGAATAGAAGTTGTTAGCTTTAAAAACATGGGCATCATTGGCTAATAATGCAAAATTGTCTTAGTTTTTGAGCTCCAAAATAATGTTTAAACAACTTCTTCATTAGCAATTGACTTGACTAGGAAACAAAGCCATGTAAAATTCAATCATTATTATGAGAACATATTCTCTTCTTCGCCTTTGGCCACCAAAGGCAATCTTATACAGGCGTGGTCTTTACGCGCTGACTATTTGACAGCAACAGTACTCCAACTTTCGCATGCATGCATGCATGCCCGACACAAAAGTCTAAGTGGGCTGGTCCTACATTTAGTCATTCTATCTCCAATCAATTTCACTACCTCTCTCGTCAACTACATTAATTCTATGGAAATTCGGTTTTCAAGTGTGAATTTCGATTCATTCTGGAGGAGTAAGTTTGTTGGGATTCATTAATTTAAAATCTACACAAGAGAGTTACTGACTTATATTAATTACTTACATATACGTAGACAGATACATATTCTCTCTGTGCATGTACGCTGCATGCAGGGATTTGATGCGATTGTACCAGAAAACCCATTCTTTCTTTAATTTTTTTTAATTGTTCTTACATACATGGCTAAACTCTTTATGATCGTTAAAAATGGTTGGTAGGCCAGCTACTTTGAAGTTTCAAACTTTCGACTGTAAAAGAAGATACATATTATGCTATACTTTGGACCGTTTAGCTCTTTCAGTCTTAATCTGCTTTAGAATACTGGCAACTTTCCTAGACTGATGTGACTACATATAAATGGAACTTTAACTCTCACAATTCTACTTCTTTTGTCGTTTCTGGTTGGATAGAGAGAAGAAGAAAAAGAGAGAGAGAGATAGGAAATTTACTAGCAATTCAAGAAAAAACAGATGGAGATACACTAACGAAGCTGCGAATCATGGAAAGCCATGAAGCTTGACTAAGAAGATTGAAAGAGAGAGAAAGAAAAGAAAAGAATGGTCTGCTCACTTGTGTCTTGGCCACACATGTCTCTCACTCATTCACATCCCAAATATTATTCCCCACCACCACCACCACCACCCTCCCATGCACACACGCAAAGATAAAAGGCCAGTGATCATAACCACTAAAACCCCCTCCCTCTTCCCTTCCGAATCTCTCAAATCAACACTAGCACAATCTGCAAAGCTAGCTATGAGAGTCCCTGCTGTTACTAATTCACCACAAAACAATCATCAGTCTTCCAGCCCCAAATCAAATATTTCCTACAACAACACCACCAACAGTACTATCACACAAGATTTTGTGTACGAACCAACCTCGGTTCTTGACCTGCATAGGAGTCCTAGTCCAGGAACGGAGAAGCCGGTGGTTTCCGGCGTAACGGACAAGCTGTCACAGCCTAATGATCAGCCTCCTTTGGATTGGGATGATCACACCAATTTGGACTGGGACTCTATTATGAGAGATTGGGAGTTTCATGACGAATCTGTAGTTCCTGCTTTGAACAGTACTGTTAATCCTCAATTCACCACCACTGCCAGCGATTCTCATCAGAGTACTCATCAGCTGTCTGAGTTGGTTGGGTTTAATCAGGCACAGTTAGATCCTTCTCAATTTGTGAATCCTGATTTCAGTATCTCTGATGCGTTTTCAAATGCAATTCCTTCTCATAATTTGAACCCCAACTCGTTTGATTTTACGAGCAATTGGAGCAGTGCTGGTCTTGATTTTATTCAAGAACTTATCAGAGCAGCTGGCTGTTTCGACTCGAACGAGTTACAACTGGCTCAGGTGATACTGGACCGTCTCAATCAACGGCTACGATCTCCAGTTGGGAAACCGATTCAGAGAGCGGCGTTTTTCTTCAAAGAAGCTCTTCAGTCTCTCCTCAACGGGTCGATTCGCCCAAACCGACTCTCTTCCTGGCCCGAGATTGTCCAAACTATCAGAGCCTATAAAGCCTTCTCCTCTCTCTCTCCTATTCCAATGTTCACTCACTTTACTGCCAATCAAGCACTTCTCGAATCCATGGAAGGATCTCCACCGTTCATTCACATCATTGATTTCGATATCGGACTCGGAGGCCAGTATGCTTCATTCATGAGAGAACTTGCAGATCAGAAAGCAACCTCTTGCAAAATCAACCCTCCCGTTCTTAGAATCACTGCTGTCGTGGCCGAAGAGTACGCGATCGAAACCAGATTGATCAGAGAAAATCTCACTCAGTTCGCTCAAGAACTCAAAATAAGATTCCGAATTGAGTTCGTTCTTATCCGCACTTTTGAAATGTTAGCTTTCAGGGCAGTCAAGTTTATGGACGGAGAGAGAATCGCGGTTATGTTGTCTCCGACAATATTCCGCCGCCTCGCCACGGCGACGAATTTTGCTAGCTTTTTCAGTGATCTCCGCGGCGTAGCGCCAATCGTCGTGATTTTCGTGGACAATGAAGGATGGAATGAATCAGGAGAGGCGTCGTTTTGGAGGAATTTTATTCACAGCCTCGAGTTTTACTCGGTTATGTTCGAATCGCTGGACGCGGCTATTGCAGGTGGTGATTGGGCGAGGAGGATAGAGATGTTTTTACTGAGACCGAAGTTATTTGCGGCGGTGGAAGCGGCGGGTAGGCGAGTGGCTTCGTTGCCGTGGAGGGAGTTGTTTAGTGGCGCGGGAATGAAGCCGGTGCAGTTGAGTGAGTTCGCGGATTTTCAAGCGGAATTTTTGCTGAGGAAGGTACAAGTCGGGGGCTTCCAGGTGGCAAAAAGGCAAGCTGAGTTGGTGCTTTGTTGGCACGAACATGCCCTGGTTGCTACGTCGGCTTGGAGGTGTAAATAGTGAGTCGAACTATGTTGTTACCTTAATGCAATTAATTTAGAGTCAAAGTCGAAAGCAATTTAGGGTTTAGGTCACATAAACAATGTATCAGAAAGGGCTGCAAATCCATGCACAAAGCTCCCCTCTCTGTTACTTATGGTGTAAAATGCCATCCCAAGTGGCTTGTTTTTTGTTTTGGCAAAGGTTATAAAAATGTGCTAAGGTCTGTGAATCACTCATCTTTGGACTACAGCTTACGTTGATTTTGCCAACATTTTTTTTTGCGTGCCCATCTGAGGTTGGATATCTAAATTCGGACTTGCCAAAACATCTACACTATCCGGATAAATATGTTAAAATTATATCGAAGCCCAGGCGAGAAGAACGCCTCAAAAAAATAACGTTCAAATTGCTAGACGTGCAAGTTGAACTGTAACCTCTCATATTTATGAAGAGTTATTACAATCAACCTTATGTCGTCAAACTAAACTTCATTGTTAACAACAGATTCAAAGGTTCAATTTGACAAATGTCATGAAGGTTTGCTGCTTGCTAGTCATAACTCAAAGCCCAACGGATGGCAGGAAGTAGCCCAATCTTATTATCATGACGTAGTCAGCCAAGTACTCAGCAATTGAAAGAAAGTTGAAAATACCCGCCAGGTGAACTGAAAAGTGCTTCAATCATTATTTTTTTTATTCTCAAAAGATATTTCATACAATGGTGTTCTTCCGATCGATTTGCGGCCTGATCGGAGTTAAAATTTTGGAAACTAAATGTGATAGCTACAACATAAGGGTTAAGGGTATAGATCACTAAGGAAGATTAATATTCTATGCTCAACTAAAAGCCTGCAGTCAATGTCGGGAGTCGAGAAAACATTGACTTTTGGCAGGATGGGTGATCTCTCAAAGAATTCACTGTTAACTGTTTCCCTCCTCACCACAGCTCTGGGAGAGTGATGTATTTTTGCTCTGTTTAAGGTTTTCTAATGTTTATGGTCCGCACAGCCGCACCAATTCTTCCTGTGAAACAACAAAATCAAGCTTGTCAAGAGAAGGGATTTAAGTCTCGGACACCAAAAAAAAACTTGAGGGAAGAGTAACAAGGTAGCTAAAGTTGCTTTTCAACTTCCGTATCAGGATAAGCATGCAAAAAAAATACTTGCGGAAAACGCATCGCAAGAGCGGAGAAATAGTGGACCTTAATGCTATTGTTTTCTGAAGTAAGCTTTCCACATTCCTCAGAAAGTCTCTTTAGTTCATCTTTAAGGTTGCGATTGTCATCGTTCAACATCTCCACCCTGGCTTGTAGCTCTTCACATTCCGCCTGATTAAAAAATGACAAATAAGCATTTACCACAAAATCATCCAAGTATGATTTCTAAAACTGTTCTGCCTCCTAAACATTTGAAGTAACTCAGAGAGAGAGAGAGAGAGAGAGAGAGGCGCACAGTTTCTGACATACTCATTTTACTCTACTCAGAATCCTCCCTCTTTAGTGAATGAATGCATATTTTTATTTTGTGGTAGGGTGGTTGTTTTTTTCGTTCTTTTTTTTTGTGCGCTTGCGCGACTGTGCGTGTTGGGGGGTGGGGGTGGGTGGTAAGGAGAAGGAAAAGGTGCAATTTAGCCAGTGATGCTTACTCAGTGAGTGCAGGGAAGGAGATAGTGCCGAGGGAGGGGGATGAATATAAGAATAGTAACCATCAATTTAGGCTCCTCAGAAGTCAGACCTCCAACTTAAAAGCATTTATTTGTGGGTGTATATATACTTGTAAACACACCTAGAATGCTTGACTAGATCAAAGCAGGCAGAATTATACCATGCAATAGAACATCACTAACCAAATTTAGATAGAAATAGGAGCCAAGATTTATACCTGCTTGCGTAATCTTGATCTTCTGGCTGACTCCCTATTAGATTGTTTCCTCTTTTGTCTTTTCAATTCCCGTTCATCCTGTTAGAACAGAGCTACAATGAGTGAAAGGTAGAATATTAAGCAAAAGGATAGTTTAGCTGCCATATAAAAAGAACCCCCAATTAAATCAGCACAGTAAAGCAGACTAGCAGAGACTTGTCAACTAAAAAGGGGGAAGAGTCACAAATGCATCAAAAGCAGATGACGTCCTAGAATAGGATATCTTGTCATGAAGCACACCAATAAATTACTACATTAACTTGCAGAATGAGAAATGCGAGGCGCTGAAGGTCAAAGCTAGAGTAAGTCTCTCTCTGTTTATTTTAAGAAACAACAGAGAGAGGAGATGGCAATTACAACATAGCTTCATAACATATCTTTGGTCATCATCACAAACATAAGTGGCCATTTAGAATAGAGAGAAACATAACAAAACAAAAAAACTGAGAGGCCCATACTTGGATCCAATTGTCAGGCATTAAACCTGAAATAGGAGCAACTGCCGCTGAGGCACCAGATGGATTAGGCCTCACTTTTGCAGCTCCAGCAGCGGTAGAAGACGGGTTCCAGTAGTCCATCCCAATATTTAGATTAGTTGCATGCATAGAGCCTACAGGCTTCCCAGGCACTGGAGCCTGAATATCCCTAGAGCTATTCTGTGCATTGGCTGCAGGAAAAAAATCAATGTAAACAGACAACCATTGAGAACAAAACAGTATCATTACCAATTTAAGTTGGAGATTAGAAACATACCATCGGCAAGCATCTGGTCAAAACTTCCCTTTTTATTTGCACCATATTCCTAAATTATTAGTGCAGATGATAGTTAGAATTCATGCTTATTATGATACCAAATATTTTAACAGGACACAGAGATTTGGAATTTGATACTCCAAAACTGTTCAGAATATTTCTTCTAGGTTGGCATGCATAATCTTTCCAACAATAGTCTCTAATATGGGTTGCAATATTTCAGCAAGATCATTATAGCCCACCTAAAAATTGAGTGATAAAGCAAAACTAATTAGTTAATGGGGATAACAGACTTGCAGAAATATATACCTGATGGTTATTATTTTCGTCGTTAGTATCCGATGAGTCTTCACTGCCACTTTCAGCATTGCTGAAAAGTAATTATATTATCAGTCAACTACGCATCATGCATGATAGAAATATTGCAAATCATCATAGCCTTTATCCCAAAAATTTGGGGTTGGCTACATAAGTCTGAGAAAATAAAAGGGAATCTTCTTCATGTATTTGTTTCCATCATTCATTACCATTTAGGATCATAATTTCACCAAATATTATTGCAAATCAACATCCTTTAAAAATTAAATGGAAGCATATCATACAAGATTGCAACACCAAGCTTAAAAACGGTAATACCTTTGAGAGGCAGCATCATTTCCTGAACCTGAAGTCCCCTTTCCACTCTCCCCCGCCCTGCCTCCTCCAGTACCCTTAGATGTTTTGGCTGAATTTTGGTCTTTTCCATCAGCACCCTTTGCTTCTGCTTCTGTACTTGTTTGCACTGAATTTGGGGTCTATTGAAGAATTAAAGAGATCAAACCAGATGCCCAAGAAAACTTTATGTTAGAATATGTGGTAAGAAAGAGATATAATGATACCAAATGGAATCAACACAGCATGGAAGAGTCAAAATTACCATGGCCATATTTGGGTGCGCATAGACGCTGCCAGGAGGATATAAAGCTGGGTATGGAACTGGTGTCCCGTATGGTGTGAATAGAGAGTGCTGAAGATTTTTCAACAGAAAGGGAAGTCAGAACATACTCCTTAATGGAAGACTGAAAGAAACATACTATCTCTGAGTACAAAAACCTGCACAAATGTTCAAATAATAGGAAGATAAGCACCTGGCCTCCCCATATATAGGGGTGGGGAGTTGGAGAAGCAACAGTTGAGGCAAAAAATGGAGGTGGAGTGGCTCCAGCGGCATAATAAGCCTACACAAGAAGCCGATATGTAAACATTTAAGACTATCAATTGAGTGTCATATTCATCAAGGTATGTTGTGAGCAAAAACCTGCATAGAGGTTGACCAACCAGCATATGCGGGTGGTGTTGGTATTTCCTGTCAATATAAACCAAAAATACAACGAAGTTGTGTTCAATGTTGTCAACAAGCAGTAAGGGGTGTGCATCTATGTTGAGAGAGAGAGAGAGAAAGAACCTGAGTTGAAGATGCTGATTTAGAAGGTTTAGCAGGAACACCCTCTTCCCCAGTTCCCATTCAGGCCAACGCAGTAAAACGCCCTAATTCCAAAATTCAGATCGAGTGTGTCCTAAATGATATGTACAAAGCAACTGAAAAGAAAAGGCTTATTAGAATTACAAAATTTTCACTTTAATCAAACTTCTTGTTGTTGCACTAATGAGTGAGCCAAAGTAATTATATTTCATATATGAAAAATACTCAATCTTCATAAATTTTTACTTTAAAACATTCATCTGTTAGAAATTGTGTCAGACATCATACCCATTTGAGTACTATATGTAAAATACCTCACATTCATCTGATAAAAAAATTCAATAGTGCTGCCTATAAGCCAGCAAAACCAATCGACCTCTGAACTTCAAAGAATCAGTAACAAAACCCAAAAAGTCGTAAGCCACCTATGACAGCCATCCAGAAACCTGAAGCGCTCAAGCCCGTAATAGCCCCAAACAATTTTTCTCCTTCGAGTTATTGCCTGATATACTGACCTGCCCCAGTTTCACATCATGATTTCTCTGAGACACTATCCCATCTACACTCAGTAATCTAAGACCGCCAAACAATTATACAAGGTTTCAGTTTTGTTTCGTGTATGAGCATGCCCCAGTAACCCAGTAAAACAAACTCAACTGACACAACAATAAAGGAATCATATGCTGTAGATTTCCAAATATGTGACACAACATCTGCTCTCGAAAACGGTAATAAATTTCTGTGCTCCAAATATATGTTCGGGAGTAGTAAGTATAGGTTTATCAGTGACACTCCTAATTCTGTTAGGCAACCAATTACCGAACGACAGGATAATCAACTACGGGCAATCGCAACTTACGTCTCGAATTTCCTTTATCAACCTGAGAGCAGTCAAGCACAGATACTTTTTCAGGTTTCAAACTTGTTAAAATTTATGTTCATCCTGTTAAAAAACTATTTTTAGACCTTTTTTATCTGTATATTGAGCAGGAGATTTAAATAGCAAAAATAAGGGGTAGTAAGTATGACAAAGGAGGAATCACTCATAGGTAAACTTCCAAGCTAAAACACCCAACAATCATCCATCCAATCCGCATAGCTTCAAATTATACAAACTGATTAGCATAATCGCTTCCACCCCTTAAAGCGAGCTCAAAACCCCAGTTGAATCAACCAATTCAAGCCAAACAAAGACAGCCTCTTTCTTAATCAATAATAAATTATTCTTCTCTACAATCAAAACATCAGTACTAAAAATCGATCCCAAATTTAAGAAGAAAAGGAAGCCAAAATTAGAGATGCAAAAAACACACACACGCACAAGGAGGAGAATAAAAGGACAGAACCTGCTTTCATGGCTCGAGTTAAAGAGAGTGAGGTGGAAGTCCAAGTGGAAAACACCAAAAAAGGATCTCACCCTTGACACGTTCTCCTTTTATATATTTTTCAGACACAAATCCACGGTTGATAATTCGCGAAAAATATACCTACAGAGAGAGAAGGATCGATCGGAGCCGTTTGTTGTTCCTTAGTTTGGCGTGTGTTCGAGTGGCAGTAGGTGTTGCTGATCTGGTGTGGCGATGTCCTATAGGAAGGAGAGGTTAGGGTTTCCCGGGTGACACGTGCGAGAGAGCGGATGCCAGCTGTTACTGGATTAGGTATTTGACAATGCGCAAAAACTATGTGACTCATCAATGACAGCTATTTGAATTTCGGATAATCATAATTCATAAATAAACGATTTGTTATTTATTACAAATACTAATCCAACGGTGAAGGTCCTGAACGTGGACCCTAATCTTGCGCTTCTCCGGTGTTCTCGTTCAGTTACACCTGGACTCTGGACTCCAGTTCCCAATGATTGTGTACCACGTCGGCCCAGTGGTCCTCTATATTCTGCCTTTTTTCTTCTTTTTCGATTATGACTTTTGAAACTACCCTCAGTCCCTCACCCTGTGTGTGGCCAAATCTAAAACAAAATGGTTCGGCCCAATTATTAGCCTCTTAGTACTACGTATTAGGCCCATGGATCATATATCAAGATGAGAATTGAGAAATGAGAAGTTTTCCGGAGAAACTCGGCCGGATTCACAACTTGGCCCATCATTCCAGTTGGGCCGCGGCCCATTAAGCATTCACACTATGCGACGGACATACACGCAAGCAAGAGTCGAGCTAGTTATTTAACTAATTAATGAGATTTGACAAAGAAAACTAGATTTAATTTACATTAGACTGGTCAATATCTACATCCTAAAAAAAGGTACATTAAAATTAGTTACATATAAAGATTGACCCAATCCATTCCTGGAATGTAATTGCCTTCTGGTACATAAAAGGCATAATCATCATATACTCCGAATTCTCCAATAAATGGTGGATCCATGGCTTCCATTGTCAGTGATGAACTCGGACTGTGACTGCTCGAAACCACTTCGGCGCGCTCTGAGAGCCGTTGAATCTCCTTCACTGCTTCAGAGAGTTGCTCCTTCAGTTTCAATACCTGCAAATGTTAATTTCAAAGAACTAAATTCATTTAAAAATTCTGCGAAATTTTTTTAGGCCCACAACACAAAACATTCATTAAACTCAGACAACGTTGTACGGATGGAAAGCTTATGTTGTTTGCTGAGGTGGCAGATTTCTGTTCATTGTCGAAATTTACCCTCCATTAACTTAATTTCGTGGGGGAGTTTTCTATTGCCTTAAAAAAAATAACAAGTGGGCATGGCTAGCTTTCTTCGAGCCAAGAGCTCATGCACGTTCAAAGAATTGTGGGTCACATTCTCTTTATAATAAAAGCTTTTTTATATATAATTAAGAAGGAGAAACCGTATTCAAGATCGAGCTGGCTATTATGACACCCTATAAGTCCCCCTCTGGCTACTATGAAAATAGATAAATACATTTAACATATGAAATCTTGTTAAAATCCATTAAATCTCCTCAAGAAACCAAAAAAAGTGAAAAATTCGAAGCAAATGGAGTAAAAAACAAGAGATTATCTCAAAAAAAGTAAGTAAAGAAATGGATTAAGAGCGTACCTCAGATTCCAGGCAACATTTCTCGACCACAACACCATCATGTGCAGACTTCAACTTCTTGTACTCCTCATCAAGCTTCTGGCTCTTCCAACGAGCGCGTCGGTTCTGGAACCAAACCGCGACCTGGCGAGGGTCGAGCCCAAGCTCCAAGGCTAGCTTGTCCTTTCTCTCTGACTCCAATTTGTGTTCATTCCCAAAATTTTGTTCAAGTAGATCGACTTGTTCCGCACTGAGCTTCCTCTTCTTTGCTCCACAACTCCCATTCTCTCCTCCTTTGTTCTTCTTTCTTCTCCGCCTCGGCTTCGCTTCACCTACAAAACATATAATATATCAACACCTTTTCATATTCCAAACATAACAAATACGAAAGCATGCATAAATTGTCTAACTAACTACTTTGTCTGATTAACTGATATATCACCTTGTTGTGGAATCATTGGTGTGTATACACCTGGATATAGTTGGGAGATGAGTACCATGTGATCATGATCGATCTTTTGATGGTTCACCGTGTTTGCCATTCTCTCTCTCTCTCCCTCCCTCCCTCCCTCCCTCTATCTCTCTCGTTGTTTATCTCAATCAACTCCCTTGAAATTTGGGTGATGTGTCTAAGTTAGAGTGAACTTGTTGGGAGAAATGTGGACTTTATTTATAAGGGACGTTGAGTAGGACTCCTAGGATGTCGCAAATCACAGCACTTTCAAAAGGAAACTAGTGTTGCAAAATAACACTTACTTTTAAAACAATATCAATAATGCCACTGCCTGCTTGATCATTCTTCATATAATTAATTATACATGTAGACCAAAATGGCTGTCAATGTCTCTAATTGTTCCGCTAAAGAAGGCATGATGACTTAGTTGGCTTTTGTGAGTGTACAAGAATAATTTCCTGAAATCACCTACGCCAATAGAAAATCGCTATTCCTCTTCATCTCCTCTTAAATTATAATCACTGTCACAAAAGAAAAATACTAGATTTCTTATGGATTAATTTCGAACGTTTATCCTATAAGATGTGTGATGCTTTTGTTTGATTAAAATCCAAGCTAGAGGAAGTAGGGTTAGATTAGACTTTACAGGTCAGGTAAATGTAAAGGAAGAGAAGGGCATCGTGATGAGAACATGAGAGAGAGAAGAGAGGGCACAAAAATTTGTAAAATCGGATGGGCGGGTTTGTTTGGGGATCCGAAACCTGACCACCTGGAAAGTCAATAAATATTATAAAAGGTACAATGTGGCCTCTGGATTTGGCCATGTAAGTCTCCTTTGTTGTCCAATTAGGTGGTATTTCTCCTCTTTCAATGTCCGCTAGCTATAGCTAGCCAAAGCCGGCTTTAGCTATGTATGGCTATTGCCTATAGCTATAAACAAATATCTCATACACGGCTCGAGATGGATGGATATATAAGTTGTAAATGTAAAAAAAAAAAATCTGGTTGGTAAGTAGTGAGACAACGTGGAAGTGATATAGTCTCTTACCTCCACCACTGATTCGGATGGGAGTGGATTAAAAATATCGAAGTTGTTGGAGCAATTTGAGGTTGCAAGCGATGTCGTCAACCATGACGTTTTGTTATTAACTATATGTTGATTGGCCCTATCAACTTTTGTTAACCTGAATAAAAATAAAAGAAGAAACTTTTATTAACCAACCAATGAGAATATTTCTCGTGAACCTGCACAATTTCATATTATTCAATTCTAGTGGATATATAAATTAAACACGCATAGTTTGTTATTCGAGAGTCTCTCACTTAATAATAATAAAGATCAAGAAAAAATATTTTTTATGTGAGAGTAACTTTTTTCTTATAAAAATGATAGTTTGTTCTCTCTTATATACCAATTCAACTTATCTAAACGATGTGATATTTTATAACTTGAGGATGTTTATACTTTTTAAGCTACAGTGATTGAACGATGTGGTCATTAGATGTTCCTCTCCGAGTAATAAAATTCGGTCAATCTTTGATATATTAGACATAAAATTGTGTGCTTACAATATTGTTATCCATGCATATATCGTTTTATGCTGATCTAGAAACATTTGATGACTAATGCACATCACATAAAATAGAAAAGGGAAATAATAAAGAAAGAACCATTTAAACTTCTATCAAACAAAACAACACAACTATCGCTTTCCTGATCCACATTGCATGCGTTCTACATATATATCTTAGTTTTGCAACTAAATGGGGCTTGAATATGAGATGTAATGAAAAGGAATTGCTATTTGGCATGACTAGCTAGCTTCACTTTAGTCTCGCAAGCTTTTGTCACCGGACAAAGAAAAATATGCACTCTCTTCTTCTTCTTTTAGTACGGTGGGACCATAGACATTATCTTTTGGGTGTCAAGTCGCGTATTAGTTCACAAATTATGCATGGCAAAAAAAATAAATTAAATTTTTAATGTGTGAGATCGTGTCTAGTTGATAAATTCATCGAATCTATATATTAGTTAACAAATTACACATGTCAGATCAATTATAAAAAATTTAATATGTGAGACCGCATCTCTGAAGAAGATTGAATCCTAGCGGAAGAGCATGGCTAACATGCACTTCACCGTCAGGCCAATACCGTCATTGTCATGTCCTCTCTTGAAAGCAAGTGAATGCCCTCTTTTATTTTTTTCTTCTTTTCAGTTTTTGGCTTATGAGTTACTATCTAGACTCAGCGCAAGGACAGGGTTAGGTAAGGGCCAAGTTGTGTTGATTAGAGTTGCAACAAGTCTTATCAAGGGCCTATGTCGTTCAGTTTATCCACCTGCCTCAACATCGTACGGGAAGGGAGGGGGTATCAAAGGGCATCACTAGCACGGACAAGTAAGATAAAACCCAACATGAATAGTGTGAAGATATATACTTTTTTTTCAACGGTAAAATCATTTCTATGACTCTTTGAGTGATTGATTAGAAGTGAAGTGGGTCTTTCTACATGAGAAAAAGAAATGGACATTTGTTTCCATGGCATGGCTAGCTCCTTTTGAATTTCTATCTTATTTGAGCTCCTTCGCTTACTTTTACTTCATCAGGGCTGTTAGTTTCGAGAGTGAGAGGTTAGAAATAGCTAATACTTCATGGGTTCGAATTTTCACTCACATCCAATTTTTTGGAGACTTTCATGGTTTTCAGTCCTGATTCCTATCCCATGTCGTCCATGTCAGTAAAATAGAGAATTTATGTGTAAAATAAATTATTTGAGCAAAATTTTCCCAGAAACCCTTATTAGAAGGAGAAAAACTAGTTATCAACTTAAAGAAAGAAAAAAACAAAGTAGCCAAACATATTAAGTCTTGGACAACGTTATTGCATGTGTTACGTATGGTACTTTTGACCTTAGAAAATGAGTTCAGTCATGAAGTATGACTCGTTTTACAAAAAAATTTACTTTTACATTTAAAATTACCACCATCCATTGTAAAAAACAAGAGTAATTATTCAGTGATCCGGGTATTTTTTTCACATGGCACATTAAAGGGTATGGATGATATTCACATGAGAATGATCTCAATAAAAATAAGAGATAGAACATATATTGATATTAATAAGACCATTGGGTGTGCCACATGATACACTCGGATCATTAAATAATTTCTCTAAAAAATAAGCAACGAATTACCCACTTCCCACTTGCACAAAGAAAAAAATTAACCCACTAATAGAAAATTATGTGTTAATCTATCCATATAATTATCCGAAACCAAGGCAATTTTTCCGTGGCTCCAGCTGAAGTCCAAGCCGAATGACAAGCAAAAAAGCTTGAGTTTTTTTGCCACGTTATTTTAAAAAAATAAAAATTAGTTAAATGATAACATAATTTTTCTTTGTTTTTTTTTTGCAAAAATGCAATTGCGTGTGACTTTTATTGGACTTTTTTTTGAAAACCATTGTTGGAAACAACGGCTGCATTTTTTCTAATTTCCCTTATCATGTTGTTGGCATGACAGAACAACCTGTTTCAATGAGGTTTTTATCGAGGTTTTCACCGAGATGTTTTGCATGAGTCCATTATTGTCATACTTCGAGATTGATTATGCGCATGCTGTGACATCTTAAATGAAGTTGGCGAAGGTTGTCAACTAAAGTACATTGAGGCCAACAATCGGGTCGTCAACAATCACTTTCTTAAAAGTCCAATAAAAATCCCGCGATTGTCAATAATATAAATTTATTTTTGTAGAAAAATAAAATATCATATGGTTAATTAATTTTTCAAAAAAAAATGTTATATGCCAAAAAGCTTTTGGGCACAAAGTTTGACAAGGACAACTTCCATTCGAAGGAAAACGCACATGGGTGCAACTACTTACTTTTACGCGTGTCACAACCCCGCCAATCACTTCAAATAGGACCACAATATTCTATCGTATACGTGTAAGCTTTCCAATAAATGCCGACTGTTTTAACAGGGCCTGCCCTCCAATCAGGACTCATGCGTTCACGTTTTCCCAGTAACGGTAGCCGCCAAAGACTCGCAACAGTACTTTTTACCCAATTAAGCTCAAATGCTATTTTACACGTTAACCCCTCGGTTTGTCGCTAACCCTAGTTATAGTAAGCCAAGCTAATTCTTATCTTCAAGAATCTGTGTGCATATATACATCCAGGCGTCAAAATCTTTGCTGCTACCTTCGTCAAGTGCATGCACTGCCGAGTGTTCTTTATTACAAGTTTCCTTAAATTGGCTAAGGAAAGATGATGTGGCACGCTCGTGGTGTCTTTTTGTCTAAGTGGGTAAATTGTGGAGTGGATAAAGATAAACATTGTACGTACGTGTTGGTGTCAAGAGGAGGCAGCGTTGGTTGGGTTTGAGATTTTTTGAACATAATTCAAGACAGCTTTCGATCTCTATTTTGATTAACGATTTTTTTCCCTAGAAGAATGGGTCATCGATAGTAATCAAAGCTTTGTGTGTTATTTTAAGGACGCTAGAAAGGATAAGCATGTGATGATGATTACTTAATTTGGGTTTACTATAGGGTTCACAACTAAGATTAAAGTATACCCGGAGAAGGTAATAAGGGATAAGGATGAAACTTTAGAGAGATAAAATTAGAGAGAGAGAGAGAGTATTAACAAGCTGGCAACTTAACTTTATATCTTTTTATTTTTTTTTATTTTTTTTATTAAAGTAGAAGTACTGATAAAGATCGATGCGCATGGTGTGAAATGGATTCTCTTTGGCTTTTGAGTTGTTTATGAGTATGGGGTTAATGGAAACTCTGCTCTGACTAATTAAAATAAGTCTTATAAAAACTAATCAAATTAGAGGTCTTAATTAAAATATTGGCTGTCATGTTTATCCCGACATGTCCCCAATCTTCCAACTATTCATTAGATGGTAAACAACTATATATATTTGGTGATCAGATTCTGTTTCATTTTCTCTTTTGATTTAGCTAACTAAAGTTGTTCCATATATTAAGGAAATCCAGCCAATTAAGTTCCAATTAAAATGGCTCTAATTGGATCACTGGAACCATCTCCTGGACCATATGTCAAGAAAAAGGAGAATATACAGTACTGGTCCCAAACTGCTGGGGTTAGTGGCATGAATCTTATGGGGGGTGTGTGTCTATATTCTTGTACGTACAAATATTCTTCATCATGTTATCTCCACTAATCTGGTGGATCACTTTTTCTTTTTTGGTTTTAGTAAGATGTCTGTGTTTTTTTACCATATATTTATGCACAAGAAGTAGAAACATAAGCATAAAGAACGTCGATTATGTATATTCCACTATCGTATGTCAAATTTATCAATTTATTGTGGAAAGCAGAGGATGAAGTGGCGTTTATGTACATAGTTTGCTTTCTAGATCTCTTTGTTAGTCATGATGCAAAGACCAACAATGTACAAGTGATCGATAACACACTGATTTACAACAAGACAACGTCGTATTAATACTTCTTCATAGCGATATGACATGTTACTGCCCACCCATATCAACTCCAATTCACGCAAAAAGGTGTTGTCCAACAAGCCCGTGCATGCGCCCTCCTTGTGTCCCTGACCCCCCCCACCCCCACACTCCAAACCAAACCATCCCAATCCCAATCCCAACCCCAACCCCAACCCCCAACCCCACCACCCACTCACACACACAAAACATTTTCAAATATCCTATACTATGTGTAGACTAAAGGCTATGCCCTATATGTAGAGACCCCGCACCCCCAAGAGACCATAAAGCTGCACAGACAGGGATATGTGGGTGCCTCTACATTTTGATTACCAATCAATGTATCTAGTCAATATTTTGTTTGTATTGCATCACAATCTACCCCCTTGTTTCCCTCCTTGCCTACTATCATGCATTCTCAGTTTGATCTTTATATTTATATAGCACAAAATTCCTGGTCATGCTTGCCTAATTAATTAATCAACACAATAGAAACGCTAGCTAATACAGTACCACTCTCTGTTTTTTTTAATCTTATTTGGTTTCAACAACCCTTGAAATCCGCCTTAATTTGGGCCAATACGTAGGCGGATAATGACTAATTTGTTCTATATAAATCATTTAATTCTATATACATTAATTAATTAATTACTAAGCTCTAAATTCAAGGTGTGCTTGAAAAGTAACATCCCACATAGAAGTGTCGCGAACCTAATTACTAATTGGTGAAAGATATATATAGTCAAATACTTAATTTTTTTTTGTTGGCTTGAAAGTGAGCCTTTATACTTTTCTATTGGAAGCAAAACACCTAGGCTTGTCACTTTCTATTGAAAACCAATCAACCTATCGGCTATGGCTTGTCACTTTCAGTCTTACAATAAAGTTGAAAGTCACATACACATCCGCACCTAACATAACACTAACAATTAAAGTGAGATTATTCGCCATACTTAAAAGTATGATATCTCTCAACTCTTCGTAGGGTTTCAGATTATTTAATAAATCAAAAGATTCGATGCTTGATTAAAGGGTTAATTAATTAACGCTCCGATTGACTATTATATTATTAAAACGTACAAAACGTGTATGGTAGACAAGTGGATACGTGGCCTTAATTGGAGCATGAATCGAAGCTGTTTTATTTGAACACTCTAGCTTTACTCTTGAGCACATGCTTAGCATTAATTTTAATTTTCTTAGTAAGAAGTTCTAAAACACCTTCTATTTGATCGATCTTAAGTTTGATTCTGCATAACACGTGTTCGGCCGCTATGGTGGCCGTGTGTGTTTGTCGTAAGTACGGATCATCGCCGAGCGTTTAGAGCGTGGCTTCTCGGGTGTACCAAGATCCAGAGACAATGGCATATGCCACCTTTTATGTGCCACCCTAGACCTCATGGGGGTCCATCCCTCGGCATCACAAAGAATGGAATTGAACTTCAAAATGAAATCATGATTTCTTGAATTTTTAATGAATGGTAGTTGGAAACAACTTTCAATTTGTTCAGTTCTTTTTTATCATAAAAGCTGCATCACACCTACAATACAAGTTTATCACTTAAATATTCGATAAGAGTCTAAACTCGAACGGTCAACTCACGAGGAAAAGAAATTTTTCACGAGGAAATAGAGTAAATTTGGCAAAAACGCAACGTCTCATCGTGTGTTCTTGAACACCAAAATGACATTACTTCACTGTAAATTTTGCAAGCAAAAAAGAGGGAACCGAATATATTTTTTGGACGATGAATATGTAATGGAGATAATCATAGAAGGCAAACAGAAATCTTTCACGTTACTGCTTAATTAAGTAGTAAACCAGCAATAGCTATAAATAACTGTCTGTTGCCTGTCACATGTCACATCGTATAAAGGTGAAAAGCTAGGAAGCTTTTGTGTCAATGGCCGCTGGTAAAGGCCAGGGAGCTTTTGTGTCAGTTCCAACTCTTTCAACAGACAGCTGTGCAATCGCTCTCGGGTCAGTGACTCAGTTCATGGACAAAGAGAAATAGAGATCCTTGCACCAAATGTTCTCTGCATTTGTAGAAACTCGGAATATTCTCATACGACCAAAAGTAAAACCATCACTCCTGAAGGCATGGACCAGTCATCGTCTCACCCAATTTATCCAAATCTAATCTGGATTACGTTTTCGTGATTTGAATTGGGCTAAAAGCCTTGAAGTTTAAGCCCATTCTAGGAGTTTCAGAATGGATTAATTCAGCATACTGGGTCGAATGTCTCTTTAGCCCATTATTGTTGTATAGCCTAATAAATTTAAGTCCATCGTAGGGCCCGGCTCGCCCTAGTTTTAGAATGAGTAAGATACCACATCCGTTATTTTTAAATATGGAATACGGTGGATCATTTTTGCCCTGATATATCTAATAAATATAACCTTTGTCAAACTTGAGCCATTGGTATTGCTGACGCGAGTTCCGCTCGAGATGGCGTGTAGGTTAACAGAGTATAAGCTAATTTATAAGCTGTATCAAACATGTGCCAAAAGAATTATGCTTCATAAGTCATGGGTGCACGACGAAATCTCGTAAAATTTAAACTCAGTTAGATCATCAAATCGAGGTAAATTTATGTAGGATGTGGCCTGAAGAACTTCTCATGACTTCATAGAATTAACTTAGACTTTTGCGTCAACTATTCATGATGATCATATTCTAATCAAATATATCAAATGGTTTTGGGGAGTTAATTAGGTGATCAAATATTTTTATTTGAATAGGGAAATTAAGAGAAAAAATAATAATAAAAAAGGTAGCTAAAGATATCTTAAAGGGGACGAAAAATGAGACAAAAGGAGGGAAAGGAAACAGAATACTGAAAATAAAGTTAACAGAGTCCAATGCATAAATGAACAAAAATGTTAAAAACATAAGACATTCACCACTCTAGTAAGGAAATTAAATCCAAATGATATTCATTTGTTCATAATCACCATCTTTCTCCAAAGCAGGAAGCCAAGAGGGAAAAAATGGTTAAGGTAAGAAATTAATAATAAGAGAATACAATAAATCTCAAGTGTCAATGTATCGAGATTTCTCAGAGCAATTTTAGTGGTTTAAACTCTCTCAAATTTTTTATTTATTCGATTAGATCACATTTGTACTATAAAAAAAATTAAATTACATATTTATTTATATTATTAATTTTTTTAATACAATCACATTAATAAAATATAAATGATTATACAATGTTTCTGTTCTCTATTCATAAAATCTCTAAATATAAAAGATTCATACTTTTTTTTGGTTTACGAGTTGCTTAATCGGCGTCGTTTTACCATTTGAGTCCACGCGTCCAAACCCGGTTTTCGTCTCAAACCATTTCAAAATGCCGGTCCGTCTTACTTGGACTTGCCAAACTTCGAATCTGCTGGTTCCCCGTAGACGCCAACAAACGAAAAAAATACTCTCCAATTTCATCTGCAATTCACAATCCGGAGCGTGAGAGGGCAATTCTAGTCAAGAATTGGGAATAATTTCGATGGGGAAAGGCGGTGGCTGCGTCCCGAGCAAGAAGAAACAACCCTCGGGAGCTTCAAAGGATCCCCAACGCAGCACCAGCAACGCCCCGATCCCTCGCGATGACCGTTCAGACACAGCGAATGCTGCCTCTGATTCGGCAGCTACGCCAACAGAAATTTCGAAATTGAAGATATTTATCGTGTTCTATTCGATGTATGGTCACGTGGAAAGCCTGGCCAGGAGGATGAAGAAAGGCGTGGATGGCGTGGATGGAATGGAGGCAGTGCTGTACCGTGTTCCGGAGACGCTTTCAAGTGAGGTCCTGGAGCAAATGAAGGCTCCGCCTAGAGACGGTGCGATTCCGCAGATTACGGCGGCGGAGCTGGTCGAGGCTGACGGTGTCCTGTTTGGGTTCCCGACAAGGTATGGATGCATGGCGGGACAGATGAAGGCGTTTTTCGATTCCACTGGGCAGCTGTGGAAGGAGCAGAAGCTGGCCGGGAAGCCGGCTGGGTTCTTCGTCAGTACTGGTACGCAGGGAGGTGGCCAAGAGACCACTGCGTAAGCTTACTTTGCGATTCTCTACTTCTTTAATTTAATGACATTTTCCTGGTTTACATATGATATGAGCATTTAGTATATGGAAGCTGGAATTTGAATTGCTTCGATTTGTTTTCAGCCGCTTCACTTCCTTGGGAGTTGGGGCATTTGATTCTAAGATGACAGTGGTTAACAATTGAATGGATACTAGAACAACAGGTTGAGTGGGGTTACGCAGCTGTATTTTTATCTGCCATTGCGCATGTAATCGTCAACAATTATCTAGTATAGTTTAGTACTTACAGAGAAAAGGCTAAATTATGTCCTGCTCCATATGGAAACTAAATATGTGAATTGATATGACAAATTCTTGTTCACTTGCGTGTTGGGCAAAATATAAGCAACAGCAACATGGAGGATTATATTTGTTGTTACCACTGAGATGTTTTCTATTTAATTGTTGCCTAAAGGCAGCCTTTGATAGAGATATAAGCTAGTGTATGGTCTATTACTTGTGATTGATGATGCTCAGCTTCAAAATGACTAAAAACATTTGTGTGATACTTTAAGATGCCAATTTTTGACAACTTATGTAAAAGGCATGAGCAAAAATGCTAGATGATTGGTGGTTGAATGGAATTAGCTCTGGCTGGACACCTCTTCAACTTTGAACATTTGATCATAAACCCTTTTGAGCTTTCATTTTTTGTAGTGCTTTCCCACAAGACTAATTATTCTAATAGCTATTTCCATTCTGATTTCTTTCAATTCTATGACAACGGCGTGATCAGGGTTTAGAAATTGACATTTACAAAAAAGCATTTTCCCGGACCCCTTTCTCTATCTTCAAACCCAAAACAATTTTCTCTCGCCGTCTCGCCTTTTCAGTTTTCTGTCTCCTATTTCTTCATTTGCCTCTCAGATATCAAGTTGTTCATTTCTTCAACATTCATGTGCTATCTTCATGTCTACAACTGCATGGTTATCTAAGTCTTCATCCTACTAATACCAAGAGCTTGATTAGGTCTTGAATCTTTTGTTCCGTCCGTTTTCTCAGTTTGCTGTATGCCAACAGCAGAATGGCTAGTTTGCTGCAACTTCCTGCCTTTTGATATTATAATATAAATTATATTTCTTGGTTTGAGGTTAAGATGCTTGTGTCATTGCCAGCACCTATGGCCTTTTTTAGTAATATCTGTAGCATATGCAGCATTTGTAGTGCAATCTGGGGCTATTTGAAATTTTTTCTACTGTGCATGGAAGAATGATTTGCAGCTACTGTTGACCCTTCTTCGTATGAGGTCATATTGTGAGACAATATGAATTTTGCCGTATAAACACGCTTCTCTTTCTACTTTTGCATTTCTAACTGATGTACTAAGTTGAGAAAAGAAGCTACGTACTCCCTGAGCAAGACTGTTTGAGCTTCAATTGAGCTATTCAACCCTAATTGTTACTCCCTCCGTACCGTAAAGATAATCCTACTTTCTATATTTATTTGTCCCAAATTATTGTCTAGTTTCACTTTTTAGAATGCAGTTAATTAATTAAATTCCTAAAAGATCCCTATTTAATGTTCTTCATTATCTTACAAACCTTCCTATCTTTTATGCCTATTTGGACTACAAAAAATATATATTCATTAATTAAAGGTTATTAGGTATACAAGTAAAATTTAATTTTCTCACTGTATTAATTAGATTTTCTTAATTTTTGTAAAAAAAGAAGTAAGATTGTATTTATGAGACTGAGGGAGTAATTTATTTCGAAAATACTATGTCATAGTGTAGTTAGGTGGACTGGGGGAGCTAGATTTTCTTTCTGGAAAACGAGAATTCATTGAACATTTCTCACTTCTTTTTTTTTTTTCATTGCAGTTGGACAGCAATCACCCAGTTGGCTCACCATGGAATGCTATTTGTTCCCATTGGCTACACCTTCGGTGCTGGTATGTTTAAGATGGACTCCATAAGAGGGGGATCTCCATATGGTGCTGGTGTTTTTGCTGGTGATGGCTCAAGAGAGGCAAGTGAAACAGAGCTGGCATTAGCGGAACATCAGGGCCAATATATGGCTGCAGTTGTGAAGAGGCTAGCCCATCAGCCTTGATGATGTGTTCCTGATCTTCGAACTACACCTTTCATACCTTTCTATTTGTTCTCTATGTTTTTGTGATTGGTCTTGGGCATTTCATCTGTTGATGTCAAATATGAATGTTTCTGTCTGTCAATCTTCTTAATTCTTTGTTTCATTTTTTCCTGTCAATTCTAAAGATGTCCGTGATTGAAATCCTTCTGCATCGTGAGTTTTGCCTCCACAACGTGTTGATTGTTGATTGGCTATAGACATGCAAAACAATTGAAAAGGGCGTTAACCAAAGAGTGGTCTCAGTGACCACAGTTGGAGTAATAATTGTTGGGAATTTTTGTGCGGACCTCTTTTGATTGTGTTAATCTTTCTTATATAAATTTTGTGGGGTTTGTTTTTCATTCCAATTCTGAGAAGGTTTCCTACTCCAATTCAATTAGGGATTCCTAATCGAATACAATCGAATCACTTGATTTTAGGAACGAAAATCAGAGTCAATCTCTACTAATTGATATGGATTCATTAGACCTTGTTATTGGATGGCGACATGTGACTCCTAGGCTTGACACGTGTCATCTGATTTTTATCCTTTATGATGATAATTTGAGTTTGTTTTTATGGTCCCTGTTTTTTCATTGTCACTTGCAAGTTGGGACTCTAGGTTAATGTTACTATTTATTGTGAATTGCTTTGTTGTACCACACCAATTACATCAAATTCTGCAAACAAGTAACATAACTCATTACTGCTCTATAGACTCAATTGTCCACGTACGATGCTTGCACTATGGGCTGTGAATCTTTGACGTGCTAACCTGGTTCCATATTATGGTCAGATGGGCTACTCTGGGTTATTAATTTGTGTCCAGTGTATATTGCCATTTTAAGCTCACTTAATGAGTCAAAGCTGTGAAAACAAGAACCATAACAGTTACAACACAACCCTAATGGGCTAAAAGACTAATGGGCTCAGCCCTTTGGAATACCATAAACAAACACTAAGACTAATGGGCTCAGCCCTAAGTATACCATAAACGAACACAAACTATTAGTTTCTAACAGGCGTGCTGGAACATTAGTTCTTGGGGTGATCAACCCTTTCCATGTAGTCAACGGCTGTGGCATCCACTACATCACTTTTGGAACTCGACAGCTTAGTAATTGATCAAGTTGGCTTGTTCCCATCATGCCTCGTAGGAAATGATATAGATGCCCAATTACGGGTTCCCATGCATGTTGATATGGACGCAATTACTTCAGATGGGCCAGCCTTGGATCAGGAGGCTTTTGGACTTGTTAGGGTCATTAATGTCTTCACATCAAATGCCATGTATGGATGCCTATTTGTGGATTAGTCTGGGCCAGGATCGGGAAGCAATTACAAGAACTGCTTTGGCGGGGCAGTGTACAGTTGCTTGTGTAAAAATAATGATTGATGAAGCGAGAAAGACCAGATCCCCAAGTTGCTTTTGGAATTGGAGTAGACTTGATCGAGACTTTGATTGGTTGGGCTATTTGACTTTTTGACTCCAACCATTAATTATGCCAATCTTGATGCACTATATACGTGTCTAGGACCCCATTATAGCTTTTGCTCCCGAATTGGGCGTAACAGAGACACAACAGTGCTCGCACCAAATCGAGATTAATTAATGTAAAGATAATTTAATCTCTAACTTTTGCATTAAAATGAAGTTCAACGTTAAATAGTTGGAAAATTATCATTGTTCCTTATAGTCGTTGGTCCGGTCAAGTGATAATTGTTTTCACCATTTTGTCTATCTGTGGATCTTCGACGCAATTGACTCCCACATTAAACGAATGGCCACGCACACGACCATAAGCTCGATAACCTTTTTCTTAATTACCGTGTCGACAACGTTAAACATCATGAAATAACTAAGAAGGCGTCTTTAATTAATATTACTTTCGGTCACCAAAATATATCCCATATTTCATTTTGGTTGCTGAAATATTAAATGTTTCAACTTGATCACTATTTTTTATTTTGTTTCAGTCAAATCACTCGATCAAGTTTTCTCAAAATCTAACAACTAAACGGGTGATGTGGCCATTTGATTAGCTTTTGATTGGTTCACATGGAAAATGAATGTCACGTGAAAATGTCATACAAATTTTTAAATACAAACTAATCAAAAATCAAAAATCAAAATGAACAGGAAAGAGGATTTGATTTTTGATTTATATTTTATTAATTTATATTTAAAAAATTGTAAGACATTTTCAAGTGGCGTCCATTTTTCACGTGGACCAATCAAAATCAAATCAAACTATCACGTCTCCCTTTTGGCTACTCAGGTTTGAGAAAACCTGATCGAGTAGCTTGACTGAAACTAAATGAAAAGTTAAGTGAGCAAGTTGAAAGTTCAGTCTTTTAGTGATCAAAATGAAACATGATATATCTTCGGTGATCGAAAGTAGTATTAATCCGAGAAATTATTCAATAATCCGGATACATATGCCATGTGACACACCCAATGGTGTGATTGACATCAATATGTGCTCTCTCTTATTTTTTGATTAACATCACCCCCATCTCCATGTGGATGTCATCCAGGGGAGTGTCTGTGCAGTTACTACACAGGTCTTTCACCTGTCCAATCTAACAACCGTCCGATCATTTGAAATAAATCCAGACAATTGAAATTTTACTTAACATAATTTACATAATTTAATAAACTTCTTTCAAACATATTTTATCTCACTTCTGGTTATCCTCTCTTTGTAATAGTGACAACATAGTCTCTCTGGTTTTGTAAGGTTGCAAATCGGCGTATAGGTTTCTCTCTCCCAAATAGATAGGATTGTTTCACCCAAATAGAGAACTAGAAAAGGTAGTCTTTAAATCGCAGATAGTATCGGACACGAGTTCAGTGACCAGCTGGAGGAGTCGTTTGTGGAAAAGAGTTCCCAGAATAGGTATTATGTAGATCTGGCCATCCTTACCTCTTATAGTTCCTTGTGTCAACCATATTGGACAACTAGTGAGGCCTTGGCCGATGCTTGTCCAAATGGAGTCAGCTTCTTGATGTTGATTTCTCGAGGAGTTCCAATATGTTGCTATTTTGGTGTTTTGATTTTCATCCGGGCATCGGTGTGTTTTGGCAATTCTTGGATTTGGGTCTTTTTTCTCTCTTTCTGTTGGTTGGTGACTATCGTCTGACTTGGATGGAATCATTGTTGTTAGAGAGAGTGTAGGAAGAGAAGGAAGAGGCTTTGTGGTCATTGTTAGAGAGAGAGAGAGTACAACCAGTAGAGAGATAAAGCTAAGGAGAAGCTTTGGTGGTCCGTGTTAGAGAAAGAGTACAGCCAGAAGAATGATACAACTAAGGAGAATTGGGATAAGAAAAAAATATATTCAATAATATGAAATAAATATAAAACAAAATTAAAACCATTGGATTTAATATCTTATGATTTGATGATCATTAGAGTGAACACGTAAAAGACGTGTGCAATAATTACACAGACACTCCCTTAGATTTTTCATTCACGCCTTTGAATGTGTCATGTAAAAATTCAACTGAATTATTGAATAATTACTCGTATTAACCCAACTAAAAAGCATCAATTCAAATGAAACTAACGCTCGTTTATTCTTAAAATTAAAGAGCCATTAAAAGCACACTAAAACACATTCTGCTACTATATCACAAAACCATGAGAAGATTTAACAAAATGACAGAACCTAATACCAAACCTAATTATTCAAAAGCGCGCTCACATTACTCTTTAATTTTACTAATTACGATAACTTGTGACGCTAATAAGCTGCGTCGATTGCTTGTGCACGTACCATGTGCATGGCTCTAGCATCCCAGGCACCATGGTCATTTGCTTTATTTCCGGACTGCAAGCTAATCACACAGTCCTCAGCCACTCGAGAAAGTGATTCATCAGACGAACCACCTTTGCTCAAAGCTTCGAGAGCTTTTTCTTTTGTTTCCTTCATTCTCTTCCTTATCACATATCCTTCTTTATCCACCATTATCCTTCTCACCATCTTCTTTATCTCCTCCCTCCCCACAACTCCGTCCGATCGCTCCACTGACTTGACAGCTAAGCCGAGCTCTTCGGTCAGTAGAGTAGCATTCATTCTCTGCTCTGCGTACAATGGCCATGCAATCATTGGCACCCCGTTGAGAATACTCTCTATGGTTGAATTCCAACCACAATGAGATAAAAATCCACCGACAGATGGATGGGCCAAAATCTCAATTTGTGGGGCCCAAAAATATAGGATCCGGCTCAATTTCTTGGTCCGCGTCATGAACCCATCGGGCAAGAAATTAGCCATGCAGTCTAGGACATTACCCGCATTGAAAAATGACCCGGAAGCGTCTTCATCCATGGGTGGGCGTACCACCCAAATAAACCTCTGCCCGCTCAGCTCCAACCCGTAAGCCAGCTCGATTGTTTGCTCTGCTGAGAGGGTCCCACCACTGCCAAATGAGACGTATATCACCGACTCAGTGGGTTGCCCGTCTAGCCAATTCAAAACTTCGTTGTCCAAAACAGGAGGTCCGATCTGTCTTGTCAATGGACCGATTGGATAAACTGGAACCCTAGTGACCCGACCCAATAAGTTCGGATCTCTCAACGCCTCGAATGTTTTGGGCTCCAGATCCTCCCACGTGTTCAACAAAATCCCATCAGCCATGCAAATCTCGCGGCCAATTCGGATATACTCCTCATAAACTTGATCAGTCCGATCCCAAAACGCATCCAAGGTATCATCGAACCGGACCGGTACACAGCCTGGAATCTTCAGAGGTTTCTGACCGTTGATGTGCTCGTCTTCCACTATTTTATCAAGAGTTGGCACATATATCGTGATCGCAAGAAACCACGCATTAGAAGCAATGAACACGTACTTCAACATCTCGAACTCATCAGCAATAGTCAGCGCTTCTGTTCCGAACAAATCAGCGATGAGGACCGTTGGGCGATACTCCATTGAAAAAATCATTGACCGAAGTCCTGGTAAGGATTCGCGCATCATGACTATAATCTTCGTTACTATTGATGCCGAAGGATTAACTAGGCTTGAAATATCAACGGGTGGAAGGGAGAGAATGTCGAGGAAATTAGGTTCTGGGGAGTTGAGAAGTTGAGTTTGTCCAGATGATGAAGAATCAGTTGAGACAACAAAGATGGTGACATGGAAGCCATGATGGGTTACTAACCGCTTGCCGAGCTCTATAACAGGGATTAGGTGTCCCATGCCAGGACTAGCAAGTATTGCTGCGTGTGGTTTTGTGTTTTGCATGGTTAGAGACAGAGAAGAGAAGTACAAATACAGGGAACTTGAAGCAGTGTTTGTGTTATGTGTAGATCTTGCTTTGAATGGGTATATATAAGGGACTAGGGGGTGGTTCGGTCAAGAGGCGTGCCTCGGTGAGACGACACGGACTGCGGCTAAAGACTCGAAATTCTCAAGATCCATATTTTTGAAAAAAATTATTCCTATCAAAATTCTTTTAAGCACTGTTTAGAATTTGTGAAGCACTTCGACGTACACGGCCACTAGTTCAGTGGGTGCCACTGTGAACTGAATCCGTAAATGGGCCGGGCCTTAGAAAGCCATTGGATCGTCATAAATTAATCCTCAAATGCTAAATATCTATTCTTGGGGCTGCTATTCTAATTGGTTGGAATTGGTTAAATACGTATCACTGAATATTTATGTATAATCTTAAATTTGTTGTTTTATTTATTATTATATAAATCTGATATTAATAATAATAAAAATATTACAATCAGAGGATTGCCACTAGAGCTTACAGATAAGAAGGCAAAAACAAACTCGATCTGGAAAAATTCCGACAAAAACAAACTCTGAACAATTTCTCAGAGAACCGAGAAGCCAAAACTCGCGAGCCAAACAAAAAAATTAGGGAACCAAGCTATCATCTATAAAGGTACCGTTCGTTTGAGCTCATGGGAGAGTTTATAAGCTTATTTACATAAATCAATAATCACATCAATTACATATTAAAAAAATTCCTGAATTTCATTTATTACCCCTATTTTCTCACATATTTATCATTTTATCCCTCAAAATATATGTAAAATTTTGAGAAAAATTACATATTTGAACTCAACACGTAAAACTTTTTCCAACAAGACCCATATTCAATAGTTATTAAAGTATTTTATATACCCTTAATAATAAATTAACCGCTTAAACGCTATCAAAATTTACGCTCTATCGAACAACTTATTTCACAGCTTATACGTTCCACAGCTTATACGCTTTCAAAAAAAACTCTCTACCGAACGGATCCTAAAATACTCCCTCTCATACGGTTGAATTAAGCTTGTCTTCTCTGATAAGATAACACTTTATTTTTCATCATTTTTTCTTCTTTTTTTTCTGTTTGTACTTTTTCTCTTTCTAATTAGCTGTATGCTTTTTATCTTTTTTGATGAAATTTATTAAAATTTGCTGCTCAAAGCTTTGTAACTTACTTTTTGAATGAATCAAACAAGCTCTTGATTCCATCTTCCATCTTATCTGTTTTGCTTTCATCATCATCTCCTATTTTGTCCTCCCTTGAATTTTGTTAAAGGCAAGTGAAATAAATATCATTTGAATTCATCTATATATATAATATTTTATAATAAAAGATGACAGTTGCCTGAAAATTTATTATATCGAGCAGCCAAAGTATTCAATAATACATTTCTTGCTCACTAATAATTTTATGTCAACGCCCAATAAATGTGGGCGGCCAATCACGTAAGCAAGAGAACAACCAGTCACGTGAGCATGAGCAGCATGCATGTTGCTAGCTTTACCACCATTCGTGGGCAATGCTTAATTGTTTGAAACAAATTGAGATTGATCCAATGTGTTTCACCTCATAGTTGAATGTATTATATTAGTACATAATTTAGGTTGCGTTTATTTCACATTGTATTTTAGAGCTTTAAGTTGTCGAAAGCTGTAAAGCTTTAAACTGTATAAAAATATTGAAGTGAAAGTCATGGGATCCACAGCTTTAAGCTGTATAAAGTATTGTGAGTATTCGATTCATTTTTTCTATGAGATTAATTTTATAGATAAAGTCACACAAAAAAAGTATTACAATAAAAAGTAATTGAGAACTTTTAAAATAGTGAGGGTCAATTATGCGATGTGATTGTACATTATGTGGATCTCATAGTTTTAAGCTGTGAAGTTATGGGATGACAACATTTCATTTAACACAGCTTAAAGCTGTGTAATTCACAACTTTTAAGCTGTCAAAAAAATATGACATTTGGTTGACGCAACATTTCATGCGAGTCTCACAACTTAAAGCGTGCAAAATGTAGAACAAACGGACCCATCATCTGTTGCAATAATTCAGATTTTAGTTTCTACATCGTATATTACTACATAGGAATAGTACAGGAGTTTTATTTCGGGGTATCTAGATCTTTTACTTGTTATCGCAATCTCATTGAATAAATATTCGTGTGAGAAAGTCAAATCATAGCAATGCAAATACGTATATGAAGGAAAATACTATTGGGCATATGATGATGCATGATTGCTTTATATCAATATATTCTAGTATAATCAAACGCGTGCAACTTGACATGGCACGGTTCACATAATTCAGTGCACACACAACACAGATAGTGCCTTTTAATTTTATTTTATATAGTCTATAATTATTGTACGTCAGTCTAGGGGATGTGGTCAGATGGCAGACTTTCATGGTGGGTTGGATCCATTTGCCATCCAAGGGGTAAGCCTTTCCTTTAATCTCTGCCCCTTGAAGAACTGAAAGGCTCAAATCCGTTGACGATGGCGGTCGGGAAGTCGTCGCCATCAGTAGTACTATTGGCTATAACATAAGAGGTAGGAACAACGGACATGGAAGAGGTGAAGGAGTTTATCGTTGCGGTAAGGATACTGGAAGCGACAACAACGACGGTGGTGCTGTGGAATGAAGTAAAAGGGAAAGGAAATTCGAATCAAGGCCGCCCGCCCCAAATGAAAAGGACGAGACTTTTATCAGGGTTTTGATCTCAGACATTAATTAAATCCAGCGACTCAGATTTTAATCCATTTTAAGTCGATTTTTCAAATGCAATTATGCCATGTCAACACTGTTAGTCAAGTACTCGACTTCGTCTTGTCACGTGATCAAATTTAAATGGCTGTCTTAACAGTCGACATGCCACATAGACGAGTTTTTGAACGAAATTGTTTGAATGTGCAGACTGAAGCCATTTATATTTCTGTATAACATAACAACAACCTTTTGATTGTTGTTGTTCAAAATAGACATCAACCGTATGTCGTATTAACTCATCTTCTAACATTTATACAGTGACAAATATTGAAAAATTTTACGGCCTACGATGCCCTGACTTGCAAGAAATGAAAATATGTAGACTGGATCTTGACCTCGATTGTATATGTATATATATATTTATTAAGCACTAAATATTACATTGGACATTTAAGAAAATATTTAATTTAGCATTGAAGTACATTGAACGAAACTCGTTAGGATAATTGAAGAACATTATTGACTTATGCATGACCAAGACCTTCGAGATGCAAGCGATTCTCGAGACCATCCGTTCTGCATAATACCCCACATTAATGGGAGGGAACATAAGGGTCCGTACCATTAGAGCCACACCATCATTGTCACGTAATTAATTAGGTTGTTTAATTAGCATTATTGAAGCCGCCAAAACAGGAAAAGAAATTCACTAAAGTCTGAACAATCTGGATCTTCCATCGGATTCATGTCAGCAAATGCAATAACGTCATTTTGATCAGCCACTAAATTTTAAAAATAGATCCCGTTTTTTATAAAAGTATAATTTTCAATAAAATTAAATTAATCTAATATATATTAAATACATTCATATCATTAAAATACATTTTTTTAATATTATCAAATCAGTAAAACACATCTCTCAATATAAAATCACTATTAAACCATTTACTCTTTCATTCTCTCATTCATTCTCAAACAAAATTACACCGAAATTTATAACAAGTCCCACATTTTTTACAAAAAATCAAAGCCACATCATTATGTACATCATCAAAATGCATCTCCCAATACAGTCACATAAACAAAAATATACATTTATATACATTATTCATTCTCCCTCAAAATTTATCTATTGCATTTGCTAAGAAGAAATATATACGAGCCGTCCGGATTCAAATGAAATTTCAAAGTCATAATTTTAGAAATAGGTTTTACTTCACTATGTGAAATAAACATCTCTTTCAAATTCCATTTGAGTTGAATAACAGGATTATTTTATAACGCCCTGACGATTATGGAAAGCCATCAAATGTTGTTGCTGGGCAATTGCAATGGTGCAACGTTAATTGACCAATAAATATATATTGAAATATGTGTTTTGCTAATGTGACTGTATTGAAATATGTGTTTTGCTGATATAGATGATGATGTGGCTTGACTTTTTATAATGAAGGTAGAAGCCAGCATTGATTTTGGTGTAAATTTGATGGAATAGTAGGAAGGGTAGGAAAATAGTTGAACTGGATAATGATTTTGTATTAGAAGATGTGTTTTGCCGATGTGACAATATTAAAATATGTGTTGTGCTGATTTGATTGTATTGAGAGTTGTGTTTTATGAGATAAATATGAAATCCAAAAACAAGATTGTTGGGCCATCAATTATGGAACCAGTGTAGTTGCCCCTAGCAACCAGCATGCCATAAACGTAATGGTACATTTTGGAAGTCAAAATCTCTTAGTCACGCTGGGCCTTATCATTTTGGGCCACCTGACTATGTCCACGATCCGCAAACAAATTACAGGCTCGCGGCTCTCCTTGGACCTTTGGGCCTTTAGGCCCTTGACAAGAGTTTGCTTCTTTGCTCAAAGCATAATAATTAATAAGTCCTATATAATATAAATTATTTATTAAATTATGTCACGGTTGAGACAAAGCTGGTCAAGAACGAAACCAGGACTTAGCTGGTCAAGCTGCATTCTCTCTTCTTCTTTTTTTGGGTGAATAAATTCGTTAATGGGGCTAGGCCGAAACATTAATTTTGAGTAAGATCTCTTGTCGTCTGACACTCTGAGTCCTCTTAAAACGTAACCTAGGTTAATACGATTAAATTGTTTTAGTCCTTGAAACTGATACTAGTGATTATCTCACCATTGACTGAGATGAGCTAAAGAAGTTAAACGACCTAATCCAACGGCCTGAACAAGACAATATCTTATCTATTAATTTTGCAAAAAAAATATGAGAAACCTAGCCAGTATGCAATAGTCAACTGAAAGTACTATTTAGTATGTATTGCAAACAGGCTAAGTTATCCTACCAGAAAGTATCAGCTGCTATGATGGACCACGGCAAACAGACTCGTGTAAGTTACTAATGGAGTTCCATTCAAGATTCTAAACAGTCAATCCTTTGATCATATGCTTGGTTTGGCTATGGCTGTGTGAATCATATCGTTAATAGGAACGTCTGCAACAACTGCCTGATTTTTTTTTGGGTAGTGGCGCACGATCTGTGCCAACAATCTCCTTTTCATGAGAGATCCGTTTTTTACTGAAAATGCAAATGTTTTCTGCGCTTCTTTTTCTATAAATTGGTTGCTATTTTCTCAAAAAAATAAAAATAAAATAAAATTAGTTGCTATTCTCATTTGAGAAGGAAGAGTTTTGATTCATTGGTTCGCTGCTACATCAACAAGAGAGCTATTGTTGTGTGAGATTGAGGAATTGAGGAAGCCTGAGAGGTGAGACGATTAATCACTTTAAGGTCAAGAGTATCCATACCCCGACTAAATTTATGTCTCTTATCTTTTTATTTGATTTAATTCACAGCTCTTATATGTATTGGTCATATGTGTTTGTTTTCGGGTTAGGTACATTTTTGATAACTTAAAGATTTGTCTTTTTTAATTTTGATCACTAAATATTCAAAAGTTACAGATCAGTTACTTAAAGTTTCAATTTATTCCAAAATGATAACTTTGTTGTTTAAAAATGATAAACCTGTTGTTCCAATTTGATAACCCAAAGAGATCAGTTTGAAACAAATTAAATTTTAGATCTGTAACATTTGAACATTCGTTCATCAAAATGAAAAAATGATTAATTTTTTAATAACTAAAAATATATTTAACCCGTCTATTTTCTTTGTCATTTACACGTGACTGGTCCCGATCTCGGAAAAAGGAAAAGTGCTAACAGTATTGGGTTCGGCAGTTGATTGCTGTGTGTTCACAGCAGAGGCCACAGTACTAATTTTAAGGCATCAATTAATTTTTTAAAAATATTTTTGCCAATTTTTAATTTTAAAAAATATTTTAATTCAATTCAAAATTAAATTTATAATAGAGCCACGGCCAACATAGAAGGTCATGGTCTTCAACTTCCAGCAGAATAATAATGAAAGAAATGAAGACGACTTGCTGCACATGTGAAACCAAGGCGTGCTTGCCTGCAGCTTAAGCGGGGACCGTTGTCCGTGTATTCTTTCATTGGTGCAAGAAAACAAGGCACGTTGAGGGCATACTTGACTTGCATATGTTTTGAATTTTGATTCTCTTCAACTGCGCAAGTTGGGATAGGAGGCCTGAGTGTGAGGCTGACGGTGTGGGCCCAGAGATGCAAAAGGCCTGACACTTTGGCCCAAAATAAGCTCTTTGGGTTAGACACTTAGGCCTCTCAACTTTAAGGCCAAGGAAAGCCCATCTAATCGTTCGTTGTCGGTGTGCAGCCGGGAGGTGATTGTCTATTTGTCATTTTGTCTTCCACTGTTACCGGATCTTCATACCAACTAAAATGTGCCGCTGAAGCAAGTCCATTGAAGCTAGCCCAATTATATGAAATGGATCAGGCCCATCAGGGGACGGGAAAAATAAATACGCAGTCGTTTAGACATCCGCAGTTCCAATCACAATCACGTGCCCTTATCTCCAAAGCGGAAAGTCAGCAGAAGACAATACAACAATAGAAGTTGCCAACGTAGGATTCGCCGTAGTTTCCAACGTTTCATTAATCTGGTCAGCTGCCTGTCAATTCAGATCTGGTGATTCAAACCCCCCAAAAAAGCACCCAACTTCCTATGTCAGCCGTTGAAGCCAATATTTTGAAAGTCACCTCCGACCTCTCCACACAGATAACTCCAGTTCTTGTAGAGCTTATACATTGAATTATCCGATGATATATATAAGGTTTTTTTGGGTGAATATGTTCCAATAAAATGATTTCGACAGTGATATTTATAGTTTGAATATTCTTTTGGGTCAATTCCTGATGAGTCCCTTACATTTTGGGTACCGCGACAAAGCGAGTGGGTGTACTAGAGATCCGCCATATATGTTGAAAATCCGTCACGGGTGGCGTTATTGATTGAAGGCCCGTAATCGGAACCACCTCAAATTCTGTTCTGCTTTTCGATGTCTCCCATGTTTCCCAGGAATCTAAAAACTATGAAGTAAGTAGTTGTCTTCTCCTTTCTGGTTCTTTGTCGTTGCTATGTATTCTAACTTTTCGAACTGTATGTATAAAACATTCATAGTTCAGTTAAGTGGGTAAGTGGAGGGGTTTCGGTATTGAAAGTCTTGGAAGATATATTTGACTCATCGATGATCATTAGTCTCAAAGAAACTTTGGCTTGATTGCTAATCGATGTGGCTGGTGTTTGCATCATTGATTGCAGTTAGGTTGTTCATTTGTCTTTTTGAGTGACTATGTATTGCTCTTAGTTACATGTATCATGTATGCACTTAATCTGCTGCTAGGAGTTTAATCATGTTTCAGCCGTCTCAAGTAAGCTCAACCACTTCCAAATAGAGGATATGAAAGTTGGGTGTCCATGATTGTGATTGAAATGACCATTTTTCTTGAATTCAAATTCATCGTAGAGGTTCAGGAACTTTGAAATAAGGCTATATTTTGTTGCTTGAGGAGATAGCATAGTCTGGTGTACAATTGCAGACCACGACTAGTATATCTGTGAGAATTCTGTCTTTCTTAGATGGGATATATCAAAACTCTTGAGCAGGATTTTTTGTCTTCTTGGTGAAGGTACCTCATCCGGCTTACCCACTACCCTGTCATCTGGTTTTCATTTTATTGTTTGCGCTTGTAGTCTATGCTTGTGGGTTGTGATTTTGATACTGTGATAGCAACTGTAGTTTTCCTTGGCCATTATGTAGATCTGGAAAGAGAGAAATAATAGAATTTTCATTGGCAGAGAGCTTCCATTGACTTTTATTTATTTATTATTGTTGCTTTAGTTGGCTTAAGGTTTGGCCCCCTGTTTGCTAGCCTCTCTGTAGGTTTCTGTTTGCACCTAATTGGCGTTTTAATAGAATTTTACCATTCCAAGAGAGAGAGAGAGAGAGAGAGAGAGAGAGAGAGAGAGAATGGCAGTAGTTTAATCATGTCAGTACACCCCCCTGGATAACATTATTTATGTTTTTGGATACGCAATTTTCTTGAATTTGTTGAGCTTCATTCTCATTCATATTAGATGATGAGTTACAAAGCCTGGAATGAGCTCTTATATTGCTTTATATGCTTCTTGTATCAGATTATTGTGTCTGATGCATGGGCTGTTTATTCCAGAGGATGGGGATATTATTAATTTATTTATTCACGCTGCTAAGTTTACTGATTCTAAGTGCTCTCTCAGTGCATTGATTTTCTTCTCTCTGTTGTTAATATGTTCACCTCCTGCAGAACAGCAAAGATTTTTGGAGTTTCTCTTTCTCTCATTATTATCAACATGGCTGCTATAATGGAGCGTGCTGATGAAAACCTCCTTCCTTCTGTTTACAAAGAAGTTAGTGAAGCTTTCAATGCTGGGCCATCTGATTTGGGTTATTTGACATTCATAAGGAATTTTGTTCAGGGACTGTCATCACCATTGGCAGGGGTTCTAGTTATTAACCATGATCGCCCTACTATTCTTGCACTGGGCACTTTTTGCTGGGCTCTATCAACAGCTGCAGTTGGTGCCAGCCAGTATTTTTTGCAAGTTGCATTCTGGAGAGCAGTAAATGGTTTTGGACTCGCAATTGTGATACCAGTACTGCAGTCTTTCATCGCTGATAGCTATATAGATGGTGTGAGGGGAACCGGATTTGGAATGCTAAGCCTGATTGGTACCTTGGGCGGCATAGGAGGTGGTGTTCTGGCAACATTAATGGCTGGCCAGCAGTATTGGGGCATACCAGGATGGCGTTGTGCCTTCATGTTGATGGCATCATTGAGTGCACTAATTGGGTTTCTTGTTTTCTTATTGGTTACGGACCCAAGGAAAGCAATCACTGTCCACCATGCTTCCGGTGAGGACTCTGATAGGTATACTTGCTCACTTGAGATGCTCTAGAATTGCCGTCTTTCAATGCTTGCTGCTACCTACATCTCTTGATATTATCGCTTCAATCTCACGTATCAGCTATTTTATTTTGTTGCTTTCTGTTTTCCATTTAATATGTTAGTAGGATCTATTGAGGTTAGAAGAAGTACCATTTTTTTCTTCATTTTTCAGTGTTTGTTGACTGGATGTTTTTTGGCTTCAGGGATTTGTTGATTGGGAAAAGCAAAGCAAGTGCATCATCCATCTGGTCGGAGTCCTGGATGGCTACAAAGGCTGTCATAAAAGTGAAAACGTTTCAGATAATCGTTTTGCAGGGCATTGTTGGTTCTCTACCATGGACTGCTATGGTGTTCTTTACAATGTGGTTTGAACTAATTGGTAAGCACCCGCATGATCTCTAATGAATTCGTCAATGGATCGATTGGGAACACATTTATATTAGAGAGAAAACCCTACATTGCATCTTTAGACCTCATGATAAAATTGAACACCGTGACAGAACACCCATATTCCCATCCCAGCATGCTAAATGGAAGGCAGATGCAGATTATTTATTATTTTCCTATATCATTCCTTAATCACACTTCCCTTTTAAGTACGGTAGACTACTAGATGAAACACTGTGCTATACACTTGTGATAATATACATTTGATGATGCTGATTGGTTGATCTATTTGTATGAGGATGTCCTTTCGAGTCGTTTTTGCAGGTTTTGATCATAATGGTACTGCTGCCCTCCTAAGTCTTTTTGCAATTGGATGTGCAATGGGTTCCCTCGTTGGTGGATTAATAGCAGATCGATTATCCCAACTTTACCCATACAAAGGCCGGATCATGTGTGCGCAGTTCAGTGCTTTCATGGGCATCCCATTCTCATGGTTCCTTCTAAGAGTAATCCCGCAGTCAACAAGCAGCTACTATACATTTGCCACAACTGTATTTTTTATGGGCCTGACAATCAGCTGGAATGCGACTGCTGCAAATGGCCCCATGTTTGCTGAAGTGGTGCCTGCTAAACACCGAACAATGATCTATGCATTTGATCGTGCTTTTGAAGGATCATTCTCTTCTTTCGCTGCTCCATTGGTTGGAATTCTTTCAGAGCAGATGTTTGGCTATGATTCCAAGTCTATTGATCCAGTTAAAGGATCTGCGCGCGAGGCTTTTGCATTGTCTAAGGGCCTTCTTTCGATGATGATAGTTCCATTTGGTTTATGTTGCTTGTGTTATACTCCGCTATATAAACTTCTTAGGCAGGATTGTGAAAATGCTAAAATTGCTGGCTCGAAAGAGACAGAGATGACATAAGTCAAGGAGACCCTCTTTTTTTTTCTTTTTCTTTTTCCTTCTGAAGATTTAGTCCTTCAAATGTAGTACTTGTATCATTTTCGAACCATCACGGTAGTTTTGTCGAGCATTTTATTATTTTCCCATTGAAGTGATTACACCCTCCTCCACTTCCAGGAAACCTTGCGTCGCATTTTCAATTGTTTTGTGTTGCTAACGGTTAATTCAGACAACAGAGATTTCTAGAATGGATTTCTTACATTTGTAAACATGATTGTTTACCAGTTTACAAAACGTTTGAGGGACTCGAATCTCAGAAGAATCGAAACATTGTTTAAGAGTTCTTATCATTGTGGTAGCAGTCCACAGCTTTGAGCCGGCAGTATACTGACATGAAGGATTCTGAGCGCATGCTATGTTTACAAGTAAATTGAATGTCCATTCATGCACAAATAGACACTGTACGGAGAGGGAGAATATCATTCTGTAAGCCAATGCAGAGAGTCCAGTGCAGTCTATCCTGGACTGACAAGGATAGTATTGAAATGTTAGCATACAGGTGCAGCCACAGAAGTACAGTTACTGTCATTTGGGTTTCATTTGCCCAGTCTATAAGAACATATGCCCCGACCCGAGCACCAATCAAGAAGAAAAAAAAAGTAATTTGCAGATTATTTTACAGGAATCTCAGAACAATGAAAAACTTTGATCTCAGCAACGACAAATGTCAATGGGCACTTATTGCCATCATGCCAAGCCTACAGACATCAGGGGAAAGAGGTTTCCCCCACATAACCTCCTGCCATAGCTCTTCTCACATTCGCTTCAAATTTCGTTGGGGTGTCCCTCAACACTGCAGCAGCATCATGATTAAGGGGATCCTCATAATTTGGTTCCTGCATACAATTAACAAAAATTTCAAGAATTGCAGCCACTAAATCCTAGAGATCTACCTGACAAAGCAGCAAATAATACCGTGAAAAGATGATACAACCCATAGATAACAGTATTAATATTGAGAACAGGTTTCCAATCTTCTCGCAAGATGTTGAGGCACACGTTCCCTTCCAGATCAATATTTGGATGGTAAATCTGCAAGTATGATGCACGTGAGTCCAAGAAAAAGAAGAAACCAAAAAAGAAAAAGAAGAAGAAACCAATCTATACCATGTAATTGTATACATAAAAGCAACGAGAAGGGATTTCAAGAAAAATATATGATCAGGTCCTCTACCTTGGTCTTGCACTTAACTTTTGGAGCCTCATGTGGGTAGATTTGAGAAACCTGGAAAGAGAACAAAAATCTTCCCCCTCTATGAAAAAAATTAAAGAAGATCAAGTCAGTTGTCAATTGCTCTTATTCTACAGATATATTGCATGAAGTACTAAATACGAAGAGAAAAACCTCTCTTCCATTTAAAAAGGAGGCAAATGTCAACGTTTTAAGTCTTGCTAAATTTGGAAATGATAGTTTTGATTAACAAAAGAGAAAGAATCATGAAAGGAGAGTTCCTCACAGATAATATCCCTCATCTGGCCGAATTGAGACCTCAAAGTTCATCAGGTCATCCTTGCCATTGGGGAAAGATATGATGCACGATTCAGGTAGGTTCAGCTCAGTAATATCTGTAAGATATCAGAAATGTGACGTATAAAACACACATAATGTATATTACAAACGCTTCCCGCCTTGACAAAGTATTAAACCTCTTGCATGGAGGCTCATTTTCCTCAAACATCTATCACCCTTCAAAGAAGTATCAGGAAACTTTGATTTCAAAATAAAACTTGGAGGCTCATGAGTAATGATCCATAATAAAAGAGTGGCATGCTAAACAAAAATGACAAGTGATAAAAGCGAAAAGGATAAAAGAGTACATTATCTGCAGAGCCATTTTTACATTAATTTCATATTAAATTCCCTACGTATAAAGAGTATCAAGATCGCCACTAAATAGACCTCTCGAAGCGACATGAATTTCAGCTTGGTTTGAACTTCTATATTGACTCTCTTCCATTTAATTTAGACAAAAGTAAATTCTCTTAGATCCAAAAATGAAACCAGAGAAATCTAAATTGCTTAACCAATTGTCTCACTCGTTTCAATCCGTCCTTCAACATCTTCATCTCCCTCAAACTCCTTTCTTGCAAAATTCATCTCACCAAAACTGACTCGTATTTCTCAGCCTATACATCAGAAATGAAAAAGTACACATGGTACCTCTATGAAGACGCAATTCTCCTGCACTTTGCTTTTTCACAGGTGGTCCTCCATTGGCTTTTTCAGCACGTTCTCTTTCCTTTACTTTGAACAACTTGATCATGGTCCTAGAAAATTGAAAGAGATGGAAATTTTCCGCATGGTCATTAAGAAACTTAAAACATTTTTTAGTCATTAACTAAACAAACAATAGCATCTAAGGCATATCAAATGAATTAAAAAGACCTGAGCCTATGGTTGAATGGCAAGGAAGGTCTATCCCTTGCATATATCCCAAGTTCATATCCCCCGTTCTCCCAGTTTTAAGGCCTTATCCATAAAGAAAATGAATAAAAATTTCAAAACACAGTTGCTACTCCACATAATAAATAAAAAAGCAACAAATGAAAGAAACCGTTTCTCCTTCATTCGCCAATGTAAAGAAACCTTATTACCTTAATAGACTTCATGATGGAAAATCTTGAGGCACATAACTAATAATTGGACAGTCAGCCATCAGCTATTCAGTTTGGGCGAATAAGACAATATAAAAAACGAGACAAGTAAGTAACCTCTAATCAGCATTTTTTCCCCTAACTGATTTGAGGGTGAAGACACGAAGATTGAACGTGATTAATTAGATCAAGAAAACAAGAAAGCCATCTTAACTCCTTCTATATTCTTTTCGACTCTACTCTCCTCTCTTAGCAATACATACAGCTATTCCTTCACAAGCTCATTCCAGGTTTTTCTTATATTATAAAATAACGTCTTATGGGAAGTGTTCGATCATCAAACCCCTCCATTCACCACTGAGAAGCTCACTGCAAGAAGATTAATCTCTAAAGTAGCGTGTTTCATCATGTAATTGGTTCACCAGATAACGATTAAGATTCGTTACCTTGTACCAAAATTTTCTCCAAAACGTTGATGGATCATATTGATGGGGCCAATAATTCATTTTCAAATGGTTCTCTCATAGCTAAACTCAACAGAGTGGATTTCCCCGAACTGTTCACTAATTCCACTTCTTCCCAACAACAAACCATGAAATTTTCTCACAATCAGTTCGAGAACACAAACCGCGACATAATGCAACGACGAATCAAACCATCTTAACGGTAAGAAGCCAAATACGAAAGATGGAATTAAAATTTAAGCTAAAATAAGGAAAGCGACGGTACGTATGGACAGGAAACCAACCTGTTTGAAGAAAAAGCCCCAGAGAGAAATTGCTTGTGGATATCACCGATAAAACCGATATTGGTAGAGACAATAATAACGAGGATGAGTACGCAGATTTCGAAAACGAAGGACGGAAAGATGGACCCGCTTTGAGGTTTTGCGGTTTTGACAACCGGGATGAATACAAAAGAACGGGTATGTATATACTTCATGAGACTCGCTCTATCTGTAGAGCGCGGATAAAAGTTTATACGCTCATGTCAAAATACGCATCAAAAATTTCTCTCGATTTCTTCAATTGCTCGTGCTCATGTCTGTTTTACACATTTGCTCTCTTACTTTTTAAAATCTATATTACATTTTGGAAAAAAAATTACATATTTAAACTTAACACGTAAAGTTATTTCCAACAAGACTCATATTTGATAACTTTTATTTCATTATTAAACTACTTTATATACCCCTAGTAGTAAATTTATAGCTTATACGCTATTAAAATTTACGCTTTACCAAACGGTCACTTACTAAGGATAAAATCACTCATTTAAACTTATTTGTAATTATATCTAGTTTTTAAGGTTTTTTTTGTAATTAAGTTAATTTTTTATTGGTTAAATTACATAAGTGCCCTTTAAAATGTGAAAAATTATTTCATTATTGTATATGAAAATCAAGAATGCTGAGCATACATGAGCCAGTTAGGGTTTAGCGAATATGTTCTCTTTAAGGTTTAACACGTATTGTTTAGGTTACAACATGAAAATCCAATACACGAGCCCATTAGGGTTTAGCGAATCCAATCCCCTTAAGGTTTACTACTCATTGTTTATATTACAACATGAAAATCCGATATACGCTCACTTATTGTTTCGGTTATAGTAGTGAAAATAATAATAATTACATAGCATATATACTAATTACATTATTTTTCAAATGTAATTAAAAAAGTACATTAAAAACTATCGATGATGGTGGGTCTTGTTAGAAAAAGTTTTACGTGCTGTGTTCGAATATACAAATTTTTTGAAATCTATCATGTATTTTGAAAGATAAAACATTTTAAAATTTTATTCATGGAAAAAAAATATACAATAGAGTTGATTGGAATACAAATAAAAAAATTCAATGGACTTTAAAGTCCATAGGTTTTATTTTATGGACCTATCTCCAAAGCTTCCCTTTAAAAAATTTACAGATGATTAGTGCTCAAATAATGTTTTTAATTTTTTATGCATAGAATTTTTTATTTAATATATTAATATTTATCTTTATGATTTTGACAAAATATTTTATTATTCGAAATAAAATTTAAATTCACGGCGATAAAATTTTTAATGTTTTAAACTTAAAAATTATCTTATCTTTCTCGTGTTGAATTTAATGTTTGTTTATAAAAAAATATAGACAAATAAATTATGATAAAATATTTATGATTTTGTTTAGAAAACTTTTTTTATGCCAAAAAATATTGTTATATCAAGGCTTGTAAAAAATTACAGGGCCGAACATCTGTTTGGATACAAAGAAACAAAGAAACATAATGTACGCAAGCTGTGCATAGAGCACTGGTGGTCTATCTGAATTTTGAGGAGTCCAGAGTGACTTTAAGAAATAGGACTCTCGTTTAAAAAAATAATTTAAATATGTGAACTTTTTATTTTCAAGTTATAATAGAGTGAGTATTATTGGGTTATTGTTTTTCTAAATGAAGCCTAAATATGTTTAATATTACTATAATACTACTAATTTTTTTTAAAAAAAAATGGGACCCTGGCCGCCCATCTCGTTCCGCCCCAAGGATGCCTAGGAAAGGCACATGAAACTAAAAATATAGGACAGACTTCAGTCATGCAAAATGCTTTCAGACGACAACAACATCTAGAACAATTAATGTATACCGGGTTGCTTTTAAAGAGAGACAGGTTATGGTTGTTGGAGAGGTGCTTCAGGACTCTGAGAATGATGTTCTTGTGACCATGACTGAATTTATCTGATCTTATTTATGCTGAAGCTTTGAGAGTCATCTTTGGAATGCAAGTATGCATGGCAAGTGATTTTAGAAACTTTAAGTTGGAAATGGATTCTTTGATGCTTGCCTCAACTATTAATTATGAAGCATATAACCTTGTAAATTTTGGTCACTTTATGGACGCAATTAAAACATTGGTGTCAAGTTTATATGCTGTCAAATTCAAATTCAGCTATGTTTCGAGGACTGCAAATAGTGTTGCCACTCCCTTGCTCAATTAGCAAAATTTGTTGCGAGCTTTACTATAATCCGGTTAGGATAATAGGACGGTACACATACTGTCCATTTGATGTGATGACATGTGTAGAGTTGATCGGTAAACTCTACACATGTGCATATATATTATTATTTTTATAAAATTGAATTATTTGTGAATTTACTCTTTTGTGTATGTAATATCTAATATTTACGAACGGTATTTTAACACTGTTTTATGCCTAATTGACTATTATGCCCTTGATTTGGTTTTTTCTCCGACTGAATCAAATACAACAGCTTTATGAAGACGGTGAAGAAGAAGAATAACTGATGCAGGATGGACCCCCAGTAGTTCAGAGGCGGCGCACCGCATGACTATGGGATGTGAGGGGTTGCCCCGTTCAAAGGATGTGAGGGGTTCGAGTCCTCACATCAACAACCCGCGTGTAGAAGGGTTGGGGTGTACGGGCTGCAGCCCTGATGTAGGCGGGGCCTAGGCCCATGCCAGTGCGCCGCCCTCTGAACTACTGGGGGTCCGTCCTTCATCAATAACTAGGTGTTTCTAGAAGGGTATGTTAAAGTGCCGAGTGAGGATGATTTCAAGAAGCTCAAGAGCTTGACTGACGAGGACCTTAATGAGTGAAAGGGTGCTTTGATCTCGGGTTTGGTTTCAAATATGATAAGATCCATGAGCTGCAACAACCTTCCTGCTATGGAACTTTGATGCTCTATGAGCCAAGATTTCATGATGAGCACCACAAGTCCCCTGAAACCTCTACTGAATCTTAGCCAAACTCGAGCCCAATCCCAATCCCCTATTGGTAGATCTCTAGTACTAATGAGTTTTTTTTAATTATGGAATTTTTCAGCTTAGTATTTGAGTTTGATTAAATTCTGGAACTGGATGGAAATAACATTAAATTTGACGTATTAGCCATCTACAAACGAAACAAGGAGACACAAAAACGAAAACGCCGTCAAATAATTAGATGGGGTAAGGTGGACATTTAGATTGTAATCGTACGTGTGCTGAATTTTTATTTATTTTTTTAATGGTGAAGATTATAAGATTCAATCTAATGATGAAAAGATGTATTATTTTTATACCGTTATTTAACTGGACTGTTTTGTAGTTCAGTCAAATTTGTTGCGGGGCTATTATATAAAATATATATATATATATATATAGTGTCCGTTTGGTAAACAATTCTAAGTAACATATAATTTAGCATTCAGCATACATGCTACACATAAAAAGCTACTTACCCAAACATCCAATAACAATTTTAGCATATATGCTACAATTTTCAAATGTTACATAAAAAACCATTTTCAACAACATTTATCTTCTACCACAAATGAAAAGTCTAAACTGCCCCTTATATTTTACCAAAATAACTAAAATAGTCTTAATGTTAACAATCCATTATTTATTTTATTTAATAATATATTTATTTTTAATAATTAATAAACTGTTATTTATTTTATTTAATAATATATTTATTTTTAATAATTAATAAATTGTGATTTATTGTATTTACTAATATTTCTATTTTTAATAATTAATAAATTGTGATTTATTTTATTTAATAATATTTTTATTTTTAATAATTAATAAATTGTGATTTATTTTTATTTAATAATATTTTTATTTTTAATAATTAATAAATTGTGATTTATTTTATTTAATGATATTTTTATTTTTAAATAATTAATAAATTGTTATTTATTTTTATTTAATAATATTTTTATTTTTAATAATTAATAATTTTTATTTAATAATATATTCATTTATATTTAATAATATACTAACATTTTTAATAATATATTTAATTATTTATATTTAATAATATATTTATTTTTAAATAATATATTCATTTATATTTAATAATAAATTTTTATTTATTTTTATTTAATAATATATTAAAATTTTTACTAATATATTAAATTATTTATTTAATATAAATTATTTATTTTTAAATAATATATTCAACTACATTTAATAATTTATTTATTTATATTTACTAGTCTATTATTTATTTATATTTAAAAAATATATTCATTTATATTTAATAATATATTAACATTTTTAATAATATATTTAATTAATTATTTTTAATAATATATTCAATTATATTTAATAATTTATTTATTTATATTTACTAATATTTTATTTATTTTTATTTAATAATATATTTATTTTTAAATAATTTATTCAATTATATTTAATAATTTATTATATATTTTTGAAAAATATTTTTTAATTTATACTACTGCCCTTGTATGTAATTAGCCACAGCATTTGAAACAGCATATATGTTTTTTCTGTAATAATAAACCAAACAGGTCAGCATTTCAAACAGCATATACGCTGTCAACATATAAACTAAATTATATGTTACAATGCAATATTGTTTACCAAACACACTCATACACACACGCAAGCTTCACCCGTCATGGACAAATTACTTCATGAACCGATATGGGCCGAGCCGTCTAGCAACGGTGAGTCGCTTTCACAATTGACATTCTTTTAGGCTTCAGCCCAAAAATATGTAGAAAGTAGAAACTAGAAACCAGGTCGTACTAGGATATGGATAGGCCCAAAAAAAATAAAAAGAATAAGGACAAAGGTTAAAGTAGGCAACAAGCATTCGAAGCCCTTGTGGTTAATTGCAATTGCAATGGTCCAGAGTTAATGAGTCAATAAATATGTAGTGAAATATGTATTTTTTTTATGTGATTGTATTGAAATATGTATTTTATTGATGTAGTTGTATTGAGATACTCCCTCCGTCCCATTTTAATAATCTTTTATTCCTTTTTGGGATGTCCCAAAATACATGTCCATTTCAATTAATGAAAGCTATTTTTTCTTATTTTTTTCTTATTTAGTCTTAACTTGAAAAGCTCAATAACCATACATATTAATTATAGTGCCAAAGTATTTGTCATTATAAATAGGGGTATAAATGTCAAATTGAAAGGAAATTAAATATTTTTTTAAACTGTGTGAAAAAGTGAAGAGGACAATTAAAATAGGACGGATGGAGTATGTATTTTGATGATATGGCTTGACTTTTTATAATAAAGGGGAGACCCAACCTTAATTTTGGTATAAATTTGATGGGGATAGTATGAAAAATAAAAAAGTAGTTGGATTGAATAATAATTTTATATTAAAAAATGTGTTTTACTGATGTGACAATATTAAAATATATATTATTCTAATTTAATTATATTAAAAATTATATTTTTATGAGTCCACTTCTAAATTCTTTTTATAAAATTTTTTTAATGTGCCATTAGTTATGCCTGCCTATACACTAGAGAGTAGAGACGACTCTTGCGCATCAAAAACCTTTCATTCGTCTCTCTTTCAAGGTCTAGTAGATCAACAGATAGTCGATCGTTATCAACAGAAATCAAATCCACACAGGCAAGACTCCTCACCTGTTATCCTATCGTAGAATTATATGTAGTTCTGGTTTTGACTATATTGTACACTGTTATGCTTTTCTTCTCTTCATGAATATTTGTACGATCGATTGGTCTAATTATCCTGCTCGTGCCTGTTATCTTGCATAGTTTATGCCTTAATGTGTGACGGGTTATGGGGTGTTTAGTTGCTGAGAGACTGGAAGGAAAGGAAAGAACCTAAATTTATCAGTGAATTGATTGTTTAGATAGACTAACCTAGATATTTTGCAGTCGGGGTCTTAGTAATTGCGAATTGTAAAAGTCTTACTTTGTTTAAACTATTTCAATTTTCTTGGTAACCAAAGCTTTTGAGTATAAATTTTTTGATCAGAATAGGTTTTGGTCAGAATTGGGAGGTCAGACTATTATGATTGTGGTTGTGTCCCTCTTCCTTTTGAGGTACTAATCTTAATCGGTGTTATACGGAAATTTTTCAGTGGGATTTACGGCTGTGGTTAATGTTATTGGTTTTGGCAGAATTGGGACTCAGACTATTATTGTGGTCGGGCTAATCTTCGTTTTGAGGTGCTAGTCTTAACAGCTTTTGTTAATGTTATTGGTTCTCATATGCTGCTGATGAATTACGTTACATATGCATGATGTCCATGTGTCCATCTATGCATGTGAAGTCAACACATAACGGCACATGCTGGCACACACGCTGCAGATGGCACATATTGGCTTGTATGGTTCTCAGTAAATTTGTTATGCAAATCTACTGAGGGAGCTTGATGATGTAGGTTCTTGACAATTCTCATTAGTAGGTTAGTGCTTGGTAATTCCAATTGTTCGAAAATGTGATATGAGCCAATGCTGATGAATGTCAATGCTCATTAGACAATGGTGAAATTCTCGTAAAAGCTATTGTTTCTGTCTAACATTCTCAATTTCTCATTGTTGTAATTATTTGAACTCGAGTATTTGGTTGTCTTACATGTTTCTACGAGAGTATAATGTGTACTTCCAATATGTATGAAGGAAAAAAGTTGAAAAGTGATATCTCCAAGCCATCTCAAATAACCATCTTGGAGCTTTTATTTGTAGAATTCAAAAATACCATAATATCTTTAATATATTTTCCTTTTTATTGGTTACTTGTGGTGCATAATAAATTTTTGCTGTTACATGCTTAGTAAATAGTTTTCATTACAAGATGCACCTGTTGACAACCACGTATCAAAAGCTTTCCATCTGGATCAAAACTATGAAAGAAAAGCTTCTTTCAGCTCCTGTTGTGTAAGTTTTTGATACAGCTGTCTCCTCAATCCTTGTAACAGTAAGTATGTTGTTGGTTTTTATTTTGGCATGTATATTGAGTGTTTTTTTGTCTATCTGGATTGGACGCATATAGGTCAAAAACCTCGAAGTAAATTCTTCCAAGATAGATGTAAAACTATTCATCAAAAAAGAAAAGAAAAAGAGGGGGAAACTGAACGTGTTTGATCTTAAATGAGGTTTTTTCTTGCATAGTCGTGTGGAACAACTATGTAATTCACTGAAGAATGCTTATATATTTTCTCATTGGTTCTTGCTTGTAAGTTGTAACTTGAGGTGCGGTTGCAGTTTTTGGAGTGGGAAGAAGTTTCTCTGGTTGCGAAAATGGATCGAGGAAAGAGACCTAGCAAGTTTCTAGTAAACAAAAACAGCAAAATTTATATGGACCTCAAAGACATCATACGGGAAAACGCACTCCGCTTCCTTCCTGCTAAATGTCTATTCCGTTGCACTTCGGTTTGTCGAGAGTGGCAGCTCATGATCAGGACACCTTTCTTTGTCCACCAGCAGTCAAATTCTTTCAATGACTTCTCAGGTTTCTTTTGTCAATCCCAATCTGGCTCGGCATTTTTCATTCCCCTGGATCCAATGGCCTATGGTGTTCCAGACCCCTCTTTGAAATTTTTGCCTGAACCAGTGGACATCAGGTATTCTTCAAATGGTCTACTTTGCTGCCAGGGTCGTACTGGTTACAAAGCCTACTACATCTGCAATCCTGTGACACAAAAGTGGAAGATGCTCCCCAAACATAATTCTGACCATGGGTCTGACCCTGCTGTTGTTCTCATCTTTGAACCATCAATGCTGAACTTTGTGGCTGAGTACAAGTTGGTTTGTGCTTTTCCATCCGAGCTAGATGGATACGAGTTTGAGATTTATTCTTCTGCAGATGGATCTTGGAGAGTCTCTGGGGATATTTTGTTTGGTAAAACGATGATCCAGCCCAGATCTGGTGTTCATGTGGGCAACATTGTTTATTGGCGGTGTGGCTATAGTATTATTGCTTTTGATCTTAAGCTTGAGCGGTCATCAATCCTCTCTAGCAGTGGTGGGGCTCTGGCTGTAATGAATGGGAAGCTTTGTTTGGCTTCCGCATGTGGTCAATTACTAGTTATTAATGTTCTCTCCAATGCATATGCTAATACAATGCAGATGAACAGCAAAGTGAGGACCTGGGAAGAGAAACATAAAATACAGCTGAATAATTCAGTGGTCTTTACAGGTTCAAAGTACGATCCAAAACATGAAACTAGTGGTGTGGTTTTCATATCATTAAATGGTGTGGTAGTGATGCGGTCTAATGAGTCTCTTTATTCCCATGAATTGAAGACTAACAGCACAGCTCGCGTGGCAGGCGAAGTTGATGCCGATGCAAGGGTTTTTCCGTACGTGAATAGCCTTGTGGAGATATAGCTGGTACCCCTTTTCTCAGTTGTATTTTCCTCATCCACGATGCTTCCTTTCCTAAGCCATATAAGTTTGATACAATCTTGGTATTATCTCATAACTTTTGTTTCGGCTTTCTTTGTTATGTCAATTCAAGTTTAGCTGTTGGGATGCCCAATAGCTTACGTATTGGATATTCTATATGTGGACTCGTCATAGACATTTATTTTTAGAATGGTAGTCTAGTACAATGTGGATTGTTGAAGTGGCTGTTATTTCTGTGAGACTCTCAGCAGCAGCAGCAGCAGCAGCTTTCTTTTCGAATGAGCGTGTAGTTTGTAATGACTTGTAATAGATGGTGGATGCCGCTATAGTTGCTTTCATTATTGACTCATTTGCCATCACCTTAGTGGCTTGTGCAACCTAGTTCTAAATATGACAATGGGGCTAGGATATTGCAGTGTTAACGTCTTTGGGGCTCAATTATCAAAAGCGAATTTTGATGCCTATTTTCTGCTTCAGATACGCGAGTGAGACAATTTTGCCAATTTTCGATTCTAGACCTGCCTTTTCAAGTGGTGTGAGACATACTTCCATTGACCATTTGGGTTGATCCTGGCCGTTCATGTTCCATTACAAATTATTTGGAAGAATGGGTGGGGGGTTTAAAACCGACTAGAAATCTGGAAGTTTTTAAGGCACACCCCTCCCAACGGTTTAGCCTATTTACAAGCACGCCATCGCAACAAGCAACGGCTCGCAGCGGGTTCATCAACTAAAAAACGACCCACCATAGAGCCTTTAGCTTAGCCCAGGCCTCAAAGCCAGATGAAGGGCTTTCTCACTAAATCAACCTGCAAAAGGGCCCAGGCCTGGTAATCCTAAATTCCCAATGTGTCCAAGGAATGCGTCAATGTGCATCTTAGACTCTTAGTATTACTATTAGTCCAGGAGACAGGCCGTTGGATTCAATCATAAAGGGCAAGGAGGCCCCATCTCACATTCAGATGAGACGTGACTCGAGCTTTCATGATTTCAAGACTAGGCAAAACCGTACTAGATGATTTCCTCATCATCATCCTCAATTGACAATTCCATGTACCGAACCATGTGCACCACCAAAACTGCAAGGCGTTATATAAAGTGCCAACCAATGATTCCGTGACAAGTAGAGCGTCTCGCTCGATTCGAGGGAAAAAGGCAAGGCACACGATAGGATAATCTATCCACAAAGCGTTTCAACAAGGCAATTTAAAAACAACTGTAACAAATCAAAACTGAACAAGAGGTTTGAGTTTATTTTCCCTCCAATTCAGTTCTCTTTAGAAAACAGACCCCTGCAAGCAGGAGACGGGCGCTAAACCCCTTCATAACTGCCATTTGAATATTACATAAAGTAACGGCTAAGGAGGAAAGGCAAGGGGCACCATACTTAACGACATTTTGAACTAGAAAAGATACAGTTTCTTTACCTACATCTTGTCCAAAAAGATCATCCAAACTCACCAGCAGACTACCAACCAACCTACCTAAAAAAACATGTTCCATTTTTCCAGGCTTGAAGAAATTCTCCCGGACAAAGATTCAACGATCTTTCTAGGAAGAATTTGGATTTCCACCATCATCATCTTCATCATCGTCAACATCATCATCTTCATCACTGTCATCATCTCTCTTTCTCTTTAGCTGTGAGTAAGATGAGGGCAGGACCACCACTTCATCGTCATCTTCAATATCTTCCTCCTCAACATCTTCTTCTTCATTACCTGGTTCCATGTCACTACCACCAGCATCATGAACTTCAGTTTGCCCTACTGGCTGAACCAGGTAACCTGCATCATTGTCTTCGTCCTGCAATGTAAGAAATTCTCTGATTAGTGTATCAGAAGGCGTGCCGTACAGTTTGCAAAAGTAATAACATATCAGTACAGCATCTGGCTCGGAACATATAATTAAGCCCAAAAAACAACAGCAACTTAAACAAACTTTTAAAAACATTATTAATCAACGGCCAAATGCCCAACCCCTACAAGAACAATAAAACACCCAAAAGAAGCAGTAACTACCTTGCAAGAAAATATCATGACAGCAGTAGAACAAACAATCATCAAAAGGCTTCTTTTTTTTTTCAACTGGAAAGTAAGCCCAAAGATGCAATCCACAACAAAAAACAAAAACAACTGAGATCGCAAAAAAAAAAAAAAAATCCTTCCATCTTTTTTTTCTTCTTCCCCTGGGAATCCTAGAATGCAAAGAGACAAATGAATGATTAGGAACCAAGATAATAACTGCTACAACAATCAAGTCATAAAATATAAGGTGCTTAATGATCAAAGGTTAAAACTCCCACATCAACTGGCAAATTAAAACTTTTAAGATTATCTACAATCAAATTCAAAAACAAATCATAAAAACAGAACTGGAATGCAATACAGACCAGTCACCTGCATGCCGACCAATTTGGTACCTGATATTCATATGCATCTCCAATTTGTACAACATAGTAAAATATGAACGTTCAAAAGAAATGAGAGAGAGAGAGAGGATGGATTCAAGAACAAAAGGAAAACATCAGACAATAAGAGCCGAAAACCCAAACACTGAACAAGCTCAAAATACAACATCTAAGAAAAAAGTGTAAAGTGGAAGTGCCAATGTCGTTTACAATATCAAAGTTGGATAAAAACATCAAAATAACCGTTTAAGAATGAAAAAAAATGTACATCAGTAACTTACAATATATACATCAAAATCGAATGATATTTCTGAAACACTAAACAAGAAGATGGAAACAATTTGTCTCCTTTTTTTTTTTTATCAAAACTTGAGACGAAAGAAGTAAGAAAAAATTCACAGGACAAAAGTAATAAGTAATAACTCCAGAGTTTTAAAATCATCTTATCCACATCAACCACAGAAAAGGAAAAAAACGTTGAGGACACATAGCCAAAAATATTAATAAAATTCTCAGGATGTTACTTTTGAAGACATGGAACTCAAAAATGCAGTCTGTATGTATCCTTTCATACTGTAGCCAGTAAACTATGATATTGCCATCAAATTAGTACATACTACCATTACGGAATGTATGCAGCCCTTCATCAAACAATTTATCTCTGCCGAATATACTGCCGTTGGCCGCCAAATGGAAAAACCAATACTCATCAATAGCAGGCTCATAAATCTTTAATTGAGAAAATGGCAAGGCATTAGAGCATATGATAATGCAGAAATTGCTAGTAAAAATTAAGCAGAAAAATATGCAAAACCAAAATGACGACCAAAAGGAATAATGGCCTATATCTTGCCCTTTCAATGACAAATCATGAATCGCCCAACAGTATGCAAACAAAAGTTAATGTAAGATTAACAATAAAATACAAACCGCAAAAACAATAAACCATGAAGAACCGGAAGAGTAATAAATCAATCAGTATGCCAGCCATGTTAAAGAGAATGTCTCACCTCCTCTTCACCATCTTCTTCATCTTCAAAGACCCCATCATGGTCAACTCCCTGCTCATCCTCTCCAATCTCCCCGTTATCATCCTCATCCACATCATCTTCCCCTTGTTCATGGCCATCAATCTCCCCTTCCGTGCTAGTCAACAACCCTGCACTCCCTGGTTCCCCGAAATCACCCTCCTCATTATCCACCTCTTCCTCTTCATCCTCCTCATCATCATCTTCATCCTCGTCACCCTCCTCGTCTTCAACTCCATCTCCATCTTCATTGTCGCTGTCATCAATCTCATGAACCTCAACTACATCTTCGTCATCCCCATCCACCTCCTCATCGATCTCCTCTCCAGAATAATCTCCATCCTCATCCGCCTCCTCATCCCCGTCACCCCTGTCCACCGCTGCAACATGAAATCCATTTGCCTGATGGTTGGCTCCATGACTCCGTCTTGATGTCTCTGTCTCCTCTTCATCCGCATCGCTCTCTTCATCATCATCTACATCAACAATCCCATCAACACCCTCACTGTGGCCGTTACTCATCCCGTACGGCCTATCTTCGCCGTCAATCTCACCACTGCCAGGATCATCCTCTTCGTCCTCTTCCTCCTCATCTTCATCATCCGATTCCGGCCTTTCATTCTCCTCCGCATCCATTTTGTCCAAATATTTCAAGGATTTAATCAACCCGAAAACCCTAGATCGGTAATCCTTTACTCTTGTAACAGGACTCTCATAAAGATCAAGTGAAACGAGCCTTAACTGTGCGAGGGGAGCAAGATCTTCAATATAGTGGATGCGATTATTGGAGAGGTCCAGGTCCCGAAGAGACTCTAGACCGGCCTCAACCAGAAATTCAAGTCCGCCGGCGATGCGATTGTCAGAAAGAATGAGTTTCTGGAGGTTCCGGAGCCGAGGGAACTGCTCGAGCGACGAGACCCCGATGTTCGCGATGGAGAAGTGTTGAAGGTTCCGGAATCTCTCGAAAAAACTCGGTGGAGGCAACCGTCCCTGCGCACACTTCACTGCACCATCCAAATTCAGGCTTCGTGCAGCGGCATGGTCTGTTTGGCCATCGAGCGCTGTCTCCACGGCCCTCTCCCAGATCTCGTCCATCAAATACGAAACCTATATATAGTTGTGCGTTTAATGGATTAACCGATTCAACTCATGCAGGCCGAGGCTTTTAATCTGTGCTCCACCAAACACAGGACTGGACTAATTTCATGCCAAACGTGGAAGTCAGGAAACTAAACCCTAACCCTAGATTTGGCGATCGAAAGCATACAAGTACGGACGCGTTCTCTCTCTAAATTCTTCAGGAACGAAGCTTATGTAACTAGTCTTTCTATCGCTGCGATAAGTTTTGACTCTGCGGATTGGGATGAACATGAACCTGAAATGCAAGCTGGCTTCCGGTTCGTGCAACTAACAGCCAGGGCGTCTAGCGATGACGAGGGTTTGTGACTTAAAGTAATCTGGGCCGTTAGATATGGCAGGTTTTGATCGATGACGTGGACAAAACGGACGGACTAGATGGGTAGAAGGTGTGTTTTGTTTCAAGCTGAATATATACCATTATAGTTCCAAATAATCACGCAAGTGCCACAAATATCGTCCGCCGAAGCTTCTCCACACAAAACCTCTTCGGTTTTCACATCTTCCCCCTTTCCGGGTCAGATCGGTTCAAATCCTTAACATTCAATTCACCCGAATCGGCAAACTATTTTGTCGATCGATGGAACTCCCGGGAAAAGTAGGCGACGACGGATGGTTCTTAAAGCTCAACGGAGAAGATGTTCCACACATCATGTAGGCTTGAAATTCAGAAACTTGTCAACAGAAAGAGGATCTCAAGAGAAACGGCAATGCCTCCGACGGCCAACTTAGCCACTTCATGGGCTAGACGATTCGGGATCTTTCTCACCTTCCAGCGTTGAAAGCCTTCAAGGCTGCGTGAGCGAGGTTCGACTTAGACCCCTTCTTCCAGCTTTATCGATAGCCAATTGAATTGCCAAGACTTCACCCTGAGTAGGATCAGTAATAACAATCGAATTAGCCCCCAGCAATAAGAATATTACTGACACTGTCCCTGCCCACCATGGCATCAGTCGAAGAGTCACTATGAACAGCAAAATCAGTGTTAACTTTGAGCACACCATCTGCTGGGGGAGTTCATGAGTAATGAGTTTCTTAACTTCAATTTTCTGATTATTCCTTTCCCGAACTTTGCTGTGATCTTGAAACAGTATTTGCAATTCAGATTGAATTTTGTGCAAATTGACAGGAGAATTATCACGAAGCACTTTGCTCCTTTATAGACCAGATGATATCCATGCACAGCAAAGCTTAAAGCTGAAGTTATAGCCTTCCTCCAGTATTGGAATGCACAGGTCCGGAACTAGGAGAGACAAATGGAGATTTTCCCAACTCTGAGTAATCTCAGGCCAGAGAACTGGAGAAGAACCATAAAATTCTAGCCATGGAACCTCCCAAGGATGGATTGGAAACGCTCGCTTTTCCGGAATTTGACATAAAAGGCAATTGCAGTCATCATTTGGCTATAGTCATTCTTGTAGGGATTTAGATAATCTCACGTGAGCTAGGCTTAAGATCACGCATTTTATTTCTCTATTCTTAATTCAAGTGTATAAAAATAAAAATAAAAAATTGTTTGTGGACGCAGCATTCGCAACACAACAAATAAAATAATTAAGATGGGACAATTTTAGCGGTGTGAATATACGATAGAGGATCCTGCTACTGCCATTTGGTTTCTCTGGGGTACTAGAAATTCTTCAGTCCATGAGGAATTTGGGTTTAAAGTCAATAACTACGCGGATAAAGTAGGTTTCTGTTCTGAATTTCTGTCTCACCGAGCTCCTCATATTATGCAAGCATCAGGGCCAGTAGTTCGGGACAGGGCGTGGATGGCTCCAAATATGGGTCAGTTAAAGCTGAATGTGGATGGAGCTCTCTTTGTGGACCAAGATAAGGTTGGGGGATTACCGTGGGTATCCTGTTGTGTTTGTCCGAAAGAATATCAGGACGTGTTGATCCAACTTTTGCTGAGCTTTTTGCTGTCACCTGCTCTTTACGGTGTCTTCATAATGAGGGATATCGTGAGTTTAGTATTGAGTTGGATTCGTCTAATGTAGTCCAAGCTTTGCTAGATGACGTTTAGCAGTCCGTTTGGATCAGAGTATATTGATAGAGTATAAGCTCTCGTAAAACGTAAAAGCTGAGAGTGTCTGAGAGTATGGGGACAGAGTATAAGCTAGCTTATACTCTGAAACAAACGGAGACCTAGATTCCATGTCGTGCATGAAGTTAAATTGCTTATGGAACAACTAGGTGTTACAGTTATGTAGACTCAAATATCTACAATAAAAAAAGAATCGATCAAGGCCTTTTACAATCCGATCAGTTGCACAATGTCGTTTGGTAGAAAGTTTATAGTGAGAGAAGCGGAGATTTTTAGAGAGAGAAATGGAGCAAGAGAAAATGACCGAGAGTTTTAGAGGCTTGGACTACTCATATTTATAGGACTCCGGATCACGTGCATGGCACGTGGCTTCATGTGAGCTGTCAAGCTCTTAGCTATTATTGGGCCGTTTTGGGCCTCTGCCGTATATATTGGATGAGATTATACTCATGGTCTAACTTATGGGCTTAATGAGTTTTGGTGGGCTTACCTGTTTATCAAGTAGATAGACCTTTTAATAACAAAGGTCAATGGACCTCTTGACATGGGCTCACAAGCCTTATATGTCGTACAACCACTCAAGCCTGACATGGGCTCACAAGACTTATATGTCATACGGAGTAAAAGACGATTTTTTGCCCAAACAAGTTACACAATGTAATCATGTCCCTCATACTTGCAATCTCATTGCTCATTCACTTGCTATAATGGCAAGAAATGGACGTGTGAGAACTATTTGGAGGTCAAGTTGCCCTTTGGAGGTTGCTTCCATTATTATATATATGATGGAAAGCCTTGGGGCTGTTAATTTTCTTCTTTGTTTAATGGATTTCTTCTTCTCAAAAAAGGAAAATGATGTGTTATTGGTACACTTCATGCTTGGAATTCTTAGGGAGATCGAAATATACCTGGTATAATACGACGTAGTCTAATCAAATCAAGAAAAGGGATTAGGCATTTGAATTAGTAAATTGCCCTCTCCCAGTATATTTACATTTATTATATGAATTAATGTGTGTGTATTTGTGTACGTTCAACCATTTCTTGTTTGTTAAAGCATCTCTGGTGGGAGCGTCAAATGGAAATGTGAATGGAGTGGTTGTCATTTTACATCTCAAAATCAAGTCTCCAACGGGCACCTACGATGAAGATAAAAAAAAATGGTTGTCCCTTATCAAAGTCTAAATGGTGTTTTTGTTTTAATTTTTTGTTTAGCCTATTTGGGTTTATCTTGAGATAGTTTTTCTTCGGGTATATCTCGGGATTGTCCGGTGATGGTTCTCGATTAGTCCAGTGTTTGTTTTTTGGTTTGATATTCCACCACTCTGGATTTGTAAATTCCTAAGCTGTTATTTTGGCACGCGCTAGGTGTAACGTTTGTTCTTGTAGAATGAAAGATTAGGGTTAATTTTTATTTTTTTAAAAAAAATAAAATAGAAATGAGTGGATACAAAAATGATAGAGGAAAATGCAGGAAGTTGTCGCTCCTACAGGGCTATTATGCTCTTCCATGACTGTTCCGTCTATAATATTTTTTTGTTCTATATGTTTTCTTTGACATATATGTGTTTTGTCCCTATTGAGTTCTTGTGCTAGTTTAGTGCAATTTGTTCCAAGAGCTTGCAACAGAGTTGCTGATGGTTTGGCAAACTTAGGTAGATTTATATAGATGTTTGAATTTACAATTGCTGAGCTGGATGAGAGTTCGAGCTTTGGTGGGACATCGATAACTCTGGACTGTTGATATGAATGTAGCCTACAAAAGAACTCAAGAAGAACTATCGTTAGTAGCACAAGGACCGACTGTGGGGGTGTTGGTCATTAGGGCTATGACAATCAAGTCAGTATGATATGAGAGCGAACTTGGAGAACGTGACAGAGACCAACAACAAATGAGTAGAGAATGGGTGTTTATGGTTGAAAAGGAGGCTTCCGATGAAGGATTCTGGCCGCCCGAGGAAGAGAGAAATAATGAGATCTAGATAAAAGAAAGGATATATAGATAATTTTTAGTAAGAGAATGCCAAAATGACCATCCCCTCTCCTAGAATATAAGAGGGGTATTTATAGTATAGGAGACCTGGTAAATAACAAGAAACTTATTTACTAAAGATAGTAAGTTCCTCGGTAATTGGAAGATACTTGGGAAAATATAAAAAGCATGGAATAAATCTATAGATATGTCAAGTTTTTAAGGAATGTCAGAGATTGTGAAGGTGAAAGGTTGACATATAAGCTGAAAAGCATATGTGACAACAGATGAAGTGTGATGAAAACATTTTGTGTAAAGTTGAGTTTTGTCAACATGTTACCTTCTTTGAGCTGTAGATCTTCTAACACGATGATATTTGCCACTTGTCCCAAATTTCTTCCGTCGAGCTTCAGGTCACATGGGTGAGCTCCATCTCCGACCAGATCATTTATTTGGACTGGAGGTCCCAGACTTGGTCCTGAGCCTTAGGTCCTCGATTTGGACTTGAGGTATCGGACTTGGGCCTCACTTAGAACAAGTTATGTGATGATTGGACAGTAAATTTGGTCAAATCTTGACTCTTACTAAAAGTGAGTCAAACCTGATTTTGGCCTCTATAATATAGTCTCTAGTGATTTGGACCACTTGTTCTTGGATGCTTTTCATAATTCTTTTAGGAGCTCTTATTTATGATGATTGTAATTTTGATTTCGTTTAATGAAATCGATTTCTCTAAAAAAAAAAAATGAGCATAGAATTTTTTTGTTATTGTTATTGGGCTTCAGTCTTTCAAGACTTGAGTGTTTATTAGATTCAATAATATATTCAAAACAACTTTATAATATAACTGCAACACTTTATAAAACAATATTAAAATAAGTTTTAGGCCTTGTTTGGGAGAGGTGTCATTCCGAACTCTGATGTAAAAATACTCGCAAGTGCACAAGTATACTATTGTAGCACAAAAAGTGAAATAAGAGGTCGATCCGATAGAGACAAGTCGAAGTCAAAATTATACCAAAATTTGCAATTAATGTAAATAACAATTAAATTAAAGACGAAGGTTGATAATTTATGAGAATGAACGAGCAAACAAGTAAAACGAGTAAGAAATTAAATAAGAGAATAAATTAGGGTATGATTCACCAAACAATCCTATTGCAAACTCATGAAGATGAAGCAACAATCACAACTCTGATTCTAAGGTTATTTTTCTCTCAATTATGTTGATCCATGGATTGTGGCAACAACACATATTATTCATCCTAAACTAATCTTGTTTGATGGCAGTCTTAAGATTCAGAATCAATAACCCATTAAGAACAGAAAAATCATATAACCAATTAACCCCCTAAACCCTGATCGGAGCAGTCGACAGTTAATCTTCCTAATTCTAGTTCCACCAAAAGACATAAATACGGATCGTTTACATGATTCGGTTAGATGAGTATATATATATATTTAACCTCATTGGTGGTTAAGCAATCAAGCAAACAACATACTTTGAAGCAAGCAATTAAAAACTAGAATCATGAATTGAATTGAAAGCTTGGAAGAATTTAATTTGCAATGGTCATGTTTGACTAGATCACACCCTAATAAACAGTTTAGTTACTACACATAGTAATAAACACAAAAGAAAAGAAAGAATAAACCATGAATTTATTACTAGAACAAAGAAGAATTGGTAGCCGTCTCGCAAGCGAGAACAACTTCAATCCGGAAATTAAGTGTCCCTTCTCTTAAGGTTAGAGATATTTATATCGAGTACAAGGCTTTAAAAACTTCTTTCAATCATCCCTAAACCTTTCCTAGTCGTGCAAATCAATTGGAACCCAAATAGGAGTTAGTTTCTCTAATTTTTAGCTTCAAAAAAGCGTTTGACGGATCTGGCGCTCGAGCTTGGGAAGGGCGCCCTAAGGATTTTTCATCTCTGATTGCGCTCCAATTTTTATGAACTCTTCACACCAATATTTCTACATCAAAAACGCTATAGTTCATGTTATATCAACTCAAAATAAGAGAATTGTGATTGTAAATATATGAATATATGTGGTACAAAAATACACACATCAAACTCTTATTTGGCATGAACACTTAAAAGTGTTCGAAGAGTTCACGAATCCTCTCTCAATACCTTTTTTTCAACTCCTCAAAATGAGATATTGAGAGGTCTCATTCACATAAATTCTCTCTAACGCTTATAAATCTCAAAATAAAATATTGAGAGATTCATTCACATAAATCTTCAAAATCCTTATAAATATCAAACACGGTTGACTTTTATTATCGTCTTCCAACCATGATGCGATCATGGGAGCCATAATTTTAATAAATTATTTTAAATATTGGTATCCAAAATTCAATTCTAAACTACTGGAGCCTTTGGCCCTTGGAGTTTCTATTCACTTCGACCCGACTCGCTTACTAGAGGATTGCTCGTCTCTTCATAACCTGGTTGCCCAAACCCCGATTCCACCAAAACCAGAGCTCATATCCGATCTATTCGCCATGGGGGACTACAACGACGCGTTCATGCGCAACCAAAATCCCGCCGTCCAGGCGAAGACTAAGGCCCAGAACCGTGCCAATGTTCTCCAGCTCAAGCTGGTATGTTCCGTATCTCCATTTTAGGGTTTTTTGTGTTGATAAATCTATGTTTGATTATTTTTTGGTTTGATATGTATTAAGGTAATGTGGATTTTCATTTGTGAGCCGAAGATTGTTTCCGTTTGTGCGACGATTAATGGTTCGAGTCCAGTTTGATGTTATCGATTGTTCTAGATTTGATTTACGCAGGTTAGATTTTGTTAAAAAAGATTAGGTGTGGTTGGTTGTGAATGATTTTGTACTTTTTCCGGAAGGCTTTTTCTTACATCTAAGGGTTTAGGAGTCCATTTGGATTTGCAAACGAAATACAAAACTTGACGTGGTTTTATTTTATTGAAGAAGTGACGTCAGGATGTGGTGGCTCTCTGTTTGGTTTTTGATGTGTTTCCTGATTGAGCCTACGAATGAAAGAAGCAACTATGCTCACTTTCGTGTTTTAGTTTGCATATTAAGATGAGAAGATTTTAATCTTTCTGTTTGTTGTGCAGATTGGGCAAAGCCATCCAACCGGTTTAACAAACAACCTCTTGAAGCTCTTTGAGCCTCGACCACCATTGGAATTCAAACCACCTCCGGAGAAAAGAAAATGCCCACCATACACAGGTTTTTTCTTATCTTTTGGGTGAAATTTCTTTCAGTTTGACGTTTTTGGTGTCACATCACATCTCTAATTTGTTGCTATTTATTTGGACAGGAATGGCTCAATTTGTGAGTAAATTCGCCGAGCCAGGGGATCCCGAATATGCTCCACCAGTACCTGAAGTTGAAACCCCTGTATGATTTATTTTCAAGGACTCTGTTTCTTTGAAGTGATTTATACTCCAATTCTTTTTCTTTCATTTTGTAGCTTGAATATGCTAATGGTGCTGCCATTTACAGTCTGTGGTTTGTGTTTCATATTCTATCATGCAATGTTGATGATGACTGAGGAATCCACATGGAGGGACACATCATACATTTATTCTTTTGCACTAATTCATTTTTAATATGATTTTATGATCCCGGTCCCCCTTTGTCTTGTTTAGGCGGTACATAAAAACTTTCCCTCAGTTATGCTCTGCAACATTGACATATATGAGGCATGTATCATATGTCGAGATATGCTAGCCTTAGCAATAATGGTCTTTGTTTATTGATAATGTGTAGTTTTTTGGTACTTGGTATAAATGTTGAGAACTTGACATGCCACTTGGCTGGACTTGTTTGAATTTCCGAGTTTCCATAATATAAGGTTTGGAGCTGAATTGTTTTGTCAAGAAATGGCTTCATGTTGTGCTCTGTAATTTTATCTCATTATATGTATCCAGGCACAAAGAAAGGCCAGAATTCACAAGATTCGTCTGGAGAAGGGTGTGGAGAAGGCTGCTGAGGAGTTTAAGACATGTAACTTTCCATGCATTCTGTAATTATTAGCGTACCTGCAGAGTTTAGGTGCTGACTAACCTAGTCTTGATTTCCTGTGTAGATAATGCAAACAATGATCCTAATATTTCAGGAGATCCATACAAGACATTGTTTGTTGCTAGACTTGTAAGTGAGATTTTCTCATATCACTTTTGATGTTTCAAGTGATATTTTACCATGCTGACTTATTGCTGTTGTGCTTGCAGAACTATGAGACAACTGAAAGTAGAATTAAAAGGGAGTTTGAATCTTATGGACCAATAAAGCGGGTAGGTATTTTTGAGCACCTCAAACGGTGTTTGGTAAGAGGTTTATGTGGCGGTTTGCTCTCGTATCTTTCTCTTTGTAAGGAATTTTTGGTTTTCTATCTCACATTTTTCATGCTTTTAAAATGACTGATAGGGGGCATGATTTTATTTCCAAAATTTCAAATAATTGTAAATTTGTTCACGCACTAAACTTTTTGTGACATAATCTGCTCAACTTTATTTATGCAAAATTGCAATAAAAAAACACGCAAATACTTGTTTTCTGGAAACTACAATTCCATTTTCTGCAAAGTGCAATGCAGCAATGTGTCTCTATGAAGTTTTGTATTTAAAAGCAAGGGTAATTACCGATGCATGCTAGATTTTTTGTTCTGCATCTATGTGAACCATGAAAGGCCACATTTTAGCATCTCCCTTTCTATAACATGATTGGTGGTGTCTATGAGGAATGGAAATATTAGCCCAGGCAAAACTGCTTGTTTGCTAGTAAGGGTATTTAGGTTTATTTGATGATCTTCCACAACCTTACCTCTTAAATTAATTGGGTTGAAAAAGTATAATGTGCTCCAGTTTCTGGGTATTGTTTCACATTAAGACTTGTCAAGTTAAGAGCTACCTGGTATCTGGTTAAGAACTGCCTGGTAAGGGGGCTGATACTCCATCTACCAAAGGTAATCTTAGTTTTTAATTATCATACAATTAATTCCAAAGAAGATTCCTCATCCTGCACGGCAAAGCTGAAACTTAAGTTGAGCAGAGCAGAGATGTGCTGTGCCTTTTTGGCGTCTTTATTTTCGAGCAACAAAAGGAGATTGACATCCGTTCTTTTCCCTGCACTGGGTAAAACTTTTCAGGAGTATTAGTATCTCTTCCTCTTCTATTTGAATTTTCTGTACATGAATTTCTTGCTACTAAAAATTTATATTTTTGATTTCAAAGGCAACCAAAACATATCAGCAGTGTTGAAGATGTTCTGGTATTTTTCTATTTTACTTTTTTAAAATTCTAATTCCTGGTAAGGGGATATTAGTATGTCAACAAATGGTAAATTTTCCATGATACATCCGTTTTTCACCAACTCTAGCAATGGTGGTGATGCATCTCGCGATGGGAGTCCTGTGATTAAAAGGTGAGCACGGCTAATGAGGCATGCTGCCTTTCTGCCGTGCCATTTAGGATTTATTTTATTTTATTTATGTTAAGTTATCAGTTGTGGAGAATGAGCCGCATTTTTCATGAAAATTCTTTGTAGAAGAGCTGTCTTCTCTGTAATTACAATTTATTCATGTGTATTTTCTGCTTTGAGGTTTGCAGGTTCGACTGGTCACAGATAGAGAGACCAATAAGCCCAGAGGCTATGCTTTCATCGAGTATGTGCATACTCGAGATATGAAAGGTAGGGTGAACGATAATGGGTCATTGGTTGGCATTCACTTCTTTTTAGAAGTGATTTTAACAAGTTGTAATGTTTATGCAGCTGCATACAAGCAAGCTGATGGGAGGAAAATTGATGGCAGGAGGGTGCTTGTGGATGTTGAACGTGGTAGAACTGTCCCTAATTGGCGTCCACGCAGACTAGGTGGGGGACTTGGAACTACCAGAATTGGAGGTGAAGAAGTTAATCAGAGGAATCCTGGGAGGTAGAACACAGTTACTTGTGACTTGTGAGCATGCTTGATAGTTTTGTATTTATTATTTTCTACTAAGAGAATGTAAATAGAAACAAACCTTTCTTTGTTTTTCTGTTTCAAAATTCCTGATAGAATTATAGAAAAAAAGTTTGAAATTCACACCTTACTAGTTTTAAATTCGAGGGTACTACTACTATTGCATTTAATTTTAAAATACTGGTGAAATACTCTTTCTTCTGCTTTGCTGGTTAAACTGTAAATACTCTCAAAATTAGTTTGATGTTGGTTGGGTTGAGCTGTAAATAGTTTTTTTTTCCATCTTTTGTCAGGGAGCAACTTCAATCTGGGGGTACATCTCGGTCTGAGGAGCCTAGGATACGAGATGATAGGTAAGATTCACTAGAAGTCTTGTCTGTGGTTTAAGTTAGTTGGTAATGCTCGTTTTTAGATTTAGATTTGTTTTATTTGAAAAGAATTGAGTTTGTGCGATTGTTCATTTGTTTAATTGGAATGGTCAACCACCTTCAAAGGTTGAAGTCACTGAGTGGTGAAACTATATCATGGAAGTAGTGTAACTATCTCTAGTTTAACACTCTAATGGCATGTTGATTGTGTTTGTGATTGACGTAATACATGTCAGGGATAGGGAAAAATCACGTGAAAGGGGAAGGGAGCGAGACAAGGAACGTGAGAAGTCCCGTGAGCGCTCCAATGATAGGCCAAGAGACCGTGATTATAGAGAGGATAGACATCACCAAGTCAGAGACAAGGAGAGAGAACGGGGTCGTGATCATGATCGGGTACGTGATCGAGATAGAGACCGTGGTCGAGACCGGGATCGTGCTCGTGATCGAGATAGAGACCGTGGACGAGAGCGTGATCGAGATAGAGAGAAGAATTATGAAGCTGGTGAAAGGGACCGCGGTCGTTCTCGTGATGGAGAGCCCGAGCATGATCGTGTTGAGTCGAAACATGAGCGTGACCTGCATGGTGAAAAAGAGTATGATCATGCTGAGCCAGAGGATGACCACGGGTGGTATGGACAAACTGACTATGGGCACAGGAGGTCTGTCCGGGACCAGGACAAGCACTATGATCGCTATGAGCATCGAAGTCAGGGACATTATGACCACATGGAAATCCAGGGTGACAATGATCGTTATGCTGACAAGGATCATAATCAATATGGTCAAATGGAGGAGGATGATTACCATTATGATCATGCAGCATCTGAGTCACATGTAAGGGATAGGACTCAGGAACTAGAACGTGAATATCAGCGCTCGAAGAGATCACTTTCCAGAGAATATGATCATTGATGTTGCTTTTGAGCTTGCGACTATGCTGGGTAGGTCATCGAAGACGCTTTATATTTAATGAATTTGAACTCTATGTTTTACAAGGTGCGCGGTTTTTCTAAAATCCCCTGCAGAGTAGTGTGTGGTCTCTGCCCAAGGTATTATTAGTTTCTTTGGATTTGCCTTTATTCATGGTTTGCTTTCTGGGTCAAACTAATGCAGTTTGTTTGTAATTTTTTCGGGACATCTGTTTGAGAGCATTCACTTGCAATTTGGTTATTTTTGTTCTTGATTTGTGTTGGGAATTGCAGTATCCAAGCTACCGGATCTGATTGGCCATCATAACCCGTCTGCCCGGGCTGCGTAAATTGCAATCTATTAAAAACGGCCAAGAATATTAAAAAAAAAAAAAAAAAAAAAGGGAAGAAAACGGAACTTACTCGATTACCTTGTATCTGGGGCCCAGTCACCAGCGCAGAGTCCTGAGCTGACCACGGCCAACAGCCCACTATTTCAGGTGGAGTTTTTTTTTTCTTTCCTACTTAGGGTGAGTTAGGTACTATTTTTATGCTTATGAATAATTATTTTTATTAGTTTTGTCCCGGACGTGGAAAATAAGTGATCCAAATATAACCTCAATATCCAATATTTAACAAATTTATAATGAAAAAAATATTTGACCCTCCTTTCCTCAACTGATTCGTGGAGTCGGCCTCCACATGGTCGATGGATCACCCCTCTCAACGTTTGACTGTTGAGGTTTTTAGTTTTTACAAAAGTAAGCCCCAAATCCATACAGAGGTTGTATGGTGCGAAACATGAGCACGTATAAACAAACACCGCAATGGTGATCACCTTCAAATCAGACACTCGAGTGAAGAGGATATTGTTTTATGCTGTTTGGAAGTGCATGCTATAAAAGATAGAAGCAGCCAAGAAACAATGAAATAACCATGAAGCTTCTTAACTTTTGCCATTTTTCAACCCAATAGCACAAGCGCTGTTACCAACTCCCGTACTTAAACAAAGTCCGTTTGCTACTATAAGAAGGTATAATAAGTGGAAAGGTCCTCTGTGCTATTTCCACGAAGTTTCTTACCAACGGTAAAATGTCATGGCATGGGCTGGTATAGTTAGGTCTTTTGAGAGTACAGGGCGTATTGCTTCCAAAGAAACTCGTTTGCTTCTAATGCACGACTTATCGGGTTATGACTATCAAATTGGAAGTATGTTATGTATCACCTGTAACAGACTAGTGCAGCATGTAACATATTCACTTTTCTTTTTCCTAATTTCCAATCAATGATATTCAACTGTTTCAGTGGTAAATATAATTTCATGTTCATGTCTTCAAAACGTGCAAAGAAAATCAAATACCTGGCATTCCGCCAGTGATAAATTGGCTGTAGAAGGCTAAGCAGAACAACTTTCAAGTAATAGAGGTCACATGTAATCTAGTAGGAGCAGTTGTTTGCTACTTCAGCTTCCACGAAATTGCAAGGAGATTAGAAAGTCTGTATGACAATGTAGACAAAACCCATTATATGATTCTCATCCATTCCCTCTCCTTTTATCGTTCAAATAGACAATGATTTAATGAAAGGGAATCCATAATGATAATATAATTGACAAGATTATAAACTTGGAAGCATTGAAGGAAAAAAAGAAATTTCCTTATAATTTATTATCAGTAATGCTGATTTTCAAAAGGAAATGAGGGTTTGGGGATTGGTTAACAGGAAGCTAACACAAATCAAGGGTTAGGTCCACATTCACTAGCTCAAAAGTCAAACCTACAATTTCTGGCATCATTCCACAGCTAATGATGTAGGCCAAAGGGGCCACTATTCATCCATCACTACAGGTAATAAAATTTGTACATGTTTGTTACCAATAGTTACATTTACCAAATCTAGAAAAATCAATGGTACATCCAATTAGCACTTCAAGATAAATGAAAAGAAAAATGCAGTCAAATATCGTTGAAGCTTCGGACACTTGGGTAACGGTTATAAATGCACAACACTAGGCTGATAGAAGATAGCACTCCTTATTAATTCATTCTTTGTCCAACCTTCAGCTAGGGAGGCCATCATATAAGCAAAATAGATTGAAAAGAACGCTAAGATTTTACAGTTAGAGCCATCGAAGGCCCCAACCAATTCTCCCTCCTAGCTTACAGATCCCCAAAGACCACACACAATGGCTCAACTAGGGGTGAACCAGAGAACTTTAACAACAGCTGCAGTAAGCATTGTGTTTCTATGTCTACTCGTGATGAATGATGTGGCCGATGCAGAGAGATTACTAAAAGATAAGGAGCCAGAAGTAGTTATCAAAAGAGAGATGAAACCGGGAGTTCTAGCAAGAGTAGCTCATTTCTTATGGCAGAGTGGGGAGTCTTCTTATGAACCTGTTTGGCCGGTGAGTTTTCTATGACCTTCCAAATGTGTGCCATTACTGCTATATGATCAGCAGTACTCTGCTTGTTTGCGCCCTAATAAAGATCTGCTGTTTTCTAATTTTGCAATAACAGCATCTCTCTTCTGATATATGATTTTATTGGTTGAGCAGGACATGAAATTTGGCTGGCGCATCATAGTAGGATCAATAGTAGGATTCTTCGGTGCAGCATTGGGTAGCGTTGGGGGTGTTGGAGGTGGTGGAATTTTCGTTCCAATGCTCACACTGATCATTGGTTTCGATCCCAAGAGTTCTACTGCCATTTCCAAGTGTCAGTATTAAGTCATCCTAAATCGCAAGTTCCATTCTAGTTGAACCCAAATATGAAATGTTAACTCAGCATATGTTGAAAACTATGTAGTTTATATGAACTTACCTGTGTAACTGTAAATCTCAATGCAAACAAGATGTAACAAGACAAGGCAAAAAATGGCTATGAACCTTGCAAAAAATGGCATGCCTTAAACACTCATGAAGTATCTAATTTTTTAGAGTATCATATCTTATATGTAATATTTATACTTTGATATCTTATGGCAGGTATGATTATGGGTGCAGCAGGATCTACGGTCTATTACAACCTGAGACTTAGACACCCAACACTGGATATGCCTCTTATAGATTATGACCTAGCTCTGCTCTTCCAGCCTATGCTTATGCTGGGAATTAGTATTGGAGTTGCCTTCAACGTTATGTTCGCTGACTGGATGGTCACCGTTCTGCTTATCATACTCTTCATAGGTAATAACATCTGGCATATATCCTCATCAGTCAGTTGCTTTGATGACTTTTAGAGTAAAGAGACAGAACTCTATTGACATAAAATATGGAATTCCTATTTCATTATGTTTAAGGCATGCCATCAGAGAGTTTCATACTTTCAAATTTATTTATTCATGTAAAAGGGGATTATCATAAAATCTACGTCGCACTAATTGCAAATGGTTTTCAAGCAAGCTTTAAGTTGCAGAATCAATGAGATCGTTCAGCTAAGTTGAACTTTTCATAAGACACACTATGTCTTCCACATGTGAATTAAGTTTTTTTTTCTTGCAATTTTTTAAAGCAACGAACTCACTCGAAGCATCATGAATGACAGGTACATCAACCAAAGCACTAATCAAAGGCATTAATACATGGAAGAAAGAGACAATGATGAAGAAAGTAAGTGTTGCCAATGCTCAAGTTTCCAATTATTAATCACAAGTGACACATCTGGAATTCTGTCTGACTCTCAGGAAGCAGCCAAGCAGTTAGAATCAGAAACCACACTAGCAGGTAAGTGCCTAAATGATCCTTCCTAGAAAATTTTCCCTTATAAGCAATAAATTGGTTCTTACAGAAAACATTCAATAGAAGTTGACAGGAAGGAACATCTATAGCTTCATTTCAACTTTACTCAACTGATTTTTCCTCCCTGAATAAGTTTGCGATAACATACTATAGAGTAGCACAAAATATGCTAAAACCTTCACCAATAGCCCTAGATAACTGTTCTTTCGCACTATAGGAAAAAAACAAAGCACATTGAATGTTTTCCATGCATCCTTATAAGAGGAAAATGTAAGAAAAAATCCCCACACAAAATATGAGTTCCACTTGTAGCAAACTAAGCACGCGCCAATACACGCACTTAGCAGAAGGGAAAAGATTGTTCGTCAAAATTTATGGTAAACACACTTGATTCTACTATTCCATTTATTGAAAATTTCCATTTGATATATTAATGCAAAACTACTAGTTAACCCTGCAAAAGACCAAAAGCTTTCATGGAAAGCATGGAAAAAATCTTTAGATATAAAACTCAAGTATTGTGATAATTCCATTATGGAAATATTGGTTTAAAATGGCTTTTACTGACTTGCTTAATTACAGAAGGTACTGGGCAAGATTACAAACGACTGCCAAGTGGCCCAGTTTCATTACAAGAAGATGAGGTAAGCCCAAGAACCTAAAGTTTTCTTACAGCAGCCCTCTTTTTGTGAGAAATCCCAATGACACAATTGTTGTTGCCTACGTTGTCTAAACAACTTCAATTTTACAGGTTCCCCTAATACGGAACATTTACTGGAAAGAGTTAGCATTGCTTCTTTATGTGTGGGTCGGTTTTCTGATCGTTCAGCTTGTTAAGGTGAGCAAATACTCCAAAATACCACATAAAAGAAGTTACATAAGGTCAATTTCTTCCCTAAGTTTTCCATGACTCTAATCCACTTGCACTGTGACAAAAGAAAATATCATAGTATAAATTAGTAGTTTGGAACCAGTTAACCATAGCTTCACAGACCAGTACTTACCAATTTGCCAGGGTAGCTGTTCGCAAATCACCAATTAGACAACTCAAGTTTACTTATGTGGTATTATATATCTCTTGCAGACGTACGTCAAAACCTGCTCAATTGCATACTGGATTCTAAACGCTTTGCAGGTATAATCCTCAACCTCACATTAGCATGATTTCATTCATAGTTTCATACAAACACCTATGATACACAAATAAACAATGCATTCAGTAATGTAGGGGCAACCAGATAGTGACTTCACACCCAGTAATAATAGCCCAAAATAACCAAACTAGATTCTAGGATGGGAACTCCCCATGAATGCAAAGGGCAATTTCCACCAATTGCACCAAATTCATAGATTTTGAAACCTAGCACTCATTTTGTATGTTCTGAAACAGAGAAATCATGCTCATGTAAGTGCTAGAAGGTCCAGTGTGCCATAAAGGCTCTGCGTCCTGGTGAAATTTTTAACCATACCTCGAAATAGTAATGATTAATCATAGTTGACAACAGAACTAGGAAAGCTAAGGTGGTCACTCCTTGTGGGAATGAACAACGTGCAATAGTTAACATATGTTACATTTTACAGCCAAGTTAAGCAGAATTCATTTCTATGATTAGAGTAAACTAAAGGTCAAAGATCATTTTTAAAGAGGAGACAATGAAAGGAAGTATCAAATTCGACCTAGTCAAGAATAATATTCTAGCTAAATGAGAAATCACCTGAGGCTAAACAACAAAGCTTTAAGAAATATCAAAAAACTACAGATCTATTCATGTATCGCATAAGAATACAGATGAGGCTTATGAATTGAATGACTTTGGCGTGAAAAATATATTTATTGTCATATTTTACTATAGAACATAGTGACATCAAGCAAGGTTCGTGAAGCTTTGCTTGAAAAGCAGAAGATGGATAATTAATAAGTTCATATATCATCTTTTAAATATATTGGTTTCACCTTGTGAAGGTTCCAATTGCTGTCTCCGTCACACTTTTTGAAGCCATATGCTTATATAAAGGGACAAGGGTGGTTGCATCTAAAGGAAAGGAAATCACAAATTGGAAGTTGCATATGATTTTTCTGTACTGTAGCTGCGGGATAATAGCTGGAATGGTGGGTGGACTGCTAGGGCTAGGAGGTGGTTTCATCTTGGGACCTCTTTTTCTTGAATTGGGAATTCCTCCCCAGGTATATTCAACAGTTTACACATATAATATAAATACTTGTTTTTTCAAAGAGGTAAAACTTAACATTATAACTTTTAGGAAGAAAAAAACCATATCATACCATTTTCAATTGCCAGAAGTCATTCTGAGGGAATATGTTGAAAACCTAATCATTTTTGTGCCAAACAAGGTTGGGCTAAGGACTCAATCTTAAGTCCCTCGCGTCATTAGATTAACACTTGCTTAATCTACTCCTACATTCCAAGCTAATAGCATCAGATACTCTAACACCAGCTAATGGGGAAAACATTGTTGCCCTTTTGCAGGTAGCAAGCGCAACATCAACCTTTGCAATGGTGTTTTCCTCCTCAATGTCAGTTGTACAGTATTACCTGCTCAATCGTTTTCCAGTCCCATATGGTATGTGACAATATGAATTGAGAAAACATATTTGTGTATGTGGTTGGAAACAAAACAGGAGGCCTCTACCCAAGGTTTTTGACATCTAAAACTGCTCTAATAGTATTGCATTGAAGTGAAATTCAATTATCACCTATACCCAATTTAATCTTTTAGCTTTCATTTTACTTTTCCTGCAGCCACATATCTTGTTTTAGTTGCAACTATCGCTGCGTTTGCCGGTCAGCATGTAGTGAGAAAGATAATTGCACTCCTTGGCAGGGCATCAATAATCATCTTCATACTGGCTTTGACGATATTTGTGAGCGCAATTAGTCTTGGTACTTGGCTTCTAGCCCTTGTGAATTAAAGATGATGCCTAGTCGGTTTGGTTTTCTGTATAATTTAAGATGCATAACTGATTATCATATACTGCAGGTGGAGTGGGCATAGCGAATATGGTTGAGAAACTAGAGAACAATGAGTACATGGGGTTTGAAAATCTCTGCTACCAATCCTAAGTATCTCATATAAAATTACAACAGTGGAATCTCTCTTTACAGTGCATTCATCTGCACTGAATTCGGCATTTCATTGCCATCCACTTTTTTTAAAGGCAGATAGGGTTACAATATGTTCCCTGACATTTAATTCTGTCAATAATCTTCAGCTAAAACTTTTGGCAAAGATTTATTGTGTTTCCTTTCATGCAATTTCAAATGATATTTATTCTGTAAAAGTTTGTATGATTTCTTATGTACAGAAATCAGTATGCACAACAATATGACATGTTTAGTCTTTGCAATGAATTTTTACGCTTCTTTTACTCTCTAGTTCTTCAACAACTATTAGTGAAATGCACTTCTTGACTAAAAAAAGAATGCAGATGGAAATTCCTATCGATTGCAATAACTCCGAAATTAGTAAGTGAAATTAAAGGATACGTACTATGAGGAGCTTAGAGCGCGAACTAGGGAAATAGCATTGCGGGTAGAGCCTTATATACAGAACAATGAACAATAAAACACACAGACTAACAGAAATACAATCGATCTAGTCAACAAAATCATGTCAAAACATTTTCTATTTAAAATCTACTCACATAAGTCGATCACACATTTTCTACTAATCACACTGTGTATATAATCCCGTGCAAGTCTACCACAATTTCTCTAACTCGAAAAAGAACAGTCACAGTCATAGATCACAACAAACAACTTTAAGTGAAGTGTATTTATGGACGTCAAATGACAAGTGGAGTACGTACCAGGAATTCGTTTGCTCCAGCTAAAACACACGGATCGAATCACCTCTAGCATCCAACGGCCACCGCTCTGAGACGATTTTTTGGATCATAAAGCGTTTCTGGAAGCTCTGAATCCCTTGATTGGTCGATAATGGCGCTTAGACTCTCAAGTATGTCTGTTTGGATTGAGGGAAGGGATGTGTTTCGATCTATTTGGATTTTACGGGTGGACACTCGAGAGCGCTACTTTTGTTGCAGGGAGGGAAGTTCAAAATTCTGCAATTTGGCTATTTAGAGCTGCGTCCAGCGCAAGAAGTAATATGGATTTCTCATACAACCACCGTCGGCGTCGGTTGTGTCAAATGCCAACAAAAGGTTCCAATTTTTCTTCATGAACGCTAACATATTTACAAATTATCCGACTTTCAAAAATCAAAAGTCGGTCAAATGGGCCGCATTGGGCTTATGAGTTATGGCTCAAAACTCTGATATGTTCTTATGGCTCAAAAGTTGACCAAATGGGCCGCATTGGTTTTCTACCCTAGAAAGTAGAGGTGTAAATGAGTCGAGCCGCTCATGAGCGGTTCAACGTTCGGCTCGAAAAAAGCTCGTTCGTGTTCAACTTGATTCATAAACGAGCCGAGTTTGAGTTTAATTTTAAAGCTCGATTCATAAACGAGCCGAAATTGAGCATCACAAAGCTCTGCTCGTTAAGGCTCGCGAACTAGCTCGTTGGCTTGGCTTATAGCTCGGCTCGTTGTTACAGCTCGACTATATATATGTGTGTAATAGTTCTTTGATTTTAAATTTAACATTATTAATATGTTTGAATGTAATAAACTATTCATGTGATTCAATGCATTAGTAACTCATTAAGTATCATTATTATTATTAGTATATTACATGAGTACTAAATATTAACATATATTTATTAAATATCATTATTATTATTGAACTCGAGCTTGACTGATTTAGTGATTTATCAAGTTTTTAACGAGTTAAGCTTGACCTCGGCTCGTTTAAGAATTACTCGAGCTTTTAACGAGCCGAGCTTGAGTCATAATTTTAAGCTCAAGCACATCACATTTGAACTGAGCAGAGCTCTTCAAAACTCGGCTCGGCACATTTACACCCCTACTAGAAACGGAGAACAATGTATGTGACATGGCTAAAACTTGGATAAATCATCTCTCTATCAGTAATTAGAGCAACGCTCGGCGCTCCCCGTGTTTAAGCAAACTCTAAGGTATCATTTGGTTTAGTCCATCACACAAATCTCTACCAATATTGATGAATTAGACAGCTGGAGATTCGATATCTGTCGATGGAAAAGCTTCTTCTCGCCCTAGAGTCTCAAGTTGCCTTAAGCTCATAAGCGAAAGTAGACTCAAAGCTTATTCTTGTGCAAGAACGTGATCTACTATGTGAAGGCAAAAGGAAAAAAAGATTCATTTTGATCCTGCACAATTAATTACCCATCTAGGCATCAAGGTGTTAAGAACCTGCAGGTTCTTAATATATGATGTGCTGCGTTTCACTAGTATTACAAATTGCCACCTGTCAAATCTGTTATTTTGTAACACCGCCTCACTGCCACGTACGCTTATTCTGTTACGTTAGTTAGTATAAAGGCATGTTTAGAGGTTGGTATTGTAATCAAGAAATACAAGGAAAGATTAGATGTTTCTTCTTTATTCTTTTTCTCTGTAAATCATCATCTTTCTTCTTCCACCGACATTGAGCAAGGTCACGGTTGAAAGAAGGTTATCAGTTGGTATCAGAGGTCGTTGATCTTGCCTGTTGAACCTACTGTTCCCTGATTGTGTATGCCTTGCCACCACACTCGCTCAGCAACCATGGACAATCGTATTGCAGCCTTGGAGGCTTCTATGGAAAATCTTTCAGTAGCATTTGCAAAACAAACAACAACACTTACTACTTCGATTGAATCACAACTTGATTCTAAAATCATGGCCGAATTTGATCAATTACGTCGAGAATTAATTACTCAAAAAGATCATGAATCCAATCTTGCAGAAGAAGATGTCAGATTTGAGTTAGGTCATCAAAGGAATATGAGAAGGTTTGAAGGATCTGAACAACGGGGTAACCAACAAAGAACCACTTGGCAACGTGTGGATTTTCCAAGATTTTGTGAAGGGGATGATCCTTTGATGTGGATCCTTAAAGCAGATCAGTATTTTTCATTTTATGGAACTCCAGAGCATCAGAAAGTGGTGTTGGCCTCGTTTAATTTGGATGCTGAGGCTTTGCAATGGTTCAGGTGGTTAGATTGCCTTCAAACTACTCCAAGATGGGAAGACTTTACTACTGCTTTTTGCAAGGAGTTTGGATCATTAGAATTTGAAGACAGTGTTGAATCTCTGTTTAACTTGAAACAAACAGGTAAAGGATTACATCTCTGAATTTCGTAGATTATCTAATAGAACTACATGAGTGGGTCCTTTACTGTTGAAGAGTTGTTTCTTGGGGGGCTTGAAACTAGAATTGAGTTATGATGTTAAGCTTCTTAAACCAGATAGTACTCAAGATGCAATAGCTATTGCCATACAACTCGATGCTAAATTGAATCATTGTAGGTTAGTTAGTTCTAAACTAGTGACTAAACCTATAAGTGGGGGGGGGGGGGTAAATTTTCCACAAATTGCTAGATCTAATGAAATGGTTCCAAGGAGGACCACTGTTCCTGAAATTCCCATGAAAAATATTACTGCAGATGAGTATCAGGACAGAAAACAAAAAGGTTTATGTTTCTATTGTGATGAAAAGTTTGTTAGAGGTCATAAATGTGCAAGAAAACAGCTTTTGCTGTTAGAAGTTGATTTTGATGATGAGTGGACAGATACTAAGAATGAAGATACTGAATTAACACAAGAGCTAGAATTCCAGCAATTGGAGTTAAGCACTTGTGCTTTTTATGGAGTGGAATCTGGTCAAATTTCCAAAACAATGAATATAAGAGGATCTATTAAAAATTGTCCAGTTATGATTTTGATAGATTCTGGCAGTACGTCTAATTTTGTGGATTGTAGGCTTTTGAAGAGGTTAGGTTGGATTTATGACAGGACAAGGGAATTTGAAGTGACTATTGCAGATGGAGGAAAGGTGAAAGGCATGGGCTGTTGCAAACTGATTCCATTAGCTATGGGAAATTATAACTGCAAAACCAATCTTTATGCACTGCCTTTGGGTAGTTGTGATGTGGTTTTAGGAATACAATGGTTACAAACCATTAGTCCAGTATTATGGGATTTCCAAGCAATGACTATGAAGTTTAGTGTTGATGGACATACTTATCAGTTGCAAAGTGGAACACAGACTAAGCCTTTAATCAAATAAGTTTCATTACAACAAATTGAGAAGGGATTGCACAGTACTAATTTGAGACTGTTACTTTATTCACAAGAAATAGTTAATTCTCAGAAGAAGGAAGAATTAAGTTCAGTTCAGTTGTAGGAATTATAGTGCTTACTGTCTACTTATGACTGTATTTTCCAGATACCAACTACATTGCCACCTCCTAGAGCACATGATCACAGAATTCCTTTAATAGAGGGAGCTAAACCTCCAAGTGAGAGACCATATCATTATGGACCTCTTCAGAAGACAGAGATTGAAAATGCAGTCCAGGAATTGAAGCAGTCTGGTTTTATTAGAAACAGTCATAGTCCATTCTCATCACCAGTCTTGTTGGTGAAAAAGAAAGAAGGCACATGGAGAATGTGCATGGATTACAGGGAATTAAATCAGTTGACAATAAAGGATAAGTATCACATTCCTCTCATTGATGACTTGCTTGATGAGTTGCATGGAGCATTGTATTTTTCCAAGTTGGATCTAAGATCTGGATACCACCAGATTAGAATGCATGAAAATGATATTGAGAAAACTGCATTTAGGACTCATGAGGGACATTATGAGTTCTTGGTTATGCCTTTTAGCCTAACCAATGCTCCAGCTACATTTCAAAGCTTAATGAATGATATTTTCAAGGACTTCTTGAGAAGATGTGTATTGGTATTTTTTGATGATATACTTATATATAGTCCAAGTTGGTAGAAGCATCTACAAGATCTACAACAGGTTTTTAATATCATTAAAAAACATCAACTGGCAGTTAAGAATCAAAAATGTGCTTTTGGTCAGCAGTCCATAGAATACTTGGGGCACATTGTGTCTGTGGAAGGAGTTTCAGCGGATTCAGTAAAAATAAAAGCCATTGTGGATTGGCCTTTACAAACTAATGTGAAGGAGTTGAGAGGATTTTTTGGTTTGACTGGATACTATAGGAAGTTTGTTCCTGAATATGGCAAAATCTGTCAGCCATTATACCAACTAACTAAGAAAGAAGGGTTTGTTTGGTCTAATGAAGCTACAATTGCATTTGAGAAGTTAAAAGAGTATTATGGTATCTCCTCGGGTTTTGGCATTACCTGACTTTTTCTTACCATTTGAAATTGAATGCGATGCATCTAGTATTGGCATTGGAGCTGTATTACAACAAAAGGGAAGACCTATTGCTTTCACTAGTCAATCTTTGGGTCCTAGAAATCTGGCACTATCAACTTATGAGAAGGAGTTAATTGCTATTGTGTATGCTGTGAGGAAATGGCACAACTACCTACAGTGTCGACATTTTGTAATTAAAACTGACCATCAGGGCCTCAAATATTTCTTTCATCGAAAAGCAAACACTGCATTTCAGCAGAAATGGGTTGCTAAGCTACTTGGTTTTGATTATGAAATTCAATTTAAGCATGGAACTGAGAATGTTGTTGCAGATGCTTTGTCTAGAATACGTGGTTCTTTAAGATTGGATGAGTCTCCTCTTCTAGAATCAAAATTACAATGTTCATCTATTTCATACCCTTATTTCGGTTGGTTAGATGATTTGAGAAGAAACTTGGAACAAGATACCTGGATTTTGGCCAAATTGCAAGAATTAAAAGATAATGATACTGCTAACCAACAAGTTCAGCCCAAGTATACCATGGATAATGGGTTCTTGAAATATAAGAATAGAATTGTTCTTAGTCCAACATCTCTCTGGAGAGTTAAGTTGTTTGAGGAATTCCATAATTCCCCAACTGCTGGTCATCCAGAAGTATTGAAGACATATCACAGATTAAAGAGAGACTTTTATTGGCAGGGAATAAAAAGAGAGGTAAAGGGAATGGCGGCTGAATGTTCAATTTGTCAACAAAATAAGTATGAAACAATGTGTCCACCAGGGTTATTACTACCACTTTCTATTCCTCAACAAATATGGAGAGATATTAGTATGGACTTCATCACTGCTTTACCTGTGAGCAAGGGAAAGTCAGTCATTATGGTTGTAGTGGATAGACTGTCTAAGTATAGCCACTTTATAGCCCTGGCTCATCCTTACTCTGCTGTCACAGTGGCTGAAGCTTTCATTGAGCATGTATTCAAGTTACATGGCATGCCATCATCTATAGTTAGTGATAGGGATTCAGTCTTCCTCAGCAATTTTCGGAAGGAATTTTTCAGATTGCAGGGCTCTAAATTGTGCATGATTTCAGGGTATCATCCTCAGTCTGATGGACAAACTGAGGTAGTCAATAGATGTTTGGAAACTTACTTAAGGTGTTTACTAGTTTGTAGCCTAGGCGATGGTGTCAGTGGTTGTCATGGGCTAAGTGGAGTTACAATACAGCCTACCATACTACTGCTAAAGCCACTCCTTTTGAGCTGGTCTATGGGCATGCTCCTCCTCATGTCATTTCGTATGAAATGGGGTCTGCTAAGTTGGATGAGCTGGATAAAGCTTTGATAGCAAGAGATAATCTTTTGTATTTGCTAAAATACAATTTAAAAGCAGCTCAGGAGAGGATGAGGCATTAGACAAATAAACAAAGAACTGAAAGGGAATTTGCTGTAGGAGATTTGGTTTATTTGAAGTTGTCACCATACCAATTGCCTGCTCTCAATAATCATTCATTTCACAAATTACATCCAAGGTTTTATGGACCATATCCAGTTTTGGCATGAGTTGGTTCAGTAGCCTACAAACTTCAATTGCCTTTAGGAACAAAAATACATCTAGTTTTCCATGTTAGTTGTTTGAAAAAACATTTAGGTCCTTCTGTGGAACCTAGTGTTATCTTACCTGAGGTCACAGATTTTGGCCTTGTTCAGCAGCAAATTCCTACTGCAGTCATAAAGAGACATGTTTACAAGAAAGGCAATGTTGCAGGAACGCAGATTCTTGTTCAGTGGAAAGATCATAACATTGAAGAAGCTACGTGGGAGGATTATGAAGATTTTGTGTCTAAATATCCAACTTTTATTTTCTGATTTATCATCCTGACATCCTTGGGGACAAGGATCTTTCGAGGAAGGGATATTGTTAAGAACCTGCAGGTTCTTAACATATGATGTGTTGCGTTTCACTAGTATTACAAATTGCCACCTGTCAAATCTGTTATTTAGTAACACCGCCTCACTGTCATGTACGTTTATTCTGTTACGTTAGTTAGTATAAAGGCATGTTTAGAGGTTGACATTGTAATCAAAAAATACAAGAAAAGATTAGGGGTCCGTTTGGATCAGAGTATGTCTCATAAAGTATAAATTCTTGTAAAACGTAAAAGCTGAGAGTGTTTGAGAGTATGAGTGACAGAGTATAAACTAGCTTATATTCTGAAACAAACGGAGACTAGATGTTTATTCTTTATTCTTTTTCTCTGTAAATCATCATCTTCCTTCTTCCACCGACATTGAACTAGGTCACGATTGAAAGAAGGTTATCACAAGGTGAGAATATGGCTAGAGGATGACAAAGATGAGGACGAGATAGTCGTGATAGACGTTGGGTATAGGATTTTGGAGAGAGAATGGGAGAAGGAAAGAGGAACAATGTCTCATGTGGGGTAGGGACCACAAGGGGTATTCATTATAGAGGGTGTTTTTGGGTCAATAATGAGTTGTACTTCTGGAAAAAAAATTGAGTTGTACTTGAAAAAGTACGAGTTCCCAAATCCCAATGACGCTCATCTTAGCGTTTAGAAGAGCGACTTGGGCTTCTTTATTATGGGCCTACCCTATATAGACATGAGTAATTTTCAGCCCATGTCACTTCGGTATGTAGATGGGCCTAGGTAGGAAATCTGGATATGCAGATATGCATAGAGGAGATCCGACTTGAAGACCAGCCGACCCATTCGTTTTTGGTTTGGGCGGTTATTGACCATGGCGTTATTGGCGCCCCCGTTCTCTACCGACAGCAAAAAGGGGTGCAAGAAAAGAAAAGAAAAAACAGTCCTCGACGGAACTAACTACACAATTATCGCCGACGGTCTTCTCCGGGATCTGGTTTTGATATTGCGAAGAATGAGTCGTCTGCTCATTGTTTGATTGAGACAACTATGATTTCAGCTTCAGAAAGAGCCTGCAAATCAGTGCTTCAAACTCGGCCGGAGAAATATCTCCAGTCGAAGGGATGATAACTCGAGCTAAACTTTTGGAGCAGCTCCGAAACCACAAAATCTGGTCCCAACACAAGTGTCCTGCTCTTACTGTCTTCTCTCCTAATCCCCATATCGTTTCCTGGTATACTTCCTTTTATGGTTCTACTTTTGCTTCTTGTTCTTCTTTTTTATCAAAGAAGTACGTCTATTGGTGTTCTGTCTCGTCTGCACATGCTCCCTAATTTGTGCTTCTAATTTTGGATTCAGTGGAACTAAGAGTGAAAAAAAATTCATTGGCGATTTCTTTGTTGGGATGGATAAAAAATAGGCTTTACAGTTTTATTGCTATCAATGGTAGTGACTAGTGAGGAGTGCAGATTTAAGACTTGAGAATGCTGTTTTTGATGTCATTGAATGGAAGATTATATAGATGACTCCTTTTATGTTAAGAAGGAAAAACCTTGAATTAATGTATTTTTCATACATGAAATTCAATCTTCATACTTTGCTTCCTGGTTACCACAACGATATGATTACTTTTCCAGCCTTTTCTACCTTGCAAATTGTCCGTCGATATTTTGATTGATCATTCATATTACTGTTGTGTGAAATGCCCCACAATATGCAGCTGATACTTTTAATTTGGGGTAGATGTATAGTCACGCCTGTTGTCATTCTCTACCGAAGTTGATGTAGTCATATGTGGTGATCAAAGAAGAAACTATCCTATACAAAAAAAATGTTGAAAACCAAATTAAACCAAAAAAAATTAATGGCCGTGAAAGTTATTATTATTATCATCATCGAAGTCTTTAAAACAAACGGCGTGGGTGTTCAGCAAAATTTGTTCTTATGATTATTTTTCTCCTCCCCTAAGAAAAATATCATGCTGGTTAGCTTCAGCATCAGCAAAGCCTTTATATGGAACATGGTCGGGGTCTAAAAAGTATTGAGTTGTTCGAGGCAATTTTCTTCTGCTTCTGGCAAAAAATATCAATTCAATGTCTTCCATTGTCTCCCTCACAAGATAAAACCTCATTTTGGAATATAACTGAATTATTTCAATTAATTTTGTTCATTGAGTGGGGTCATAACTGTAAACTCCTCCCTCAATCAAATTTATGCAATTGTTTTTGCAGGGAGCATCTCAAAGTGCAGTGAAAATTCGCTACTATCAGCATCATCTGCTACTATGTAGATGCAGATCAATACTTTGTTGACCAAAGACAAATGGCTGGGAAGCTTTTATGGATCAAACAAACGATGGATGAGTTAAGTAAGAGATAGAGGACTATGAGATTTAAGCTAAGTATAGGTCCGATGCACATGGATGAAACCGGGTCAGTATGTCTCAACCTTTTTCCTTGGACATTATAAATCTTATGGTTATTTAGAAACCTAATAGACAGTGGAGGTGTGGAGCTCACTAGGCTATAAGGAGAGGTGAGCTAGGAGTAGTTTGAGTTCTGTTGGATCAAAACTTGTTTGCAATGACTACAGCGCAATTGCTTTGTGATGTTGGTTTTTTCTTTGCAGTTTTGCTATAAATTGAGCATGACTTGTTCATGATTATTTGCGCAGACTTAACCTCTCTGGATGACACGAATCCATGATTAAGAGTTTAGCATCCCGCTCGACCTGTTTAGGCCCTTGCCTGTGTTACTTTGTCGCAAAATGTGTTCATAGTTCTCACTAAGAATGTCAGAGTTTGTATCATATTGATAAAAATCAAATATAAACAGTTATGTTAAATTCATGCAGGGTTGATATAACCCTGGCTATCTTTTGGGCCTTGGTGTTCACTGTTCAGCGTGCTTGTCATATCATCCTACTTGACCCTGTACTTCAGGCGCTTCTGGCTTTCTTTTATCATTATATGCGTTGGTGTTTCCTTCGTGCGCCTAAGAAGTTCTAGGCAGGCACTGAATCGGAAGAGGGAAAAAAGATTGTTGTTAGCTTTGTCCATGTGAATGTTCTATGCTCTTAAGTGCTTGCCAACTTTCAGTCATGTGCCTTCTTCTATAAGGTTGATGGTATGATTCTTTTCTAGTTTCCTTCCAAATGCATATGCAAAGCCATTAGAATTAGTTTAATACTGCTGTTTTGACATGTTAACAACATACATTTGGGCCTAGTTAAGAGACGATCACCCAGTAATCTTTCCATTTATTATCTTGTAAATTCCTTACTTATTCAGGAAATTATGTGAGGGATTTGATCGCTGCCATTATCATAAATCTATTTTTTGTTGTCCTGTTAAAAAGGGAACAGACTTCCTATTGTGGAGATGGATGAGCAAACGTTCTGTTTCTATGATGAATTCAGCACCCATTTTGCATGGATAAGGGATTCATGATTTGCTATTTTGTTTTAAAATCGATCGAAGAAAAAAACCCAAATTGAATGTGAGAAGAGAGATGGAAGATAGATTTAATCCGGAGCAAATGGCTTTGCTTGTAATTAGCATGACCTTATCAGCTGTCGTCGTGGTCCCATCTGTGCTGATCATTTAAACATATCTCAGGGAAACAGTTATCTTGAGCTGGAAAGAAGTTAGGGAATATATTTGGTGGAGATGTGGGGGGGTGGGATCCAGTGGCATGATTACTTTCTCTGAGTATTTAGCCCTTCAAGGCCGCATTCTGTAATAATGCAAGGGCCTTTGCTGGTTTCTATACAAGTATGAACTTCTTTGGCACAACCTCCGTTACAACTTGGATATGATGAATCCTAATAATGGAAGCAATTCCCTTGATGAGATTAAGATTGTGATTTACTCTCTTTAGATTTGGCGGTGGACTCTCATGCATTAGGTTACTCTGATTTACCTTTTTTTTGTTTTTGTTTTGTTTTGCCTGATCATATGGTTTCAACATGGATAGTTGGACTACCGATGTATTATGGCGCGGGTCTACTGGTTGCTCTGTGCTTCTAGCATTATACTATTTATTGAAGAAAAAGATTGTTTCCAGCTGCATTTGTTTTATACTATTGAATCCAGTTAATCCTTTTTATTGCAGGATCATAGCAGGTTAAAATTTTCGACTATCAGCAGCTCCATAGAAACGAAATGGTGACCATGCATTGAGTCGTTGACTACATGCACAATGTTCCCCTCAGTATGTTAGATTTTCTGCATAGGATCACGAGAGCTCATAAGCTGTCAATAATACAATTAATTTTTGTAAACCAGTGACTCATTATAGGGTTCATGACGCTTTGCCAGAACTTCTAGCGGTCATGGCATGTATGCAAAGTGTAAAAGTGAAAGTAGAGGCACCATAAAGTATCTTTAGCAGACATGTAAAGCACTATGGTGGCTCTAAAGGATGCTCCCTTTATCCTTACCTGGATAAAAAAAAAAAATTGGGTTGCTGTATTTACTGTCTCTTTTTCTCAAAATTGCGAGTTTAAAGTTCCTCCAATTGTCACTTCTATTCTAAGCACATCACTTTTTTTAGGTATTATTCCTTTAATTGCTTGTCATCCGAAAGTAGAGAAGTATCATAGAATCTTTTCTTTAATCCATGTTTAAGTTTCCTGATGTTGATGGAGGATCTATCAAAAAGAGCCCAGATTACTACTTGAGGAGCTTTTCCCCGCTTAATGCGAAAAAGTTAAAGCCAGTAGGTTTTGGTTGTCATAAGATAATTAGTATACTCTGTTGCATAAAAGCCAATATTCTCGGCTAAATGATCGATGCACTTACAATAAGTTCAAGAATATTGGTACATTCACTCAATGCAATCATCGAACCTTTAATTATTGTATAAAAAGTATATTAACCCTCAGATTAAGTGTGGCAAATGTTGCCTTCATCCCAAGGCTCACAGAACATTCATTTTTAACTAATCAATGACGATCAAATATTCTAATTGTCTGTGTAGGGAATACAGCTTGCTGGCCTCGTGCGGCACATAGCGGAAAGACCCTTTATCCTTGGTTTTTTCCTTTTCTTTTCTTGCTTTAGAGAAGAGAAGGCCTTAAGTTCACTCTAAGCATACAAAAACTTGTAGGGTACTGAATTCAAAAACAATTCAACTGTTGCTCTGAGGGTCAAACTTTGAAACCACTACCAGTCAGTTATAACTTTATATAATGCATATATGACATTTACTTAAGCTCTGCCCAAGGGTTGCCAGCAGACCTCACCTCAGCCTTCTTTTTGACTTTCTACAATTGTCTTTTTGTAGGGCTACGTTGCTTTGATGATGGTAATGCACGAGGGTACCATATTGGACCATTCGAAGGAAAGAATGGGCAGCATGTGATTCTCGAGCAGGTATATTAACAATAGGTTATTCTCTATTTGCTTGACTCTGGATGACTTCAATTATGAACATATTTTTGTATCTTTTCTCATCTGATGAAAAATTGAGTCTGATATCGCAGAATTCCCCCGCTCCCCAAAAAAATTGCATGGTACCTGTGTTCTTGACATTTGTTCGCGCGAAAATACTAAATGTTCATAGACATTTGCATCCATAGCGTTTATGTCTTTTTTTTTAAATTTTCAAAAAAAATTAGTGGTGTATGGTCTACCACATCTGCTTATGAACATTTATGAATGAAATGTCTATGAACGACTAGTATTGCCTTTATTCGCATAGCTTAAGTTTGTTGAGTGTGCTAGAGAATTGAGATGCCTGAATCGAAATTGCCTCGATATTTGTGTTGACTTATGGAGGATTAATACTTCCTCCAGTTGTAAAGAAAATGCACTCTTTTTTTTATCAAATGTTTGCTGCTGCATGGTGATTTACCAATAGTCAATTAATAGAAGCTAATCTTTCTCTAGAGATGTTTTCCTTTATAATATCAAGATGGCCCATCAAAACCAACCATTTTGACGGCACTTATTAAGCTTTGGGAGGACAGTAAAGTGTAAAGTGTTACTTTGAGAAGCATCATCATTCATAAAGAATCCAATTTCTCTACCGAATAAAACAACTCACGTACTACTATCTACACTAGAACTGGTCAAAGATTGTTTAAGTACTCCTTTTGAAAGAGAAAATAAAATAGTCACAGTATGTCATCATGTAAGCCTGTAAAAATTCATTGAGCATCGTGCAGCCACGTTTTCTGCTACAACCCGTGCGTGTGCAATGATTGAGGTCCCTCCTGCATGATGAATATGAAGGTCCATCGTCCACAGCACAGTTCCCTTTCCTTTTTCTTTCAATTCTCCTCCTCGAGATGCTGACATGCACAAATAAATCTTTATTTCTTCGAAAATACTTCTCTGGTTCATTGTTCATGCTAGATGGTTAAAATGTCTAGATTGATTACTATATGGTTAATCTCCCTTTATATGCACAGTACTCACAGGCCGTGCATCATCTGTTCTTATAGCGCATAATTAAAATGTATTTAAGAACTGTGAGGTATAGATCGAAGGAGGAAATGAATGAATATGGACCCTACTTAGGGGGTGTTAACTGTTAAGGCTGTAATTAAGAAGAGGATTGGCAATCTCTGTACGTTTCATTCCTTTTGTAGGACAGACAAAAACGCGCATCCCATGACGACAGGCTCTGTGCAGATTGAAGAAGACATGAAGTAACTTTAATTGGTAGTGGAGGGGGACCCCATTTTCTAAGGCTGTGTTTCGTCGACAATAGGAACGGGAATTATTACTTATTAGAATTAGAACAGGAACGAGAATGGACGTGATTATATAATTATTAATGGGAATGCGAATAATGTTAAAATGTCAATGGAAATGAGATTGGAATGATATGAAAATTAAAATCTCACATTATTTTGGTTGTCCTGAAAGCTAATTTTTTATTCAAATATAATATCCAATGTCAATGAGATTTTCATATTACTAGCCATATTATAATTCAATCCAAGGCTATTCCTCCGAGAATCATAATCTATTCTGCGTCGACCCAGTTATTAATACGGAATGTAAATATTCATACTATTGTAAGAGCTTTAATTTAAATTATTTTCGTGTATTCCTTTCAAGTTAATGAGTCCATATAAAATGTCTCCAGACTATACGTCATTTTGCTTTCAATGAAAAGAAATAAGTGACTGCATAAAAAGGGGAAAAAAACTAGGGTAACAAGTTTTTTTTAAAAAGCACACACACACATATATATATAATATGATGTTTTTTGCATATCTTGATCAAAATTGGTGGTGTCGATAGAAGGAGTCATTACCGAAAAATGATATTTTATAGAAATTTGAACAATAAAAATGAAATAGGACCATTTTCGGTGATTCTATTAACTCAAAATGGGGTTTTATACGAGTTTTGAAAGTATATATATGTTCTATCGTTAAACATGCTAGGAGGAGCACATACTACCCACAAATCACAATTTCTTGCTCAAATGCACTGAACTCGTTTAACCTAAAAAATGGACTGAAAACGAATTGATTTGGTCGATTCTGTTAATTCTGAATGGATAGTCCACCTCCCAATAGCTTCAAAGACAATCGATGATGATAAGACAGGTGAGTGATTACTGTAGTAAAATCCTAGAATCTTGTCCTTATTGAAGATCTTTAGCTTGACTTTTCCGGTTGTTGCCCTGCAAATCGTTCAGTCCAATTAAGTCTGGTTGTAAAGGAGGACCGCCTCTCAAGGCCCCCCTCCCCCCCCCCCTCCCCACCCCTCTCTCTCAATATACAGGCTTTAAAGTACTCTGGTTGTTGCGCATCTAAATCCCCCCACCATACATTCATACGTCTTGTCAAAACGCACACGTGCACTATGCCTCGTGTAAGATACCCATTCACCGAGGAGAGCGGCAATGATTGGCAATGTTTGGTCACCCGCACGAGTGGTTGCGATATGAGGCTTGTTTTCTGGTTTTTGGTTGGTTAGGTTAAAATCTTAGCTAATGAAGATGGGCCCATTCAATAAATAAGGTTTTTTCCCCCGATAACGATAGGATATATCCAGATTCATGTTGTTATTTATGCCGTGCAGATTAAGACTTAAAGATGAGCAACTACGGTGTTTGTATTATATTTGCAGCTTGTGTTCTGTATTTCTACAAGAATTGACGAACTTCTATTTTCCAAAACATGTGAGCGCGCTGATAAAGTTTGGGAAGATAAGTTGGCAGATTAGTATTCCCATGACCGGCAATAATGCACTCCCGTCAACTTTCACTCTTTTATCTTTATTTTTATCAAAAAAAAAAAGAAAAAAAGAAGATTGGCATGCAAGAAAATTCCTCAATATATAAAACATTAAAAAAATATATAGTTAATAACTTAATATTCAGCATTTATATAGATGATAAGCGCTGGAAAATAATTATTGGGAATTTTAGAAGTACCCGTGCAGCTTCGGAACTGATCATAATGAATAAAGAAAGAACTATTAGTAATGAAGTGGCTGCCAGCCAGCGGGGGGTCATGGACATATAAAAGTTGATTTGCTTTTGGATACACTAGCAAACATGGAGTGACATGAATGCATGCTTGTGTTTCTTCTCTTTTTCATGATTAAAGCTAGTTGGATCGGATAGTGCACGAAAATGGTTCTTCCCACAAAAGAATCTCCCAAGTCAAAAAATTATGTGCCTTGATAACCATAACATGCATTACAATCTTGGAACTAAATTTATTATAATAATAATAATTCTTAAACTCTTAGAATTGGGTCACCAAGATCTATAGCAGTATTGTTCCAATATATATATATAGTGGGACCTTTGAATCATTCATGTCGTGAATTTCTTCATGATTAGAACAGCTCAAATGAGAATGTTCATAAATAATGAAGGTAGAAGTTGGTCATCATCGCCCATCAATTGAATGAAACAATTTATTATTATACGTAAGTGTGACTTTCCAAGCAATGATCATCGAGAGCTTATAAATAGAGTTTTGCACAAAAATATTAGTTTATTCAGAGTATTTCTTATATATATAAATATATATACATATATGTTTTTTTATAAGGCGGATGCAAATAAAGACACATGCATCTCAGAGGCATCATAAAAATCTGAGACAATAATTGACTCAACAGCACAGCAGGACATAGGCGAGAAGATAAAAATTTTATACTTTGACTACCACATCCTGTAAGAAAACGTACTCCTCGTAAGAATTTATAAGAGAGTAATATTCAGAAAACGAAAGAAAGGAGGACATGACTAATATTATAGTAATACACGTCAGGACAAGTCAAAGGTCGAACATGTCCCTTGTAGAAACAAGTAAACAACAAAACAACAGTCAACGGATAATGTAGTGATTCACGTCGTACGAGGATTTTTCCCTGCCAGGGAAATCAGTGACGATACACTGAAGCCAAGCACTATGGTCCGTCGTCGTTTTAAGACTCGATCTTTATTTCAATAATTTTACTTGTCACACGCTTTGATGAAAGTCCATTTAAAGAAGTGACAGAAAACATTAATTGAAATTTAATAAAGAAAATGGATCCCTAAACCTTTCTGGCCGAAGACAGAAAAAAAGCTTATAAAAGCAGCCTATTGGGTTCAAGCCTTTCAATTAAGTTCTCATCACAACCCTTCTCTTTCTGTCTGCTCAAGTGACAAAAGTAAAGAAAACAACTCTGTATAAACAAAACGTTCCTTTACGATAGAGGGAGAAGCTTAACAGAAAAATAAAGTAGGTCTCTAATTTCGTTTTTAGTTACAACTTCCGCTTGAGTACAACCAACACATAGAGAAAGAAAGATAGAGTCTCAGTCAGGCCACCATGTCTGACTCGGAGCTTTTTCTCTGTCTTCTTCCATCGATTTTAGCTCTGTTTCTGATTTTCATTCTTGTCCAAAGAAAGCAAACCAGGCTTAATCTTCCACCAGGAAACATGGGTTGGCCATTTTTGGGCGAAACATTTGGTTACTTGAAGCCTTACTCTGCAACTTCTCTTGGAGAGTTCATGGAAAACCACATATCAAGGTAGCAGAAAAGACTCCCAGGATTCATAACCCAGAACAATTTTTCATTTTTTTTATAACTCGAGTATGATTGTAGTTTTGATTAATTTTTTTCAGGTATGGCAAAATCTATAAGTCCAATCTGTTCGGCGAGCCAACAATAGTCTCTGCTGATGCTGGATTTAACAGATTTATACTACAAAACGAAGGAAGATTGTTTGAGTGCAGTTATCCAAAAAGCATAGGTGGGATTCTTGGAAAATGGTCTATGTTGGTTCTCGTTGGAGACATGCACAGAGACATGAGGACTATATCTCTCAATTTCTTGAACCATACAAGGCTTAGGAATCATCTTCTAAGAGAGGTTGAGAACAACACTCTGCTTGTTCTAAACTCTTGGAAGGAGAATTCAGTGTTTTCAGCTCAAGATGAGGCTAAGAAGGTAATTTACTTTTCTTGCTAATCAAACAAAGACACAAATAAAGTTCAAAAGCTTATGATAACATAATTCAATTTTCAGTTCACATTCAACCTGATGGCCAAACACATCATGAGCATGGATCCTGGAACGCCCGAAACAGAGCAATTGAAGAAAGAGTACATTACTTTCATGAAAGGGGTAGTATCTGCTCCTGTGAATCTACCTGGTACAGCATACAGAAAAGCATTGCAGGTACTTACAGCTCCAATTAGTACAATCTCAAAGCTCGATAGTCAAATTGAATTCATGTTCAGTGTTGTTCACGCTTTGAAATATGTTTTGTGGGTGCTCTGTTTTTCTTTTTTTTTGCAGTCTCGATCGACTGTACTGAAGTTCATAGAGAGAAAAATGGAGGAGAGAATGAGAAAGATAGAGGAAAAAACAGACGAAGATGATTTACTTGGTTGGGTTTTAAAGCATTCAAATCTTTCCCCGGAGCAAATCCTTGATCTGATTCTGAGTTTGCTTTTCGCTGGCCACGAAACTTCGGCTGTGTCAATATCTTTGGCTATCTACTTCTTACAAGCTTCTCCTACCGTTGTCCATCAACTGAGGGTAAGAATTCCATTAGCCTTTAAAAAATTGAGACCTCAAGTTTATGGCAATATTTATGGAAATTTGCACTAATTACTCCCGAAACAGGAAGAGCATCTTGAAATTGCCAGAGCCAAGATGCTTTCAGGGGAGGTGGAATTGAATTGGGATGACTACAAGAGTATGGAATTCACCCATTCAGTAAGTCATTTGCCCTCCTAATTATCACTTTCTTAAGGTTATTGCGATTGTTGAATTTGTATCTTTAATCTATGTAAAGGTTATCAATGAGACTCTAAGGCTGGGTAATGTGGTGAGGTTTCTTCACAGAAAGGCTATAAAAGATGTGCGGTATAAAGGTAATTTATATACATAGATAGGTGCATGTTGGTAACCTCAAGGTTAAAAGACTTGACTTGTGTTTTGAAAAAGGTTATGACATTCCTTGTGGATGGAAAGTCCTCCCGGTGATTTCAGCAGTTCACTTGGATTCTACAGTTTTTGAGGACCCTCATCAATTTAATCCTTGGAGGTGGCAGGTCAGTTGAAATTTACTAATTAAAAATTCATTATCAATATTTCAATTCCACGAAAGAAAAAAAGTTTATTCCATCAAATCAAAGCCGTCAGTATTTGTCTGTATCGAATCGATCCACGGCTCCCTCACCAGATGAAATAATCAAGTGTCGCGGTCAAAGTGAAACAAATATATGTTTCTACGTACGGAGGTGGGGTACCCAACTTGATTTCCTCGAATCATCAAAACGCTTGCCTCGTGCGTGTGAGGGTTGGAGATGATTAATGCTTCCATGTGAATGTACATGTTGGGGTCCTCACGTGCGTCCCCTCGTCTTTTTCTTTATTTAATGATGAAATTCCGGCACATATGCCTTTACACTCTGTTTGACAAAAGAAGAAACTATGGTAGAAAAGACCTGCCGGTCGGGTAAGGCTCTGATAATTATTACAAATTTTTGTTGGGGTGGTGCAGCAGAAGGATAATGTGAAGGGAATTACTTTGACTAGCAGTGCTAATCACTACATGCCGTTCGGGGGAGGACCGCGGCTCTGCACAGGATCGGAATTGGCTAAACTTGAAATGGCAGTCTTCATACACCATTTGGTACTAAACTTTCAATGGGAATTAGCGGAGAAGGATCAAGCTATGGCATTCCCGTTTGTGGAGTTCCCTAAAGGCCTACCCATAAAGGTCCAGCGACAAAAGTTGGTATGAGAAAGCAAATGGAGACCATAAAAAGTGACCTCTACCTCTAGCCTCAGCTGCACTTGGATCGATTTATATAGATACAAAAATAGTTAAAGCTATCTTTTGTATGTGAATGTGAAGATTTTGAGTATCTTGTATGTTTCACGGCATATGTGGCAGTGTATAATGGTGTTTTGACGTTATATGTAAAGCTCACGCGAGCCATGCATAGCCAAGACAAACAAATTAGTGAACAATACTGCTGCAGAGAAAGGGAAGTGAACACGGGGTGCCAAGAGTGGACCACATCTCCCTCTCCATCGTTTTAATTATCTTGTAAATTCTACTTCTGGGCCCTTCATGATGTCTAGGTGGTTGATTTAAATGCCTTTTTTTAATGGTAAATTCTACTTAATTTCCCGTTACAAGATGAATGAGGTATTTCTTGAGCTTAATGTACGTCTTGCATTGATTGTTTCTGGTCCCAATATCAATAATTTTTTTGTGTCCATGGCCGGCACAAGTGGTTCACCTTCTTTTTTCCATGTGACAACCTTCCTTTATTTTTCTTCAAATAAATGTGTTTTAAGTATGAAAAATAATATATAATACGCCCCACCTCTATTTATCTATTTTTTAAATGGTGGGGACATTTAGATAATTAGCTTCAAAACTCTCTCTATTTATCCACATCTAGCTTGTTTATAGCAAAATGTATAAACAATAACCATTCCATCAAAAGGAATATTGAACTGGCTTCCGCATCGTCGTCAGATTTCCTTTCACTCTCTAATCTTGATTTATATCATCCTTCCTTCCTTCTCAATCTCATTCTTATGGTTAGCAAAGCTGCACGTTGTGGGTTTTAAAAGTGGGCTATGAAAACATTTGTGAGAACGACTGAACAAAACTAGAAGATCCATAACCGATAACGGCATGATTTTTTGTGTGGCATGTAGCTCGAATCTCTCAGTTTCGCAACTCTCCTTGTTTTATTATTATGTATAAACTCTGCCTATCTAGTCTCTGCATCATTGTTATAAAGGCCCATCATATCATCCATCCTGCTCATTCGGGTTTTCAACTCGGCCGAATAATTGTAAAGCCCAAGAACCATTGAGCCTCTAATGGACTAAAACAGTTAATACTAACAGGCCCAAAAAAGTTTATACTTGAGCTTCCAATTGTGGAGGCCCAGTGGTAGTGGTAGCCATAAGGCCACCGGGGCTTGTGTCTCTGGTAAATACGTCGCTCAAATAGTCTCCTAAACTTCTCCGGCTCTCCCCATCTGGGCTTTCTATCTCACGTGGCCTTACTCCGATCGCAAAACCCGACGTAAACTTTGTAACCGCAACTACAAGAAAGCCCTCATTTTCGAGCTAAATTACAATAAACCCGGTGTTTGTCATCATTAGGTTTTCTTTAATTCTACTTGATTAGATTTAAAATTGATTGATAGTTCATAAATGGACCACGAAAGTGATTGTTTTATTAAATGAACTAATTTATTTGCATGGCATATTATTGTATTTAATCTTGGTGAATTATTAAACAAGGATTTATGTTCTCGTGTTTCCTTTTTTAATTAAGTAATGTTTACGCTTTTTTTTTCTTAATTTTTGTTTAGTGTTTATAATGTTCACTAAAAATGTCTCCACACACAAAATCACCCACCTTAATTAACCAAAAATGTCGACAGTGGCAATTCCGTATTTTCATATAAAATTAGGGGCACGGGACCGAATCACATGCATCAGCCATTAGTCACAAGCATAATATAAAGGTTTGGTTTGGGTATTTTCCGTATCGGAGCTCGGCCTCTTCCGTCAAAAATTTCCGAAACCCGATCTCTCTCTTGCTGCTCCTCGTGCGCGGCTCTTACTCGGCTACTCCTACAGCCCCCTTCGTTTCCAGGTAAAATCCAACTCCTTCCGAAACCCGATCTCGGTCTTGGTACTCCTCGTTCGTAACTCCTTCTCTACAGCCCCCTTAGTCTTCCTATTTGCAGGTAAGATCCAACTCCTTCTATTGATTTCGTCTTCGTTTTTCTTTTTGGATTTGTTTTGCTATTTTTTCGCTGGATTGCGGTTGCTAGCCCCTCTCTCTTCCCCCATTAAGCCCTAATCCCTAGTCTCTTTGATGATAAATAACCCTAATCAGAGGATTTGTTGGAAGTTTCAGCAATGGAAATTGTTTCTAATACAGGTTCGTGTTAATAGTCTATGCCTTAATCGTTCATTTTGCGTTGTTTGACATTCATGGGTTCTCTGGTTGTTCTTGTTTGTTTGTTTTGCCAACTCAAGATCTTTCACCAGTGACCATTAGTATTAACTAGTTTGGAAACCTGGGAAAAAATGCCCAATTAAAGAGGATATATAAATCAATTTACCTCAATAGGTGAGAGCTGATAGAGCTTAGATGAAAAGAAGTTTGGCCAAAAAACATTGTCATGAGAGGTGGATCAGAGTCTCCATAGGGATCAAAAGAAAAGAACTATAAGACTTATAAACTTTTTCATTCTACTTAACACTGATGAGAAAGATTGACCTTTCATCATAGTTTAGGTTGTCATTCTTTCTTTTGTGAAAAACAACTTTAGATGATACATGATGTGCTAGAGCAAATTACCAGTTCTGGTACGTCCCAATAAGTCCTTTCTCATAAATAACCAAGAGTATATATATGGCCTATTCTATTGTATGTGATTGTGTCTTGCTGATCATGGATGTTTAGTGATGACTTAAGTGCCATGATTATGTGCACTAATCTCTCCCCCTTTTCTTTAATAATCATTTTCACTTGTTGCACTGCCATTTTTGGGATGCTGATAGCTCTTCCTATAACATTGGAGTACTACACCTTTCTTGGACTAAGTTCCTGATAAGAAGAAAAAAAGCTAGTTGCAATGATAGATGGATTTTGTTAGTTCTCCCTAACAGAACTTAGTAGAACTTTCTGGTGATTTTTGATGAATAAATATGATATTTACATGAACTATGTAATATTATGGATGATTTGCATCATGGATGATTTGCATCATGGATGATTTGCATCATGGATGATTTTGCTTTTAGGCAGGAGCATGATTTATTTTTCATTGAGGAGTTTCCTCATGAAGTGTGTCAGTTTGTATTGCAAGACTCTTGTGTTTCAAATTAATATATGAGTGTTTCATGATAAGGAAAAAAAGAAACAATATGTAGTATAATGGATGATTTGTATTATGAATGTTCTTGAAATTAATATGTTGTTTAAAATATTATATAGCATTTGTTTCGCATATTATTATGAATATTTTCTTAACAAATGATCTAGAATGTGATAAGACATTTATGCAAACCAAACACAATTTCTTGTTTTCGTTTTTAAAAAATAATTTTTATCCTTTTTAACCAAAAGCGTTTTCTATCTTTTGAAAACACTAAAAACAATCTCTAGAAAATAGAAAATATAAAACATTGTCCAAAGCAAACACCTCCTAATCTCCGCTTTTTCGCGTACGCTTTCCCTCTTGTAGGTCACTGAGACATCTCATTAAACCGGCTCCATATAGTATAAAGGATTGACGCAGAGAGCAGAGCTAGCTAGAGAACACAGAGAGAGTCAAAGCGAAAAGGACAAGACATGTGGCGGTGTGTTGCACGGAGCCTTCGTGTTCCTTCGTATTCTTGCAAGAGATCTGTCTCTAATGACTCCTTTAGATCTCACATTTCTAGAGCTTTCTGCTCTAATTCGGTGCGATTTCTCTCTCTTTGTCAGAATCTTATAGTTTTGAATGCTTATATGGATCGTTTGTTTGATCATTTATCTACGGTGTTGTTGATTTTATCATTTTGTTTCTGCTATTGATTATTGTGACTCGTGAGATTCGGAAATTATTGTACAGTTAAAATAGGCTTAATGTTTATTCATGTTCACTTGATTTGTGTTTGGGAGATGAGGATATGGACGATTTAAAGCGAATTGAGACTTTTTGTTTTATTGGTTGAGTTCTGCCTGGTTATTTTTCCAGGAAGAAAGTAACTCTCAGTTGGTTGTCTCTGTTGAGAGGAGTCCTTTATTTAGCTTATAAGCCAAAGAGTTCAATACCCGATGCTGACTAGTGTTTTAACCTACTATTCTATTGTCCTCCATTATATTTGTAATCAAAACAGATGTTCTAATTCTTGGCTCAAAGTATGACTGTTCATTTTTTAATTGAACGCCATCCGTTTCATACTAATGTACTTACGACATATGTTTGGGACTTATTTTTTGCAATCATATGTTTCAGACTTCAGAAAAACCCTCCTACACAATTGTAGATCATACTTATGATGCAGTTGTTGTAGGAGCAGGTGGTGCAGGGTTGAGAGCAGCTATAGGGCTGTCTGAGCATGGATTCAACACAGCTTGCATTACCAAGCTTTTCCCGACCCGGTCTCACACCGTTGCAGCTCAGGTATGAGGACACTTGGATGAATGCTTGTTCTTAGGTTTATGTTATTTGTTTTACAAACATGTGTCATCATAATATATAGATGACATCTAGAATTTTCGCGTTGGTTGGATAAATGTATGCCCTCTTTAAAAGTCCAATATATAAAGGCATATGTTTATGGAGCCATATTTGTGGAGACTATCAGGACCCTGGTCTTCGAATCTTTTGACTGTAGAAATCACAGAGGTTCTCTATATTGTGTTCAATTACTTTATCTCTTTTTAGTTTATGATCCTCTTTTAATCTTTCATTGGTAATTCTGGATGCTCAAGAGCTTATTTCCAAGTTGGGCATGAGTGATATCTATGCACCAACTTGAGGGGAGAGTTAGAACATAAGTTAGAAAAGTTACTGCACATATTTGCTGTATACTGTAACAGTAAAAGTCTGTCCTGCATAAGTCTTATTCTTTGGTTTCCAGTGAATACACAATACACGATAACCTAATTCTAAACTTATATGTATAGTGTAGAGTTGGCAATTTTTTTTTGTTTTGTTTTTGATGTCTTTAATGTAAGTTTTGGATTCTTCCTTTCCTCAAAGTAATATTACTGCACTAGCTACATTTCAGTAGTCTCTTCATGTAAATTTCGTTATTGGTCGCCCTTCATCTGTTGTTGATAATGATATTCTGTCCAGGGTGGCATAAATGCTGCACTGGGAAATATGACTGAAGATGACTGGAGATGGCACATGTATGATACAGTCAAGGGAAGTGACTGGCTTGGTAAGTTATTGTTTGTGTGCTAGCCTGCTAGGTTTCATTAACTATTTTCAGGAAAATTATGGACTTCAGATTCCTTGAAATTGCCCTCCACCTTTTTTTTCTTTTTCTTATTGGTCTAAGAGATCCTTGGTGTGTAACAAAAGTACTTGATTTTTATACTGTTTTGAGTCCACGTTTGTATGCTGGACAGTGCCTCCATGGATATCTTTTCCTAACTAGTGTCCAGTCCATGATGTTTCTAGATGGCTGTTTCCAGGACTATCGACAAACTTTCACGTGCATCCTAATTTATTTGGTCGTTTGCATATTAATGTGCAATTGTGCACTGGAATTGTCATTCTATAGGTGATCAGGATGCCATTCAGTACATGTGTCGGGAGGCACCCAAGGCTGTGATTGAACTTGAGAACTATGGGTTACCGTTTTCTCGCACAGAAGATGGAAAGATATACCAGCGTGCATTTGGCGGTCAAAGCCTAGATTTTGGAAAAGGTAAGAAGGAACAATATACTTTCAACGTTGAAGCTTTGATGCTAGCAGTTCATGTGATTTACAGGTATGTCTTTCTGACTCTTTATACTATTTTGTGCTGTTATAGGTGGACAGGCATACCGTTGTGCATGTGCTGCAGATCGTACTGGCCATGCCCTATTGCATACTCTCTATGGGCAGGCTATGAAGCATAACACACAATTTTTTGTAGAGTATTTTGCACTGGATCTATTGATGAACAGCGAAGGTTAGTTAATGCAGCTGGTCTGTTATTATTGCTTTTTGTCTCTCCTAATTTTTTGTGTAATATGATAGATAAATTGTCACAGAAAAGTTTTTTATCCGAAAAGTTATCTTGAAGTATCATCGTATGACCCCTCTAGAAGTAATGTTCACACGTTGAATCTTCTGATAAACTCCATTTTCTGTAGGTTCTCACTGTTCATCTGTTTATTACTTCTGCTATATTTGTCTGCTTCAGATGTCAAGCCTCACATGCATAGTCCCAATGGCTCTGTAGAGCCATTGTCTTAAGATATACATTTTGGGGAAATTCATAATTGGTTGTGTGTGTCTGCCCTAGTGCTAGCTGCAGCTACATTATAAATTTCATGCACAATTTATTTCATTCCCTTTGCTATGTTTTGTTACGTCAATAGTTCTGTGTTTCATCTGGATTTAATCCATGTATTTTTTGTGTATGTTGTCTAGGTAGCTGCCAAGGAGTAATTGCATTGAATATGGAAGATGGCACATTGCATAGATTCCGAGCTGCTTCGACAATTTTGGCCACTGGGGTACCGTATTTGCCACTCTGTTCCCTGATTTAAATAGACAATAATGCCTACGTGTTAAGTGTTACCTAAGTACTTTCTTTCAGGGATATGGCAGGACATACTTTTCTGCGACCTCAGCACATACTTGCACTGGAGATGGCAATGCCATGGTTGCTCGAGCTGGGCTTCCTCTCGAGGTTTGTTTCAATTATTTCAGATCATGAAGTGAATTTATGGTTATTTCTACTAATGCCTGCCCCTGTCTATTATCTTGTTGGTATAAATGTCTGCAGGATTTAGAATTTGTTCAGTTTCACCCAACAGGTATATATGGTGCTGGGTGCCTTATCACTGAAGGTTTGTGCTTCTTTTAGCTTTTGTACATGACATTCTCTTTAATGGAAGTTTCACGTGTTCTCATATTTAATTTAGTAGCATCATTTTTATTTCTTTCATTTTTTATTTACTTTGATTGTAAAGTGGTTTTGTTTCTTATCGTCTATATCCATATTGTAGGATCTCGTGGTGAGGGTGGCATCCTTCGAAATAGTGAAGGTGAACGATTTATGGAACGATATGCTCCTACCGCAAAGGATCTTGCATCAAGAGATGTTGTTTCAAGATCTATGACCATGGAGATTCGTGAAGGTAGAGGCGTAGGTAAGATGTTCCGCAAGAGCCTGTATTAGTCTGTCCTGGCAGATGACTGTGTGATATGATTCTTTCCCATGGTAGATTTATACACTAAGCTTGCTTGGGGTATTGAGTTTAATTGGTAATCATGCTTTGAAACTATTGCAATCTTGCTTCAATGTCCCTCGTAATGGAAATGTTTTTTTTTTTTTTTTTACTTTCTTAATTAATATATTACATGCCAACATGTTGCCCGGTGGTAAAGTTGCAAACTCAGATATTAGAGCTTCAATTCCTGGAAACATCTCTGTATATTATGTGGGGATAAAGTTTGCGTACATAATGTTTGTACCCGACCTCGCTCACTGTGGGAGTTTTGTGCGTGGGAATTGTTTGCATTTACCTAATTAGCATATTGTCGCATGAGTAATTGATAGTAAATTTCTGTTTAGGTAGACACATTTTGGACTTTCTGTTTGAATTTTAAATGGTGTTGGTATTGGTATTGGTACTTGGTACGCTTTAGATACCTGAACTTTCCTTGATTATTACATTAATTTTTATGTTAATTTGTTGTAGGACCTTTGAAGGATCATATATACCTCCATTTAGATCACTTACCGCCAGAAGTACTCAAGGAAAGGCTTCCTGGTATCTCTGAAACTGCTGCAATTTTTGCTGGTGTGGATGTCACAAAGGAACCAATCCCTGTCTTACCGACGGTGCATTATAATATGGGTGGAATTCCCACTAATTACTATGGAGAGGTATGAGCTGGAAACAAATCATATTGCTTTGTGTTATGACATCAGTAGTGGTCTATAAGTTAAATGTTATGCATTTGAGTTGGGGGTATTTTTGTGCTTGGTTATGTATAATGAGTTAATGACATTTTTAGTGGTTTTTCTATATGCATGGATGATACCTTAGGTTTCAAATTTTCAATATTGGATTTAATGTATGAATTTAGGAAAATTTTGAAGATTCTGAAAAATGCTAAAGTTCTTGAAATGGAAGATCTAGTCATGCTTAATCAAATGCATTATTTAGTATTTTCTTATTATCACCCATAAAAGAATGATTTGATCACTGCAAATTTGTACCCAGGTGGTTACCATTAAAGGTGATGATCCTGATGCAGTAATTCCTGGGTTAATGGCTGCTGGGGAAGCAGCTTGTGCATCGGTTCATGGTGCTAATAGGCTCGGTGCAAATTCTCTTCTTGATATTGTTGTGTTTGGCCGAGCTTGTGCAAACAGAGTGGCAGAGATTCAGAGACCAGGTATATCTTTTATAGAGCTTTAAGTGACAATTCAACGATGAATAAGAAAGTAAGTTTGCCCCACTTGTAATTTGTGCAGGAGAGAAACAGAAACCATTGGAGAGCAATGCGGGGGAGAAGACTATTGCATGGCTGGACAAAATAAGGAATTCAAATGGCTCGCTTCCTACATCAAATATTCGATTGAATATGCAGAGAATAATGCAAAATAATGCTGCTGTGTTCCGCACCCAAGAAACACTAGAAGAAGGTACTCGAAATAAGTTGTAACTCACCCCCAACCCACCCACCCCAAAAAAAGATGGAGAGAACCGGGGGGTGGGGTGGTTTGTTGGATGATGATATTTGATTCTTATTCGTTTCTTCTGAGACCGACTTTCTTGCTTCGACAGGTTGTCAGTTGATTGACAAGGCTTGGGAAAGTTTCCATGATGTTAAGTTGAAAGATAGGAGTTTGATATGGTACTATTTTATTTTGTGGATGTTGTTAATGATCTTATTACTATCTCCCCTTTTCTTTTTCTTTTATCTCTGAGGTTGAATTCCTGATATTATCCCACAGGAACTCTGATTTGATCGAGACAATAGAGTTAGAAAATCTTTTGATAAATGCTTGTATTACAATGCATTCTGCTGAAGCCAGGAAAGAGAGCAGAGGCGCACATGCTCGGGAAGATTTTACAGTTAGTGGTTCCCTTTTTTAGTATATTGTTTCTTTGATGTCTCTATTCCATGTACTAACTCAAAGTTATTGTTGCCTTGCAGAAAAGAGATGATGAGAACTGGATGAAGCACACTTTAGGGTAAGTCATTTTTTTTTCCTATACTCCGAAATCATAAAGGAAAAATTCTGAACTGAGGGCATAGGTAGGCTTACTTCTAGCAATAATTTAAATGCTAACTTTTCAGAAGTGGCTAGCTGATACTGCAGGACTCGGGTTATAAGTAGCAAAACTTAAGCATTAGTTCTTTTTGTTATAATGATGGATGGAGTCTAGTTGTCTCATTCTGACTAGGGTCTGAAATGTTCCATGTGAGGAAACTATAGAGGCTGCTCTTGCCTAGTTTTATATTAAAAACTGTGTCTCTAGGTGAGGTGTTGTGATGGGGAAGCTGAAAATGAACTAGTAAAGTTGACGGTGTTTTTGCTATGAGCAATTGAAGATTTGAGTAGATAAATGGAGAATATCAACTGAATGATTCCACTTACTCAGTTCTGTTGACGATCTTGTGCTCATTTCATTGCAGGTATTGGGAGAAAGAGAGAGTGCGACTAGATTACAGGCCAGTTCACATGAACACATTAGACGATGAGATTGAGACATTCCCACCAAAAGCTCGTGTTTACTAATACATCGGGTCACTGTGAAAGTGGATTGCAGCATCAAGTGTGGATGTTCTAAACTGATTCATTCACTGAATTCGAAATTATAATAATGAGAAATAAATTGATGAAATAAGTTGTAGAACAGAATTATGGCCAAAACTGTAGAACTTTCCATTGGTCAATGCAATCGAAAGTGTGTATGGACGTTGCAATTGGTTTGTAATTATTTGCACTTTGAAATTTAGGTGCAGCGATAGCTCTGCAAATTGGTTGGAAGTTGTTTTTCCTGATTTGTTTGTATGGTCATAAACTGTTGAAACATGTAACGGGAAACCTATTTTTGTACGTTTGCTCCCATCTTCTCCGGCTTTCCCTATTTGAATACAAGGTTCTGGTGGTTTTGGACACTCCTATGTTTTCTTGCTGTAGACTGGTTATCTGGCTCAAGTTTTGTGAACGAGAGCGTGGTGTAAGTAAGCTCTTCTCAAGGTCGTAGAATAGTTAAAAATCCATGTAGTGGCTTGCATGCCGGTATAGGGTTTTGGGAACTGAATTCAAGCTTTTAAGAAAAATTTATACGACGTTAGATTCAGTGGTCGCTGTACAATTGCCAAGCTCTTGTGGGGGCGATCAGAAAGGACATGGCCATGAATATACATATTGCAGTAGTTAATTCATGTATCTATGTATTTGTGTGGTAGGACAGAGAAAGGGACACTGAAATATTTGAGCCATTGCAAAAAGCTAAAGCCTGGTCAACAATTGAGTCCGTTAGTATATTCATATATTATACAAACATCATTATCTAGGGATAAACAAAAGCAATCATCGAGGGCAAGTGGCCATTCTGTCTTGTATATTTATCTTTATAACATTGATTATTATCGAACGACTAGTAGAGAAAACTTTGAAATGAAAAGTGTATGGTTTAATGAGTACTTGCTTGATTTTGTCAAAGGTATAGTGTTTCCCACTATGAACAGCTTGGAAATTTAACGTCTCCCTACACATAAAAAGCATACTATAGGTCAGGATATTGTTTAATAGCAAGTTTGACTGAAAATTGATAATTTGTCATCATATAGGGGATTTTATTAAAATAATAAATTCAAACGAGTTTCTTACGTGTATATTTGAAACACCTGATAGAAGAAAATTGTGTCACCCATATATGGCATTGAGATTGACAGCTAATTTAATTTCATCACTTGATAATGTTTTAATCGTTACTGGCTCCATATGAAGTAGTTATCTAGATGACATGTAAAGACAAAGGAGTAATGGTAATGATAATAATAATTTGATTATCGATCAGTACAAACGGTGGCCGGGTCTCAATTGCACGTAACGGCTACTTGCATTCACATGATAAAAAAGAAGCTTCTGGCATCCCAAAAAAGAAAAAGGAGTCACTTTTATTAAGAGATATCCAAGAGAGGGAATGCGCTTCAAATTCCTCAAAACTATTAGTTAGCCAGCCATATCCTTCAAAAATAAACTAACGTACGAAAAGAAAAGACAAATTAATTCGGCACAAGCTCAGTTCCTTTATTTTGTGATCGTTTGTGAGGACATGGCACTGGAATAGAAATTTATTCATGTTTGGATTAAGCTGACCATTTTTTCTTCTATAAAAATCCGAAGAGAGAGATCCTAAAAAATAATACTATCAACAGACAAATTGAGGGTTGTTGTCACCTACTTGAGCTGTGACGCAGAATTGTGTGCTTGATGTAGACTACATTATTGGTCAGACGTCAACGTATGAATATTTAAGGAGAGCAAAGGAAAGATGACAACTATGTGATGGGCAAGTATAAAATTAATTAGGGCACATAATAAGAGCAAAAACTCCAACAGGAGTTGTATATTGGGGTATGTAACTCTACTATCCATACTTTCAAAAAAAATTTACACTCATTTATATAATTTGACAAAAGTTCATCCCAAAACGACAAGGTATGAACTATGAAATGAATTTTCATATCATTTATTCATATTCCATGAATGTATTAGTTCAGTCCAATAATTTAGTTCTCAATTATTGACTTACAAGGTGGTTAACTTCGCTCAAAAAATATACATACTCTCTCTCTCTCTTCTATGTTCCTAAATTTGGGAACCGAGTTTGAGAATGCAAATTTACATTCTCATTTATATATACTCTGTTGAAATGAGTTTTTGTGAGTTTTAAAATCTATATATGATTAAATACCTGGGAAACAATTTTTATAAATAATGAGTAAGTAATGTTAGCAGTTGTAAATCTCCAAAATTGTATTACATGCCAAATGACAGCTACGCTAGGGTAATTTATGGACTTTGGCTTATGTGATTGCCATGCAACAGAGCTTTTCTTTTTTGGATCTACCTAACCCCCTTAATTGCTCAGTAATCCAATTTACCAGAAATCTTGAACTCGAGAGACAAGAATACCCTAAAAGAAATTAGTCCATGCACAACGAAATCAAGAGCCTAGGGAACTCTTCTAATATAACGAGTTTCGGAGTGGGGAAATTAAAGAAGGGCTACATTTTTAGTTTTCTTGTTCGAATTTAGGAAAACCCAAAGCAATTAAAGCTTTAAGAAAGTTGGTCGAGAGAGATGGCTCATTAATTCATGATCATGAAGAAGCCACTACAAGACAGACGAGTTGACTCGGGGTGTTAGAGTGGAGACACCACCTAGCCATGCCAAAATCTGAATGGTTGCTTTCGTGGCTGGCGTTCAAAAATATCCTCCACCGTTGCTTTTATCCAAAATCCGAATGGCTTCTCCCTGACCAGTGAGCCCCACGCGGCCACCCCTACTCCGGTTTTCCTCGTTAGTCCAATGCTCCGTGGACCCACATTCGTCCTCTTGTGGGTCCCTTTAACCGCCCATAAAGAACGGCACTCCCATAGTTGGCAACTCTAGACCACTTGGTCAATAAATACTTATTATTATATACTATACTCCTCGTCAGCCGTCTCTTCTCTTTCCCTTCTCGCCTTTCTCTATTCTTTTTATCTCCTCTTTTTTTTACCACCTTTTTATCATCAAATTCATCATCACTGGATTGTAGAAACTACCTACTCGGCATATATACTGCACTTCAGTATTCTACCGATAAAACTCAAAAGAAGTGTATCTATTGACAAAACTGAATGAAACGCGCACAGCACCTTCGCCTATTCGTTAACGGTGATAACTGCCGTTCTTCTACTGTCAATGTCAGTGACAGATCGAAGTACAGTGTGTCTTGGGCAAGTGAGGACGCTAGATCTAAAGAGCGACGGCCACGATTTGCATAGCATTTCCCAAGAAGATCACAGCAATGACGTCATTGAGAGGTCGACATTGGCGTTCCATTTAAAATTCAATTCTCGTGTCTTTAGGTACGTTCTGGGGCCCAGTTCAGTCTCGACGTCTCCGCGCACTGTGCGAGAACGAAAGTAAATATGAGAAAAAAGGGCAACACGTGGGAGTTGATGACGGATCCGGGAGAAGTGCAGTGGCATTTTACGATTGTACTCAACCGGTGTTTAATCCGACGGCTTCAAAAATTAGTATTAAATTTTTTCTTATTTTTTAATCTCTCCATCATCTGTATCATTTAATAATCTTATACATAATTAATTTAATAATCGCTAGTTCTAAACATACATACAAAAAACATACATAATTATACATAATTAATGTGACATACCTATAAAATTCATAATCTAAATAACAGTCACCAACGTCACAAGATTTAATTTAATTTTTCACATTTATAAACTCAGAATCATAACCCCCATCCACATTAATAATTTAATTGGGGATTTTTTTTTTCCGTTGTCTATAGGCTCCACGTCATATTCCTGGAAGTACAACTCCGACCTGAGAAAAAAGAGCTGTTAATATTTACTATACCTTCTTTTTTTCGTTATTTAATGGAGAAATTAGTGGGTCCACTATTTCCTTTAGAAGGTTTTTTTATTTAATTTTCTTTTTGGGTACAGGCCCATTTCGTAGGACTTTAATCAGCTCTTATTGTGCTCCTTCTGAGGTTGGGTTTTCCTACTTTCGAGTCCCTACTCCCTACTCACCCTCACTCTCTCACTAGCCATAGCCACAGCTAAAGCAGTCTAAGTTGCGATCGTGTTGCTTCTGAGCCTTCATTTTGTACGTACCTTACTACTCTCTCGTTTGTTCTGGGTATAAATTATTATCAATAGGACTAACAGAAAGCTTTCACTCTCTCCTTGTTTTTGCGATAATGTAAGTACAGTTTTACCGGCGAGATTTGGCCGGAGAATGGCATATATGTGCACAGATAGTGACAATCTAATGGCAATCGCTCAACAAGTCATCAAGCAGAAACAGCAGCAACAGCAGCAACAAAGCCATCACCACCAGCAACAGCAACTTCTGGGTCTCAACCCCTTTTCTCTTAACCCTTGGTCTAATTCTACTCATCAATCAATTTCTGATTCTCCCAATTTGGGATATACGGTGATGGGTCCGGGATTCACAGAGACGTTTCAGGTGCCTGGCGGTGGAGATGCCGGAGAAGCGGGGTTTCAGTTCCCGCACATGGAGCACCATACGGTTGGGTTTAGATTCTCTGATTTTGGTGGAAGCGCCGGTGGTGAGTTCGACTCTGACGAGTGGATGGATAGCTTAATGGGCGGTGGAGACTCAACGGATAGTTCCAATCTACCGTCTAGTTGCGACGCGTGGCAGAATAGTGCAGATTTTAATCTCCTCGGACGGGATCCGTTCATCACCTGTCCGAGTCGGCTCAGTGTGGGTTGCTCGCAACCATCTGATCTTAACCGAGTCATTTTCTCTGAAACTCAGAAGAGTAGCTCTCTCGCTCTCCAACCTCAGGTCCCGTCATGGCCCCCATCTCCGCCACCTCCTCCTCTCCAAGCGATTGCCAAAGACACGAAGCTAGTGAATCCCTCACCACCAATCCTACAGAAAAGCGACATCGTTAGCGTTAGTTCTCCGGAAATCGAGTCAGCGCCGCCGCTCTTCAAAGCCTTACTAGACTGTGCTCGAATGGCAGAGTCCGAACCGGAGACGGCAGTAAAATCCCTACTTCGAATCAGGGAGTCCATATCGGAACAAGGAAATCCTATAGAAAGGGTTGCGTTTTACTTCACTGAAGCACTGTACAGTAAATTATCAGTGCGAGCAGAGAGAAGAATGAATGTGTTGGAGAGTGCATGTGAAGACTTCATTCTGTGTTATAAAGCCTTGAATGATGCATGTCCATATTCAAAATTTGCGCATTTGACAGCAAACCAAGCAATTCTTGAAGCTACTGAGAGCGCCAGCAAGATTCACATAGTTGATTTTGGGATCGTTCAAGGTGTTCAATGGGCTGCCCTGCTACAGGCTCTGGCCACCCGCTCCTCAGGTAAGCCTGTCAGGATTCGGATCTCTGGAATACCTGCGCCGGCTCTTGGGAACTCACCTGCAGCTTCTCTGGTCGCCACTGGAAACAGGCTTCGCGATTTCGCTATGCTTCTTGATTTGAACTTTGAGTTCGAACCGATCCTAACGCCTTTTCAAGAATTAAGTGAGGCGAATTTTCGGGTCGACCCGGACGAAGTATTGGCCGTTAATTTTATGCTTCAATTGTTTAATTTACTGGATGAGTCTCCGACTACTGTAGAAGCAGCTCTAAGAATGGCCAAGTCGCTGAGCCCGGAAATTGTTACTCTTGGGGAGTATGAAGTGAGCTTGAATCGGGTTGGATACCTGGATCGGTTCAAGAACGCTTTGAGGTACTACACGGCTGTTTTCGAGTCCTTGGAGCCAAACTTAACGAGTGACTCTTCGGAGCGTGTCCAACTGGAGAAACTGCTACTAGGTCGCCGAATTGCTGGAGTGATTGGACCAGAGGAACCAGGTGCCAGAAGAGAACGAATGGAGGATAAAGAGCAGTGGAAGGTTTTAATGGAAAGTTGTGGTTTTGAATCCGTTGCTCTCAGCCATTATTCAGTGAGCCAAGCTAAGATTCTTCTATGGAACTACAATTACAGTTCATTGTACACTATAATTGAATCTCAAACAGGGTTTCTCTCTTTAGCATGGAACGAGGTCCCTCTTCTCACTGTTTCGTCATGGCGTTAATGGATTTTTCCTTCCTCAAGGGTTTGGTTTCCACCTGGTAATTTTTCTCTAGCGTGGAACAATTGAAAACCGTTTGTATACCTTGACGATCTCTTTGGACCTTCTGTGTCAGCATGAGACCCAGTTCTTTTGTTGGCTATAGTTATTGATTACATTAGAAAAAACCTGTCACCTAGTTGTTGATTCTGCAGCTTAATATTGGATTTCATTTTCCTTCCGATTTCATGGTTTTCCTTTACTTCTTTTGTGGGGTTTTTTTTAATAGGACCAATTGTAAAAAGGGAACTGGAAATTATAAGATCAGAAAAATTTCCTTCCCTTTGTGTTTATATATAGTGATAATCTTAATTTCATTTCCTATGACCATGTGGACATTTTTATCTAAAATCACTGTACTTCTTTTCATTGTTTTCCTTTTAGTCACTTAATTTTGCTGTAGGGTGTCTCTGCACTTAAGGCTTGGATCCTTCAACGTTGATCTTGACATCTGATCCAATTTCAATTGCTATGTAGATGTGTCATAATCTCCTTTGCTTCTGTGGAAGATTTTGATTACTGTAGTTGTGCTTCCATAAGGAACTTTGCCTCTCTGTCTTTACATGAAAATGGTTTCTTGATGAAGACCTTCTGGAAATACTCGCTTGCGTTTAATTATATTCAAATGATCTTTTTTATCATCTTCTTCGACACTTTCTATCTTCTAGGGCTTTGGTGTGATTGCCATCATTTCCTTTTAACTTCAATGAATCATAAAGTGACTTGAATTTGTATATGGGCCCATCCTGCATTCCCTGCTAATCCTTGTTTTTCTCTCAGTCGACTGTTTATCTATTGATCGTGGCTTTAATGCTTGTCCCTTTCTTACCAATCCACAGCTCCTTCTCCACCTTCTCTTACGGCTCTCCTTGAACAGCTGGGCCAGACCTTGACTAACTTGACATGGCAGACAAAAGTTTTGCATAATACTGTTGTTTCTGGTCCAAAGGATGTTGGACATTTGATACAAGAAGGTTCCCAAGTACACCCATGTGTGCGCACCTTGTGGAGTTTGTACGCATTCCTGTCAATCTCTCTCTCTTGCAAAGCGATATTCATTAAGGAGTGCAACCCATTTGTCCTGAATCGTGACAAATGACCTCAATGACGCGGCTTCAGTGTTATTAATCCAAATCAAAATGGGTCGGTGTCTTACTTTGTACATTTCAACTTGAAAAGCAACTAATAAGTTCCTAATCTTGCAAAAAAATTTGACCCCGACCTATTTGAAAGGTCTACATTCATTGTTCTATTGCAACAAATATGGTCCCAATGTATTGCATAACCAGAATGGCATGGGTGTTGGATCAGGGGTCTTTTAGAAATTGCTTTACATTTGGTCCAAATGGCACCACCACTTGCGCTTGGATGGCTCTAGAGAAGTCATAATTGCTTGAGTTTCATGTGCAGCTTCTTATATCATCTCTTCTGATTTTTATTTCAGGATCTCTTGTTAAGTATTTCTATTCAAGGTATAGCTAGTTTAGAATGCTTTAGTGTTGAGGATACCGGATCAATATGACAAGCAACGAAACCAAAAACTGAGAGGAAAAATGCTTTGAGTTTATTTTCTTCAAAACTAACTACACCACTTTCTTTCTCTCTCTACCACTCTTCTCTCGTAAATCATACAATACATGCACACACACATATCTTTATATAGAGATACAAACCATGTGCCAAACTTTGGCCAAACATGGACTGCATTTTCAACCAAGGTGGGCAGTGGGTTGGTGAAGAGCTGCATGGTGGGTTGGTGAAGGGTGGACTTGGTGGTTAGCTGGCTGCTGCTTCTAGACATGGTGGTTGGTGGCTTACATGCAAAGTTAGACTTTGCATGCAACTAGAGTATGGACTCCACAATTCTCCCCCTCCATACACATAGGAGAAGAACACAACTCACCAGTCTTCAGTTACTATCCATCCCGGCTATGTCCCGACATAGCCCGAGCTTCTCGCGAGTAACAACTTTTGTCAACATGTCTGCTGGATTCTCTGCTGTGTGAATCTTCACCAGCTTCAACAGTTCATCTTCAATCACTTCACGTATCCAGTGATAGCGAATGTCGATATGCTTTGTGCGGGAATGGTACATGGAATTCTTGCTCAAGTCTAGAGCACTCTGACTGTCACAATGTACCTTGTATTCCTTCTGAATAATACCCAGTTCCTGGAGAAACCGCTTTAGCCACAACAGTTCTTTACCAGCTTCCACTGCAGCAATATACTCTGCTTCTGTTGTAGACAAAGCAACACACTTCTGCAGTTTTGATTGCCATGAAATAGCTCCCCCTGCAAAAGTGAAAACATACCCTGAAGTAGATTTTCTACTGTCAAGGTCACCAGCCATATCTGAATCAGTATAGCCATCCAGAACTGGATCTGTTCCCCCAAAGCACAAGCATAGCTTTGACGTACCCTTCAGGTACCTGAGAATCCATTTAACAGCCTCCCAATGTTCTTTCCCTGGATTGGAAAGAAATCTGCTCACAACGCCAACAGCGTGAGCGATATCTGGTCTTGTACACACCATTGCATACATTAGACTACCGACTGCTGAAGAGTAAGGGACTGCTTCCATCTCTTCAATCTCCTTCTCTGATGAAGGACAAGATTTCTTGCTCAGCTGAAAATGGTTACCTAGCGGAGTGGTAACCTGCTTTGCATTTTTCATGTTAAACCTTTCAAGCACCCGTTTAACATAAGCTTCCTGTGACAGCCATAATTTCTTGACTTTCCTGTCACGAACAATCTTCATGCCCAATATCTGCTGAGCTGGGCCTAAGTCCTTCATGTCGAAGAACTGGGATAACTGGACTTTCAATCTGTTAATCATGGCTCCGTCCTGGCCAACAATTAACATGTCATCAACATATAGCAGCAATATCACAAAGTTACCGTCTGGGAACTTTTGAACATAAACACACTGGTCTGCGGCAGTCCTCTTATAACCATGACCCATCATGAATGAGTCAAACTTCTTGTACCACTGTCTCGGTGCCTGCTTAAGGCCGTAGAGACTTTTCTGCAGTTTGCAGACTAAGTGCTTCTTCTTAGGAACTTCAAACCCTTCTGGCTGCTCCATGTAGATTTCTTCCTCCAAATCACCATGGAGAAATGCTGTCTTTACATCCATTTGCTCAAGCTCTAGATTCATACTTGCTACTAACCCAAGTATGACTCGGATTGATGTCATCTTCACCACCGGTGAGAAAATCTCGTCAAAGTCAACTCCTTTCTTCTGTTGAAATCCTTTGACGACCAACCGAGCTTTGTACTTCACAAGCTTTCCGCTGCCATCCTTCTTCAGCTTGAACACCCATTTGTTCTGCAGTGCTTTCTTCCCTTTAGGAAGTTTTACCAACTCGTAAGTCTGGTTTTTCTGCAAGGAATTCATTTCTTCTTGCATAGCCTGCATCCACTCACTGCTTTCAGCATGATTGTGAGCTTCCTGAAAACTCTCTGGCTCCCCCTCATCAGTAAGCAAAATATAGTCTGAATTCGGATATCTCCTCGACGGAATCAGGGTACGGCCTCTCTGTGATCTTTCTGGCTGAGATACAGCTACTGGAGGAGGTTGTGCTGGTTCTGCAGCTTCTGGTGGAGGGGGTTGTGGCTCCCCCTGCTCAACACCTTCGGTATCTTCTTCTTCTAAATCTTCCTCCTGCAATTCATCATTATTTGCAGGTGCCACTAGTGTAGGATCTGGAATGGTGTTGGCAACACCGGGAACAATGGACTTGGTAGATTTGTCCAAGTCCTCAAATACTTCATTTTCATGAAACACAACATCCCTGCTTCTGATAACCTTCATAGCAATTGGATCCCACAATCTGTATCCAAATTCTTCATCTCCATAACCAACGAAGATGCAATGAGTGGATCTGCTGTCGAGCTTCTGTCTCTGCTCCTTGGATACATGTGCAAAAGCTTTGCACCCAAATACTCTCAAGTGAGAGTAAGAGATATTTCTTCCAGACCACACCTTCTCCGGAATTTCAAAATTCAGCGGTGCTGACGGTGATCTGTTGATCAAGTAACGGGCCATACGAACTGCTTCACCCCAGAATGGCTTTGGCAGCTTTGCCATACTGAGCATACACCTTGCTCGTTCCATAATGGTTCGATTCATCCTCTCGGCTACACCATTATGTTGTGGGGTACGTGGAACCGTCTTCTCGTGCCGAATACCGCTTTCAGCACAATATGCTTCAAATTCTCTGGAAACGTACTCGCCTCCATTGTCTGACCGGAGACACTTCAGCTTCTTTCCAGTCTCCCTTTCCACCATAGCGTGGAAATTCTTGAAATTCTCGAACACCTGATCCTTGGTTCTAAGAAAATATACCCACACCTTCCTTGAAGCATCATCAATAAAGGTCAGGAGATATCTGTTACCTCCCAAAGACTCTTCTTCTAGAGGACCACAGACATCAGAATGTACCAAACTCAGCAACTCTGACCTTCTCGTGGAAGATGTATTGAATGAGACTCTGTGCTGCTTCCCGAATAAGCAATGATCACAAGGGTTCAGCGGAATATCTTTAGACACTTTGATGAGTGCCTTCTTTGACAGGGTGGACAACCCCTTTTCTCCCATGTGACCGAGTCTCTTGTGCCAGAGATTTGGAGAAGTCTCTTCCTCCACAGCATTGATGCTTTCTGAACATACTTTGGCTTGTGTTCTATACAATGTGCCACAAATATGTCCTCTGGCATAAGTCAAAGCACCTTTCGTCAACTTCCAGGTGCCATTGCCGAAATGATTGTGATAGCCCTGTTTATCAAGAGCATTCACAGCAATAAGATTGAACCGGAGGTCTGGGACGTGTCGGACGTCCTTCAACACCATAGCACATCCAAGATTTGTCTTGACATGCACATCACCAATAGCCACAATCTTGGCAAAACTATCGTTGCCCATCTTCACTGTACCAAAATCACCAGTTCTGTACGAAGTGAAGAAATCACTTTGTGGAGTGGCGTGGTGCGATGCAGCAGTGTCGATCACCCACTCAGGATCGTGGCTTGCTGCATGTAAACATGTCTCTTCATTGCAAGAGAGTATTGCTACATCCTCCGATATGGTGACCAGAGTTTCGCCACCTTCATTCTTTGTCTCTGAGCTGGTTTGACCTTGCTCCCTTTGTAATTTCCGGCAATTTTTCTTGATGTGGCCTTCAATGCCACAATGGTAACACTTGTATTTACCTTTTTGCTGTCTCCTGCCGTCACTGGACTTTCCATGATCCTGGTTCCGTCCTCGGCTCTGACTTCTACCTCTACTCCTGCCTCTCCCCTGAGGCCGTCCTCTGCTTTCAGTAACAAGGGCATGAGACTGGTCTATGCCCAATTCCTTCCTTCGACTCTCCTCGTTGAATAAAGCATCTGAGACCATCTCCATAGTGAGTGTGCCTCCGGGTGCAGAGTTACTGAGAGAGACTACCAGCGTCTCCCAACTGTCTGGTAAGGAACTGAGAAGTAGTAAGGCTTGATCTTCATCTTTAAGAATGAACTTGACAGCTACAAGTTGATTCACCAAGTTCTGAAACTCATTGGTGTGCTCAGCTACAGAAGTACCATTTTTCAACTTCAAGTTGACAAGCCGTCTAACCAAGAGAGCTTTATTTCGAGCAGTCTTGGCTTGATACATGTTTTCGAGCTTTTTCCAGAGCTCGTATGCATTCGTCTCCTGTGCAACATGGTGAAACACACTGTGGTCAATCCAATTACGAATTTGACCAATCGTCTTCTTGTGTTTCTTTGTCCACTCAGCATTCTTTATATCATCTGGTCTCTTGCCCTCATTTTCCAAGGGATCCGCCAAATCTCTGCAATTCAAGAAATCCTCCATCCGAGGTTTCCACAAAACATAATTTGTCGGTGTCAACTTCATCATAGCTCCTGATGACTCTGATGTAGAGGCTTCCATCAGAAAAGATTCGGTTTCAAGCTAAACCGAGCAATACCGAAATTTTGGAGCGGAATTTAGCAAAACCGATAGCACGGTTGCGTACGGAAGGGTCGAAAATCTTAGGAACCGGTCTGACCTTCCTGAAAACCGGTCCGAAAAATACCGAACCGGCCGGTCAAAGTTTCTGTAATTTGAACCGGACTTAACTGTTGACTAACGGTCAACTGACACCGTTTGCTGATGTGGCTGCTGACGTGGCATAATTGCTGACGTGGCACTGACGTGGCGGATGATGACATCACGGTGACATCAGCATGACGTCACTTCGTCTTCTTCCTCCAGCAAGCATGAATAGTGCAGAAAATTTCAGAGGGAGAGTGTGGCTCACCCCGACGTCCGATTTCGATGATTTTTGAACCAGGAGACTCGTGAGGTGATGAGGAACACCCAGATGTGTTCAAAACTTGATTTCGTTGAAGTCGAAAAATTGACCCGAGAGCAAAAACATGCTCTGTTTCAGTCCGGGATGACTTCCGGGACTTAACCTCCCTCTGATACCACTTGTTGAGGATACCGGATCAATATGACAAGCAACGAAACCAAAAACTGAGAGGAAAAATGCTTTGAGTTTATTTTCTTCAAAACTAACTACACCACTTTCTTTCTCTCTCTACCACTCTTCTCTTGTAAATCATACAATACATGCACACACACATATCTTTATATAGAGATACAAATACCAACTAAGTCAAACCATGTGCCAAACTTTGGCCAAAGATGGACTGCATTTTCAACCAAGGTGGGCAGTGGGTTGGTGAAGGGCTGCATGGTGGGTTGGTGAAGGGTGGACTTGGTGGTTAGCTGGCTGCTGCTTCTAGACATGGTGGTTGGTGGCTTACATGCAAAGTTAGACTTTGCATGCAACTAGAGTATGGACTCCACATTTAGTCTTTGTGGTTTATGGGGGATTTTGCTTTGATACCTTTTTACCGCCACCCCCAAAACAATGAGCTCGGGGGAAACGCCGGGGCCTCAAGCCACACTCTAGCCCATCCTACTGCGGCAAATCCTATGGAAATTTCGCAAGATGAGCTTTGGAGGGATGTAGATGCTCACCTTGGTATGTGCTTGCCACTCCTCGATGGCTCTGATGCCCATCCAATGCCCTAGGAATTAAACTCGGTATCATAATTGGTAGAGTTCGTAGAGCGGAGGACCATCTTAATTGGGCATTCAGTGTGTCCAGAAAGTACTTGTACTGTAAAAGAACCTATGGACCACGCAGTGCTCTAGCTATAGTGGAGTAAATTTGATGCAGTGATCGGAGTGTTTCTTTATCCCACATCCAAAAGTTAGAGGTAAATAATGTGTCTTATATGTGCTCGGCAAATCTAACCTATTAGTGGATTTAGTTAGAGCATTCCTTTGTCTCAGATCGGAAAGTTTGGCTTGAGTGATGTGTCTTATATGTGTTGGACAGTCATGACTTTCTGGCTTAATTAGGTATGGTTTCATCAAAAATTTCCCTACATAAACAACACTGTGACGACTCACCCCTGTGAAATCAAGAACGACATTTTATGTACATTGCAAGGTATAATTTAACTATAACGCCATTGGCTTGTTTAAAATCTATCAACTTCCTCCTTCTTTGTCTCATTTAAGTCTATTTTAATGAGTGACATGTGTACGTTGACCTGCTCAACGTACATAAATGATTTTATTTTATTATATTTTATATGAAAATGAAATGACGAAAATAGATATGAAAATTTAACCTATTACTAATAGAAAATTTAATAGACTTATTATTGCTAACTTTTTATATTTTTTATGCGACTCTCACTGAATGTGTGAACCCTAGTCGATGTTGATTTTACATATAAATTATATATTTTATTTATGAAGCTTGACATTGAGGTCGGGAATATGTGTATGCCTTTAATATACATATTATCAGTTGCAAAAATAAAAATTGTGCATCCTCATTTGAATCTTTTTATTTGCAGGAAGAGGATAGTGTAATGGAACAGGAGATATAAGGGTATTATGATAATTGTACAGGTGTTTTATTTTTTTAAAATAAAAACATGATTTATTAATTCAAAAATAGATTTTAATTAATTTATTAATTCAATGGTTAAGATTTGATAATTTTTTAGTAATCAAATTCAACGGTGATTAAGTCAATTGTACTAATACAGTTATTTGACCGTAGTGCAGCCCCTCCTCATTAATAATATGGAAACGAAATGGAAATTTTACAAAATTAACCTCCTCGATAATCAAAAACTCATATTTAACTTGCTTTTTAAAAAATTAAATAAATGATCTATTTTTGTAACCAAAAAATTAAATAACTCTCTTCCACTAATGCAAACGACTGAGGTGCATGATGTCAATTAGACAACCAAAAAAGATAATTTGTGCACTTAGTATGCTTTAGGTAAAGATGAAAAAAAATGCTTTGATGTTTTGTTTGTTTTTTCTTTTTGACTTACACTTATATTTTAAGTTAAAGAAATTATGCGAGAGTATCTTCATCACCCACGTGATCACGTCTTACTTGAAGTCAATAATATTGTTTGCATGTTTGTTAACGCAGAAGGTCTGCATTAAGGTCACTAATTTCGTCTGCATGTTTGTTAATGATGAAAGTTCTAGTTGCTTTGAAATCACTTTTTGATGAGGTCGATCACTTTTTTTGTGATCGAGTATTTATTCATTAACGGGTTGATTTGGTCGAGTAGTCTTTCATTTACTTGGTCGGGTAGTGATTTGTTTTTTTATTATTTCTTCTTTTATTTGGTATAGTACTTATATGTTCATTTTTAATGTTAATTTGGTCGAGTAGTCCTTCATTATTTGGTCGGTTGGTTAGTTGTTGATCTGGTCGAGCATTTCAATATTTACTGGTCGAGCACTTCGTTTTATGTTTATTTGGTCGGGTTGTCATTCATTATCCTGGTCAAGTATTTCTTCATTTTTGGTCTAGCATGACTTCATCATTTTTTATATATTATATTTTATTTGTTCTTAAACAAATTAAAAAAAACCTTATGCAATTTGTGTGAATGTTCTTTTCATTCCGAGGAATCGAAAATATTAGGGAGGCTGACAATTTCCTATGTGTGGAATCGAAGGCAGCTAGGGAATTGATCTGGAGGGGAATGGTGGCGCCTTAGAACTCTGCAGAAGCTGCATCTACTCCAGAGTTTTTAGGCCCCAGCCGTTGCCTTCGAGACAATATCCTCGCTCCCTTCGATTCCAGTCATAGGAAGTTGTGAGCCTAGTTAATGTTTTCGATTGCCCGACAACGAATAGAGCTCCCATACAATTGCATGAGTGCTTTTTTATTTTTTTTAAAACGGAATACTCGACCACAAATTAAAATTTTACCCGACTTAATAAAAAAAGTAACAACAAAAAAAATGTTCGACCAAAGTGCTCGACTACTCGGCCACTAAAGAGTATTTTAGTCATAATATTACAAAAGTATGCCATTTATTTAGTTTTTCAAGAATTATGTCAAATATGAGTTTTCGATTATTGAGGAGGTCATTTTTATAAATTTCTCAAACGAAATGTTAAGTATCCCAACAAAAAAAATCTCTAAATTATCTTAATATAAACAAATTATCCATGAATCTTGGATTTACCTTCAAAGTCTGTTATGTATGTGCCGCCACATAAGATTATGAAAACTTCCAAATATTCTATTTTGAAATTACTAAGAGCATTTCCAGCAGAGTCCCTATAATATTCTCTATCCCCAAATTTAGATATTATGTTAAAAAATATTAAGTCAGCAGTATCCCTATCTCTATATTATTCTCTATATGGTTCCTCATATCGCATTTGAGTCTCCAAGTCAAGGGACTCCAAAAGACCGCTCCCTATAACTTTTCTTTGTGTATTTTAACGACACGTAGCATCATTTTGACGGGAAAAAACCTTTTCGTAAAGAAATTGAAACACTATCCTCTTCTGCCTCTCGTCCCTTTTCTCCGTATACTCCGAAAGCATGGCGGCAGTTTTCTCGAGTTGAAGATCTGAGCAAGTTCTGTCGATTTGAAGATCGGGGCAGGTTCTCTCCGTTGTACTCTTTCTTCTCCCTCTCGACCCTTAATTTGACAAAAATGAAATAAGTTTAGGGTTCTACTGGTCTGTTCTAGAACTTGAGTTTGGGCTAGTGGTCTATTTTTTAGGAGAATTGTTCTTCTTTTGTTGGTCGTCTATTTGAAGTGGTGTCTGAGGAACCCGTGGTTGAACTTAATTGTGCCAATAAGAAGAAGCTTATAGATTTCATTTCCTTGTGTTCAAATAAAACTCATTGAAGAGTGCTTGAGTAAACAGAGAATAAGATTGTTTTGCTTCGAGATTTGGAGAGATTGTTTTGCTTGAAGTCTGTGAATGTATTTGGATGGAGTTTGTAATTCTGATGAGTTTTTCAGCTGTTTTTCATTGGATTTTAGTGATATTTGATTACAATGAATCTCTTGCACAACAACTGTTCGACAAAAAGCCTCACTCATTGAGATTACTTCTCTTTGTTAATTCATGTGTTCGGTTAACCCTTCATAGGTGGAAAAGTGTAACAATCATTTTTGGCTTCTGAATTCTATCTCTCTTTCCATATTGGTATTTGATTACAATTATATGCTCTTAATTTTCTTTTCTTTTTCTTGTATCTGAGTCAGTTTGCTTTATCTGCAGGTATCCTCACACTTGCTCAAAGGAACTAGCCATAAATCCTTTAGTCTCTCCTTATCTCCAAAAATTCCATGATATAATAAATGGAATTGATCCAGATATTTGGGACCCATACAATTAACTCAGGAGCTTCTGAGTTTTTTGTTTGTTCCACTATGCTCTGCTGAGTTTTTGTATCAACTAAAACTCTCTATACTGGACGATTCTAAGTTGATGTTTGAACTTTATAATGTTTTCTTTACATCTTTAGATATACTGTTCTGTTATTGTGATCCAAATTATGTAATATATTGTTAATATTATTAAAGAGCTGGACATTTCTTGATTCCAAATTTTTAAGCTTATTTGCTATAGCTAATTAAGCTAAGTGTGCAGTTTAATATGAGCACGAGGATTACTAATTGTTATGGTGGAATTCTATGTTCTCTTAATTTTCTATTGAATCTCCTCTTGGATATATGGTGTACAATTAGGGAATCAATATAGAGACACTGCTGGGTGCGTATTGCAGAAACTCACTCTCTATTTTGAAAAATGATCGTGTAAACTGTTAGCATAGGGATAGGGATGGGGAAGCTGCTGAGAATGCTCTAACACCAGCTATATGAAAATGGGCCAGACAAGCCCAAATATTGAGCAACTTATGGATGAGCGCTGATTGTATCTCTTTTTTATCTCTCCTCTTAAAAAATATCTTTCAAGATGACAAATTTTCACATTTTACAAAGAACACCCCGAGCATAAGAGTCATTGTTCTCACTGATGAAGAACCAGCATAGGCTGAAATCTCAAACGAAGCACACAATAATTAGTGAAAGAGAATGTCTTGAGATTACTTTGCAACTCAGGATCAGAAAATGGGCGACCAATTAGCCGCTTCATCATTGTTGACGCAGCACCAGCAGTTCCAACGAATCGTTGCTGGTCAACTGTTACAATGATAAATTGTTAATGAAAGATTTGTTTTACTAATATGAATTAATATGTAATTTGATTTTTGGATAAAATGACGAGACACATAATTAATTTTAATGAAAAAAAAAGATAAATTAAAATAATATTAATGACTTCATTAAAATTATATTAAAAGATATGTTTTGTTGATATAATTATATTAAAAAATATATTTTACTGGGATAAATAAATATGTAGAATCATTCTCTATAATAAAAATGAGATCCAAAAATAAAGTTGCTGACCATTAAGTGAGACCATTGTCGTTGCCCTAAAATCACAATGCACCCGGCATCATAATTGGTTCGTGCGACGAGGGCGGAGGCAGGTTCCGTAAGCCTTCGCTCCTGCCCCCTTTGGATCTCGCCCCTGTTCAAGGGAAGGCTTTGATTCGAGACTAGTTGGCCCTCTTCTGCTCGTTATTGGGGCCTGACTGGAAAGCAATGATATTCACTGATCTTTCCGAAAACGAGGTCCTGTTTCATGCTTTGATTCTTCATTTAATTTTCCATGCGGATGAAATGGCCAAAAAGTAAAGCAGAGGTAGAGGTGACGGTGCTTGGTTTTCTTAGTCTGCAACTTCCTCGAGAATTGCGAAAGCGGGAAAGGAGGAGGAAGGAAGAGGAAGGATTAGGGTTTAAATGGGTAGGGACGGAGGGGTGTTAATAGATGAGGTTTTTTTTTTGGTAATTATTAATTAATAGGATGTACTCGATAAAATGGGGGTGCAAATGAGAGTAATCTAACTTATGCTTCAAGTCTGGGCTTGGCGTTGAAGTGGGCCAGTATTATAGAGGAATTGGGTTGAAGACTTTCGTTTTAATGGGCTGGAAATGAATGATGTTATGACAGGCCTCAATGTCACTGAACACTGAACAGTTCAATCGATACTGTCGGTCATATAAGATTGGTTGTGAGTTGTGACTTGGGAATAATCCCCTGAAATATATTTTTTTAATAATATTTTTGTCTTCACAAAACACGCAAAAGAAAGGTCCAAGAACTTGCATCTGGATGACACGTATCTTCCGCCTGTTGAGTTTGCTGCTACGTGTTACGAGATGAAGATATTATTGCGTCATGCCCATTCAATTGGACAGAATAGCCGACTCGAGAGGCCTTTTAATGGCAACTCTTGTCAGTCGTCTCCTGTATAAATAACAAATCTAGCTAGAATCTTAAAAAAGGCCAGATGAATTACGCAATCCGATCAATCCACCGAATCCGATCAACTCCACCAACCGTGTTCACTTATCCTTCGCAATCTAATTTCGGTCGGAAAAGTTGTGCTGTCAAGCTTAGGCGGGTTAACACTTTGTCTGGCGTGCCGGATAGTAAAGACAACATGGACAAGACCAACAACCCCAACGAGAAAACTGGGTCAGTACCTCACGTGTTATGTATTGTTAAGGACGTACGATTAATCTCTTTAGTTATAATTTGTATTGTTTGTTGATTTTGCTGATTGTTTTTGGTGAAGGGACCTGATGTCCCATTCATTTGGAGAGGGTTATGCGACGAGATCAGACGAAGAAGGATTTGGTGGGATATATGGAGGGAATCAGTCTATATATAGGGATGATCTTGACAAGAAAATCCATGAGAACCACCCTGGTAAGCTTATTTTTCTTAAATATATCGATTGGACCCTTTAATTCTCGAACAAACTGCATTAGATTAAGTGTATGCGGATGCTAAATGGAGGTCTGCCTTTTTCGTTGTTCTTTTGACTTGAAGATTATGACAAGACACAAGGGAGTGACGTGAAGGAAAAGGAGATGGGAAGGCACCAGAAACATGCATCAACTTGAGTAGTTGACATCTACATGATCTCCATGTGTACTAGACTTTGTTATTGCTGTTTTTTTTCCTTTCCTTTTTATTTCTGGGGGGATTAGTTTCTTATCGGACAGAACATTCATCTTTGTTTAATCTCTGGTGGTTAGGATGTGACTGAGAGCTTTAACGTTTTATTATATATGTGTAATTACCTTGTTTTTTGCCGAATTATTTAAGCTTGGCGACAAATAAGTTACCAGTTTTTTTTTTAAAATAGACATCAAGGAGACCGTATACAATTTTGCCTTGTGCTAATCTTAATCCCAATAGATCCGGATTGGGGTCCGGGTCCAGATAATTGATTGGTTGCGAAATAAGTTGCATGGTCTTTGGAGGTTTTTTAACGATCGACATCTGGTTAATGGTCTTTTTAAGTCATTGTTAAATGATTAAATCTAGCTTGTAAAACATTTGTCCCAAGTCCAGCCCATAGATTGTACAGAATGATGAGGCCACAGGCTAGTGTGTTTGGAATCAATTTTTAAAATTGTTTTTGAGTTTTTTGAAAACAAAACTGACTCCAAAAATTCATTGTCCAGTTTTGAAAATTGATTTTGAAAACACCAAAATGCAATTTTGACAAATTTTTTGAAAATCTCAATGAACTTTATTTTATGATTTTTTTCTTCCCTCTCTCTCCACCCGACAAGCTAAGAAGGCGGTGACGAATCTTTGCCGTCTGGCGATCATTCGCGACATGGTGTTGACCCGATTTAGTGAATTTTAGTTTAATTTGAATGAATTTTAATTTTATTTATAATAATTTCAGTTCAATTTCATGTTTTCGATTTAGAAGAACGTAATCAAATAACATAAATTAAATGAATATTTTTAAAAAAATTATTGCCAAAAATATCTTTTTGAAAATTATATCCAAAATCATTTTTTAAACACACTAATACTGTTTGATAGTGAACATCGATGCACATGCAATAGTGTGTGTTTAATAGGGATATTAGATATTGTTGTAATGTATCTTTTTGCTGATGTGGTTGTATTGAGCTATGTGTTTTGTTGATATGATTGTATTGAAATATGTGTTGGTAGGACCAATCTTGATTTTTGTGTAATTCTGTTGTAGAAAGAATGTAGGAAAGGAAAATAGTTGGTTTGAATAATGGAGACATGAATAATTGTATTGGAAGATGTATTTTGCTGATATGATTGTATTGGGAGATGTATTTTGCTGATATGACTATATTGAGAGATGTATTTTGGTGATATGACCGTATTGAGAGATATGTGTAATTTGAATTTTTACGTGATAGAAGTGGACCCGGGGGTTATCCTGTTCAGTGGTGAACAGGTTAATAACCTGTTCACCATTGGGATCGTTGGATCTGGATGCAAAGATCTGACGGTCCCAGAACAGATTTCATTTTTTTAATTGAATAATCCATAATAAAATAAAATACGTACACTAAAATCGAATACCATTTACGATGTTCTCATTGTCTTTCTACAAAAGTGTTCTCTCTCAAATCTATCTACAGAAGACGATCCGGATCCAACTGCGACCACCACAACTCCTCCTTCCTCCGATTGTTCTAGTTGGTGTGCGTTTTCTCTTTGATAGTTCCGGATCGAACGATGATATGGTTCATCGTCTTCTTCATCACTAGTTCTCTACACAGAAAAAGATCTGTTACACGGTGACGGTGGTGGCTTCTTCCTCCTCCGATTGTTCTAATTGGCTTGTGTTTTCTCTCTGATGCTGATCGATTTTAAGGGTTTAGGAATTAGCTTTTGTTTCTTGGTTCCCTTTTGTGTAATTGGAACTTCAATATGGTGCTTTGCTGGCTTAGGGTTATGTTTTCTTAGAGAGATTTGATGTCAAGTTACTTACAAGATTAAGATTAGAGGAACAACCAACTTCAACTGACTGATTTCGAAGGACAAAGCAGACTTTATGCACTTCTGATCGACTGGAACCTTCATCAAAATTGCCCCTGCCTACTAGAAAGGACAAGCCAAAATTGCCCCTGCCCTTATGCCTTTATGCTCTCCTCTTTTTGTGCAAAAGTTCCTAGTCCAACCATGATAACAATCTGGGTTATACAACAATTCTTTGATTTTGGTATTGTAATTTTAGTCTTGTTAATTCACTTTTTTTAAGTGGACAAACAATGTATTCATGTGAGATGTTTGTATCTAGTAATGCTTATTATGGTAACTATCAGAGTTGCTGCTGGTTATTATATATGGATGATGGATCATGTATCTTTTTAAGTTGTTTCCTCTGTGTTATTGCGAACAGTTGGATTCTTGCTTTCTTGCTGAAAACTACTTGAATTGTGACTAGAATGTCTTGCCACATTGTATGAAATAAGACACTTAAAAAAAAAGAGCAAGTTCAGGAACATTCAGCAACAAGTACAAAAAATTGAAATGAAATCCATGAAAATTTTATACTCAGATTCTTGGTCATATGATGGGAGATAGCCTCAGGATATAGCATATTTTCTTGTTTTTTCATTATAAAAACAAAAACAAGAATGACTGTACCTTATAAAAAAAAAAAGCAAACCAATATGAAGAAGCTAAAGCCTTTCTTTGAGACTAGACATAGCCATTGATGTGGCTTCTGCATTGAATAAAAAACATTACCAAACAAGAGTTATATACAACATCCTGAATGATAGTGTTACAAACAAAACTATAATATGCAAAATGGAGAGCTGCATATCTCAATCCATTTTTAACTCACCAACAAAAAATACAATATGCAAAATGGAATGGAGTGCTATCACTCGGCAGTACAAAAGGCCAATGTCATATTCCTCATAGTAAACTTCCTCCTTCCATGTCTGATATTAACCTCAAATAAGGTTCAAATTCTTTGTTTGATTCCATAATTTCTCTCATGCTGGCATCAACCTCTTGAGTTTCCAATATCTACAAAATACATTTAAAATCCAAGTCAATATGAGAAAATGTTCCTTACATTCTTGTAAGGCAATGGGAGATAAAAGTACCTTATCATCTTTATGAAGAAGTTGGTTCGCATATTTACACAACAAGTCATCTTGTAGAGGAAGAGAGTTACTTTGTCCAGGAAGTAAATGAGGCTCCTCGGTAAGAGGTGCAGTAGGAGGTGCCTCATTTGGAGTCACCACTTCTTCATTTGGAGTAAAATTGAGGTCAATAACTGATTCCACTAATTGAACACTACTTGCTATGTCTGGACCAGAGCATTCCTCCTAGCAGTGGAAGAAATAAAAAAATTTAAATATGACAAAACAACATACAATTAAATAACTTAACCATATCAAGCGTGAGAAAAATAATTACCATGACAGGATTTGAAGTTTTTTTAATCTTTTTTTTACGTGTCTCATATTGAGGTTTCATCCTCCTCTTTCCTTTCCCCTTTTCGACATCCTTCTTCTTCAACCCCTTGATATTTTTCATTCGATTGTTGACATGATTTTGAAGCACTTTGTCAGACTCATCCTCCTTGCACATTGTGAAATCTTCAAGTTTCTGACTGCATTCGTTTATCATAGCCTCCATTATAATACGAGACTCTTTGTTCATTGAAGCTTGATACGTCAACCTTAGGAGTTGTGATTGAACTCTTCGAATCCAATCTTTACCTTCTTCTTCTTCATTTGGCTTCCTTTCATCTAAAACACTCCGACTCTTTACCACTCTGGTAAGTCTGTTGCATATGTATTTTTCTGGAATTTTTGTTACATTAACTCGGCTGAACACTCTCAATACATGGCAACACAACATCCCCTCACTTTCAAATTTTTTGCAACTACAAGTCATCACTTCATTGTCGATATCACAAAAAACCTTATATTCTTTCTCCCTTTTCCAATGTGGAGACACAATGTATACATGTGGGTCTTCTATTTCATCATTCACTATATAAGAATCAACACAACCATACTCTTCTTTGAATAGATTAAAAAATCTAGGAGTGTACCTTTTTGAGACTTGCTTTAGTATTGGAGATTTGGAGAATCCCAAATAAGGTGTATTTTCTCTCATCTTATACTCACTCTCTAACTCCTTACTTCGCTTTTGGTCCACCACCCTATCAAAGTGTTTGAAAAAATCACCAACCCTCAAAGTACTTTTCAAATCACTATTTATACTTTCAGACATTTGAGTGCTTCGGATACCCAATGTGAATGAGTTTTTCATATACGCCTTCGCCCATTTTTTCTTTTTTTCATATATACGTGCCAACCAACTATTCTCCATTAAATTGTAGTCTTGAAGCATTTTCTTCCATTTACTCTCAAATTCCTCATCATCTTCATATTCGTACATGCACTTATTAAAATCCGTCATGAATGGAGACTTGTTCCTCATGTAACAACCAAGATGTTTCACTGCATTTTGTCTAATGTGCCAAGTGCACAATCCATGAGAAACATTTGGCCACTCACTCTCTAATGCATTAGCCATGGCAGCGTCTTGATCTGTAAATATTGAACGCGGCTCCTTGCCACCATGTGCATTGACAAAAGTGTTAAAAAGCCACTTGAAAGATTCAGCAGTCTCGTCATACAAAAGTGCGGCCCCAAAAATCACTATCTGTCTATGATGGTTATATCCAGTAAACACACCTAAAGGCCTCTTCCCTTCATTAGTACCAAAAGTTGTATCAAAAGTTATCACATCACCGAAAGCAATATAATCATCAACCATTTTTGCATCAGCCCAGAATATATTAGTGACTTGGTCAGCACTATCAAGCTGCAGAGCATAATAAAACTTAGGATCACTCATATTTCGCTTCTCAAAATATGAGAAAATACTGCCGAGCTCCCCACTTGCCATATTCCTTTTCCTCTTGGATCTTAAATACGACTTTTGATCTTCAATAACAAACCCAAGTTTATCCCTGCCACCAGCTTCCCTACTCAGTAATTCTTGCGTTACTTTAGGAGCAAGCCCGGAATCAGAAGCCAATTCAATAGCAAATGCTTGTGCTGCAGTGACCTCTCTGTGTGATCTCAACATGTGAATAGTTGTGGGATATTGTAACTCATGGTTATGTTCCTCTAAAAACTCATTCACTATATATTTGGCACTCTCTTTCTCTAAAATTACTTTCAGCCTAGCTTTGCAATCAGTTCTTGTCGACGAACGATGGCGAATCATATCTTCATCATCTTCTTTTCTCCTCTTTTGACCTTCCTTGCAACACACAAACAATTGACTAACAACAACCCCTGTTTTTCGATTCTTGTTGTTGTATTCTTTTCTAACACCAAAACCAATTTTTTTTGCGTATGCCTTCCAAAAATGATATGCACATTCTAATGTTTCAAACTTCATACCAATTCTAGGTATCCAATCTTTTTCTTCATCTATCATTGTAAGACTATCATCACAAGTGCCAATAGAATTATCCATGCTATTAAATAGCCTGAAAAAAAATCAATCCAACAAAAAATCACAATGAAAAAAAAAAAAAAGAGATTCTGTAATAGAATAATTTGGACGTCAAACCCCCATCAAAAACTAAAGGAATAATTTGGAATTAAAAAACGAAACCTAGAAACAATTGAACTAATAATTTCAAATATAATAAGACCAATGAATGGACAATGATATAATCTCTCTTATAGTCATGTTATATCAGTTAATTTAAGAACCTATATTGTACAATATCAAGTGTTAGGAAGCCCCATATATAAACCCCAAATCTATTAAGCAGGTCAAACCACATACCAATTTCGTGTCGAAATCAAACGATAAAATGAGGATGGAATAAGACGACATCACTCAGCCTTGTGAAAGAAGAAGTCCCTTTCAGCCTCATGTAAGAAGACTACTTGTGAAGGTGGAATCATACAACCTTACTCTGGAATGACATTTGGGAAAGATGGTCGATAGATTGAAGACTTGTTCAGATGATCCTACTCAGATTTGGGGAAGGAGAAGACCAGACCAATCTTGGGTTAGAAGAGCTCGCTTTGTTACGTGTGGAAGAAGAGCGCGGGATTGTCGACGTATTCTCTTTTTTTGTTACGTATTCTCTTTTTTTTTTATTCAATTATAAAAAAGGAACCTGTTATGGACCGTCGGATCTTTGTATCTAGATCCGACGGTCCCAGTGGTGAACAAGTTATTAACCTGTTCACCACTGAACAGGTTACGCCCCAAATCCGATAGAAGTGGGGTCTATAAATAATTTTAACGGGGACAATAAGATACAACCATTTCAAGTGCTCACTTTGTCAGTTGTGAGGATGGGGGATGAGTATCTTAAAAATCCGTACTTTCTTTTTCAAAAACCTTTATATTAGTCAAAATAATATTTCGTCTGTGTTATACTTTTGCCACGGCGCTTTAAGACAAATTTGTAGATAGATTTATTTTATAAGACACATTAAGGATAAGATCACTCATTTAAATTTACTTTTAATTAGGTTTTGTTTTTAGATTTTTTTATAATTAAATTAATTTTTCATTAGTTAAATTAAATAAGTGTCATTTAAAATATGAAAAATCATTTCATTATCGTATATGAAAACTAAGTATGCTAAGCATACACAAGCCCGTTAAGATTTAGCGAATTCGTTTCTCCATAAAATTTAATTCTTATTGTTTATATTACAACATGGAAATCCGATACACGAGCCCATTAGGGTTTTGAGAATCTGTTTCTCTTATAACTTAACACTTATTGTTTAAATTACAATAGTTAAAAAAAATTATATAACATATATACTAATTACATTGTATTTGAAAAAGAATGTAATTAAAAAAGTATATCAAAAACTATCGATAATGTGTATTGTTAGAAATTATTTTACGTGTTGTGTTTGATATTCAACTTTTTTTAAATCTACCATGTATTTTGAGAGATAAATTGTTTTAAAATTTTATTTATGAAAAAATTAAAAATTTACAGTGGATTTGACTAAAATATAAATAAGACTTTTTAGTGAACTTTAAAGCCGATAACCCCATGTTTGGCCGAGAGTGAGCGAAAGGTGAGAACGAATTTAAGATGAGTTATAAGCTTATTGACAGGGGAGAATAGAGAGATGAATGAGTTTAAAAATAAATTGAAACTATTACCATCGAAAACTTGTCGTTGGCGTGGCTCGAACCCGAGCTTCAAATCTTCTTAGTTATATATCGGGCTTAATTCCTTCCTCGGCCAATTACATTGGCGTTATTTACAAATTACAACTATCTCGTGGGCTGGATGAGAGTCTAGAATATACGAATTTGCGCACCCAACTAAAATCTAGATATTTTGAAGAAGGAAAAATTCTCTTATAAAGACCTAAAATAAAGACTTAAAATAAGGACCTAAGCTTTTGGGGTATAAGACATTTTTTAAAGAACTTGAAAAAATTATGTTTATGTTTGATCGGTTTTACAAATCTAATGATATATTTTTTGTTTCAAACAAAAATCAAATGCGACCCGAAAAGTTGATGAAATATTTTGTGTTCTATATTTTTTATTTCATCCACTTTTCGGATAGCATTTGATTTTTGTTTGAAACAAAAAATATATCATTAGATTTGTAAAACCGATCAAATATAAACATAATTTTTTAAATTTTTAAAAAAATATCTCGTACTTCAAAAATGTAAGTTCTCATTCTAAGTCTTTATAATAAATAATGTCCTTTTTGAAGAATATATCATGGGGTGGATGGCACCTGCACAAAAGAAAAAGGACAAATTAGATATAGGATAAGTTTTGATGCCATTTCCCGCAAGCACGTTTGCGTAAGAATAACGCAGAGCAATATTTGGCTTGTTCCCACGCCAGCCCATAACAGCCGTCGATGACCAAGCCACCGCCTTTGCACAAAACAAGCCACGTGAGCGTATGTGAACCGTTCGATCAGTTCAATCGTTACTAATCGCGTACGTCCATTTTAAGGCGCACCATCTATATTTAGGTAGGGTTTCTTCACAATTATCTCAGCGTTCGATTTCCTCATCTGCACAACTTTATGGCCGGTGGTCTTTCATCGGAGTTGCAGATGGCTTTTCATCTCTTAGGGTCATCTTTAAATTTTGCAGATCATTTTACGATCTACATGTTGAATGGAGTTTTGTGCCGAGTCATATTTTGATTGTCGGCTGTGGCCGGATGGGATCGAGTACGACGGATCTTGATGGAGGTATACCTTCCTTCAGATCTGTTATTTTCTTGCTACGTTGACGTTTTAATTTCTTGTTTTTGAGATCTTCATCGCAAATTCTTCCATTTATTGAAAGTGGTCTTTGATTTTATTAGATCTAAGATCTGAATTTTTGAGTCTGATCGTTTCCTTGAATTTTGACCCGTCTCTAGGATTGGGTTTGGCAGATCTTGATGGAGGTATGCTTTCCTATACATATCTTGTTGTTCTAGCTAAGTTACTGTTTCGGCTTCTTATTTTTTAGACCTTCGTTCGCTGTTTCTTCCATTTATTCCTAGTTGTCGTTGATTTTATTAGATCTGAGTGATTTTTTGAGATTGTCCGTCTCATTGAATTTTAACCCGTCTCTGGGATTGAGTTTGACAGATCTTGATGGAATTATAGTTTATAGTTTACTTCAGATCTGTTATTGGTCAGCTGAGTTACTGTGTTTAATGTATTCGTTTCTGAACTTAATTTGCAGATTTTTCCGTTCATTCTCAGTCGTCTTGATTTTGAAAGATATGCTGTCTGAACTTTGAGTCTGTTCGTTTCCTAATTTTCTTTTACCCTTCTCTGAAATTATCTGAATTGTTGCAGGACCGTGATGCCTATGTTTAGTTTTATCTCATTGTTTGTAGTTACTCTGGAGATCGCTGGTGTTGCGTCCGTACGTGATGTAGATCCTTCGGCGCTGATGTGTTTGTGATCTCAGTAAAGATGCTACTGGATTCGAAAGTTGGGCCTGTAGTTACGTAACGAGCATAAGTTCTCGTATTGAGATTATTAAGGTTGCATCTAGCAAACGCTTGGCTTGTATTGTTCTCGAGTAATTTTCAATTTGGATGTAAAAGATCTCGGGATGTAAGAAGCCTAGTTACAGGGGGGCTGAGTCCCGTACAATCTTTGTCATCCGACCTTTGCCGTGACAGGTGCGTGCGCTTGCATGGCAGGTCACCCCTACTTAATAATAGTGTTCCTTTTGTGTTTAGGGGAGAGAGCGCACGGGTATTGCCCCGGGTTCTCTCCTCGTGTGTTTTGTGGGTGAGGTGCGTCTCTATATCCCGTCTCAAGTATCAACAGCAACTTCATATGCAAATGCAACAAATTCGAGGTCATCATCAGCAAAGAATGCTCTTCAAGGTAACTTAAGCAAATACGATTTTCTAATGATTATGATTATATATTTTATAATAATTGACATTACTGCGTTATCCTTCAATTAAGATAAAAAAGCCACCTCCAGATGGTTCAAAAATGTTTTATTAAGGTGTTGGTTTTTATTACTTGGCAGTTCAATAATATCAATCAGGAGTTCATCAGAAAGTTTAAGAACAATCATTGTAAGGCTCAATGTGATTCGCCATTCAATCGTTCCATTATAATTTTATCCTTCTATCGTTACATTATGATCTTCAATTGCTTATAATGAATCTGTCTGGGATTTTTTTTTTGTTCCATAATTGGATGTTACACTTTTGGACGCCCTTTGTTTTTGAAGTTTCTTGCTCTAAGCAATTCTCCGAATCTGTATTATTTTATGTTATAGATATAATCATTGGCATATATTCTGTTGGGGCAGTCTTCATTATTTGCCTTCGCATTTTCTGTATGTTCTAGACATTTGAACTAAATTGCCCGAAGTGATAGTGGCTATGTAGCTTTGTATAACACAGTATAAAGGAGAGTTCAGCTGTCCATAGTTGCTTAGTGCGTTGTTGCCTTGAGGCCCTGCTGGATTTTACTGACCAGTTGATAGTGGCTCGATCTGTTTGACTTGGGCGATTTTTTTCAGCTTATGTTTTCTTTGTCGAAGGTTTAGGTTGTGGGAAGTTGTTCAGTTCTTTACATTGCTTTGTTTTGAGGAGTGTCTTGACAAATTTATGTATTCATATATGAAAAGATATTACTTACAATTGTTGCCATGTGGACATTTATATAATTAGATTTTATTTGTGGACGGATTTCATAATTTTATCTTATAGTTGATAACTGAAATTGAGGTTTCTAGTATTATATTCGAGACTTCTGATTTTAGGTTTTAGTGGAAAATAATAGTTTGTCAAGGGCAGAAAATTCATTTTTGTTGTACTTGTGTGTTTTGAATGGGAAGAAAGCATCCTTTGTTTATGATAACTGGGTGCGTAAGTGGTTTTTTTGTGTAATATGTGTTTTAGTGGCAAAATGGGATCGTTGGCATAAAACCATTGGTACTTTTCCATCCATGGTAATTTTTTTAGTGTTTTAATTTAGTTGAATTTATTAGAGTTTTGATACACATAGTTATGCCTTATGTTTGGAATGAGGTTTTAAAAATTCTATCTTTTTTTTTAACTTTTCTAGTGGCATTTAACTTATCAAACCCTTGAATAGGGTGTGTGTAGTTTTTATGCTTTGAGTGATTTCAGGAGGTTTGAATTTTTTCACAAAAATTTAACTTTCTATTAGACAGGGTTTAATTAAAAATAAAACCAATTTTTATTTGTTGGAAAGTTGGTTTTCCTTTTGTAAGATTTTATTTTCTGAATTGGTGAGCAAAAAAAGTTAATCCCCGTTGGTCTTTTTGTGGTTATTTGTGGGAGAGGTTGGGTTTTTCAGCTACTCGTGACACTTCATTTTGCTATTGTACTAATGTGTAGTTTTTATGACCTGCAAAGAACTGTAGAAGAACGATAGTGCCTTGAGTCCGATTGCATAATTTTTGGCATAAGCTGGCTATGGACGTGCAAGCCATTGAAGATGTGTTTGTTCGTTGAGCCAGATAAGTCGGTTAGGTGTTTTAAGTTTATGGTGGGTTGTTTGAATTTTATTTTGGTGGTTTTGAATTTTAGGAAGTACGTACATAATATAAAATAAATTTTTAAATTTTATTCTATGGTTTGTAATTTTTTGATTATTTTTTCTTTTATTATGATAATAAATTAATATTAATTTATTAATTAACATATTAATATAAATATATTAAATATTAAATACTAAAAATGTATTATTTTATGTGAAATTATATATATATATGTATTCATTTAATATTATACTGTAATTTACTAATGTTAATCGTAGGTTATTATGGTGCTTTTGCAGTTAACGGCAAATAATAAACCATCAACCGCTTCAAGGTTATCTTCATATGGCTATAGCTTTCGTTTTTTTTTTTTGAACTTTCACAGGATAGAATAGAATAGAATAGAGTTTAAATTATTATTTTTCAACTTGATATGACTATAAATTATGTTAAATTAAGTTAATATTTTTAAGTAAATATAATATTTTATTTTAAGTTTCTTAATAAAAAGGAGAGGAAAATGACGATAAAACATACAATAACATTTTTGGAATAGCTTATAGTGCCCCTCTTTAATGGTCTTTTTGATTTTTGTAAGTGACGTTTTTGCTTAATTGAGTCCTCGTGTGGTTTATATTGTTTAACAAAGATCTGTGAGCTCGAAGTGGTTTAGAGCACTTGGACCGACAATTGGCTCCGAGAGGTTGGTGGTTCGAATACACCCAGGTCTCGTCTTATAAGTTTTTGTTGTTTTATAACTCTGGCAGGCGTTATATTTTTTTTTTTCCTTTTTCGGAGGTAATGAGCCTATGTAATTTTACTTTTTATAGTCTATTATTATATTTTTTTCTTTTCAATTCGGGGATTGCAATGAGTTAACGTAGGTTTTCCTATAGATGTTAATCTTTTTTCAGCATTCTGAAAGTGGAAAAATAAATATAATTTAAAAACATAAAAACATTTGCACTAAATTTTGTAAATCTTTAATCTTCATTAAAAAACCTGCACGGTTAGAGTTAGAGTAAGTGCAATGGGATTCTTGATAATGGTATTCTAAATTTTAGAGTGTATGGAGAGTAGTTTAAAAAAATTACTCTAAATTTTAGATTGTATGAAGAGAATGATTTGAAAAAATTATATTGGAATATATAGAATAGTAAAAAAAGGTAAAAAATGGTAAAAATGTATAAGAGAAATGATATTAATACTCGATATTTGCAGTGTTTGTAAATAAAAAGTAAATTTTTTTTATTAAAATATATATTTTGTTGATATGATTGAATTAAAAATCGTGTTTTGCTGCAATAAAAATAAAATCGCACTGAAAAATTTAGAGTGTCCTAACATTGGAGATGCTCTTACGAAAAAATAGAACAGGCTTGGCCTATCTCATAGAATAGGGCTGAGACATAGGACAATCTTGTAAGTCCAATCTCAACTTGAATTCAATTAATTTAAGCCTTAATACTCTTAAGTATTAAAGTCTGTTTGGATCAGAATGTCTCATAAAATATAAACTCTCGTAAAATGTAAAAACTGAGAGTGTAAGGAAATATGGGTGACAAAGTATTTTGGCTTAAATATCCTTTAATTTTATTTTATTTTTTTGCTATTCATAAAGAGATGCCTTGCTTTATCATATCCTAGATGCTTAATCACATACAAATGACAGTAATCTTAATGAACATTTCAATAAATAAAAGCAACAATCACAGTCAAAACGATTAAATATGTAGCTGAAGTTAGGGCTCAAAAAGAGATGCTTAGCTAGACGACTATCTCCGAGGCACATTCGAATGATAGAAATCTCAAGCAGAAAATTAAAAATAACAAACAACACTATTTCAGACCCGCTTGTGTGGTGAATTAAACAAAGAAAACATTTACCTCATCAAAATAGACTTTATCCAATTTTGTCCCTGCGTTCAGAAATAAAAGCTACACTACTTAGGCACGCTTCTCTATCAACAATCCACCTCTTTTAACTTTTTAATCAACCCACATATGGGCTAATTAGTGAGCATTCCAAAGTCCAAACAACCAATAAGCGCACCTTTATTCATGGGTCGAGGCACCCATGGCAAGATCATTTACTGCAAATATCTCAATCTAGTCTCCATACAGTATAAGCACATCTACAAGTCACTGACATTTGAGACTCGAAGCATTTATAGGGGAAATTAATTCAATAAGTTAACTGGTACTTTGCAAGTATTGTCACAGTGTATCATATTCCCTACTGCTACGCATAAAATTTTAAGCATATTACATCGTGGAATTACAAATGCACAGCAAGGAATGCTAGAGGTTGGAGGTCACACTGGAAACAAATGCCAGTCAAGTGCACATATAAACCCAAGTGTGTGTCATCACATTTAACTGGTGTTTCAGTCTATTCCTTCCTCAAGGCCAGGATAAAGCCCCATCATACACTCATGATAAACGTTTTGGACAAACACGTTACAGTGAACATCTATATCCCATTCAAAAAAATGCCAACACCCATAGCACAAGACACCAAATTTAAAAGAAACATTATAAGTTGTCTGTCGGCTGAATAATTATGAGCTGGTATAAAAGGTAAAAGTAAAACAGCAGATAATTTGAGCAAGTTAGTAGGTCAATATGTTTTGAAAATGCATAGACCACATGCAAAGACCACATGCTTGTATATTAAAAGTGTTAAGTGCAACTGGTCATTATATGTTAAGTCAACATAATAATCCTTAAAGCAACTGTCCGTCCTTGGAAACACTAATCACTGTCGCGCACTCGATCTGCTGCATAATGTGAATACTTAATCATTAAACAATGTTCATTTGCCTAATTATGTCAAACAACTTGCACCGCCCCCTAGCTGGTGTAAATAGAAGCTCTCATTGCAATATTCCCTATTTCCCTTGAGCAGTCTGCACCTTGAGTAACATTTCCTCAGTTTCCTACTTGTGGGCTGCCAATTAATCCATTACATCTCTCATATCATCACTCAAAAACTTAATCATTCTCAATCATTTCTAGTACATTTATCACATCTGATTTTCATATACTAAGCCTCTTTCAGTATATCCACTAGAGTAATGACGTCCAACTTGTCTTCATCCCTAAAACCTAGTTCAACCTGGACAGCAAGGTGCAACAAGTTGTTCGAAAATGCTCTGGCAATTTATGATAAGGATACACCAGACCGATGGGAGAAGATAGCCAAAGTTGTCGGTGGGACAACAGAAGAGGAAGTAAAAAGGCAATATGAGATCCTTCTACATGACATCAAGAACATTGAACTGGGCAAAGTGCCTCTTCCCAATTACAGGACCAACAGAGGAGGAGGCAACAGAAACAAGATAATAAAAGAAGAGCAGAGGTAATAGATTTGTTTCATCGTTAATAGATTGAAAGAGATCTCAATTAATAGATTGAAAGAGAGAAAGTCTGGGATAATTCCAAACCCTCATTAGACATGCTCTCTGCTCAATCAATTCTCCAAAAAATAAAGAAAAAGTTCACTGAGCTTATGTGTCTTTGAAATATGAAAAGGAAAAACACAAAAAGGCAATGGCTCTCAACCATATTGCCAATTCATCTTCCTGCCCCTAATGTTTCTTAATCCTTAAAAATTATAGGTGATCTTGCTCATGTCAACCTTCAATTTTACCTGACGCATCTCAACTTGTACTCACCGACATCTACCATATGTTTCTTCATTTTCAATATCATAATGATATACAAAGATTTTCACCTTGATAATCTGGAACAATTTGTTAGTCAGAGAGCCTCTGTGTTTGTTAATATTCATCTAAACATATAATAAACTATAGCATGTAGCACTAATTTACAGTCCACATGTAATGTAATGAACTGTAAATTGCTTTATTTGTTAATATTCTTCTGCAGCTTAAGTCAAAAACAGCTCTAATGAAATGAAACCAGCAGTGAAGTGCTAATCTTTTTAAAATCTATCAACCATAACCTATGGTCAATTATCTACTCAGCAATTTTCTCTGGAATCATTTGACTAGCTGGTAAACATCTGGAATCCTTAAGTAGCAACTAACTTTGAAGATTCAATATCAAGTTTATCAAATCAAATGGCTCAAAGCGTAATTAGTTCAGTCATCGGTACAAATTCCTTTCTGAAACTACAGATTGCTGTTTTTCTTCTTTTTTAAGCCCTTTTCTCTTTTTACTGCAGTTCACGACAACTATACAGAAACGAAAACTCATAGTCCCATATACACGAAGATTAGCAGCAAAAAATATGCTAATTAAACTAATATACATTTACAAAGTACACAAATCCCACGGATCTGTGAGTATTTGCATCAACAACAGAACAATCAATAGATTTCCCACAACACAAATCAAGAAGCAACCCTAATTTTAAAAATCATCAGCAAAATCAAATTCGTTCAGGTACGCAAGAGGCATTAAGAAAAGTAAATTGATGGAATGAAATCATACCCAGCCAGATGCGCCGCGATTCCCTCGTCTTAAAGCCGATCTATACACGAAGGGCATTACTTGGAATATACTAGAGAAATTTAGGGTTCAACCAGCGCTATGAAGGCGAAATTCACCATAAGAAGAAGGAAAAGAAAGTCGAGATTAAACGGCGTATCATAATTGAATAATACAATGGATCTACAATAGCAAAATTTACTTCCGTTGGCAGATACTAAGATCCATAAGAATCGGAGAGCTAAAGAAATCGCAATTCCTTCTCGCGAAACAAAATGGCATTGATGCAGAGACACACACTGATCGATTTGGGCGGGAGCGTGCTATGCAAGCCAGCAAGCGAGTAGACACAAACTTCGCTATTCCCTATCATTCTCCGAGATGGGCCGAAAGTTAAGTGGTAGATCAGGAATCTGCTTCGTAAGAAAAAAGGCCCATTACTGAGAAGCCCAAAAGAGCTTTAAATAGAAACAACAAACTGGCCCAATAACGGGTGTGTTTGGTAAACAATATTGCATGTAGCATATAATTTAGCTTATATGTTGGTAGCGTATATGCTGTTTGAAATGCTGGCATATATGTTGTTTGAAATGTTGTGGGTGTTTGGTTAACTTTTTCAGAAAAAACATATATACTGTTTCAAATGCTGTGTCAAATTACATATAGGGGCAGTAGCACAAATTAAAAAGTATTTTTCAAAAATATATAATAAATTATTAAATATAATTGAATATATTATTTTAAAATAAATATATTATTAAATATAAATAATTAATTAAATCTATAAATAATATAAATAAATCAATATATTAGTAAAAATGTTAATATATAATTAAATATAAATAAATAACAATTTATTATTTAATATAAATGAATATATTATGAAATAAAAATAAATACTAGATTAGCAAATATAAATAAATAAATTATTAAATATAATTAATATATTATTTAAAAATAAATATATTGCAAAATATAAATAATTTAATATATTAGTAAAAATGTTAATATATTATTAAATATAAATAATTTAATATATTAGTTAAAAATGTTGATATATTATTAAATATAAATAAATAATAGATTAGTAAATATACATAAATAAATTAGTAAATATAATTTAATATATTATTTAAAAATAAAAATATTATTAAATATAAATAAGTAAATATATTAGTAAAAATGTTAATATATTATTAAATATAAATGAATATTTTATTAAATAAAAGTAAATAATAGATTAGTAAATATAAATAAATAAATTATTAAATATAATTGAATATATTATTTAAAAATAAATATATTATTAAATATAAATAATTAAATATGTTAGTAAAAATGTTAATATATTATTAAATAAAAATGAATATATTATTAAATAAAATAAATAATTGATTGTTACATTAAGGGTATTTTAGTCATTTGACTGAAATATAAGGGATAGTTTAGACTTTTCATCTTTGATAGATAGTAAATATTGTTGAAAATGATTTTTTATGTAACATTTGAAAATTGTAACATATATGCTAAAATTGTATGTAGCATGTATGCTGAATGTTTTATTATATGCTACTACGAATTGTTTACCAAACACCCCAAACAACTCGAGACCTTTCGTTTATTCTATAATGCGAACTATGCGTCCTGCAAAAGATTTCACATAGTAATGCCCCACAACATACCAAAAAGAAGTTTTGAATTAAAGGATTTATCAATTGCTAAAACTATGTTATGGATTTAATTTTGACACATGAGGACTTGTATTATCAAGCATAGTTAGATGACAAGAGAGAATCCATATATGTGGAAGATTCTACAGAGTTTGTAGTTAATCATAAATTAGTGTAACCAATCCCATATAATTGAGATTAATGCTTCAAAAAATGAGAACATATTCGAACTAATAAATGGGATTTCATTATGTTAAAAAATTCAGTTCAAACATATCAAAGTGATATTGACCGCTTTGGATTAAAGACCTACATTGATTTATTTATTTTGAGTCAATCCCCAAGTATTTAGGTCTAGAAAACATGTCACTCATGTGAGAAGAGTCGACACTTTATAAATTATATATCACTCAATTGAGTTATATGATGTGAGACTGCTAAGTCTCGACACAATATTGTAGCAGTGTTCCTATAGCTAGAGCTAGAAGTGTCAAGGAAGATATGCCAAGTCCTACAAGACAAGTCATTTGGGTTCCAACCTAAAATCATATGACAACTTTTGTTTGTTTGTTTGTTTCTGCCACCTTAGCAATCACACACTTCCCCTTGAAGTGAAGGGAAGCAAAAGATGCACCCCGAGAAATCGGGGAAATCTCACACCGTATTGGGGATCCATGTGTGTGTAGGTCCACAGATGGAATGCCGATACACAAAGCAAAAAAGTGTTGAATGAGTCTTCAACGTTCCAAGGCAATATATTTACTCTTTCTCAAACTAACACTATCACTACTGAAAAGTGTCGAATGAATCTGGACCACAACTCTCAATTCTCAATATTTAAATTACTTGTTTATTAACATTATTCTTGATCTGCAAAAAAGGTCAGTGAATATTCAAAGCATAAAAGAGAAAAAGAGTACCAATTGACTGTTTGTAGGAGAAGGTTTGGGGACAGGGAAAAAAAGGGTTTACGTAAAGAACATGCATTGATTTACTGTTTGATGACTGGATCCAATCCAAAGACACTTCTCCCCGTTTTGGGGCATCCATTAATTCTATATATTTTGACAAGATTTGAATAAATTAAATCACGGTATTAACATTAATTAATTAGTTCAATCTAATTTTCCAAAGCAATATTCACCTCACTTTTTGCTTGATTAATTATACCGTCAAGGAAATTGGCATGTATACACATACACATACACATCAGTTTCATATTAGGTCAAAAAGTTGTAATGTAGCACTCGACTTGAGTGAACGATGTCACAAGCATATGCACGTTATGTTTGGTGATGTATGAGTTGCAAAGGAGATCAGGACTCTAAATTTCAAATCATTCAGTGGAAGAAAACTTCTCAACATATAGGGGCGGAGGCAGATAGGGGCTTAGGTTGGCTGTAGTCCAAGTGATTTTTTTGAAAAACAATTAGTACTTATATAGGTCCAGCCCACTTAGACTAACTCAAACTTGAAACACTCAATGCCAATTCACTAAAGTAAGATTATTTAAGACTTGTTGGTCTAATTTTTACTGATAGCCCAAGCTTCTAGATTAAAGTAAGACAGTTATGAGTTAGACATTATATATTCTCTTTTCAATTTCAATATAGGTTTTGCTCTCAAATGTCAACCATAAATAGAAGGCGCGTCACATCTAATATTGACTTAATGTCTTTTTGCATTGTGCCCAACTAACGAGTTACAGTGTTTCATCCGAATTATTTTTATTTTATTAAAGATTTCTTTTACTTCAAATAAAGTCTTATATGAAATGAGTGATGATATTTTTATTTGAAATTTTTTGTGGGTACTTTGATTCAATCGTGTAGAGTTAGCTTAAACAACAATTAAGATAAATAAAGATGTAATATTTTATTGGTTGAAATTATTATTAGTTGTTGTTTTTGTTACATATAAACAATATCAAATATATATATTTATATAAGGGCATTGCCCCGGACCCTGCTATTCACTTGTGTTCCAGATGAATTTGAATTCTATATCCGACACGGAATTATGGTTGATACTTAGTACTACCTAGGGCGGAAAAAATTCTTCGCTTCGCTCTTGCCAACGCGTTTTCTGTGCCTAAATGCTTAAGAGAGACAATTCGAATGTACAATATATATTCAGCTCAAAGAGAGAGTTGAACTTCATAATAATACCGAGATTTTGATTGTATAGTGATATTACTCTTCATTAAATAGAACAAATGTGTCGTACAAAATAAAAGGAAAAAGAAAAAAGGGCAAGTATGGAATAGTGGGTTAGATCTCCATAGAGGAGACAATTAGAGGTTACAGCGATACAGTGACTCTATTTAGATGTCATGATACTGACACACAACGTAAGTCTTTCATAGGACGGCTCATTAGCTGGGGTTCTACTCTACTTCTCCCTCCTTTTGGTGTTGTGTTGGTCCATTGGGTTCTCAGTTATCGACCTTTTTCTTTTCTCCATTACTATTTATTACTTTTAAGCCTTCCAAGATCCTTTTACGTCAAACAACAACATCACTAGACCAATCCCAAACAAACCAGTCACCGTAAACCCCTTCAACAAGAAAGAGAAAGTGCTAGAGAGAGAGAAAAAAATAGGGTGAGACAGACATTCCAGCTGTATCTTGTTGCTTTTGATGATTTTAATTTTTTAATGTTTATTCAAATTAATTCGTTTTTATGTTTTAATTTAATTTAACATATTTTGCATGCATGCATTTAAATACTAAATACCCCTAGACATCCACGTGGCACCTTGATTAGTGATACGAGATTGATTTATTTAATGATTAGTAGTAGTACTTCATTGAGATCATTGGTCTTTGCAGAAAATGCAGATACGCTCCGCGTCTTCATTAACCTTGGAAAATGGAACAAGACCCAACTGGTCCCACCAAATCCAACGAGCCACAAAACATCATGATTGATATTCAAGCATGTAAAACCTTAATTATTTTCGATTGGTTTGCATGATTAAGCAAATCCCAGAATTTCCATTAAAAGGAGAGCCAGATCCTCATCAATTACTAGAATTTATAGGCATTGTTACTTAAGAACGATTTCAGGCGCAGCGTGCTGTACTCGTCTCCACTCAAGTCAGTCATTTAGTTTGAAATTTCTCAACTCGTTCCCTCATCTCTCTCTCTCGCAACATGTCCGGATGGGGTTCCTACAATTATTTGACCATGAAATTCCATTAACTTTGAATCATAGCCATTCATCAGAGCAACTATAACACGCTCTCTCTCTCCCTCTCATGAAGCAATCGATGATTATAATTTGACTTACGTACCCATGGCATGGCATGCAATCTACTACATTGCACACACCACATGTCACCTTGTTGCTGCAATGTTAGGCGTGAGTGATGAGTCATGACATTGCGTGGCGCTTTTTAACATGCATGCAAAACTCCGAGTGCCACGTGTAAGTTGGGTCAAATGTTGACATTTCTGAGAAGGATCATATGACGAATGAGTGATAAGTTCAGAAATTTAAAACTATGGAGTAATACTTAGTTGAAACGAATGAAAATTTTAAATCACTAAAATGAATATTTTTTCTAGTAACAGAGGAGTATCTTTTGGAAACCGGTGGTCGTCCCGTTCGTCGAACTATGTGGTTCACCAATCTCTAGACGATCTGATTCTCTCTCTCTCTCCGTGTTTTGTTTTTTGAATCTTTTGATCTGAATGGGGTCGGTACTCGGTACCTTCAGTCTGTTTGTTCGGGCTTGGCTATGATGAATAATGTGGGTCCTACAACCTCTTTTTTAATAATAAAAACGTACGTTTTATTTTTTTTTGTTTTCTCAGTTTTTTTATATTTTGTTTTTACCTTTTTCTTTATTGAGAGTTTCCATCTTTGACTCAAATGGTCTCTCTCTCTCTCTCCTGGTGAAGCAAGTAGGGGAGGAGAACTAAACTAAGATGTTGCTTTGATGATTGCGGACTCTACCTTGTTTGGCACACCTTTATCTCTCTTTTTTCTCTCTTTAGCTTTTGTGATTTTCATCTAAATCTCCGGATCTCCTAGACACAGGCAGAAGCTTTTTGGTTTGTTGTGACAGGCGGGTTGGGAGTTCTGCGTAGATTATCATGACAAAATTTTGGCGTTTGCTTGGGTTGATCACGTGAATCCGGGGTACGAATACTGATGATTGTGTTAAGGCGATCGAAATCAAATTGACTGTTATATTATTCTAACACACACACACAAAATATATATATGTATATTTATATTTACAGATTGACGGATGGATTTGCCCTATGGCAACATACAGATACAGAGGTAGTACTGTGGTAGTCATTGCTATTTTGAAGAACAACAAATTTCATATCACAGTGACACATGTGTTCAGGGGTTTGCATTAAAGCTTATTCAGATCACACCGTCCTCAGAGAGTTTGAACACCACATACATATACATCTCAATCATTCAAAATAAAAAGGGGAAAAAATAACCTATATATATATATACGCTAGGGTGAATGAACCTCTTTATTATATCAATCGTGTTGGAATTTAGGGCTCTACAATTCTTAGTCTAGAGTCTATAATTCGTAATTAATAGTGGAAAGAAAATCAAATAAATTTTAAAAAATAAAAAATGAAATTGTGGGGTAGTGTGAGACACATCTCAAATCATTAAATTTATTTTAAATGAATTGCGTAGCCTCCGGATCCATATTATTCTTGTATCGCTGAGAAAATACTACATAATTTTTTAATCTTGGAAGGTAATATTATTTTGCATTCATATTTTTAAATCAAAAGCATAGTGTGCATTAATGAATCTTGTAGATTATTTGTTATCAACCAATTAAGTCTTATGAACAATTTTGTACATGTATGAAATTGAATATGTAAATGAAAGAAATAACTTATAAAAAGCAATAGCAAAATGTATTAAATGTTGTATGCTAAAAATGGGTCTGAGACTCAAACGAAGAAGAAAAAACAACGAAATTATTGATAAGTGGGCGATGGCTAGCTAGGTAAGCTGGTCAGGGATTGGCTTGGCTTGGCTTGAATATACTATTGAATATTGATGGCAGATTCATGCAGCGAATGATCACCGCGTGAAATTGACATACGACAGGAAGGCGCGTGGGGATCGGAACATTGAGAGGAGGACTATTCCATTTTCCTTGGGAGGCTTGCAGTCAGTCGCAGGCAGAAAGAGAGAGAGGATACGGATACGGACAGAGGTTTTGATGTGTGTCTTTGAGACTCCAATACCCAATAGAGGTCCTCGTGATCGGCGAGGAGCAGATCCATGGAAGACTGTTCCGCTAGTCACGTGGACTCTCTTTTGACCCAAACTCTCTCTTTTATTGTTAAGAGCGTCACACTCAACACAGCTCCACTGACTAATTAAACTGAGCCATTTCTTTTTTTTATTAAATGAATAATATTTTACTAAAAATACTTACAGTCAGATGTCTCTAATTGCATTTGACGACAACGTGGACTGCAGGTGCTGACTGGTAATTCGCCATCTTATAGCCTATAAAGCTACCAGACAAACACTTGTTCTCAGTCCTCTCTTCCCCCTCCTAATTCAAACACTATATTATTACATATCGCTCTCAGTTTACTATTTGGCTCGTACTCTCTGTCACTCCCTCTTTAACTATAAACTCCACACCATCTCTTCAATCTTCTAACATTTCCTAGCTCTTCCTTCTCCTCCACTCTCTTTTCAGAATTTGAGAGAAGAGGAAACACAAACTATATATCAAATTATGCATAGATGTCAAGGGAACATGGTGGGACAATGTTCATGTGGTTTGTTTCACAGCCAAGGAAACACTAGTTGCTTCTCCATGCTATTCTCCACGCCTGATCATCACAAATCTTATGAAGAAACAACCGACATGTATTCTTTCACGTCGTCATCAGTTGATTGCACACTCTCTCTTGGTACCCCATCCACTCGTTTAAGCGATCAAGATGATCAGGAGAGACAGGGAAATCGCTGCAGCATGTCTAACTTGTGCTGGGACATTTGGCAGTCCAAAAGTTCCTCAACCCATGCACCAACTCAACAATCTCACAACACTACCAGTCGTAGTGGAAACAACAATAATGGTGGCAGCAGTAGTAGCAACTCAACCAGTGATCCCCTCCTCGCTCGTCGATGTGCCAACTGTGACACCACCTCTACCCCTCTTTGGAGAAATGGGCCGAGAGGCCCAAAGGTACTAACTAATTGAATCAATGAATTATAAATTAATACACCTATAGAGGGGAAATTGTTGTGAGGGGAAATTGTTGTGATCCAGATTGTTATTGTGATTGTGTTTTTGTTTTTGGTCGCAGTCATTGTGCAATGCGTGTGGAATTCGGTTCAAGAAGGAAGAGAGGAGAGCGACGGCTGCAAATGCGAGTGGAAGTGGAGGTGCATCAGGAGTGATGGAGCAGCAGCAGATTTACAGTTCATGGGTTCATCAGTCACAGCAGAGTTCACAGAAAATGCCATGCTATTCTCAGGGAAATGAATTCAGGTTCATAGAAGACAGTAACGATCTTGACTCAGCTGATCATAATAACACAGGCATTCCATTCCTTTCTTGGCGACTCAACGTCACAGACAGGCCAACTAGCCTTGTCCATGACTTTACGAGATGAATTTATTATATATTCAAATAATTTTTTTTAAAAAGATGGAGGGAGAGAGAAGAAAAGCAACAAGTGCACTTAACGTATGACGATGCTGATGTTGAAGATGTTGTTGATGGTGATGGTTGTGATGGGTATCGTCGGGTCTCGTCAAGTCAAAAATTCTATTCTGCAGTTTCTTTTAAGTATGATGTTTCCTTTTCTTCTCCTTCTCAGTTACCTAGATGGAGTGAAAACGGGATAATTCCATGTTCTTTGTTTAATTGGCACCCTCTTTTGCTTTCTTTCACTTTTGTCCTCCACTTTCTGTTTAGTTTTATTTCTCATTTCCTGATATATATATATATATAATCAACCTTTTATTATGTGTGATTACTAATTTATATTAATTAAATTAAGTTTTTTTTTTTGGCTTTTTACTGTACCCGAATCTGAATCTGAAGTGATAATAGTTTAATTTGTTCTTCGGGGCATCTCATGATCGAAATTCACAACTGCAAGGTTTGTGACACATGCATGCATGACGTACGTCTCTCTAGATGAAATCATAAAACACAGTGAGTTTGTTTGATCAATGATCCGGATCATTGCATTCTTCTGAACCAGACACTACTGTGTAAGCAGCGTTGCAGGCTATGAAAAGTAATGGGTTTGTCCAGTAGGGTGAGTATATTTGTCAAATTTATTTCCTTGATTTCCAAATTTTGTGTGCGTTAAAAGTTAAAAAACATTTTGAAGGCATTAACCCTGGCTTCTGCAGCAGGGGAAAAAAGAAATGCAGAAAGTGAAAACAATTAATAATGAAGAGATTTGAAGAAATAATTTTTACCATTGCATTCCAGAGATACAACCAGATATATATATATACAAGCTACCAACGGCTATATAAACTAGCAACGGCTATATCAGCCTTTTGACAAAGATAGAATAATAATAGTGTCTGATAAGATACAGACAGCATTAATTAAAGTGGGCCTATCTACTAGGACTTTATGTGATTTAAATGGATTGAGCTTTGTCCTTATTACCGTCCCTCAAGATTGGAGGGGCCAAAGTAACTCCAATCTTGGTACGCAGTAGGGAGAAGCGAGGCCGGAGGAGTGACTTCGTTAAAAGATCAGCCAGTTGATGAATGGTAGAAATCTTGAGAACCCGGATGGCGTTGTTGTTGACAAGGGAGCGGACAAAGTGAAGATCTACAGCGATGTGTTTCATTCTTGAATGAAGAACTGGATTGAGGCTAAGGTTGGTGGCCCCTTGGTTGTCACAATGGACTACTGGAATTTGTGTAGATGGTATGGACAGATCATGAAGAAGATGTTGAATCCAAGTAACCTCAGAGGTAGTGCTTGCTAAGGCTCTATACTCGGCTTCGGTGGAAGATCTGGCGATGGCTCGTTGCTTTTGGGAGCGCCACGAGATTAGGTTATTGCCAAGAAATATAAGGTAGGCTGAAGTGGAAGAGCGATCGTCTGGGTTACCAGCCCAATCGGAATCCGTATAAGCCTGCAGATGAAGATTTGGTGATTTGTGAATGGTGAGACCAAAATTATAGGTGCCTTTGAGATAACGCAGGAGACGCTTGAGAAGGGACCAGTGGACATCAGTAGGACTATGCATAAATTGAGCGAGCCGATTAATGGCAAAGCAAACATCTGGGCGGGTAATCCGAAGATATTGAAGACTCCCCATGAGTTTGCGGTAGGGCTTGGGATCTGCCAAGGGTGTGCCATCAGTGAGTTTGGTGGTGAAATGCGAGGGTAATGGGGTATTGACTGCTTTGGCGCCGGCCATATCCGATTGGTCCAGTATGTCGCGAAGATATTTCTGTTGAGACAAGAAAAGACCACTGTTAGTTGATACAACTTCAATCCCTAAAAAATAGGACAGATCACCTAACTCCTTGAGAGAGAATTTGGTTGCCAAATCGGTTGTAATCCTGCGAAGAAGATCAGAGTTAGATGCTGTTAGGATAAGATCATCCACATACACTAACAGATACATAATATGATTGGATTGACGAAGGATAAATAGAGATGGGTCTGCTTTAGAGGAAGTAAAACCAAGAGTATGGAGGAAGGAGCTGAGTGCATGATACCAAGCTCGAGGAGCTTGTTTGAGACCGTAGATGGATTTATTAAGTTTACATATGTGATTAGGATAATTAGGGTCTTCAAACCCTTTAGGTTGATTCATGTAGACTGTCTCTTGAAGAGTACCATAAAGAAATGCATTGTTTATATCCAGGTGATGTAGAGGCCAGTTGAAGGAGACAGCAAGGGATAAAACGGTGCGTATGGTGACGGGCTTTATGACAGGACTGAAAGTGTGAGTATAATCAAGGCCAGCTTGTTGAGAATAACCTTGGGCTACCAAGCGAGCCTTATAGCGGCCCACAGAGCCATCGGGCTGGCGTTTAACTTTAAAGAGCCATTTGGATCCAATAGGCCGAATACCAGGGATAGGTGGTACAAGTTGCCAGGTGCAATGTTTAGTAAGGGCTGCAAATTCTTGATCCATGGCGGCCTTCCATTGAGGATGGGCAAGAGCAGAGCGAACAGATCGTGGTTCAAGAGAAGGGGGTAGGGGGTGAAGAGAAGCTTGATTAAGAGTCTTTGGTTTGTAAATTTTATTCATGGCCCGTGTTGTCATGCGATGGGTACGAGGAGGAGTGTGAGAGGGGATAGAGGATATAGGAAGAGAAGACATATCTTGGGTTGATTGTGGGGTTGGGGTTTGTGGAAGGTGTGGTGAAGTGAGGGTTGGTGGAACGATCGTGGGATTTGGAGGAGGTGGGTGAAGTTGGGTTTGTCGAAGAACAATTAGGTGGGCTGGAGATTGAGGGGCGGCACCAAGTAATGACTCAGAGGGAAGAGGAATTGGAGCTTGGAAGTCATGTTCGTGAAAAGTAACATGTCTGGAGATGTATATTTTGTGATTGTGAGGGTCAAAGCACTTGTAGGCATTTTGTGAAGTGAGTAACCGATAAAGATACAAGGACGTGAGCGGGGCTCCAACTTGTGATTGTTATAGGGTCGTAACCAGGGGAAACACGCGCAACCAAACACTCGTAATTTGAGGTAGTTCGGTGGTTTGTGAAAGAGGAGTTCATATGGTGTTTTTGGGGCAGTAGCTGAAAGTGGAAGGCGATTAATAAGGTAGGCTGCCGTTTGAAAAGCAAAGCTCCAGAAGGAGAAAGGTAAGTGTGCAGAACTAAGGAGAGTGCGAGCAGTTTCACTTAGATGTCGGTGTTTGCGTTCGGCAAGGGCATTGTGCTCAGGGGTATGAGGTGGAGTATGTAACCAAGTAATGCCTTCGGAGAGAAGATAAGGTTTTAATTTTAGAAATTCTCCACCATTGTCGGAGTAAAAGGTGCGAAGAGGGAGCTGAAATTGCTTTTCTATAAGTTTTTTGAATTGAATAAAAATGGACAAGACCTCAGATTTTTGAGTGAGAGGGAACAACCAGGTATATCGAGTGAAGTGATCAACGAAGATGACGTAGTATCGAAAACCATCAATAGAGGTGAGAGGCGCAGGTCCCCACACATCACTGTAAATAATATGTAAAGGTGCAGTGCTAGTTACGGTAGAGAGTGCAAATGGAAGCTTGTGACTTTTATTGATAGCACAAGAACTACAACTTAAAGAGGGGGCAACACTGGATGAAGAAACTGGTAAATGAGCAGAGTGTACAACAGAAGATAAGAGTTTAAGAGAGGGATGGCCAAGTCTGCTATGCCATCCAGCAAAAGTGGTTTTGTGATATCCTGGCCCCAACATGGCATGACCGATCAATAAGAGAGTGATGCGGGTATAATGATTATGTGCATATTGGGTTCATTAAATTGTTAGTAAGTAGAACTAAACCACTAAATCTTGAAAGTAGTGGTGGAGGGGTGTTTTTGTACATACTCATTTTTCATGAGGGTAGAAGTGGAAAAAAAAAACACATATATCTAGAAGAAAAAAAAAAAACGAAAAGCTTGCCCAGCAAGCTTGGTTCCTTAGTTAAAACAAAACTAAACAAAAAGAAAAGCTTGCCCAGCAAGCTTGGTCCTTAGGATAAAACAAAACAAAAATAACAATAGAAAACAAAAAGGAAAGAAAAAAAAAGAAAAGGAAAAAGGAAGGAGAAGCTGCTGGAAGAGACGAGAAAAAACAGAGGAAGTGGGAGGAACTTGGTTGAAGAAATTTCATTGTGAAAGCAAGGGTGCATAATAAGGTAGGGGATGTTATAATTGTGCACTATTGTTACTTTGCTGGCTGATTGTATGAGATGATGAGGTGGTTGAGTCCACCAGGAAGGATCATCACTTATAACTCTTTATATACATGTATAGATATAGATAGATATATATATCTAGTGTTAGTGGCTTTAATGGCCAACCGACTACCTCTACAGACTAAGCCAAGGCATTTGCATGGAATTGATTACTTGAAATAGGAGATGTCCAATTTTGGTGATATTTGCTTTGTTTGTTATTTAGATGAGATTTTTGAGTAGCAATCTAGAAGTGTTGATCTTGTGTTATGCTTGATTACAAGATGGTTATGTGGTGAAATTTTGTGTATGATTGGTAGAGCATGAGGTGTCATGCCTTACACTCTAAATCTGGAAACTCATTCGGCATATACGTATGCTGTTATATTGTTAGTTAACAGAGAACTAGTTGCTCCATTGGCCAATACTGTGAGGAGGACATGTTGTGTGTAAGTCATACTAACGTTTTATTTGTACTGCTGGACACTTGTATACAAACACAACACTTGCTGGAGTGAATATATATATATATAGATGGATATAGATATACACGTAGATATATCTATATAACTATATATATATATATATATATTGAGATAGGGCTACGCATGTGATATCTTTATAACATAATGCAGGTTGACGTAAATGTGTGTAATGTGTACTATGCATGATTCGTATAGTTTGATATAAATGAATATCATGCAAGAATTGATGATTACGTGGAACCTAGGCAGCCTTATTCGATTTGGTTCAAAGGAAGGCTGTTAACATATGAATGTTTAAGGGATAATGTTCGTGCCTCGGTTATGATTGGGATTGTACCTCGGTGATATGAATTATCCTATGACTTGGATATGAGAGTTGAGAAGAGGGTGGCGTGGTAATGTTGGGATAAGAGGTGGCTCTGTACGTACTGTGAGGAAAAAAAATAATTCGAGTAGAGATTCGCTATGCGGCCACATAGTGAAGGGTAGTAAGCCCGGGTTGAAGAAAGTGCCAACCTTCCTTACTCGTAGAGAGACCCCGACGATGAGGTCGGAGAGGTCAAGTGGATAAAGTGAATCCGGCGATGAGGTCGGAGGTGATTAAAGTAACACCGACAATGAGGTCGGAAGGCGGAAGATGGTGGATCCGGCGATGAGGACGGTCTAAGAAGGATCTGGAGTGACAAAACTAGAGGAAATATTCTAGTTTAAAAGGGAAATTTCGTTTGTTTATTATGGTTAATGGTGTGATGCTTTAATTATTATATATATTGCATTCGGTCAATTATCGCAATTGTAGCATTTCCTACTGAGCTCGGCTCACTCCCGTGTTTATGGTTTTTTTTTAGGTGAGCCTAGTAGGGTTGATCGAGCTGACGATGGGGGCCGGGCAGCTAGGTAGGATGCACATACCGCCAAAAGGAGGAGATGTCATTTTGGGCGTCTAGGTCTATATATGTACATATCTATCTAACCTCTCTAAAACGCATGTTAGACTTATATTATGATTTCGGACATGGAGAGTTGAGCTCTCCTTGGATCATGTGTGGAACTATATATGTGTACGTAATATATGGACCTTTGCGTAAATCTATATAAATGTGTAAATATATATATATATATATATATATATGTATATATATATGCAAACCGTCGAAAAAGAATTGTGGCGGAAGTTTTGTTAGTTAGATAAAATAGTTAATGACCTTATTTCACGTCACGCTCCTGGGGTCGGGGCGTGACAAGTTGGTATCAGAGCCAGGTCGATTGACGGTATGTGCATCGGTTCCGGTCCTGCGTCACAGCCGATCGGGTATGTAGAACGTAAATTATGTTTAATAAATATTGTTGTTTATCTGTGTGACGTTATTTGTTAATAGATGGCGGATAGAGGAGGAGGTAGACCCCCAGTGTGGAGAGCTAGAGGTAGGATAATCATACCAGGTAGAGGTAGGGGATGGGCACCGCCGATAGAGGAGGAGGAGGACCCGGAGTTGCTGCAGGAGGTGTCGGTGGATAGCTCTCACGCTAGTGCGGATATGGGAGAGCCAGAGCCTGAGGCTGGGTCAGAGGAGCATATACCTGAGCCTGCTGCTCCTGCACCTGGGGTACCTTTAGCGGATATACAGACTATTTTTGGTGCTGCTGTTCAGGCTGCGTTGGAGGGTCTTTTACCTCATCTACAGAGAGGAGTCAGAGGGGATGAGATGGGGGCCCGAGCTGAGGGTGCGGTTGCTGAGGTAGATACTCGGAGAGTGCTGACAGAGTTGTCTGAGCTCAGAAAGACGCGACCGCCGGTGTATCGAGGTGCGATGGATGCAGTGCAGCTGTCAGAGTGGCTTCGACAGATGGAGCATCGACTAGACACTTTACAGATACCTCCCGAGCGTCGAGTACGGTTGGTATCACATTTCCTTGAGGGTATCGCATTTACCTGGTGTGAGTCACTCATGAGGGCACAGGGTGTTATATTATGGGATAGATTCATACAGTTGATGCAGGAGAGGTTTATACCCGGTGTTGTTAGGGACTCGTTAGCGCAGCAGTTCCTTGAGTTTCGACAGACCCCTGGGATGACGGTGGCTGAGTTCCAGACTCGATTTGAGGAGTTAGCATTATTTGGTCAGCGTTTTGCTTCTACTGATGCTGAGAGGGCAGCTCGATTTGAGAAGGCATTACTTCCGGCCTTATCTGTGCATGTCCGGATGCAGAGATTGACTACCTATGCGGATGTGGTGGATAGGGCTTTTGTAGCCGAGGATGCAGTGCGTATCGTGGGATCTGATGATACACCGCCGAGCGGGAGAGGGGAGACCTCTAGAGAGACTGGACGGGAGCCCAAGCGTCCCAGGTTCAGTACCCAGGGATCACAGCGGGGACAGAGCAGTAGGGGTACGGGTTCACAGACTGTGTCTAGATCATCCCGGAGAGCTGGACGAGAGAGTCGAGGTGCTGGTTCACAGCCCAGTGTGACATGTTATGTCTGCGGACGTACTGGTCATTATGCGCGGGATTGTTGGCACCGTAGAGAGGGAGAGGGTGTGTGTTACCGCTGTGGATTGACAGGGCATACGGCACGGTCATGTCCTAGTGGATCAGTGCAGGGATCACGTACTGGATCCACAGCAGCATCAGCTTCTAGAGGTAGGGGTAGACCAGCTTCGATGCCGACACAGTCAGCCTTGGTAGAGCAGGCCGCACCGCTGAGACCCCAGGCCAGAGCATATGCTCTCACTGCTACTACCACTCCGGCTCCTCCACTGGAGACAGGTAGCTTTATTATTTACAGTACATTTGGCAGCATTCTATTTGATACTGGAGCAACTCATTCTTTTATTTCAAAATCATTTGCAAATGCTCTAGAGTTGGAAATCTGTCCGATGGGGGAAAGATTCCTAGTTGAATCTCCACTAGGGTACACCACTCTGGTGGAGGGAACATGTTATAATTGTGCTTTGCAGTTTGGAAATTATGAATTAAAAGCAGATTTGAATGTGCTTAACATCCAAGAATTTGATGTAATTCTGGGAATGGACTGGTTATCAGCCCATAAAACTGTTTTGGTTTGTGCTGAAAGAAAGATTATAATTGAAACTCCAGAGGGAGACAGAGTCCGACTACGTGGCTCGAAGAAAGAACCATGTACTCATTTCCTCAGTAATCCGAACTACATTGAGTGTAGAATGGCAAGCTTGACTCTTAATGAGCCGAGTGAAGGGAAGAAAACACCTATACGAGTAATAGATGAGTATATGGATGTGTTTCCTGAGGAATTACCAGGTTTACCCCCTAAACGGGAAATAGAATATGCTATTGATGTATATCCTGGTACTGATCCTATCTCTATACCTCCGTATCGAATGGCACCTGCTGAATTGCGAGAATTGAGTAAACAGTTGCAAGAATTGCTAAATCTTGGATTTATTAGACCAAGTAGTTCACCATGGGGAGCTCCTGTACTGTTTGTAAAGAAGAAGGATGGATCTCTTCGGATGTGTGTTGACTATAGGCAATTGAATAGGGTGACTATTAAGAATAAATACCCACTTCCGCGAATTAATGATCTGTTTGATCAGCTAAAGGGATCCAGTTATTATTCAAAAATAGATTTGAGATCTGGGTACCATCAGTTGCTGATTCGTGAAGACGATGTCGCCAAAACTGCATTTCGAACTAGATACGGGCATTACGAATTCCTAGTATTACCTTTTGGGTTAACCAATGCTCCAGCTGCTTTTATGGATATGATGCAGAGAATATTTAGGCCATATCTAGATCAATTTGTGGTAGTGTTTATTGATGATATTCTTATTTACTCGGCCACGGAGGAGGAGCATGAGCGACATTTAAGAATAGTGTTGCAAACATTGAGGGAGCATCGATTGTATGCAAAAATGAGTAAATGTGAGTTTTGGGTGAAAGAAGTGAAATTTCTGGGGCATGTGATTTCACTTGAGGGTATAGCGGTTGATCCATCCAAGGTGAAGTCTGTAGCGGAGTGGCCAAGGCCTAAAAATGTTAAAGAAATTCGAAGTTTCTTGGGACTGGCGGGATATTATCGGAGATTTATTGAGAATTTCTCTAGAATTGCAGCACCACTTACACACTTGACTTGTAAGAATGTTCCTTTCCTGTGGACTAATGAGTGTGAACATGCTTTTGAGGAGTTAAAACAAAGGCTCATTACTCCACCTGTACTCGTGATACCTGAGCGAGATTTGGGTTATCAGGTATATTGTGATGCCTCCAATGTTGGTTTAGGATGTGTCCTAATGCAGGGACACAGAGTGGTTGAGTATGCATCCAGATTGCTGCGACCGCATGAACGGAATTATCCTATTCATGATCTGGAGTTGGCCGCAGTGGTTTTTGCTTTGAAACAGTGGAGGTACTATTTATACGGTGAAAGGTTTGAGGTGATGTCTGATCACAAAAGCCTGAAATACTTATTTACGCAGAGAGAATTGAATCAAAGGCAGAGAAGATGGATGGAATATTTAGCAGATTATGATTTCACATTGCAGTACCATCCGGGCAAAGCTAATGTAGTAGCAGATGCATTAAGTAGAAAGGCGCAATTGGCATGGGTTGCGATGAAAGAATGGGAGAACGGTGAAGTACTAAATACTTTCAGAATGCAGGTTTTAGAGCAGAATGGAAGAATATGTTTGGGAAGTCTTGTATTACGACCTATGTTAATGCAGAAGGTAATTGAGGCTCAGAGTCGAGATGAAAGGTTTGACGACATTATCAATGAAGTGGATTGGGTTAGAGGTTCGGATGGTGGTGTACGTCTTGGGAACAAATTGATAGTACCGGAAAATACCGAGTTGAGAAGGGATATTTTAAAGGAAGCACATCATTCCCAATTTGCTATGCATCCCGGAATTACAAAAATGTATCATGATGTTAAACGCCAATTTTGGTGGAAAGGTATGAAGAGAGATATTGCCGAATTTGTAAGTAAATGTCTTACCTGTCAGCAGGTAAAGGGAGAACATCAGAAACCTGCAGCGTTATTGCAACCATTGCCAGTAGCAGAATGGAAATGGGAGCATGTTACAATGGACTTTGTCACAGATTTACCGCGATCGCCTCGTGGACATGACAGTGTGTGGGTGGTAATCGATAGATTGACAAAATCAGCTCATTTTCTACCGGTACGTAAAACCGACTCTGTTGACAAACTGGGAAGGTTATATGTGCAAGAGATAGTTAAATTACATGGAGTGCCCTGTTCTATCGTGTCTGATCGTGATCCTAGATTTACATCTCGATTTTGGGAGACTTTACAACAAGCTTTGGGCACTCAATTGTATATGAGTACAGCATTCCATCCACAAACAGATGGCCAAAGTGAGAGATTGATCCAGATATTAGAAGATATGCTTCGAGCCTGTGTGTTAGATTGGAAGGGTAATTGGGAGAACTACTTAGCTCTCGCGGAGTTTGTGTATAATAACAGTTACCAGAGCAGTATTCAAATGGCTCCATATGAAGCATTATATGGACGACCATGTAGATCGCCGTTGTGTTGGGCCGAGGTTGGAGAGAAAAACCTATTAGGTCCAGACTTGGTTAGAGAAACGACAGAAGGTGTGGAGGTGATTCGGAAAAGGCTGCAAACGGCGCAGTCACGTCAAAAGAGCTATGCTGATCAGAGAAGGAGGCCACTAGAATTTAATATTGGAGATCATGTGTTCCTAAAAGTTAGTCCTCGTAGAGGTTTTAAACGGTTCAGTAAACAGGGAAAATTAACACCTAGATATATTGGGCCGTTCGAGATTTTGAGTCGAGTAGGAGAAGTGGCATACCGCTTGGCCTTACCACCGCAGTTAGCTGGCGTGCATAATGTATTCCATGTGTCTATGCTGAGAAAATACGAACCCGATCCGACTCATGTATTGGATTGGTCCACTGTAAGCGTGGATGCGGATGCTACCTATATTCTACAGCCGGTGCGAATTCTAGATAGGCAGGAGAAAGTGTTGCGGAATAAATCGATAGCTTTGGTTAAGGTGTTATGGAAACATCATAGCGTTGAAGAGGCGACATGGGAATTGGAGTCTGAGATGCGGGAAAAGTACCCGACCATATTCATGACTCCAGGTAAGAATCCTTGACTGTTATAAGAATTTCGAGGACGAAATTGTTTAAGGAGGGAAGGATGTGATATCCTGGCCCCAACATGGCATGACCGATCAATAAGAGAGTGATGCGGGTATAATGATTATGTGCATATTGGGTTCATTAAATTGTTAGTAAGTAGAACTAAACCACTAAATCTTGAAAGTAGTGGTGGAGGGGTGTTTTTGTACATACTCATTTTTCATGAGGGTAGAAGTGGAAAAAAAAAACACATATATCTAGAAGAAAAAAAAAAACGAAAAGCTTGCCCAGCAAGCTTGGTTCCTTAGTTAAAACAAAACTAAACAAAAAGAAAAGCTTGCCCAGCAAGCTTGGTCCTTAGGATAAAACAAAACAAAAATAACAATAGAAAACAAAAAGGAAAGAAAAAAAAAGAAAAGGAAAAAGGAAGGAGAAGCTGCTGGAAGAGACGAGAAAAAACAGAGGAAGTGGGAGGAACTTGGTTGAAGAAATTTCATTGTGAAAGCAAGGGTGCATAATAAGGTAGGGGATGTTATAATTGTGCACTATTGTTACTTTGCTGGCTGATTGTATGAGATGATGAGGTGGTTGAGTCCACCAGGAAGGATCATCACTTATAACTCTTTATATACATGTATAGATATAGATAGATATATATATCTAGTGTTAGTGGCTTTAATGGCCAACCGACTACCTCTACAGACTAAGCCAAGGCATTTGCATGGAATTGATTACTTGAAATAGGAGATGTCCAATTTTGGTGATATTTGCTTTGTTTGTTATTTAGATGAGATTTTTGAGTAGCAATCTAGAAGTGTTGATCTTGTGTTATGCTTGATTACAAGATGGTTATGTGGTGAAATTTTGTGTATGATTGGTAGAGCATGAGGTGTCATGCCTTACACTCTAAATCTGGAAACTCATTCGGCATATACGTATGCTGTTATATTGTTAGTTAACAGAGAACTAGTTGCTCCATTGGCCAATACTGTGAGGAGGACATGTTGTGTGTAAGTCATACTAACGTTTTATTTGTACTGCTGGACACTTGTATACAAACACAACACTTGCTGGAGTGAATATATATATATATAGATGGATATAGATATACACGTAGATATATCTATATAACTATATATATATATATATATATATTGAGATAGGGCTACGCATGTGATATCTTTATAACATAATGCAGGTTGACGTAAATGTGTGTAATGTGTACTATGCATGATTCGTATAGTTTGATATAAATGAATATCATGCAAGAATTGATGATTACGTGGAACCTAGGCAGCCTTATTCGATTTGGTTCAAAGGAAGGCTGTTAACATATGAATGTTTAAGGGATAATGTTCGTGCCTCGGTTATGATTGGGATTGTACCTCGGTGATATGAATTATCCTATGACTTGGATATGAGAGTTGAGAAGAGGGTGGCGTGGTAATGTTGGGATAAGAGGTGGCTCTGTACGTACTGTGAGGAAAAAAAATAATTCGAGTAGAGATTCGCTATGCGGCCACATAGTGAAGGGTAGTAAGCCCGGGTTGAAGAAAGTGCCAACCTTCCTTACTCGTAGAGAGACCCCGACGATGAGGTCGGAGAGGTCAAGTGGATAAAGTGAATCCGGCGATGAGGTCGGAGGTGATTAAAGTAACACCGACAATGAGGTCGGAAGGCGGAAGATGGTGGATCCGGCGATGAGGACGGTCTAAGAAGGATCTGGAGTGACAAAACTAGAGGAAATATTCTAGTTTAAAAGGGAAATTTCGTTTGTTTATTATGGTTAATGGTGTGATGCTTTAATTATTATATATATTGCATTCGGTCAATTATCGCAATTGTAGCATTTCCTACTGAGCTCGGCTCACTCCCGTGTTTATGGTTTTTTTTTAGGTGAGCCTAGTAGGGTTGATCGAGCTGACGATGGGGGCCGGGCAGCTAGGTAGGATGCACATACCGCCAAAAGGAGGAGATGTCATTTTGGGCGTCTAGGTCTATATATGTACATATCTATCTAACCTCTCTAAAACGCATGTTAGACTTATATTATGATTTCGGACATGGAGAGTTGAGCTCTCCTTGGATCATGTGTGGAACTATATATGTGTACGTAATATATGGACCTTTGCGTAAATCTATATAAATGTGTAAATATATATATATATATATATATGTATATATATATGCAAACCGTCGAAAAAGAATTGTGGCGGAAGTTTTGTTAGTTAGATAAAATAGTTAATGACCTTATTCCACGTCACGCTCCTGGGGTCGGGGCGTGACAGGTTTTAGCACCCGGTGACGACGATGAGGCAGTGAAGCAAGAGATGTTGGAAGTGTGAAGATGATAGACTCCATTAGTGCATCTTCCCTTGGCCATAACTTGATCCGTAAGGCGATCCTTAACCACACAATGAAATGGAAAAAATTCAATATAAACATTATTGTGTTTGGTTAGTTCATGAACCGAAAGTAAACTTTTATGTAGTAAAGGAACACAAAGTGTATTAGTGACAGTGAGTGGTCTTGTGTGTGTAGGTAGGTGAGTGGTGCCGGTGTGGGTGATACGCAAACCTGAACCATCACCAAGACGAACTTCATCTGTACCGTCATACTCAGAGTGGATGGAGAGGTTGCTGAGATCATTGGTCATATTGTGACTAGCCCCCGAATCTAACAACCAAGCAGGGCTGGGCTGAGTTGATGTGCAAGAAGGAGCAGTAGAGGAAGTAAGGTTGACAGAGGGGCTGTTTTGAGCAGCAAAGATTTTGAGCTTTCTGCATTTGTTGGCCGTATGACCTGGCTTTTCACATAGTTGACAGGTCACCCTAGGTCCACCTCGGCCACGTCCACCTTGATAAGAGGTATTTGTACCTCTTGAACCATTCCAATTTTGTTGACTACGTGAGTTGGAATTCCAGGCACTAGAGGGCTTGAAATTGCGATTGTGCTGGTGGTTAAAAGCTGGTTGCTTTTGATGATAGTTGGTTGTAGCAACTGTCAAGGATTGACTGGTGGCAAGGCGATTAAGGTACCCTTCATGAGCAACAAGTACATCTTTCAGCTCTTCAAAGCTAAAAGGATTTTCTCTGGTGCGAATAGAGCCAACCATGCCAGAGTATTCCTCACCCAAGCCATCCAAGATGTACAGAGTAAGATCATCTTGGGAAATAGGGTGATCGATCAGGGCAAGTTCATCTGCAAGGATTTTGACTTCTTGCAGGTAGTCACTCATGCTCTTGTTGGCTTTTTGACCTCTTGAAAGCTGAGATTTGAGTTGTAGGACTCGAGATCTGGAAGCATTGGCAAAAAGTTTGTGTATTTTGTTCCAGGCGGCCGAGCTGGTAGAAACATCACCAATGAGCGGCAACACAGTTGCATATGTAGAAGCTAGAATGGCGTGAAGAATAAATTGGTCCTGAGATTGCCACTGTGCTACGGATGTGTCTTTAGAGGAAGATTCTCCAGATTTTTCTGGGCATTGGTGGTCACTAGTGACATATCCTATAAGACCATAAGCCCGCAGAAGGGACAAAAATTGCATCCTCCATGATGAGAAATTAGAGCTGGTAAGTTTAATGGGTATAGAAGTAATTGCTTGTACAGTGACTGTTGTAGACAGTCCTGGAACAGGGACAGCGATGGTGGTTGAAGCAGAAGCAGAAGCAGAAGTAGAAGACATAGTTGTGTTAGGGAGTGACTCGTTGGAGAAACCTCCCTCCGATACCATGAAGAGATTTGAAGAAATAATTTTTACCATTGCATTCCAGAGATACAACCAGATATATATATACAAGCTACCAACGGCTATATAAACTAGCAACGGCTATATCAGCCTTTTGACAAAGATAGAATAATAATAGTGTCTGATAAGATACTGACAGCATTAATTAAAGTGGGTCTATCTATTAGGACTTTATGTGTTTTAAATGGATTGAGCTTTGTCCTTATTAAATAATACATAGTACTTGTCTGTTGTTTTCATCATCTGATCATGTGATTGAACAGTCAAAGTATATAGTAAATAAATTATAAGTAATGCAACATAAATAATACTTGGATTTCAACAATTACCGAGGAGAGATTATAATGGAATACCTGTCAAGGTGGTTCATTCTACAACCCAGCATTATGGTTAGTAATTAATATAACGAATTCAATGGCATATATGTTTTTGTTTGAAATTTTTAAAAAAATTGCGTGATCTAAATATCAAATATTTTGAATTTATACTTAAAATTGTCATGTCAAATTACTATAAACTTAATTTTTATTTTAAATAAAAAATATCATTAAATTCGTTATATTAAATATCCACATCTTATAAAAAGAATTCAAAATTGATCCACCAGTCATAGGACTTGTACATCCCCCCATCTGTTTTCCCTTCTTGACATAAACGCTCTCTCTCTCCCTCTCCTCTACACTAGTTGCCTGAATTGTCACCAACACAACGACATGGTGAACCTGTTGGTAGCATATAAGCCATTGCTTCATAGGCTGATGAACAGGGAAGGAGTGAAGCCCCACACAGTAGAGATTGAGCCAGGCAGAGTCATGAAATTCTGGGTTCCAACTGAAACCATCAAAATGCCCTGAAAGGGGAAAAAGAGTCCATCATTTTGTCCAAACCAACCAAACCTGCACTTGATGTTTCAAACCAGACCGGTCGACGAAGTTTCAAGCGGAGTGTCTGTTTAAGGAAGCTTGAGGTGGACAAGTGCAAAGTGGTTGGGTTTAGTTATGGAGTGATGGTGGCTTTTAAGATTGCTAAGTCGTATCCTGATTTGGTTTGAAGCCGTGGTTGTTTCTGGATCAGTCGTGGCTATGACGGACTCCATCAGTGAATCTGTGCTAAGTTGTATTGGATTCGTTTCTTTTTCTGAGCTGCTTCTGCCTTCTTCTGTTAAAGGTCTTAGGGCCCTTCTTTCTGCTGGTACTAATAAAAAGTTCTGGTTTCCCGACCGGTTTCAATTCACAAAGATTTTTCTTGAGGTATGCTTGCTTTGTGTCTCTCATCCTTAAAATGGACATAATTGTGTTAGATTTTATATTAGTTGTTAATGCCGAAATTACATATATTATTTGTATTTTGTGATGCTTAGCCATATCTCTATCTTGGTGTCTTAAAACTTAAAATAGTATAGAAAATTATTTTCGTATTGTTCACCCAACAAATTTTCCATATTAATTTGCTATATAATGCAAAAGTTGAAAAGAGAATGTTGAATAATAAAAAAAAGTATGAGAGAATTTTTACCTCGTATATATCATATCATATATTAGCTTGGCACTAATTGGAGGATTATTGGACTGATAATTAATAACAGGTGATGTTCACTAACACAGGAAGGAGCGAACAGAACCGCTGGAGGGGATGGTGATAAGCGGCAAGGACGCAACCATCCCCAGTTTCGCACAAGTAATATCAATATTGAACCTTTTTGCTTCTTTTTATGATTATAATTAGCGCTGATTTGTCACTTTCAAATTTCAATCTTTCTTTTTTGAAGAAACCATCTCTTATGGGGCGGAAATGACAAGATTTTCAACCTAGATCTTGCTCAAAAAATGTAAAGAGCATTTCCAAACTACTCATAAATTTATAGCCAGTCATGGTCCAACTTCCTATATTGCTTGATTTCACTTTTGAGAACAGGAAGCTAGGAGACAATGCAACCTCTAAAGGCATAACAAAGGCAGGGCATTAGGTTCACTTAGAACGACCTTGCCTACAACGGGTGCCTCAAGCGGTTCCTTGCTTCCCTCCCATAGATTTGTCCTCCTAAAACATGCATGTTGGCCAAACATTACAACATATTACTTGTTATCTGAAAGCAATATTGCTTTCCTGTTGTGAAGTAGAACTGGGAAGTTCTCTGTTGATGGCTTGAAAATTATCTCTTATACCTCCTCTTCTTTTTTTGGCGAAAAAAGTAACAACGGTAAACGAACTTTCGGTATACCTCTTCTTCTTTTTTCAAACAAAAACAATAACAAAACAATTATGATGGGAAGACCGACAACACGAGACACAATGATCATATAAACATCGAAGCAAGCTTAAGTGAAGAGTTATGCAAGCAAATTGTTATATACTCAAAAACCCATCTGAGTATTCATACATGCCTCAGCAAAAGCTTTCATCTGAACGACGACTGGATTTCTTCAAGAGATCTTCCCTTCGTTTCGGGAACCCAAAGAGTCACAAAAATAACAGTAAATGCACTGACTGCAGCGTATATAGTGAAGGTCCCTGTTACAGGAACGACATTAGCCAGCTACAGAAAAGGGGAGAGAAAGATGTTACTTGAAAAGAATTGACTACGCATGCGGTAGACAGGAGAGAGGCACCACCTCCGCTGCTCCAAGTCAAAAGCAAGTTTGCAGTCATAGTGACTACCCAGGATGACAACCAGTTTGTCAATGTTGCTACGCTTCCAGCCAGATCCTTAATATTTACTGGAAGTATCTGAAAATGATGCAACTAAAATGGATCAATCCTTTTATTATGTGGCTCATACCATTAACTTCATCACAAGTCAAATATGTACAAGGAATGAACAATTTGCCATTCCAGCCACAATACATTACTAAAAATATTTAACGGTGAAACAGAAACTCTTGCATATGGAGGCAGAGAAAAACAATATTTAACATATGGCAGCACAACAGAATATTTAAATGAAAATGAAAACAAAAGGCTATTACTAAACAATTTCTGAAAAAACAAATATAAGATTAAGGTAATTCATATTTTGTTTGAAGTTTCTTTACTATCAAACTACAATTTGTCAAAGAATGGCAGACCAACAGTTATCAGAAAAAAATTGAATGCCATTCAGATTGTCTATTAGTGGGATAGAATAGAAGTGTTTGAATTGTACACACCTCAGACATTATTAGCCAAGGAAGAGCTCCAAGTCCCAGTGAGAATGCAATCACCATAGCCTGTAAAATAATGCCAGTCAGACAGGATCTTTCATAAATATTGAATAGAGAGAGCTATATAACATTCATTTCATACACTAAGATTCATACCACAACCCCCGCAAGTGACAGTATTCCCATGATGCTATATAAATGGGAATCCTCAGGTAGATTGCCCTGCCATCAATGAAAAAGAAGAGCAAAAAAGAAAGTATCATTCAGTGGTCCTAAGACGAAAAGCAAATAAAAAAATCCACATTCTTGATTCCTGTTGGAATATATATAAATCATGTGAAACACCCCAAACAAACAAGTTAATTTATTGGGTTGAATGACAAAGTAAATACTCTTAACAATTCTTAACCATAAAATTATTGCTTAGAAAGACTTTACAAGCTGCATATGATTTACAAAACTATAGAGCCAATACAAAAAGTACCTTCAAATAAAATGCAACTGCAACCAGGATCAGGCTAATAGTCATTCCAGTTGTTGATATCTGCAAAAGTCATTTCAAATTGTCAGACTTGTTTAGGGTTTAAGGACCAAATTCCATTTCTTAATTTTTCCCCCTTTTCTTTAACATAAAATTCATTAGAAGAATTAATCAAACGCACTACAAGAAGCAGCCTGCGACCAGCCTTGTCCACCAACCATGCAGTGACCCCAGTGGCAATGACCTGAAAAAATGAAATCCTCTCATTGCATGATTCTGATCAGCATTTGTTCCAATTTCGAAGAAAAAACCTTTGCATCTACAACCTCCTACTTTACCTGAATTGCCCCCAGAGCAAATGTGGCAGCATCACTAGATTTTATCCCTGCCAAAATCATAACTACCTAGTTACAAAAAAGTATATAGGAATAGACGCCACGTACAAAAAAATTAAGACCACAACAGCATTTACAATAGCATCAAAGAGTATTTGTTTTTAACTGTATGTTAAGGATGAGTGTAATTGGGACATAAAAAAAAACTCTGTCAAACTTATGAACAGCAGCTTAACATGTGCGTTCAGCCAACTTTTAGAATATCAATTTGATGTCATACCAATAGAGCATCATAAGAAACTCTAGCAAATGTAAAAATGTAATTTGTTCTCAGTTTTTGTCGGTAATAAGGGCATAAACATTGAGGATGTCAGTCAGCATATAATCCATACATGCTCTCACACACAAAATCCACATTTTCTGTGGTAGTACATAGGATGTGACGATGTGTTACATACATCACGTCTCTATGCGTTAGAGAACGAATTCTTCCTAGCGTTCAATTGAATGGCATTAACCATTGCAACTCAAGGAAAAGTAGTTCTAACCAGCACTTGCGAAGATATTACTGGAGTAGAATAGAACACTGTTGATGCCACTGAGTTGCTGGAGCATTAGTAATCCAATTCCAACCTGAAGTGTATAAATTGATCTTAAAAACCAAGTGATACTGAATTTCAAAGAAGAAACAGTAAAAAATAGATGAAACCAAGTAGAAGGGATATACACAACGAAATACAATATGTCATAACAAACCAGTCTACCATCAAAGGGTTCCAATATCTTTTTCTCTTGAGATCTGCAAAACGGATTGTTGTCTTTCTGCTTGATGATGCTACAGATCTCTGAAGCAGGTACACCAATTAGAAACTCAAGTTATTCTACCAAGAATTCAATTCCCAGCTTCAATTTTAATTAAATTAAAAAAGTTTGAAATGCCAAAAATATTCCATTACCCCAATACCTTGATTTCATTCATTTCAACAGAAATGTCTGTATCAAAACCACGCAAAACTTGCAAAGATGTTTCAAAATCTTCTGTCATCCCCATTTTGGCCTACACCCAAAAAAAAATCCACGAACCAATCAAATAGACAAAGGAAAAAAAGAGGATTCATGAAGGAGATCGATCAAGAAAAAATATGAGTTAAAAATTCAATCAATAAACTAGTAAATCACTTGTCTTACCAGCCATCGAGGAGATTCTGGTATGAAAAACAAGCCAGGGATTAATATTGTGCATGGTAAAATTCCTACATTGAGGCGTGCAATCTCATTAGCATGATCGTGCCACATTTTACTCCAAATCACAATGTATAATCAATCTATTCAAATTGCTTATAACTGTAATATCTAGATTGACCAGCATATGACAAGATGAAAAGAAATATCTGTTGCAGATAAGGGTGTAAACGAGCCGAGTTGCTAGTTCGGCTTGAATCATAAATGAGCCAAGATTGAGCTTGATTTTAAAGCTTGATTCATAAATGAGCCAAGTTTGAGCATCACAAAGCTCGGCTCGAATATATTAGATATATGTGTGTGTGTGTAATAGTTCGTTCGATTTTCAAATTAATATTATTAATATATTTAAATGTAATATACTATTCATGTGATTCAATGTACCATTAACTCATTAAGGATCATTATTATTATTAGTATATTACATGAATACTAAAAATTAACATGTATTAATTATTTAAAATATTTTTGCCTAATTATTTGGTGTTTTATCAATACATTAAGATTGCTAACTATTAATGAGCCAAGCTCAAGCTTTTAGTGATTTATCGAGCTTTTAACGAGCTGAGCTCGAGCTCTACTCATTTAGTATTTACCGAGTTTTTAACAAGCCAAGCTCGAGCTCGACTCGTTTAGGGATTTCTCGAGCTTTTAACGAGCCGAGTTTGAGCTTGCTAAAACACTAATTGAGCCGAGCTCAAACATAAATTTTAGCTCGAGTTGAGCTCGAGCTTATCACATTTGAACAGAGCCAAGCTCAAGCTCAAGCTCGTCTCGGTTCATTTACACCCCTTGTTACAGATAAATTTCTATTCAAATTGCTTATAACTGTAATTTCTAGATTGATCAGTATATGATAAGATAAAAATAAAAATCTGTTGCAGATAAATTTCAGTTAGCAGTTCAAGAGCTCAATGGATAATACTTTTTTCTCAAGAGTTTTAAACAAAACATGAAATCAGAAAAGCACGCCTCCATATACAATCCTGCTGTTTCAAGCACTAAAAAAAGTGTAGACATATTATCACCCCAAAATCTCTCTCGGATGAATTAACTGATTTGGGAGGGCTTACCCAAAACTGCAAGCAGTCTCCAATTGACAAATAGTCCCAGCAGATAAGATAACATTATTCCAATCGTAACTGAGAGCTACATATGACAAGACAAAAAAAATCAGAAAACATGGCTAAATTTTAGATTGACATAGAACTTGCACCTTAAACTGGGTAGGAAAGCCAAAGCTACCTGGTTCACAGATCCAAGGCCTCCTCTCATGTCTTGAGGAGCTATCTCGGCAATATATACAGGGACCTAGACATGATTAACGGAAATTGTGTGATTTTGGCCTTCTCATTTATTTCAATAGAATACAATAGCAAGATTTTTAAGAATATAAGTAAACCATTCTGGTTACCACGTAAGAAATTATACCCACTCCAAACCCTTCCAACAACCTTCCAATAAACAAAAAGGAGGAGTCCTACACAATCATTAACAAATATCATTCATAGTAAGAGGCTTTGATCATAATCACATGTAGAGAAACCAAATCACAATATTTTACTTACTTTCGCAAAAGAAACAGCAAGCCATCCAATTATATTGGGAATTGCAGCAATCATTAGCGACTGATTCAACATAGCAATGCAGCTTTCAAAAGTCAGCGGCCTAAGCAATTCTCAGTAAACAAAATCAATGAGCGACATAAATCAAACTATATATAAATGAACATCGATACTGATGATTGATCTGTATCGATAATTCATCTTCAAGAAAAAACATTGATCTGATTCACATTTTAATATCCTGATCATACCCCTTTCCGGCCAACATACTCCGCAATCTGACCACTAGCAATTGCCCCAACCATAGCGCCCACATTCGACAATGAACCAAACAAAGAGAACTGCCATCATTAAATGTTGCCTGAATTTAAAGCTGGAGAAACAGAAGTATGGAATCAGAAGAATCAGGAACCAGGGATCAAACCTCTGAAATTGATAGGTTAAGATCTTTGATGATTCCGGATTGAGTAGGGGAGGAATATCCGCACTGCAGGAACACAACAAACCAGAAAATAAAAAAAGACGAAAACAGATATGGAAAGACTAATCGATAGAGAGATGTTGATGTTACAGTGAAGCCGAATTGGATGGGACCCAAGGCAACGATGAGTACACAAAGAACGACGGATATGGAGCCATCACGAAGAACCTGCGATCCCATTATGCTGCTAGACTGTCGAGAACTCATCCGGTACCAGCTCCCGGTGTGGAGGAACGGCTTCCGCAGTTCCTCGTTCTCGTCCCTGTAACTCATTTTCAACGCACAGAGACAGACAGGGAATGTGAACAGCAACCGTTCGATATTGTTACGGCTGTTCTGGAAGAGACGCGGATTATCGGGTGGCCTCTCTGGTCTTATCTGAGTGATCGTTTTTTCTGATAAGGACGCGGATGTTGCTACCAAAATTTCCAAAAATAACCTCCTCAAAAATTAGGTTTTGAAGACGGTATTAAATTGAATTTATTTTTATTAAATAAATTAGTGAATTTATTTGGAACAAACTTGCTTTGGTGATAGAGATTATACGCTGTTGACAAAGAGGTAGAGATTTATCGTTCACTTCTTTTGTTAAACTTTTATTGTTCGTAAAAGTTTTAAACTAATTCTCAAATCTTCTATATATTATTCATTCTATCAATTCTTTTAGACTACTCTTTGATTGTTCCAAAGATAATCGAACCCTTAATATGATCATTCTTTGATTGAGTTATTATGCATGTGCATGTGCATGTGCATTTACCCTTAAACGTGTTAAGCTCGATTGACACGTATTTGGATCTTCATGTGATGTGATTTATGTGACATAACATTTAAATAGTTTTTAATATGTATTTAGTGGCATGATGAATCACCGGGCAAGGGGCTCGGATGTTTCCATGTTTAAGAATGATGATTCAGGATTGAATATTGTATTATGGAATGGATTTGGGAAATAGAAATGTTTGACGGATTTACACCTTCCCCATGAATTTACTGTGAGGATTGATTTACAGTGTTGGTGAATATGGTGAAGGGTAAAGGAGCGGGAGTAATCCACAACCTTACCGGAGTAATGGGATGGGTGTTCAGAGGTTCGGATGGGTGTACGGAGACATTGTTACATAACATATTATTGCATTTATTCTACTCTTTCACATTTTTGCATTTATTCGTTACTCCTATTCGATATCCTTACTGAGTATTCGACTCACCCTATTTATTTCTTTCACTCTCGGGTGAGCATCTTTTGACAACGCGTCCTCCATATTAGCATGATGGGGCGTGATGTGGTGGCTTGACATAGTATCCGTCTTATAGTGTATTTTAGTTTGTTTGTTTCCTTATTTATGAATTATGATATGACACTTGTTGTGTTGAGTAGCTGGATTTATCTAGTTGCTATGGTTATTTTGGTTGAGCCAGGAGAGGACTCCGTGTGATCGGGACTCTTGTATCATATTGTATGTGATTGTCGTGGAACCCCTAAGGGGCTTGAATTGATGGAGGATGTTTGGAGTTGCTGGATTGGTTATAGAAGTGTGGTTTTTTCTATTTTGTGTAGGGTGACATTATTTATGAGTAGATGATGTCGAAAGTTTTATTGAAATTCATGTCAATTTATGACGTGTGTGTAGTGTGAATATGTGTTCTTTTATCGTTTAACTCACGTTCCATGGATTGGATCGTGAGAAAGAGTGTTTAACTTTCTGCTCATGAAACGGGACCTTGTTGGTAAGGACATCTAGTCCACGATAGACCTACATCGAATCAACATTGATAATTTCGAAGTGAATGGCGGTGCCAGATCAATGACCAGTTGATATTTTCCCAAACCAGCTGGGCCCATTATCCCTACCACCTTCGACTTTGTAGCTTTTTTTTTTATCCTCCATCACTAGGGTTTAGTAGAACCCCTCCGTTGTCCATCTCTAATCTCTCTCGCTTTCTCTCCTCGACTTATTTGGCGGCACATAGTATTATATACAGCTTTGGGCCCATTAGTTTTTTTGTTATCTAAAATGCCCCCTTAGTCGGTACTCGCATGCTTAGTATATTGCCCAACTAGAGCTTGTCAGCTTGATATATAAAAGCAGTGTGTTCTTGTTGGGCAATGAACAATATATGAAAATATATATTTTTGTTTATGTGATTGTATTAAAAGATGTGTTTTGTTGATGTGATTGAGTATGTGACTTGATTTTTTTTGAAAAGAGGTGAGACTCAACATTGATTTTTGATGTAATTTTGTTGTGGAATGGATGAAGGAATGAAATAGTGATTGCCTTAAAGAAAAAAATTGTATAGAGATTTGTATTTTATTGATGTAAATACATTGAGATACGTGTTTTGCTGATATGCATGAATATCTGACTTAATTTTTTATATAATAAATGTGAGACTTAATTTTGATTTTGATTTTAATTTTAATAAGTAGAGGATGTATATGACCATTCCATGTGCCCTAACATGTGCAATGCTAGTTATTGACACTGTGAGCATTTATCTCCTCGTTCATCATCTCGAGCGGCTAAGGGACCCAATCGTGTCATATAGTTTGGCATCTTATCAAACCTGTTTTTAGCTTGTATTTTAATTCACTCACACTACACGAGTACTGTTGGTAACTTACATTTGAAAAATCTGATCTTACTCATATCAACAAAAATTATCCATTTTGAATATTGACCACAAGTGAATGCATCGGATCCGTACGATTTTATTTTTATGCGTCTTCTTACTTAACAGTTCTTAAGCTTAAGGTTTCGTTAGGCGGTAAATGATGAATTTTCTTGGAATGAACAAAGAGGCCTAACTCCCATTCTCTCCTTTGGCAAAAAATACATATGCACTTATGACACAAAAAAAGAGGTACAATCCCAGTTAGAGGACAATAATGTGAAGAGTATGTAGTGACACAATAATCTAATCGTACTTAAAACGTTTAAAAACATTATAATATAGGAAGCAGGAAAGAGAGTTCCAGTAAAAACTAAGCAGTGGAGATAAAGCAAAGCCTCTGTTGGATTCCAAAGTTGCATACATTTGATGGCAATTCCACCAGCAGCTATACAGCACACACAGGTATAGTAAGCATAAATCCCAGCAGCGCGTGCATATGGTGATGTGAGCATGATCCAATATAAGCTGCAGTCTCGTTATCTCAGTTCTTACATTCATCTAATGTTAGTTTAATATAGTCCACAGAATTGACACAAACCACAAAAGGTTATACATTTTTACATGTAGAATGCATTAAATGTAAATCCACTGGTCAATTCAAAAATGAAGCCGTCTTTAACAAAAAAGCAAAATTTGGGGAGAAGCCTAGAATCCTTATAACAGCAAGTTATTAGTAGAAATTAAAGAATCCATAACTAGCAGTTACAGATGACTCACATGGACTGAGAGCTAGTATCTTCAATGCTCAAAGCTCCGCAGTACTTCTCCTCATGCTATCTCCGATATCTCCTGCAGCCTGTGACACCCTCTCTTTGGCAGCTTCATAGTTACTCTTGGCTTGATCGCTCATGGTTTCCTTTGTGGACTCATAAGCCTCCCCCATTTTCTTCTTGCCTTCATTGTAATAGTCGGCCGCTCTCTCCCCACCATGTTCCATTGCACCACTTGCCTTACCGGATGCCAAATTCGAAGCCGCATTCATAGCATCTTGTGCTGCATCTTTAATGTAACTAGCCTTGTCCGCACCTGCCCAATGCCAGGCCTCAAAATCCTTATCCGAGGGCATATATTCCGAAGCCGTGTTTATAGCATCTTGTGCCCTATCTTTAATGTAATTTGCCTTGTCTGCAGCCGCGCTATGCCAAGCTTGAAAGCCCTTATCCGAGGACATATGATTCGAACCCTTGTTCACAGCATCATGAGCTCTATCTTTAATGTAACTTGCCTTCTCAGTGGCCGTGCTATGCCAAGCTTGAAAGTCCTCATCCGAAGGCATATAATTCGAAGCCGTGTTCATTGCATCTTGTGCTGTATCTTTAATGTAACTTGACTTGTCAGCAGCCGAGTTATGCCAACTTTGATAGTCCTTATCTGAGGGCATATAATCCGAAGCCGCGTTCATGCCATCTCGCGCTCTCTTTCTTCCGAACTCCATTGTATCTACTGCTCTATCTTTAATGTAGTTTGCCTTGTCTGAAGCCGCCCTAATCCAAGATTCATAATCCTTGTCTGCGACCATATTTGAAGCCTTGTCGTAAGCATCAGCCGCACTATCTTTTCCATAATCCATTGCTCCTGTCATTGTGTCTTTGGCATCACCAGCCCTGTCAGTAGCCATTCGTATACCTTGCTTTACCTTCTCGGATGCAAAACTCGAAGCATCTGTAAGTATATGAATGTAATCACGTGCAAATTCCTTTAGTTTGCATAATTCTAAGAATTATCGGCAACATTGAAGTTTCAATGTTTCCTCAGTAATTTTTGAATTCGCTGTTTCACGGACTCTCTTTTTTGAAATTTGATCCAAATCTACCATATATCAACACACAATTCAAATCTCTCAATGAATGCAAGCCATTAGATTTGAATTGCAAGGTACGATATGTCATAGCATCTATTGCCTATTGAATATTGCACACACACACATTATCCATTAGCTAGTTTATTTTTGTGAGAAAAATACATCCAAGAACAAAACACTAAATACTGAAGAGTTTGAACAATCGAGCAATTACCGGATGCGGCAGAATTCATGGTCTCTGCAGCCTTATATGCAGCATCACCTGTTCTGTCCACGATATTCTGAGCCCCCTCTCTTGCATTACTTTCTCCGTCTCCAAATCCCCTGATGCCACCATCACTACATTGTGTAAGTGACAGATTTATATGTATATATATTCAATAAATTGTAATTAAATAGACATTTAATTGTATATTTTTTGTGGTAAGTATGATTACTCGGAGATTTTATCAGAACCCCAGGTAGTCCAGGAGTTACTCTTCTCCTTGGCATCTTCAACGGCCTCTTCTGCTTTAGCTTTGGCATTCTCTGCAGCCAAATTCATTCTCTGCGCTGCATCCTCTCCCCAGCACCAACACAAATCCACGGACACCGCGGCCAGCCACCACAATACTACCAGCATTACCAATCTCTTCTCCATCGATCACTCTTGATTTCTGTGTTTCTTTACAGTAACTGAGACACCGATCAATTTAATCAAGTTGAAGTTTGAAACATTCTACGATAACAAACGAACGCACAGTATTGGTGTCTGAGAAACGGTTGGAGCTTGGACGTGGCGAGTATGGGGGACGCTTTTGTGGGAGTTGCATGCTGGGTTGCGACACGTGTGTATTCAAAAGGGCTCCTGTCCGTGGCCGCATGGCACGCAACGTTTTGAACGAGTACACGCTTGCTTACTTCTCTGCGAGTTTTGCTCGTGTAAATTGAACGGAAAAATATTTCATGGGGAAAGAGTAAGGGCAAAAGCGTGAAGAAAATATAACCTTGGGCCGAGATTAAGCTTGGATTAAGACCCAGAGGAATTGGTTGGGACGGGAGTCCACATAGCGGGCCAAAGGCCCAGAACACAATAGGTTCCAATTAGAGCTCACAGATCTGACAATAAAGCCCAATTTCATAGACGGGCCTGGGAGACTGGCATAAGAGACTGGACAGTGGCATCCTGCCCTGAAGAAGTCTCCAAGTCAGTCTACACTCACCGATTCAATCGGTAATCATTTGGATCTGTTCTAACGTTGAACCAAATAAACAATAAAACTACATTGACTGGTAAGGAGGACTTGTATGAACTCTGCTGCATGTCTCCTAAATAAGTGAGGATAATAAAAATTATTGGCATTGATCAAGACATTATATGAACTTCAAAACTTAAATCACAACAAAATTCTCTTGAAAGAAAGAGCGGAAGAGTTCAAAAACCTCAGCAGCTAATTCCCCATATGAGTTGGTTGACCACCTTCAGCCGCCAATTTCACTCGTTGATGATGTTCAGCAACTTTATAGTCTACAACCTCCCGGAATAGCTGGGGATCCAATACACAATCAGGGCTTCCATAGACAGCGGCTTGGACACTTGCCATGAGTTTAGCTATCTCACGGCCAGAAAACCCTTCTGTCTTCTTAGCAGCTTCTCTAATAACTTCTTCAGAAACATCTTCAACAGTGATCTTCTGCGGCGGCTTCTTGAATAGAGAGCCCAAGCCGGACTCCTTGTTGCTTTCAGCCGAAAGGTACTTGTTCAAATAAAGCTTCAGCAATTTAAAGCGTTCTTCTTCACCGGGAAGAGGGAACTCAATCATTTCGTCAATACGGTCAGCAACAGCACTATCTAGATCTCCCGGTCTGTTTGTGGCAAGGACGAGAACTATATCTCTTGATTGATCACCAGTTCGAAAGAGCAATGCATTAAGAGCACTTCGTTGGGCTTCACTCATATATATACTATTACGCCTGCATCAGATCAAATTGTAGAATTATAACCTTGTTCCAGGTTTAGTACAAATGACTCACAGTAGCAAAAATATCAATCAATCCCGAAAAAGAAACTACAAGCATCACAGTTGTTGTAAACCTCAAAACGAAAACTGTCATAACCTTGGCTATATTGTAAATTGGTCAAATGGAGTTCACAAGTGTTAATTATCAAACCACAACAGAAAAGTGCTAAAGTAAATTTAAAACACCGCAGTTAAAACCACAATTTGTACAAGTCATCCTTACAAGATGCATTGTAGGCTAACACCTGCCACTGAAAGCCACTAAGCCACCAAGAGACATTAAACCAGAAGTATGACAAACAAAGTTAATGTTGACAAGTCAATTCTTAAACCACTATCCCAAGTTGAGATGTTGATAATGGGTTCTAGGTATACTGGCCTCTTGAATTGTCACAAAGTTAATGTTGACAAGTCAATTCTTAAACCACTATCCCAAGTTGAGATGTTGATAATGGGTTCTAGGTATACTGGCCTCTTGAGTAGACACCAAACAACACTCGAGAAACATTGTCTATAAAAACGATGATATTATATTATGTGAGCCTATGATAAATGGAATGTTGTATATGCCATGTCATGTATATCAAAAGTTCCAACAAAAAATGAAAACAATTCTCTATGTTTAATCCATAAACAACGCTAAGCTAAATGCTTATCAATTATCTACAAGCCCGACATGTTTCCTTTACTAGATTAACTAACTATCTGCAGAATCCAGATTTGCCTAGTAAAGGGATATAACAAGTCCAACTTACTCGCATAGGAAAGCATCAGCCTCATCAATGAAAAGGAGTAAACCCTTTTTTGACTTCTTAGCCCAATCAAATATTTGATGGATTTTAGTGACAGCCTGTGCCCCCAATGGGGCAACATCTCCTCCTGTCATCATGGCATAATCCAGACCCTGGGAGAAAAAAAAAAAAAAGAGATTCAATGACTGACAAAATTTGCAGAGAAACTTTTGAAATTAAACTTCCAAACATTTGGTCTGCGCCCCATACAGAGAGGCATCCTAAACCAATATGTCGAATTTTATCAACAAGTATCCTGCAATCATCTATTCATATGAAAAACTGATGCAACCAGGTCCACTTAAACATATCACATTAACCAATACTCATTTACATCCTGCCCAAGTAGGGTTCTAATCTAGTAGAAGTATAATAATACGTGCAATGCATAGAAGTCCACCATACCGATTTTCGAGCTATCTCCTTTGCAACCATAGTTTTACCAGTGCCGGGAGGTCCATAAAAGAGCATATTGCGAAAGGGTGCCTGGTGATTCTTAGTGTTTGCTGTAGCTTTTGCAAGATGCTCTATTCTCCTTTGCAATGAGGGATGAAGAACAACATTACTGAAACCATTTTTATTTTCTGAAGGCCACCCAGTCCCAGCTGCAGTACTGTATTTCAAAATTTTGTTCTTCGCTTGAGATGCAACACCAGACAATGGAAATCTAGCAATGGATGATTCTCGAATCAGAGATGGCTGGCCCAGTATCCGATTAACATAACCCCAGGTAACTCTAGCACCTTCCCTGTAAATAGAGCAGAGATTTCCAAAATTAATTTAGATCAGTAATCCAATTAACAAAAATCATCATTGAACAGGTTCTACATAAAGGTACTAAAGTTAAGCTCATCATCACGTCCAATCTAACAAGGTTAAGGGCATGTATACCCTAGTAGGATAAGAACAATCGTGCACAAGGCTCCCACAGTGGACAAGGTCGGGAACATGCAAGATGTATGCAGAACTTACTCCCGCATATTATGTGCATAGGTTGTTTCTAGGAATTGAACATGTGACCGGTTGAGCTTCTGCAACTCTACTACTGAACCACATGTTTTCCTGTGGAAGTTCCCCCCTTCCAAGAAGTTTGATCGAGGGAAAGCAAATGCTGCATTGTGGAATTTCCATTGCATTATAACCCATAGCATTGCAGAGCATTGGATGCACAATACATCATAATGTGGCTAGCAAAGAAACTATTGGATCGACATTTTTATCTGATACAAAACATGCTTGATGTTAAGAAAAGATCCAAAGAAGTTGTTTCTCTGATAACAAGTGGAATGATCAATCCAATATTTGCAAGATAATTATATAATTTCAACCAATTGAATCTCCTTTTCTTTCCTCTTAAAGGAAATACACAAATTTGAGTCCCAGTTTGGGACTCAAACTCCCAGTTATTCACATGTAATATGAAAACATTTACCATATATTCAATGTGGGCTAAGGTATCAGAATATCAAATTATCAACTCATTTTTAAACCTTTCAAGGCAAGTTGATCATTATAACAGTCATCCACCCAAAGTCCTTCCAGTATTTGTTGCAATAAAGTTATTTATCTCCATGGATATCCAAGCCTCCCAATGGCTCAAGCATATTTTGCCATAATAAAATAAACAAGCTAGTTCATTGATAGTGTATGAACAAATAAATAAAAAAGAGATAGTTGTAAGAAAAATAGCATTCACTCCTGGCTATATTGTTCCGACTATACGATTCTGAATCGACCAATTTCGGGAACTTTTGTTGCAACAAATGTAGTGCCTCCTCAAAGTTATAAAAGCTAAACTGCAATAAGGATAGGGTGTAACCTAGAAGTATAAACTCCTGCTGCTAATGCAGTAACTCCTCCAACAGTCATAAGCAACTTACTTCTGTCATTCAACAATGTCCTGAAACCCCCTGCAAAATTCACGGGAGATCAGTAATAGGCTAATCACATAATATACCCTCTTAAAGTTTAGTCTAATAAAAATAATGTGTGTTCTTATGAATATTAGATCAACCTACAAAAAGAAAGCCTTTTAATACAATAGGACATGGGCAAAAATTAAGGCTGACAGAATGTTGCTTGAGCATCTTTTTCTCTGTAAATAATATGCTTCAAATAATATTATTAGCTTCCACAGTTCGTGTACCAAATGAAGCGCTGGATTCAATTAATGAAAAAACAACCAGGAGCAAAGGAGTGTCGGTGAACAATCCCAAACAAAAATAATTTGAATTTTCACTATAGATACGACACGTATATAATCCAGTCGGCCTTGCATTCGAGAAATTAATGATTTAATAATAACAATCATATTACATGCCTTCAATATGACTAAATGTTGTATTGATCGCGGCAAGCCATTTCTCTTTTTCACCATGAATCCGTGATCTGAGCATCTCCCTATTATGTTCCTCAGTAAGTTTTGCTTCATGGGCACGGCCTTCAGCCTCAGCCATGGCTTGAACTCTAATGGTCTCCCGTTCTATTTCCGCTCTTTCTTTCTCTGTCTGCCGATGCTGAGCTTGGATCTGCTCCTCTGTGGCTCGTCTTGCTTGCTCTTTTCTTATGGAAGATCCTTCTTGCATTTTAACCAATTCAGTATTATGTCGCCTCTGAGCCTCGTGATCTTCCTGCAAATGATAACATGATGGTAAAAATGTAGCTACCCAGCGATATTCACATTTTGACTCATGTTCATAGGTTTGGCAAGTGAGTTAACTAGTGAAATTGTAAATGTTTAAGATAATTGTTGAAAATATAAAACTAACTTGCATCCTTTTTCTTGCCAACTCATCTTCATATCGCAGCATTTGTGCCTTTGCTTGAGCTTGTTTTTGGACCAGATTTCTTTGTTCTTCAGCCAATTTTCGTTGCCTTTCCTGTCAATTGTAGTAAATCAACAATTTCTAAATCAGACTGTCTCTCTCAAAACAAGGATGTGGTGATATTGGCTGTAAACTTTTAGCATGAGGAATTACACAAATGCATTGTTACATGAGACAAAAAATACCCTAACTGTATATCCAATTATAATTAAACATGGAATATCTACCCATTCTAACACATCTAGGGAAACCACTAGGCACTAGCATGTCAAAATGGCACAACTAAATGCTTTAAAACCAGCCTCCAAAGTTGTTTGTTCCTCACTGGGCGATTGATACGAACTTCCAGCTGGGAGGCCTTTTTTCAAGTCCCCCATCAAAAAACATTCACGGTTTACCATTGCGCCAGAATGGTGGCCCTTTGGCACAATAGTAGCCCTTGGCTATGGGGTTTTAGTAGTATTATAGAAGAAGAAAATAAACTTTAACACTTATCTTACAACTATAATCATAGCAATTCTTTGGATGATATGATTATCCCCTCGAATTGAGAACCAATGAGCCTCCTTAGCAAAATTATAGATAATATTTCTTATGGGAAATTATAATAATACTGAAGTGCGTCCCAAGATAGTTTAAGAAAGAAATACATTTAATAGTTGTATTGTAGAACTCAAATTAAGGATGATGATAACTAAATGGAGCTCAACAAGCATGAAATAATATAATCACTCACGATGTCAAGTTGAGATTGAATAGCTTCATAATGAGCCTTCTCGGCATCCAACTCTCCCAAGCGAGTTTTTTCTTGCTTCCTCATCAGGTCAAAAACCTGGCAATAGAAGTACATTTAACTAGTTAAGCCAATTGAATTTACTTCAAAGTAATTCAACGTAGAATGATACAGCTTTTTATTGAAAGTGCTAATAACCAAGACCTGAAATTAGGGTCGAACCTGTTTAGCTAAAGGAGATTTGTTTATAGAACGAAGAGCTTTGGCACCTCTCTCCAATGCCTCCGGATCCAACGCAAACTTTCTTGTCTCTTCAGGTTCAGATTTTGCATCCGAAGCTCCGTTCTCTTGAGACGGCGAAGAGGGAGTAGAAGAAGAAGAAGAAGAGAATGGATAGAAGCGAAACGGCGAGTCAGCGTACGCGCGGTTCTGAAGCGTGGACGCGGACGCGGCGGCTATGGCAACACAAGAGGATAATTTTGAGAAAGCCATGGAGATAGTCATTCTAACCTGCAACTATAATGACTAGAATTTGATACTTGGATTCAGAATCATAAGGGCTTTCACGACAGAGCATAAACCCTAATTCAGGGTTTAAACGGAACTGCCGAAACATTTTGGGGAGCGTGGAGAGCAATCTTTGTTGCACCGACCCGCAATCGGGAAATAAGGGCAAACTCGACCCGAAACAGTTCCGGGCGACGTGGATTTTTATTTTAAAAAGTAAAAAATAGTATTGGACTATGGGTAGAAACTATAAAGTAAAAATGATACATTAATACGTTTTTTTAATTATGTGTAAGGTTTCTTTTTAAAATTGCTTACCCATAAAAAACATTTAAAAATTCTCACATAAGCAAACTGGCATGCAAATAGTATGATATTTGTAGAGGAATAAAATTGCCTTAAGAAATACTCATCTCGAACTCTTCCACAACGGGATGGGGGAGCTCCAATTTTCATTTGCTTCGATTAATATCTAATGGTGATATGAATAACAACTCATCAATTTCACTTTACAGCTTCCTATCTCGAACTAGAGAGAATCTCAACTGATGCACAAAAAAATAGATGTGATTATGCAAAGAAAAAAGATTGTAATTGTTCAACTAAACAGACGTATAAAATAATACAAATCAACATGACCCATTAAAATCAAAAGATTCAAGGCTAAAATATTTGGGCACAAACTCAATAATGGTGCCGTTTGGGAGTGCTGTGAGGTGTAAAACTGTGGTGCAGTGTGGTGCGTTTAAACACAGTTTAGCGTTTGGCGCAGCGATTTTAGAACTGTGGTGCTGTGTGTTAGAACGCAGATTAGCGTTTGGCGTTCAAAACGTGGTTTTACATTCAACGTATTTAAGTGTTATTTTGTTCAAAGTACTACTAAATTAACTTACAAATGCTATCAAATACATTATCCATATACAATAATACAAATAAAATACATAAATAATCCTACACAAATCAAAGTACCCCACTTTGATGGACACAAATATTTAACTACTGATCATACAACTCCGCTGCAATCAAGTCGCGGACTATAGCCATGTCCATATCCTCACCATAAATCCATGGGTCTCCTGATGTGCTCGCTCCTCCGCCGCTCGTACTGCCAATCGTCTCGGAGTTCATCTGAATGTTCTCATCACCGTAAGCAAGGAAATCTGGATCCTGTATTTCATGCAACCGTACAAAGTTGTGTAGCGCCATACACGCGACAACCATCTTCACCTGGACATCAAATGGATATGAGGGCATTTTTGTCAATATGTGCCACTTTGCCTTAAGCACACCGAATGAACGCTCAATAACCGAACGGAGAGACGAGTGATAATAATTGAATGCCTCCCGTGGACTACTGACATCTGGACCATTACGGAACAACTCCAAGTGGTATCTATGCCCTCGATATGGTGCCAAATATCCCGTTTGATTTGGATATCCTGAGTCAACCAAATAATATTTACCTACACAAATAGCTAACATTCACTTAAAAATTCATGACAACAAATTATAATCATTTTATAAATAATGAGCACAAATAACAAACTAACCAGGAGGTGGGTGAGGGAAGTTACTGTCCTCCTTCGCAAGCACCTCTTGAAATATGCGGGAATCATGTGTTGATCCTTCCCATCCCGCACAGACAAATGTGAAAAGCATGTCAAAATCACATACTGCCATGACATTCTGTGACACAATGCCTTTTCTGCCAATAAACCGAGTTCGATCATCACTTGAGACTACCGCAGGAATGTGAGTTCCATCAATTGCTCCCACACAATCTCTAAAATAAGGGAAATATCTCTGATTCTCCGCTATGTATCTCGGTACAGTTGAGAATGTCGGATCTCTAGGCTTGATGATGTCATCTGACATCCGAAGCAAACTATTTAGTACCCTATGAAATTGTCGAGATACAGTTTCACCTGAATGCTTAAACCGATCTTTTATAACACGATTTCCAACCCCGTGAGCAACAGTATAAACAAACATACCAACAATCTCAATCAGACTGACTTCACGGGTGCGTTCTAGTCCGTACCTCGTGTTGAGCTGTCGGCACAAATCCCGGAATACCCTTCTATCCATCCTCAAAATATTCATACAATCCTGCGGATTACCACGTAAAAGATCATTCATATACATATGCCCAGTGTATTCCGGTGGCAAACGAGGTCGACGTGGAATAGGAGACATTAATTCATCTGCGGCAACTACTGCACCAACGCATACCGCAATGTCAACCAAATTAAACGGATCAAGATCTGAACCATCTGACAGATCATTTCTGTCCATTTTTAGTCAACCAATTCTAGCAAAATTAAAAAATAAAATATTAGCATTAAAACTAAATCAACCTTTAGCAATATCATCAACACAAACTACATAGATGTAACCAAACCAACAACCTCAATTGTGTCAACAAAAAAAAATCCAACAAATAAAGTAGTATCATCCATAAAATTCAACAAAGTCCAAATCATAAAGAAAATCTCACAGAATTATTAGACTCAATGACAATACACAAATATCAAACTCCTGCATAATAACTGAATAATAAATAATGATAAACTCATCATGGCATAGAAGATGGACCACCACCACCCTGTTTTTTGAACTCAGCCATCAACCAATTCAGCTGCCAGTCAGGGCGGAAAGACAAACTCGTGAAGTAGTCGCGGTTCCCTTTATCCTTGAACATCAACAAAGCAAAGTCAAGTAATGGTCCCCCACTCGCCACCTCTGGTATACCCTCTAGCAGGCGCAAGCAATCCACAATCTCACCCTTAGGTTCTGCTACCGATGCGCTGGCGATGGAATCTGTCATACTATGGACAACCGAGACCAACCTGTTTAATGAGTCACTGAGATCAGCACGAATTTCAGAAGCCCTCCGCTTCTTCTTCCCACGTGCTCGTGGTGTCACTGTCCTCCTCTTCTGTCGAGCTGGAGTAATTGGGGGGCTATTGACTTCAACCTCTGCCTCTGCCGCAATGTCAAACTCTGGATCGGCGGACTCATCAGTGTTGATCGAATCAATATCCATATTTTGCCCAGTGCTTGATCTCCTTCTTTGCTCCGGTTCAGCATTTTCAGCACCCCTAGATTGTGATCCCGGTATGTAGGCATATTCACCAGTTGCACATAAACCACTAAACAGGAACTCCAACTCTTCCAAATTCTCAGGACCTGCGAGGCGAAACTTAGCCACTTTTTTGTCCTCCTGCAAATCATTGACAAAAATGAGTGAGAATAAGTAATGAAACCAAAATGATGTATTAGTCACACAAAGTCAACCATTCATAATATGTTGTAATTTACCTTAATTCTCCTCTCCCACCATTCATTGTCTGCAAGAATGGTGTTGCGCACAGTGTCCCAGCCAGTCCCAGTGTCATGTAGTTTCAACTTCTGCCACAGTTTGTACTCTTTCTTCAAATTATCCCATTTATTCTTCATCTGTGGTTGATCGTACCTTTTCCCAGTTTGTTCTGCAAATCCAGCCACTATTTTCTGCCACCCTTCCTTGGTGAAATGAGAGCCAGGCCTTCTACCCGCTTTCACTTGTTCGACACAGAGATTCAGAAAATTTTTTGTTTGGGCAGAGTCCCAATTAGCTTTGTCTGATCCCAAGCTAGATTGTGTAGGAGGCGGGGTGGTAGTACTCATACTAGTATCAACATCGAACAATTCATAGATAATAAGCAAAAAGCACGTAATTTATATGCTCATGCATTATTCTCATGAAAATAATGAAAAGAATTTCAGCCATTTCCAAAATAAAAATGTTAACAGCAAACAATCCATTTTGTATTGACTTGTGACCAATATGTAACACAGAATGCTTTGAGCATTAGCAGCATCCATCTTTAGCATAGATAATAAGCAAACAACCAGACAATTAAAAAAAAGTCCTTTTTTGGGATTTAACCATTCCAAACGTAAGTGTTAGTATCATGAAAATTAAAACACAAAGAAAGAGATCAACTTACTTGTTAAGTCTTCGCTGTTGGGGCAATCAATCCTTTTTTGTCAAACCTTTTGAATAGATCCCTTGCAAGGTTGCAAGAAGCCTTAAAAAAAATTAGAAAGGGGAGTTAATGGTTTAGCGAACAACTATGCTAACAGAATTTTGAAGCTCAAGAGGACGCTATTAGGGTGTCAATCATCTTTTCTTTTTCATGGGGTAAGTGAGGAAAAAGGAATAGAGGAAAAAGTTTATGCAGTTTGCATCATTAAAAAAAGGCTCTTAACTTGCAGCATAAAAGAAAATGTTGCAGCATAAAAAAGGCTTTTAAACTTGCATCATCAAATTAAGTGGCGACAACAGCTTTAAGGTTGACCACAATTGGAAATAACCTCATGCATTGCTGGTCTATTGACAGCAAGCTCACCATGCAAATGCATTGCATTATAACCAATAAATAATCAAAAAGCAAACCAATTAAAAAGCAACAAGCAAACAAATTATCATTGCATCCTCTAAAGCAGGGCAATAACCAGGGCAACTTAGCATAAAACCATAGAATAATAAATATTGCCTAGCTGTATCAAAAACTAAAACAAAAAAATATTCCCATAATGATCAGGTAGAACATGCACAAAAGATCATTCGATTCTGATTTTGACAGATGAAAAATAAATGTAAATATCCCAACTATAGCCATCAAAAATTGGCAATATCAAAGATGTATCAGATAAAGGCATCTTATAAGTCAATATAAAATGTAGTAGAATATGTAACCCAAGAAAAACACTTACAATACTGAAATGTGTATACTGTATAGTATTGATATGATATAATTAGTCCTACCTTTACCCTAAACATCTACTAAGTGTCTGGACTTCAAACACTCAAGTACTCAACAAATAGCCATTACAAATCACAGCTCAAATATAATATAAAAAAGGTCATTCCCCAGTGATGCTATTGTTGCAAATCTAAATAGAAGTATTTATAATTCTTGAAAGAAAGTCTTTTCCTATACGAAAAACTTGTGATACACAATGCTACCACGAATTTAGAATACCCATATCCATTTGGTCCACCCTGTATTCTAGTGCTAGACTGTGACATGTACTGCAATGACCCAGCCTCTGCAAGACAAGCAATATGCTTCCACTGTGATCCCCAGATATCACCTTCACTAGCATTTGTTCAGTTTCCTCAAAAGTTTCACAATAAAAGTAAAAATGATATATACTATAGTCAGTATAGATATGTATTCACAGCACCCTAACAATTTTCCTATAAAAAAATAGCTTTACCGTCAACAAAATTACAGGAATATTCCATCTTCCAATGAATCAAGGAGACAAACAATTTCAAGTCATGAATTTACAGAGGCACTTGGAGTAACAAACCCTAGAATTTCACATATCAAATACGAAAAAATCTATCAAGTAATACACTCCATTTGAACACAGAGATCAAGTGTTGTATGACAAAGAGGAGAGTTAAAGGAGAAATAAGGGGCGAAGGGGGTTGGACGCACATACCTAAACTACTGTCAGAAGCAGAAGGACTTCGCGGCCGGTTCGTCTGTGAAGATGCAACAGATCGAGACAGTTAGATGATCGGAGACGATCACGGAGAGAGAGAGAGAGAGAGAGAGGAAGACAAGGGGGAGTAACGTACCTGAATCGCCGTCCAGGGTGCTGTGACTGATCGTGAGGGAGCTTCGTACAAGGTGAAAGAAGGAGAAAACGTGGGTTTCAAACTGTGTTTTATGAGCGTGGCTGACTGGAACGTAAACGTATGGGCTCCAAACGGTTTAAAGCCCGTTGCGTCTAGTTTTGACGTGAACGTGGGCTAAAAAACGTGAGCCCAAACGCTGCCAATATGTTGATGGAAATTAGTGGATTCCTCAACTGATATGCACAAAAGGGAGATGTGGTTCAATAAAGTGTGGTTGACGGGGAGGGTTGCGGTCGTGGCGGATAGCAAAATGGAGACCGACAATTGCAATGGTGCAAAGTTAATGCCCAACAAATATGTATTAAAATATGTGTTTTGTTGATGTAACTGTATTGAAAAATGTGTTTGTTGACGTAGTTGTATTGAGATATGTATTTTGATGATATGAATGACGGCTTGACTTTTTGTAATAAATGTGAGACCCAGTCTTGATTTTCGTGTAAATTTGATGGGGATAGTATGAAAGATAGAAAAGTTGTTGGGTTGGATAATAATTTTTTATTGAAAGATGTGTTTTGCTGATATGACGGTATTGAAATATGTGTTATGCTGATTTGATTGTATTGAGAATTGTGTTTTTGTGAGATAGATGTAGGACCATTTTATAAGGGATGTTGCAGATGAGAGGAGAGAGAAATAGTTCACAAAAAAGAAGAGAGACACATGCCATTTTGAAGGATCATTGGATGAAATCAAGACTCAACTAAGTCCCACATAGGAAGAGGTATACAGTTTAAATATCCTAACCCTAATAAATACAAAAAAAAATCTCAATTTTTTATATTGCTCCCGTTGTCTAACACATTTGTCATTTTATATCTCCAAATGTATGTTAGATTTCAAAAAAAATTGCATATTCGAACTTAACGCGTAAAACTTTTTCTAACAAGATCCATATTCGATAACTTTTATTTTATTATTAAACTTGTTTACATACTCATAATAGTAAATTGACTGTTTATACTCTATTAAAATTTACGCTCTATCAAACAGTACACAACTTATATGCTACACAATTTTTACATTATCAAAACTTCCGCTCTACCAAACGGACTCAAAAGATTATCATGTTAGTTTCATCTTTCAAAGTTGAATTCTCCATTTCCAAAATAGTCAACATTATCATGTAAAGTTTTGATTTGGAGACTCCTAAAATTAATTTATTTAACCCCTCAAATTATCATTGAATAATTTATCCCTTAAACTTACTTTATTTTCTTTAAAAACAATGCAGTTTTATTAACATTCCTAAGCGTATTTTCCGATATTGAGATAAGTTTATAAGCAATGTGATAAAATGTTAGCCAAAAAAGAAAGGAAGTTCCAAACTTCAACTAAAAGTTCCAAAATTCAAAAGTTATTTAATCCGAATGCCGAATGATGAAAAAGAAAAATCCAGCGAAGTTCCCGCCATTCCACCAACCGCCAACACTGCCCAAAATTTAAATCCAATCCCGATTTGCTCTTCCCTTATTGTCGTCTTCTTTTTCAGCTTCTCTGATTTCCACTCTCGTTTCTTTCCCTTTCCAGGGATTCTTGCCCTAACTTGCTGTCGATGCGTACGTAGGTATCTCATCTGATCACAATTGCGTCCGGAGTGTTTTGGAGCTCCAGATCCGTCTTCACGCTCGCCTCCGTGGCACGCAATACAGGAAGCCTAGAAGCTACCAGGTCAGCATTCGATCCCAAACAACTATTTCGGTGGTCATTTGTTGTTTTACGATTTGATTTTGTCAGTCGCAAAGTTGTACTATATGAAACGATAACTGGTCAATCGTGTCTCTCTCTTTGAATCGAAATATGTTCTGTTTGATTTGGAAAATTTATCGCAAGTCGATGCTTATTTTGTTCGTATAATTATTATTTTTAAGATTTGCAATCATGATTCCCGTTTCTCTCAGAATGCTTGAATTTAAATTTGTACTAATTAGATCTGCACGTCCTGATTTAATTGAACAACGCGGGCGCACATGAACACGAATTAGAGAAAGATATTGATAAATCAGGCACTTGAATGGACATATTGAGTAGGAAAGAAAGGACAGTAGCATATATAACATAGATATTGGTACATGCAAGCATTTCAATGCATATAGTCTTTGTTCACTATTTCACTGGTGAGGCCGAGTTGCTGGACGTTTTCAGGCCACTAAACTGCAGCCTGTAGGTGCTAGATTCGATTTTTGGCCACTACATAGACCCTGCTAGCATTTAAAATAGAAAGGGAAAAAAAGTTTTAGGACATAGAATTGATATACATGCCGAAATTTGTGAGTCCATGTACTAATGTAGCCAAAGGGTCAGATAGATATGAAAAGCACGGACAATCTAGTAAACATAACAGATTCCACTTGAACGAAAGAAGTTACTCCATAAATTATTGAGTTGGGTTGCAAGAGAATAACAAGCATAGGACCTCTGTTTCTCTTGCTTGCCTTAGTTGTTGTTCCCACCTGATCTGTAATTAGGGAATGGGACTCGGCCAGACTCAATTTCCCTGACATCCTTAATGAGGATCTCATAATGCCTCTTCACTTCCTCTGGAGATTTCCCACCAACAGCTTTGGCCACATTCTGCCAGCGATCAGGTGTATCCTTATCATACAAGGCCAAGGCCTTCTCAAATTGTTTGTTCTGCTTAGTTGTCCATGAGGAGCTCGAGCAACGAGAAGAAGTAAGAGAGTTGGATGCCATAGAGAAAAATTCAACTTCACTATAAGAATGTTGGATTCTAGGTTTACGTTTACAGGCTCTAGATGATAACAAACAGGGGGAGTGTCAAAGCCTATTTTTGAATTGAAGAGCGACTAGATCAAATCCCATCAAGAGAGAGAGAAGGAAAAGATAGATTGTTAACAGTCATGGAAGATGGTTTGTAGTAAAAGAATGGTTTGGGAGAGCAACCAAGTGAGCTCCTTATAAACAGGAAAAGGGTGGTGGGGTAGTGCCAGTTGGGGGAATATATCCTCCTAAAGATTAGAAGAGAAATGACCCGGCTCCTTAGGAACCACAAGATAGAGCAGGACAAGAACAATGAGTGAAATAGAAGAATCAGTATCAAAGGACCTAGTCTTTATTTTCTTTCAAGACAAGCACTTGATTATTATCATTGGCAAGTAGGATTTCCTCTGTTAGTTATTAGTCAGTCGTACCTTGGAATTATTTGGAGCTATCTCACAGCTGTTTTCTTCTAGCAATAGAATCAGTAAATCAATTATCCACAGGGCTTTGCTCATTGCATCAATTCAAGATATAATTGTTCCATTAGCATATAACAACATCATTCTGGTGAATTTTGAGGCTTCTCAAACTGGAAGGAGCTTTTAGTTTATATCCATCTCAGCTATCAAGTGGGTTGAAAATCCTCTACCATTTTCACATCTCAATTTGAAAAAGTGAGGCTGCAAAGGAATTCTCCCAATTCTCTAGCTGTTTCATTTAAACGAATGACTTGGACTTATTGTTTGGCTGCATAAAGAGTAGCGCCATCTAGACTCATCTTCATGGTATGAGGAATCAAGGTCATATACCACTATAGTAATTGAATGATTAGCTGTTGGCGTTATTTGCTTGGTCAACAAGGCAGAACTGTCTGCATAATTGATATATGTGCTTTTAGCATATTGGGGTTTTAAAAATGCTAAGCCATGTCTGCTACTACTTTTGAGTTTTGATCCTCAAACGTAGGAGGAAAATTGGCATTTCGAAGTGATTCTTTCTGATGGTTTTCTTTTACACAGACTTGTCTGGTTTTGCTGTTCTCATAGGAACCCCCTTATTTGCTGGCTTTCACGCATTCTTGTATCCTGCTCTGCTATTGGTCCAGGGCATGTCAGTAATGTAGTTGATTCTGTTGACCAGGTTAAAGGGAACTCTAAGCCTCTCTAATATTGAAAAATGAGGTACTATCGGTTTGTTAAGGATGGTCAAGGGACTAATGACTGAGGAAGCACCATGCAGCATGATTTGAGGGACTAACTAGTGGGTTGGATCAAGAATAACTTGTTTTCCTGTTACACTTAGTAGAAGCTCATATCTACTTTGAATTACATTTTTTTTTGGTTGTATTTGCGATTTCCTACTTTCCAACTTCTGCTTGGTTGAATTAATCCACGTGGCCTCATCTATAATGTCCTCAAAATATCTAACGAACCTCAACTACCATGGTTAGCTTTTTCTTAATGTTCTGTTGATCATTTGACAACCTTTTGGATGCCCATCTCACAAAATGCATCTGCTTTAGCTGTTAGTCTTCGTGCAGATTAAACGTCAATGCATCACAGATAAGATGGGTCCGCTGATTATTTTAACTAGGATATGATGGGCATGATGTCGTCAAACTCATTTGAATTGTTCTGTGCCTTTACATTGACCACTTCAAAGTAGAAATGATTTTCTTGATGATGACTTTTATAGAGTGTGGCTCTTCCACTCACCATAATTTAAACTGTACATGGACTAAATCCCTTGCCAGAAAGTAAATAGGTGCTTAAAATGTGAGGTATATTCTAAATGCAAGATACTATCTTGGCAGATACGAAGAATCTAATCTGCCCACCGAGCAAGTTGGTTGGTAATTTGCAAGTGGAATTCTGTAAAATCTTTTTCCACGAGATCTAATATGCAAGGAAGCAGGTATGGAAGTTGAATTTCTACACACTAGAAGCCTTTGCTGTTATATGCAGTCTCCTCTTCATGATCTTTTTTTATCATCACTATATGGTTGAGAAATGTAGCATGAAAAATGTTTAGTGCCTCGTGTTCTTATACAGTTTTCCTTGCATGCCTGCATCCAGTTGAAGGTCATTCTATGAGTTGAACAATGGTTACACTTCTCTACCTTTCTGCTTTTATATTTTTGATAGGGTATAGTTTAATGAACCATGTTTGACACCAGTAATTTCTGAAGGAATTTCCTAGCTAGGAGGCTTTTGGAGAAGTGTAATGGGATGCAAGCAAAATCATTGGTTGAGACAGACTTGTTGAAATGTGAAAAGCATCTGTGGTCCTTGAGGTACATCATCCGGCTGGTATTTGGAATCCTTATCTCTTCAAATCCACATATATTCTCCCTTTTTTTAAATCTTGTGGAGGGTACTCCAGGACATCGTTGCAATTTGCTGGTCGATGTCATAAGGAGTACTTGCAACTGGGTTTTCAGAGTTAGATTTCTAGTAGCCCTCATAAAACTGCAGGTTTACACTAATACTCGTGTCAGTTTACCAGATAACTCCTTCCTTCCAGGAGTGGAAGAAGTGTACTAGTTACACATATCAGCCAGCTTTTGGATTGAGAACCATTTATAGAAAGAATATTGATAGGAAAAAAGAGAGAGAAATAAACAATATGGAAACAATAAGTATCTATAACCCGAATCTGCATGCGATGGCTAGTAGGATCTTGGTGATATGGTTCCCTAAAGATCAGCATATCTGTGTATGCTGTCCATTTACATTAATTGGTTGTGTACGTCATCATATACTTCACTTATGGGATGGACAACCGACAGAGTTTTGATCCTTTGTTGTGTAAGCTTAAGCGGACAATGACAAGGAACCATTTAAAGTATCTATTAGCCTCTTAGGTGATAATAGTTTTGTGGCTTGAATTAGATGGATAAGATATCATTTAATTGGAGTTAGTTATATGTGTTGTCATGGAACCAAAATAGTCAGTAGCTAGGACAACTAGACGTCCTGTCACTGACTTGTGATGACATTAATCATAGATGTATTTGGAAGAGTTCTTTAACGAAGTCTGGTTTCTGTCCTATAGCCGCCTGCATTAGAGAACAATTAAATTTTTGCAGTTATTAAATTGAATTACCGGTCAACTTGTGGCCCATGGTAGAGTTATGGGGTTTAACTTAAGAGTCGCATGTTCAATTTCTGAAAACGATCTCTTGACATTATGTGAGGATAAAGTCTGCATAACATTTGCTACCGACCCCGCCCAAAGTGTGGAGACATGCGTATATATTTTCATGCAACCTTGGTAGCCTTGTTATTTGACCAGAGAACTTATTGCAAATGTAAAATTGTGGCAGAATAGATGTTATATGCACATATATGAACGCCATTGCTGGCACAACTTTGGATTTTAGCGAATTGGGCTTTGTCAGCCAGCCCACTTGGACTGCTTCTACAATAAAATGTGATGGGCTTATGCTGAAGTTGATTTTATCACCAAGTCGAGCTAGTCGTCTCCAAGCCACCCAAAAAATGCAGAGTGGAGTGCGTTCTGCAAGCAAAGCGCTGCTAACTAGTTGAACTAGCGATCATGCTGTTGAATCATGGGTAGTTGATTCTTGACTAAGCTGGAATTTTTGTTTTTAAAGTCATCATGGCCTTGCCCTTGGTTGTTGCTTGCCCCTGCAAGGGGGAATTTTTTCACCGGACTGGGCTTTAATCAAAGGAGCATTCTGTCCGTCCGTAGGCGATAATTCCAGCTTCAACCCACTGGCCTTATGCCCAACAACTCTAGAGCAGCCTCCGAGGATCGAACCCATACCATCAAGGTATGGTAGAGGCTCTTGCCCACTACCTTGATGGTATCGGTTCGATCCTCGGAGGTGGTTTGATGGTAGAGACTCTTGCCCACTACCCTGATGGTATGGGGTCAATCCTCGGAGGCTGCTCCAGTGTTATTGGGCATAAGGCCGGTGGATTGAAGTAGGAATTATCGCCTACGGATGGGCAGAATGCCCCTGTGATTAAAGCTCAGTCCGGTGGAAAAATTCTCCCACACTAGTCGTGTTATCATACCTTCTTCAAATGCCAATTCTCATGAACTAGTTGGACTCTTAGCCTTTTCCCTCCGCATTATTTCCGAGCCAATACTCAATGCTGTGTTTACTTTAGAGTCATTCTCATCATATACTAGTATGACTTTTTGATTGTTTCGGCTTCCAATCAGAGGACAGATTAGGACTTCCATTAGATTTCTTAAAGAAGTATCAAATAAGACAGCCATAGAATATATCATAACAATTTTTTTTTGCAGATTGCTGTTTTCCAACATTAATTTATGATTATTGAGTGTAAATATCACAAGTTAAAAATCGGAAAGAAATTTGATTTTCTGCAACTGCAATGCAAGGTTAAACCGTTAAAGCTGCAGTATTCAGTGGAGTCTAATACGTTGAATTTAACATTTTTTCATGCGTCTTCTATCATTGTTATTTCCTCGTTTAGATCATTACGATTTCCTGTCCTTTTCATCTGTATGCTTAAATTGATTCCTTTCATGTACAATGAAACAGCTGTTCTATCAAAATCCTCGTACGCATGCAAGCGTTGTTTCTCTAACATGTACTAGTGACATTGTTTTTGCAGTTGCTAATTCATTGCTTTTATTTCTGCAACTCCTTTGTGAATCTCCAAATATGTGTTTCACCATACTGATCTGCCCTCGTGGAACTAGAAGAGCGGAGAGCCAAGTAAAAGAAAACATCATCCTTCATTTTCTTCTTCTGTCAATATTATAGGCTCTAAATATACAATCACGAAGCCAACTACTTGTAGTTGTTGCTCGGTTAATGTTGGTTCTTTGAAGTTAGTATTAAACTGAAGAAGAATTTTGATTGGGAAACAGAGATTAGTAGGTAAGTGAGTGGAATTCAGGGCAAAACAATTGGAGACACAAGCACATGAAGCGGGTAAGATCCTCCCAAAATTTGCATAACTCGGGGTCAGATGGTCTCCTTCCTTTCTTCCAATCACTTATTCTCTTGCCCATTCATTTAATGGACCCCTTGTTCATCCTAATAAATCTGAACTATGGAAAGAAGAGGTACTGGGCCGCTTAGATCTACCTACAAACTAAATCTTCCTCCATCAAAGGTTGTCAAGTTTATTTTAATAACATGCATTAGGTGCTATATGTGGGGAGGGACAATGATTCAGATTACACTTAAGGTTTTTCCTGAAACCCAGTTTTTTTTTTTTTTGGGGGGGTGGGGGTGGGGTGGGGTGTGCGGGCGGGAATGCTAAAAAAGTAATTTTGAAGTGCAGTGAAGCAGTTTCTGACAATTATTTTGTGGTTTGTGTGTAACTTATTCTTTTGTGTGAGTTAAAGACGCTAATAAGTTTGTGGTATGGAGAACTGGTCCTCGGTACCCCACCAAGAATAAGTATACAGATTGAGCCTATAAAATAATGGTTCAGGTCCTCCTAGAACCAGGATGCCTGTGACCTCTCTGATCTTATACATAGAAGCTATAAAACCATGTTATCTTTCAGAGTGGATAAAAATTTAAATGGCAAGACAAGGAGATAGGTTTGGGGTCTTGGACTTTGTTGCCTTAGATTGGTACATTGTCGGAATGCCCATGGATCCTTGTAAGCTAATAATTTATCTATAAGGAGTCCACTATTATAAGAAAACATGGTATTATTTCTCAAAAAAAAAAAAAAAACATGGTATTATATTAAATTCCCTGTGTTTAAGAGTAAATTTATAATTTTTAAAAAAAATTGATGCAACGCCATTTTATGATTAACAGAACTTTTTTGCTTGTATTAATTTTAGTAATAAAATGAAGATTTGCTAGACCTGCCGGCCTGTCTAATGCTCTGCTTACTCAAGAATGCTATTATACTAACTTGTGCATATAAAATCCTAACATAATTTTTGTTCAGTTGTAAAAATGACAGTGGAAGTGGCTATGGGAAGGAGACTGTTAACAGATACCCATAGTCTCAAAAACTGGACCATGGAGTTGAACCGCGTGAATTATGAAAATTGTGCAGTTGAACAGTAGTAAATTGGGTTGACCATGAAAATCGTGCGGTTGAATCACTATGAAATAGGTTATTGCTTGCTGTACAATTCTCTTAAATATATTTATATATTATATACTATAAAATTGTAAAATACTTATAAACTAGAGTCTGAGGTTCTTATATAGTTATACAAAATAGTAAAATGTTATATACAGTTATATATTATATTTTATTATTATTAATTTAAATCTGCTGTTCAACCTTCCGGTTGAATCTTGAACCTTCAATCGATATGATTTGGGTCATGATATAGCTCTAAAAACTATGAGTATACCTCCCTACTCTTTCCATATATGAAAAAGGTAATTTGCTCAGGCAGATTGCAAAGGTTTGAAATGCTGAAAGGGGGTAACGGTAAATCCATGGTGAAGATATCTTTTCCGATTTTACCAAATTGTAAGATTACCTTTTCTTGTTCCTCAGCAGGGACATTGTGGGATGGCTCAACAGCAGCCACAAGCTGAAAATTCTTTGCAGAAGCCACAGTAACGCGTCCTTTGAAATTTAGGCACCAGCAATGCAGTTGCTCATGCCATCGAGGAGCCTTATTTTTAAGGATCAGTGGCTCAACCGAGCTCTGAACCGCCACTGGTGCCCCCAAGGAGCTTATAGATCTTATATCCGTGACTGATTCCTTTACTTTTGAGCCTGATAAAGAGAAGACACGTTCATCAAATGATTGTGAAAAGGATGTTGGTGTTGGGGCAATGCCCCCCTCTTCGATAGAAGATACAGGAATAGAATGCATGACGCAATTCATTATTCAAGGTCCTTTTGCCCGCTAAACATTTAGTTCATATGAGATTGAACCTACAGTGTAATTACATGCCGGAAGTATTGGAGACACCTGCTTAGTCTTGATCTTGTGGTTTGTGCGGCTAGTCGTTTGCATTGCTGCTTCACATGGAGGCTGGCTGTCAAATACAGTGAACTTGGTACCTAAAAAGTTAGACCTGAGAAAAATAAGTTTGTTAGTTGCAGCTGAAAGAAAAGAGCAATCTTGAACCAAATTGAGATATACGTCTGAGATAGATGCCAACCACCAAGAGTCACCTTAATTTACCAACATATGCATTGCTGGCTCGAGAAAATTTGTCAGAAACCAACGAAATCACAAAGCAGCCAGCACGTGCTCGCTTCCTGATCTTTCTGGCAGCCAACAACAATTTATCATTCTCGGCTTCAGCTGTCAATACATTAGCATCAGAAATAAAGCCACTTTGCAACCAATAATCTGATGATCTACTAAAATTATGCAAATAAAACATTTACTCGTTTAATAACGTCAACTTTGTCAGCCTATAATATTAGACCAACAACAAACTTTTTCCCCCCCAAGTAGGAAGAACTAGAAACTTGGTGCCAACATAACCCCTTATTATATCTGCTAATAAATAATAATCCTCCCGATAATATTAGGAATTTGGTCAGCAGTTGACAACATAATAATATATTGACATGAGAAACTGACAATTTGATAATATATTTAAAGGATGATATATATCAGATATTCAACAAAGCCACCTTATCAGATCGTACTGCTAATAGACTAAGAGAATGAGGCTCCAACATCGTTCTTTTTTTTCTTTCTCGAACTCCCCTTTTTTTTTTTACCCAAAATTATTTCCCAAGAGTATCAACTACAATGAAATATCGTGTTCCTAATCAATATTTCATCAACATGATAAAAAGCTGGGTAGAAAGTGGAAATAATCAATTACATGTTCTCATTTGCAACTGCAAGAAACCACACAAGTCCAATGGGATGGAAAAACAAAGACAAAGTAATATCAAATTATCAATCATGTCAGGATTCATAGGTCTAAATTTGTGAAAGAAGTGAAGATAAGAGCAGAACAGCACTTACAAGGCATGAGACCTAAGTACAAATAATAAGTGGAGGCAGTTCTATCTCTCCTGATAAAGCAGTGGATGGGAGACTCGCAAGGACCCGGCTGTTTACAAGCACAAAGAGAATACAAAAAAATTAAAACGCTTAAAAACAATGAGCAAACCATGATAATGGGAAAAATAATCTTCAAAACTAAAGAGTGTTACCTGCTTTAATGCGATGGGAAACGTTATCTTTCCACATTTCTCTGGAGTTGTAACAATCTCCTTTGTAATTTCCCTCCACGGCCTACAAACTGAAGCACAAAACATAACAACAGCACGGGCAGGCCATGAGGTCTCACTCTCTTCCACCCTTCAAATAATGTCCAAAAGCAATTCCGGTGGGAGGTTCGCCCACTGCCCCTGCTCTACTGATTCTACACATGGTAGAAGTTCTTCATCAGGCGCGACAAGTGACTTTGTACGGCCACTCCAAGGCTTCCATTCAAACCTTCGTTTTGATTTGCTTCCAATTACATCTGTAATCGCCTTCAATTCACGTACAATGGTTTTGATAATCATCTCGATGGAGAACAACAATTTTCTCCTGCAATTTTCAACAAATAACACGAAGGATAGAAAATGAGAACAAGTATCCTAATATAGTAATATTGTATTATGATTATACCCTCAAGCCCAAGGTTCTACAGCATTCAAAGAAATAAATCCACCAGATACCTTAAAACCATTTTAAAGCTTCTAAATTTCAGAATATTCTTGACATATTGACACAATAACTCAACCTAATCAACAACAGAATACCAACAAAAAAAAAACCATTAGGAAACCCTCAAATCACAGTCACAGTGAACTCAAACAATGATCAGAAATTATTCAAATTTCATAAACCTTATCTGACCATCAAAATCTCAATGGGTTTATCACCCAATGGACAACACGAAAGAGACAGAACAATGTACCAATCAATTTGAACAAAATCCACCAGATCAGTCCAACGATAACCGGCTCGGAAGACCCAAGTCCAGAAATCAGCAGCTATAAGAGAAGAAACAAGCCCTATAGCCCAAACCAAAGGGAGAACGCCTGTGATAGAGAATATAATCGGAGAAACACGGCCAAACTAGAAATCGCCGACCATGTTCTCCGATCCAGCTAGCTCGAAACTCAAAAACGGATTTAAGCGCTTTTTCATGTATTTTTATATTATTGCAAATCCGAGAATGGGTAAGCTTACTTTAATGGAAGACATCGAGAACTGCGGTTGTGTCTGGGTCGACACGTGGCAGTTTGAGTTTGTCAAAATCAAATCAAAAAACCAGATTAGATTGGATGATCACGATGCATGAATTTCTTCTCCTGAAAACCTTCCATTATTTTGTTGCGGAAACAAAATTGGAACCAGGGCCCATAAGGTCAATCAGATGAGCTGGATATAGGCTCTTAAAAACTCCATGCTCTGTTATCCATGGGCCTAAAAAATATAGGGCCCATTAAGGTCACTTGAATACTGATTAGATGAATGACTTGCACGTTAAAAGCTATAGATTCCTATTAAATTCTGTTAGATATTTTTTTTAGAAAACAAAGGAGCGAATCAACCCAAACAAACCCAGGCTCAGATTATTCCCAACTAGGTGGGGCCAGGCAATCACAATACTATCTTCCCACAACATCTTCATCATAGCAGGCGGAGGAATCTTGATCACACGAATGCCAATATCATGGCCCAAGGCTTCACTTGCTAGAAAATCAACAATACGATTCTGCTCTCTATAAACATGTTGCACACAAACATCTCAATTCCTTTGTAAGAGGGACCTAAACTTATCAATCAGATTTATGAAAGAAAAATATGCAGCATGATGACCCTTGAGCCGGTTGGAAACCTACAGACAATCAACTTCCAGCACCACTTTACGGTAGCCATGATCCCACGCTATCTGAAGCCCATGATCACTCCCCACAACTCAGCTTCAATAGCTTGACAGCAGCCTAAATTCACCGTATAACCCCATTGCCAACTTCCCGTAGTGTCTCGAAGGACTCTGCCACAACCAGCCATGGTGAGGCCACTTTTGGAACATCCATCAGCATTCAGAGTGACCCAATCTGACGACGGGGGAGACCAAGCAACAAATACTCTTAGAAATAGCTCCACCTTCAACGCAACTTAAATGATTAAAAGCATACTAACTTTTCAGCATAACTTTATGAATCCAAGCAAGCTTAAATGACACAGTATGATTAACCTTATTAAACACGAAACAATTACTCCATTTCCATATCCACCAAACAACATTAGCAAACTTAGCATTCCAACCAGAAAAGATATCACCATTTATCTTTAAGCCAAGATTATGCATCACCCACTCTTCAAAACTCAATGAGTTTTGGATGTGAAGCTCACTTGAGGGCAGCATAGCATGCCAGATTTGAGAGGCCTTGGGACATTTACGGAACACATGATTAGTATCTTCAAAACCTCCATTACAAATCACACATGAAAGATCATTTGTGAAACCCCTCCCTTCCCCTCTCAGCATTACACATAATCTTCTTATGAGCAACCAACCATAAAATATTCCTTACTCTATGAGGAACCTGAACTTTCCATATTGCCTTCCAAACATTAGTACCCTGACATATCGAAACACCACCAGCCAAGGAATACAACAATTGCACTGAGAATAATCCAGTAGAAGTGAGCCCCCATCGAACACCATCTTCCACTGAATTATCATCCAACAGCATGAACGTGGCAACTTCATTAGCAACTTGCACAGGAACCTTGTTGTTAATCATGTTCCAGTTCCACCCTTGAACCAGCACCCAATACTTACTAATGGGCCAGTATCTCTCCACCAGACTAATCTCCTGCAAAGCCAAAGCAATTAAAGGAACCTCCCCCCCAAACATCAAGCCAGAAATAAGTGTTCTTTCCATTTCGAACTAAAGCCCGAAGACCTCTATATAAAAAAGGCGCCGCCTTAATCACACCTCTCCATAAATTAGAACCCTCATTCTTAGGTTTTAAATCTGAAACGGAAATTTCATGCTGCACATACTTTTTACTGACCACCTCAGCCCATAAACATCCCTTCTCCTTCAGAAGACACCAACCAATTTTAGCAAGGAAAGCCAAATTACGAATTCCAAGACCTCCCTCCCATTTTGGTTTAAGAACTGTATCCCAATTCACCAAGCTTAGACCTAGCCTATCCACTCCTCCACCCCACAAAAATCGGCAAACTATCTTATCAATAGTTGAACACGCTTCAATAGGGAGCAATGTCGTTTGCATGACATAGGTTGGGATTGAGGTAAGGACAGATTGTGCAAGAATTGTTCAGCAAAAGACAACTATTTTGTTTTCCATCCTTCAAGCCTAGATATCTTTCGGTCCAAAGTGTACCCATAAGTTGAGGAAGTAACCCGACCATGAATAGAAGGAGCTCCCAAATATTTTCCAAGATTATTAGACAGAGGAATTCTTGAAATGCAAAAGATGTCAGCAGCTAAAACATTGGGGACATTCTTTGAGACAAAAATGCTTGACTTTTCAAAATTAATTGCTTGCCCACCAATACAGAATCGGTTGAGGCATTCCATTATTTCAGACATCTTCTCTGTAGACGCTTCTGCAAATAAAATCATATCATCAACAAATAATAAATGGGAGAGATATGGCCCTCGCTGAGATAATTTAATTGGCCGCCAACAACCTTGCACTAACGCCTCATTAATCATGTGCCCAAGCCTCTTGATACATAAAACAAACAAATAAGGAGAGATCGCATCTCCTTGCCTAATTTCTCTTCCCGGCCTGAACCAATCCAACTGACTTCCATTCCAAAGAATTGACCGAGCCGTTTGGACACACGTCATGATATTTCATACCCAAATATTATTAAGCCCAACTTCCTCCAAAGTGTCTCTGATGAAATCTCAGGATAGGCGACCATAAACCTTGGCCAAATCAATTTTAATACCCATCATGCCTGCACCATTGCACTTGCGGGCCATCGAATGAAGAACCTCTTGATAAATAATTATGTTATCTATAATTTGGCGGCCAGAGACAAAATTGCTCTGGGTTGGAGCCACAATACTGGCATAACACTCTTAAGCCTGTTTGTCATGGTCTTTGCAATAATTTTATAGATTACATTGCACAAACTAATACGCCTCAAATGACAAATAAGCTCTGGAGCATTGACTTTGGGAATCAGAGTAAAAAATGTATCATTAATGCCACACGGGAGAACACCTGACTTAAAGAAGTCTAACACAAATCTGCAAATAGAGGGCCCAACTTCTTTCCACATTTGCTGGTAAAACCCTGCATGATAACCATCCGGACCCGGATCTTTGAACGGGGACATATCAAACAGAGCTTGCCTTATATCATCATGAGTAAAATCTCTCTCTATACCGGCCAGCTGCGTAGAGGAGAGTTTCGGAAAACATCCCTTTGGAGATATTATTATCTCTATTTTCCATCTTCACCAGTAATCTCCACAACTACATTTTCCATCTCTGAAATGGTGAAACCTTATTCTGTCCCGCATGATTATCTCCTTGGCATAAATCTTGGAGATGAGCTTCGCTACAGCATGACAATCCTCACAGATCCGAAGATTCTTAACAATCCGAAGAGTTGTTACTGGTTTCGTTCTGCTTAACCCAAATGCAATTGCCAGCTTTTCACTGTGGCGATCGATAGCTGTTTCTTTATCCTCGTCCTCAAGATCAAGCAATAAGCTACCTGTTGCTGGTTTATATCCCTCTTCTCTTAGTCTCTCAGCAATTTTTCCCCACTTGTGGTAGATCTCTTTCATTTCTGGGTGTGATCTATCCCCAGCATAAAATTCATGAACAATCCCATTTAGACTGATCGCACTGCATCCAGGAAGTTTTGCCACTCCTCGTACTTTCATCTTTCTTCTTACATCAACTGCTTGGTTCCATTCTCCCGCAGCCGCATGAATACTAGCTAACTGAATATACCGACCACCATGGTCTGGATCTAATTCAATAAGGGTCTTCCCTATCTGTTTTCCCAACTCCAGATTTCCATGAATTCGACAGGCACTGAGCAATGCTCCCCAAATGACAGCGTTTGGTTTCATGGGCATTGTCTCAACAATCTTGTTTGCCTCTGTTAACATCCCCGCTCGGCCTAGTAAATGAACCAGGCATCCATAATGTTCTATTGTTGGCTTTATGCCATAGATTTTCTCCATGCTCAGGAACAATGATTTTCCCTCGTCAACTAGTCCTGCATAACTGCATCCATTTAAAATTGCAGTGAACGTGATCTGGTTTGGCATGATACCTGCTTTCTGCATTTGCACAAACCAATATAAAGCCTCCCTTGCCTTTCCATTGATTGCAAGACCAGCTATCAATGCAGTCCACGCAGAGACATTTTTTCTTTCCAGTTTCAGAAAAACTGCTTGAGCTTCTTCCATGTCACCACACTTTGCATACATATCAATTAGAGCACATCCTATGATTGAATCAATCTGGATTACTCTTCTGTCAATATATGCATGGATCCATTTGCCTTGATCCAATGCTCCAAGATGTGCACATGCTGTAAGTGTGCATGTCAGGGCAACATCGTCCGGTTCGACACCCACAGTCTGCATTTCCTGAAATAAGTCCAATGATCTCTTATACTGGCCTGCATCAACATAGCTGGAAATCATTGTTGTCCACGAGACAACATTCTTTTCTGGCATCTCTTTAAAGATCTCATAGGCCAACTCAATATCGCCACATCTTTTGCATCCATTTAACATTGTATTGAAAGTGACAATGTCTCGGTGGGGAAGTTGGCCAAAGAGGAGATAAGCAGATTTGATGCTGCCCGTCACGGTGTAAGCATGAAGCAGGGAATTTGTAGCATAAACCTCTGAGCCAAAGCCAAATTTGATGATGTGATTATGAATTTGTTGAATGATTTCGAAAGCTGATAGACTTGAGCAAGTCTTGAGCAGAAACGGAAAGGTGAAGGCATTGTGAGGAACTGAATGTTGGAGCATCTGATGGTATAGAAGAAAGGCTCGTTCTGGTTCATAGCTGTTGGAGTATCCTCTAATCATGGTGTTCCATATTAAAGTGTTGGGTCTCTCAATCTTCTCAAATAGCATTTGAGCATAGGCCAAGTCCCCAGAGTTTGGAGAAGCACAGAAAACTAAGAGCCTGCTCATGGGAACCGCATCTGCAACAAGGTCTGCTTTGATCATTTGGGCGTGGATTTGCTTTAGTTCCTCCATGTTTGAACATCTATCAAGCAACGACCAGGTATCTGCCATCTTTGGTTGTGACAAGGAGTTGTGTAATGAAGCCGACAACGTCATGGAGTTTGTACTTGAAGGTGAAGCTACTATGAACGTATTGAGAAAATGAAGAGTTTGGCTTCAGCACCTTCAGATAGGCAATTTAGATAAGGTCTCTTATTCACCATATACTTTTTTTGTCATTATTTTACATTTTTGTGGAATTTAGGAAACTCATTAGCTGGTCCCAGAATTTGGAATCATCTCATGAAAATCATCAGTGACTGATTTAGTGACAAAATAACAATCTGCACAACTTCCAAAATGCACTAAAGCTTGCATTTTGTCAAAAATCCTAACAAGTCAACAACCACCTAAGCAGTGTAAAGAGACCTTTTTCCTAGACATAAAGAATACACAGACCACAAACCTTTCTACAGTTCCAACTTCCAACCACATCTCTCTCACAGCTGCTCCTCTCAGGTAGCCAACATGGAAATAACACAAACCAGCAGTATAATCACTGCAACAGCCCAAACCCAGTAAACCCATGTCTTCGTCTTCTTCCTCATCTGATTGGCATAGTAAAGACTGTTGGTTCCACCACTGATATAATTACTAGCAGTTGCCACATTCTCTTCAATATCATCTATTTGCTCCCCCTGAGCCTCAACAAGCACAGCCATGTCAAGAAAAATTTGATGAAGCCTAGTCAAGCTTTTCTGTATGTCCATTACAGCTTCTTGTCTCTCTTTACCTCTCAAATCCACCTCTGTTTTCCCTTCAAATACTTGAATTCTTCCTCCTTTGGAAACCATGCTCTCAATCACCTCTTCACTTGGTACCTCTCCCGTGGCAGTGTAGTATTTTCTCTTGAGGTCTTCCTTTTGGTCAGCTAAAATCTTATCTCTTAATGACTGAAATTCAATCATTATCTCTTTAAGCTTCACTCTCAAGCCATTTGTGACCGATATTCTAGTTCGATCAACTGGACTTCCTTCCTTATACAATTCTGATTTACTGCGACTGGTTACATTGGCTTTGTCAATGGCTGCTAGACTTGCCTTGACAATCTTGGCTTTTCTAAGAACAGAAACGATGTCTGATTCCATCCGGTCTCTTAGGCCTCGAAGAACTTTGGCACTGTGAGTGGACTTTGTTTCTTCATTAAGATTTTGAAGATCAAACAAGAGACTGGCTATCTCTTCCATGGAACCCTTGATTGGGGCAACTTCTTGAAAGAACCTAGAGAGGTTCTGATCGTTTGTGGGATTGAGTCTGCCTGCTTCAAGGTCATGTTCTGCTTCAAGATCTTTCTGGGCTTGGTTCTTTAAATCCGCATAACTTAAGAACGACTTTGTTATCAAATCATTCATTTTTGCAAATTTTGCAAAACCCACACCTGCGAACAAATCAAGAAATAATTGAAATTGACCGCGCAGTACTAGAAGGAAGTGACTATACCCTAAAACAGATTCAAGGTTTGGATCAACCTCTCAAGATTCACGGGTTTCTATGGACTTTTAGGTCTCCAAGAGGTCTGTTCGAAACAGAAAACATAGTTACGGACAAGGGTTTGAGACGACAGAGAAACCCATCAAGAACAGTACAAAAACGAGAACCCCCTCAAGAAAAACATGCAAAAGCAGACAGAGAGTGTGCTACACAACAGAAGCCAAGCCATGACAAGCATAAAGTTATAATGAAACAGATAGTTGAAAATGGGCTTGTGTGAACCTTGGATAAATTGAATATTGCCTCTGCTCTGCAAAAGCTTCTGAAATGCCAACGATTCGTCCTTCTCTCTCTCTCTCTTAGTGAGAAATTGAGTGTTCTAGATATGAACAATCAAAACGAAACAGAAGATGAGGGGAGAAAATACAGGGCTTTTTCAGCCAATAAGAAGTTATAAAAAAAACAAGAGATTGGTAATCTCTAAAATTGATACAAAAAGGGCTTCAAGAAAAAGGAAAATTGAAAGAGAGTAAAATCTAGAAGTACCTTGAAACAAATTCAAAAATCGGATCAACCACTTGGTATTCTTGACTTTCTTTAAAATATATTCTCCGAGAAATCTGGATGGAATCATTTACGGTTGAAAGATACAGAGCATTAAAGAAACAAAAAAAACCCATAAAGAATAGTACGCAGAAACCAAAACGCATCAAGAAAAACATGCAAAAAGAGACACACAATCTAAACTTCTAAAGGGTTTAGGGGAGACGAAACAGGTAGTGTGGAATTCAATAGAAGCCACGACAACCATGAAAAGAAGAAGAAAGTTGAACGTGGATTTTCGTAAACCTTGGAGATATAGATGACTGCTTCGCAAAAGCTTGCAAATTTCCAGCGATTCGTCCTCCTCCTCCTGCTCTCTCTCTCTCTCTTTCGGTCACTGTGTGCGCTTGTGGGTTATGAACGGTAAAAAGCGAGAGGGAAAGAAACTTTTCAGAGAGGCGATTCAACTGGGATTCGTTTCCGTTAACTTCCCCCTTTTATATATTTTTCTGAATAAAATTCAAATCTTCAATGAATAAATTTTCTAGCCGTTAGTTATGTGGATCTAAAGACGGCGCGCGCCTCCGTCAATATAGGTAACCGAAAGCTCGATCGTTATAGCCTTCTACCACACGACACCGTTTGACATCAAAGAATAAGCCCCTCCTTTTACGGTTTTACCACGACAAGTTTCATGAGGCCCCGTAGCATTTTGGACAGGTTCCCGAAGTGGACCTACTTACGAGTTCATAGATGTTGGATGTTTAAACATCTGGGCCGCCCATAAATTTCGAATTCCAGGCCCAGGAAAATTGGGCCCCCTTTGCTCCACATTTTATCACCAGCACTCACACATTGAGTCTAGCACAAAACCTATCCCAGACATGCAGTCGACCCAAGACCAAGATTGGTGCGAACTGCCAGCACATAACAAATTTACCAGACTAATAAGTAGCTTTTTAAAATAATTGCACTTGCGAACAACGAGAGGCTCCGCCAACTTTCGAAGACCAGTAAGAAACCCAGTAAAAAGAAGCTGTCACATATTGAATGACAGGATTTATTACTTTTCCTGCAATGATCCTGAGAACAATAAAGCTACAAGATCCATTGGATACAATCTTAGTACTCGGCCATGAACTTACAAATCACTTCTATATTAAACTTTACCGAGCGCAAGGCCATCCAATTATGCAAACTGCGAAGAAAACATGGAGGCAGTTTAGTCTTGTGCGCGATAAAAGGGGACTTATTTCTACTCATATAACTCCAAAAGTTATCGATATTGCCAAATCAGAAGTGCGAAATCAAATGATCTGCTGAACGGGATGATTCTTGGTTCATTGGTTTCAAGTTACCTTAACAGTCGCAAAACACTCTCTCAAGAAGTTATCAAGCTGTGATGAATAAGTGTCAGGGAAAGTCCGATAGTGATCCACATGAGGGGATGACTTGAAGTTGAAGGAAAATACTTTCTTCCCCATCTTTCTTTGCTCCTCAACAAGTGACTCTATTGACCAAAATGGAACAATCCTGTCACTGGAGCTATACAAGTAGAGTTGTGGGCAAGAAGGCTGGTTCTTCGAAAGGGTAGAAACAATCTTTGTCAGCTTCCTGCAGAATAACAAAAGAAAGTGAATATGATAAGAAACTGTATATCAATGTTGAGTATTTATGAAGTTAATGCCTGAGGAACAGCCAATTAGTTTTCGTTGTCACGGATAAGAAACAGAAAAACTTTAAAAGTACATATCTGCAAAGTATGAGAAGTATAATACTTACTGATCCACCTCAGGCAACTTTAGAACAACAGAGAATAGCTTCTCTAACATCGACAGTAACACGGTTTCTATCACTGGAGGTTCCTCTTGCGCTTTCAATCCACTTACTTGACTATCTGATCCATTCACTCCTGAAGAGTTGCGTTTCTTGAGTATAGCAGCGGAGAAACCACCAGCCCAAACCTACCAGCAATCAAGAAAATTGATAATGAATCAACTGCTCTTAAAAAGAAAAAATTTCCTGCAACTGCAAAAATTTGGGCAAAAAAATCAAAACATGTCGACCCAATCTAGAATGAATAAACAGTTCCAACTTAAAGTTTTGGAAAATGAGGTCTAATAAAATTGACATGTTTTTGCATTCATAAACTAACCTAGACATCATGACTGCGAGGCTTCAAGCCTATTCTTCATGATCTCTATAACTGGTAAACTAGAACATAAAAGATATTTGAGTTCGCTTAAGATTACATGCCAATAGAGCCAAATTCCCATCTAACGAGCCAACTATTTAAATATCACAAGGACGAAGCAGTCCCTCTAAAAAGCAAGGTAACCATGTAATAGAGCCTTATAAGATTGACACTAATGTATGATGCCATTTTAGTACAATAATATAACTAGGCTACCGTATAAACAAAAAAAATCATGCCATTGCAAGCCAGACCAGGTCACATTCTGCGAAAAGATGAAACTTAAAGATCTTGATTTGATGACCCCCTCATTCTGTATAACAAGTAGGAAATGTCAATGTCACATCCTACTGCACCAGTAACTTCAGGAACATCACCCAAAATTTAGGTACAGAAAATCCACAAGTAGGAAAAATCAAGGTAGAAACCATTCTTTGAACACCATAATACGTGCTAACAAGTCAACCAAATTCATCAGCGGCTCTGCATTTGCATTGACTGAACATAAAGCTAGCTTATACTCTGTCACACATACTCTCACACACTCTCAGCTTTTACGTTTTACGATAGCTTATATTCTATTACACATGCTCCCTACAAACATAAGCGAAGAATAAAAACCAAAAAATTACCTTTGGATTTAAGGGATCCCCCCCTCCCGAATCACAAAGGAATCCTTTAATCTTCTCCACCAATCCCTCTCTGTGTAGAATATCAAGAATATACCCATACCTACAAACAACAATGAAACAACAATGCGGTATAATATTCCCTTAATATTACCGGATCATCGCAGAAGAATCCCCAATGAACCAAACTTACGCAAGCCAACCCATGTTGCTGAAACTGTGGAAAACCAAGCACCGCTCTCTTCCATCGTCCTCCCTTAGCGATATCCACGAAGTAAGCTCGTTTGCCAACTCAGTGATCCGCCTCTCCACTTTCTTCCCAAAATCAAACCCTATCAAATCCTTCGCGTCAACAACGAAGGTAACCGCATGTATACCCCTCGCATTGTACCACTCTACGTACCGTCTCAGGTGCTTCTTCTGTGCACCGAGCCAACCCAGCAACACCACCGTAACAACTGGATCATCATTTCCTAGGACCCCCACATTCGCGCCGTTGACAGACTTTGGAGCTCGGTTCCAGGATAAAAATGCGTCGTTAGGGTTCGATTTCGGTGAGTTGCAGATAAAATTGTCAGATTTTATGGGCGAATTGAAAAAATGCGAGGAAGTGACAGAAATGAAGGAGGCAAACGGGTTTGTATTGGGAGATTGTGAAGACTGGACGCGAGTGAGTGAAAGAGTGTGTTTGCAAGCGACGTCGTTCCGAGTGATACGTGGATTCGGTACCGATCGGTGAAGATTGTGGGGGAAAATGAAGGAATTAGCGGCGGTCATGATTGCAGCTTTGTAGAAGAACTGGTTGAGAGTGGAGGAGTTGAAGATCCTAACCGGAGCTTCCATGGAAGAATCAGACTGGACAATATAATAATTAATTAATAGTATTAATTAATTAATTAATTTTTTCATAATAGCGAGTTGTATCGGCTCATTCGACAGCGGGTTTCTGCGTTTAACTGAGGTCTGAGTCCTGGAAAACCCTTGACGGAGGCTTCTCGATTTGGGCCTTTTACTGGAAAGATATAATCTCTGTCAATGATCTGCAATGGTATTTCACTAGTGGGCCACCAGCCCACCACTTCGGCCCGTTCCAGGTTCCTCTCTTTCGATTCGTTATTGGGTTATGAAAAGAGAGATCTCGTACCGCACGTCTACCTGGCGTGTAATGCGCCACACCTAGCCAAGAACAAGCACGAGCGAGCCACAAATTTCCCATGGTCGTCTCTCCAAATATCTCATTCTCAACTCTCATATAAGACAATTTTTTCCGGTTCTGGACTTCAACAAAGTCTCAGTTCCATGTCTTCTTCGTGTGCTGTTTCTCCTTCTATCAGTTCTGAGTTTTTCAATTCGTCTTCCACCAGAAGGTTCCTTGGACCTGCCAGATTAATACATCATCACCACAGTAAGTTAAGAACTTCAATGCCTTCTTTATGTTTATGTTTTTTCTTTTTCATATGATATTTCTTTACTTGCAGGAAGCAAGTGTGAAATATCAAGCAGGAGGGAGTTTGCTTTGAAGGGTATTGTGGCTTCAGGAGTATCAGTCATGGGCTCTTCTTTCGTTAATGAACCTGTTCAAGGTCAGTTGCATGTTAGGCTCTTGATTGGGTGAAAATTTGTATGATTGGTTCAAGTTATGAAGCTCCATTGTTCATATAATTTCTGGGTTAGGTAGAATTTTTGTGTGTATTCATACTGTATATTGGGTTTATAGGACTGGAGAGACTGCCATTCAAGCCAGATGGCTACAGCTTTTGGACATGGCGGGGCCACAAAATACATTATGTTGTACAAGGGGAGGGCATGCCAATTGTGCTTATTCATGGATTTGGTGCTTCTGTTTTTCATTGGAGGTTTGCCATTTTGTGCCCAGTTATTCTTTAGCCTTTTTGATTGCCTGGTTTTAGGTATGAATTCTATATGAAATGTCATCTCGCAATGTTTTTCTGTGAAGCCTCATGTGATGCTGCCGTAAGGATAATTTTTCTGTTTATTCTTCCACAGAATAGATATGGTTTCTCGCTCCCTGAAAACTTTCAGAAACCAGAAAACCCTACAATTGTAGGACTTAAACTTTGTGCTTGTTCAAGATTAACCAATCTTATTGTCAGCAATGCTAGACCTGGAATGTTTTGTAAGACAGATTAATAAATGCATTTGTTCCATGAATGGGGATATTTTTGGCTAGACTGCCTTGTAGGAGAGGATACCTTTTTGTTGGTACTCTTGTTTAATGCCATTAACTTCTTATATACTTTGAATGTATCATCATGATATTTCTCTTTCACTTGTGCAGGTACAACATACCTGAATTGGCCAAAAGATACAAAGTTTATGCTGTAGACTTGCTAGGGTTTGGGTGGAGTGACAAAGCAATAATTGAATATGATGCCATGGTATGGAGAGATCAACTAGTGGACTTCTTGAAGGAGGTAGTTGGAGAACCAGCAGTTTTAGTCGGAAACAGGTATGAACAACAAGAACAAACGTTACTTATCAAGGAAAGAACGTAAAAGAAATATTAGATGAATGCTTAGTTAGTACATCTGACCAAATTTCAGAATAGCGGGGACCTGCCCCACTTGGAATGTGATTTTTATACTGGGGTGGAATTCCCGTAAATGTTTATGTGACTCATGTGAGTGTTTTCTAGTCTTGGAGGGTTTGCTGCTTTGGTTGCTGCAGCCGGCTTGCCTGAGCAAGTTGTTGGAGTTGCACTGTTAAATTCAGCTGGTCAGTTTGGCGATGCAAACAGAGAAACCAATGAGTCTGAAGAAACGGTCTTACAGAAATTCATTCTAAAACCGTTGAAGGAAATAATCCAGCGTGTTGTTCTTGGACTTTTGTTCTGGCAATCAAAGCAACCTGCTCGAGTTAAATCAGTCTTAAAGAGTGTAAGTTATTTTCTTACTTATTACGCAAGACGACTCCTTCAAAGCACTATAAGCATAATGTACTTAAAAATGACTTGCATATTTTGACTAAATTATATTTCTTTTCTTTTTTTGCTTGATGGTCGTTAAACTGTAAAAGATGCTTAAGCTTGCTACAAGAGGCCAATGTGTGGCATATAATAGGGTAACCTAATTGTAGCAGCTAGATTTTCCAAGGTTTATCGTAGAGGAACTGTAAGCAATCTACTTGATTGGTTTATTAAAAAAAATTACCAATATGCAATCTTAATTTTTATGTGTGTTTTATTGAAAAATGTTCTCGATGTGATATTAATTCTTTTTCTATGTGTTTTGACTGGAACACTATGATGGATGGGGTTATACTGTGGTTTTCTTCCCTTCTTTTCTTTCTTCTTCCTGACCTTCTTGCTTAACACATAACAGTAATCTGTGGCTCTGTGCAAACAGGTGTACATAAATCCCGCAAATGTTGATGACTATCTGGTGGAATCAATAACAAGACCAGCGGCTGATCCAAATGCTGCTGAAGTTTATTACAGGTATGGATGTTGTTCTCCATTCCATTCAAATAGAAAGTTTCCTTCTCACCTTCAGAGAGTTGAGATTACAGAGATTCACAAATTTGGAGAGTCCTATATCTTCATTTTATATTTCTTATTGTGAAAGCATATATTCAGATTCATGAATATTTTAGCAGGTTCTGATTCTTTCCATTCGTCCCCATGTTGACATGGTGGATGGTGGATGCATAGGGTTCTTTCCATTTATTCTTCTGCTGTTATCAATAATAGCGTCACTTGGTTTCCACAGATTGATGTCGCGGTTTATGCTGAGACCAAGCAAGTATACCCTTGACAGTGTTTTAGGTGAACTGTCCTGCCCACTGTTGTTGCTTTGGGGTGACTTAGATCCGTGGGTTGGTCCTGCCAAGGCAAACAGAATCAAAGAATTCTATGCAAATACTACTCTTGTGAATTTACAGGCTGGGCACTGTCCCCATGACGAGGTACCTGAAGCAGTTAATAAGGCTTTACAAGACTGGTTATCGACTCTAACACCCAAAGTCCATCTCCAGGCACTCTGAAATTGTAGAACTTTTTCCCTTTGAATTGTGCTTACAAAATAGTTGTTCATCAAATAGAGTTCTCCTTTAAATCCTTCTTGATATCTGTACAAGTTAGGCAGAATACAATTGGTTCTTGTGTATCTACAGATCTATCTGGCTATCTGGGTCAGACTTGATAACTTATGATCGGAGAGAATTTGCATAAAATTATTAAATCCCGTCGGTGGTAACAAAGCATGCATTCTAACCAATAATTTAAGCCAAGGAGTGACCGATACACATTGAACAAAATGCAACTGCAAAGATTTTAAAATCTAGATATTGTAGCATCAAACTAAACTAGGAAGTTACGTGTTTATGTACACAACAAAGAAAATCATTTACCCAAGACATTTTTGCCTAACTATACAAAAGTAGTACATTTCAAAAGTTAATAATAGCATCTCTATTGAAAAAGGTTATCTGCGCAAAAGGACATGTTTGTAGGAAATTAGCAAACCTTAAGGTTGCAATCATCACAGCTTCAAATTCCAAATCAGCGGAACTATTCTCACTTGCCTTTTTACTTCTTTCATCCTATTCAATCTTGAATTTTGTGTCTATATATTCTCTCCTTTGAAAGTGCATGTGATGACGTAGAATGCCAATAGTAATTGTTTTCTTGACTTTTATACACGTCAGGAATCAAGTGAATTCCAATGCATGTGATGATAATAATTACAGTGAAATTGTCAATTACGGTCAACTGAGCGTGCATAGATACAGTGTGTAGAGCGTGCATATCTACAGTGTGTAAGCTTTAGTTTACATGTGGTTGTAGTATAAATGAAAAAAAAAATTATAATATCTATATTTCTGGCGTGATGCATATATATATGACAAGTATTGACGGTGTTGCTTTTTCAACTAACACTTCAAGTGTCAATCCTTCTTTTACATCTCGCTTTGAGTATGTCGATGCCATCCAACCTGCTGAGTTGAGTAATTCTGGCCCACAAGTAATTGGTCAACAATCAATTAACTAATTGTTAACTCTACCAAGTTTCGCTTGTGGAATGCCGCTTGTGGGAAATCGGGAGGTTTGCATCTTAGATTTTTTTATAGCTTATTGTTGTCATTACTTCTTGTAGGTAGCCTTCCCTAACCTTGGGGTTATTTTGTGGTATTAGCTAGCATCTGTTTGGAATGGTTTGACAGGACTGTTTAAGTGGTTGAACTAGTTGTGCAGTTCATTGCTATGGCGTATGTGTACTCTCAGGCCTCAGATGTTCTTTGCAATTTTCATCTATTTTTATTTATATAAACACACTCATTTTACCAACTGTCTAATGGAGATTTCGCATTAATATGGATCATCAAAATTTTTGGGGTGAAGATCTACGATTATCAATTGACTCTAATATTATCTTTGATGAAATCAAACAAGAAGAGGAACTTCCGGATGTAAATGAAGAAAATATTGAAGTAAATTTTACAAATGAATTTTCCACCGATATGGTATGACACATTACTAAACTCATATATGTTATATTTTTTTATTGCATTCTTAAAATTCATTACATTTTTAGGTATTCAATTCACATCAAGCCCTAATTGAATGGGTTCAAAATACGGGGCGCAATTTGAGATTTGTTATTGTTACAAGAAGATCAAAGACTGGTGGATTTGGGAAAAGACCCAAATTATTGTTACAATGTGAACGTGGTGACACCTAAAAAAGTAAACATACTTCCACAAGGGTAACTGGCAAAAAAAAAAATAGAATGTCCATTCATAGTGAAATGGTTGAAATTGAACACAGAAGATGATTGGATGGTAAGTGTGGTATGTGGAATGCATAATCATCCCGCGGCATTATATTTGGAGGGTCATACATATGTGGGTAGGCTTTCGGCTACTAAAAATGATATGTTGGTGGATTTGTCTAAGAATTTGGTAAAGCCACGAGACATCTTGTATACTTTGAGGAACAAGGATTCGAACAACATGTCCACCATAAAGACTATATATAACGCACGACAGAGGTTTCGTATTGCAGAGAAAGCTAGTAAATCCCAAATGCAACATGTCACGCCCCGACCCCCGGGACGTGACATGAAAAAACAAATAAATAATGAGACCCAATTAACTGAGGGTTTTTTTTTCTAATATATTTACAATCTATAAATAACATGTATAAATAACTTGGATTCCCTCTGATGGTGTGTGCACCCATTCGTCACTCCGATTCCCATCATCAGCTCAATTGGCATCGCTCAACTAACCTATAAAAAAAAAACATAAAGCACAGGAATGAGCCAAAGCTCAGTAGGAAATGCCACAATCTTCGATAATCGAACGAATGCAATAAAATATAATATTAAAGGCATCGCGCACATAACCATAATAATTAAGTTAAATTTCCTTTTTAAGCTAGAATCTTCATTCTAGTTCCGCCACCCCACGATCACCCCTTAACCGACCACATCATCGGATCCACCCCTTTTCACCTTCCGACCTCATCGTCGGTGTTACTTTATTCACATCCGACCTCATCGCCGGAGTCATTTTATTCACACTTGGACCTCTCCGACCTCATCGTCGGGGTCTCTTTACGAGTAAGGAAAGTTGGCACTTTCTTCAACTCGGGCTCACTACCCTTCGCTATGTGGCCGCATAGCGAATCCTTACTCGAATTATTTTCCACTGTACGTACAGGGCCACCTCCTTATGTCTGACATCACAAACACCCCCATTTCCATCACCTTCCCTTAGCCGAGTATCTTGTTAACACCACCCGAGCTTACTACAATCAAATGAGTATAGTGAGGTAAACATGTAAGTTTTTTTTTTCATGCTATATTAATTCATTCCTTGTAACACGCAAATACGTTTGCATGCTATCATTTAATGCAGTTCAAATTAAGTACATGCAAACCAATTAAACACCAAGCACACATGCATATAAATACACTTGCGGTACACTTATACATTTGCAGACTCTTCACACGCATAGCTCTCATTCCATAATTTCCACTTAACACAAGCACGACACCTCATTTCTACTAATCACATAGAGGTCCAATATATCCTCCCCATCTCGGTAACAAATGAATAGCACAAAGTACCTATAAATTCTCCTTATTGTAGCTTAAGCCACCACATCAATTTCATACTAATCAACTGGGGACTCCACCCAAGAAACCCAGCTAACCCAACTAGGAATAATAATTCTCTCTTAGTGTCCCAACCCACCACTGTATGTCATCTACCAAGAAACCCCAACATTCTAAACAAACTGGGAAGAACACTCATCATGTGCCACAACAACACTCAGTTTATGAAACAAAATCCAGACCCATTTAAACCATAGCTTTTACAACATCCATACAAAACATAACACAGCTACAAAAAAAACATCTTAGCTATCAATTATCATAAAATTGAAGCATCTCCTACCTATTATCCACTCCTTGCTTCGAACGACCAACACAAGCTTTGAATTTCTTCAACCAAGTACCTCAACTCCTAACAAATTTTCAACACCACCATATTAATCAACCCCCAATATAACCAAATTTGAGCCTTCATAAAAAAAATCAAGCTTCCATTTAGCTCACCTGGAAGTCCAATTCTACCTGGAAAGTGAGAACCAAGTTCCTTGCTCCTCTCCACCTTCCCTCTGTTTCTTCCCTTCTACAAGCTTCTGTTTCCTTCTTTGCATTTGTTTTGTTTCTTTCTTTTTTTTTAAACGAAGTGGCTAAGCTTGTCCACCAAGCTTTCCGTCTCTTTTTTTATACTATTATTTCACTTTTTTTTTCTTTTCACTTATACCCGATGAAGCTAAGCATTTACAGGAACACCCCTCCACCAATAATTAAATTGTAGTATTTATTTATTTAGTTTTACTTACTCATAATTTAATTAATCTAGTCCGGACTTGTTTATCAACATTTTTAGTGTTTCATTGTACACGTGTCACTCTCTTATTTATCGTTTATGTAATTCTAGGGTCAGGATATTACACAACAACTCATGTCATTGCTACACTAATACGAATATGTTTCTTACAATCGAAGCAATGCTGAGACTAATGAGCTTGAAGATTTATTCTTCGCACATCCAGGCTCGTTGGAACTACTGCGTGCATTCTCACATGTGTTACTGATGGATGCTACTTATAAAACTAACAGGTTCAGAATGCCTCTTTTTGATATTGTAGGTGTGACTTTTACGAAGTTGACATTTTGCACTGCATTTGTATTTTTGCAATCAGAAAGGTGGATAATTATACCTGGGTCACTTGATTGCTTCAAGTTATAATGTCATATTGCATCTTCTTAGTTCTGAACAGTCCTTGACATTTTTACCACTGCGATCACTGCCTCCACTGTCACATGAGCATGTTATTGTCACTATTGGGTTCGTAAATAAAAATCACTTTGTCCAAGTTGCCTTGACAGAGGATTACCCGATGCCTCCAATTATGGCTCAATGGTTTAGGTACAGGTACGATTGCGCAGCTGCATGAGTTACACCATATACAGAACAACTTGAGAAATACATGCAGCGTACTCGTTCTATATTTCCTTCTGAAACCATTTCGATATAATTTATATAATTGAGAATGAGCAGTGTTATTTGAGGCAACACTCATTTCTGCAATTTTCCTATACTCTTTTTTTTGAATTATAACTGATAATAATTCTTTGATGTTATATTCTCATATCAAGAAAATCGAAGAAAATTAACGATAATCTTTTTAGTTAGAAAAACCAAATATAATAAAATGTCATTTTGAGGAAATGAAAATATCGAAAGGCGAGCCAAGAGAATGCAAGCCAGCAGGAACATGTCGTATTGATGGTGATAAGATAAATCATTGGACTTCTTACGTGGCACCATCATTTCTTGATATAATTGTTGCCGCCTCTTGTCAACTGCCGTACATAAGTTTAAGAAGCAAAAAAGGGTTTTTTTATTTGGACCCAATCCTATTTTGAACCCTCCTTCTCTAGCTGTACGGTCTGCCAGCAAAACACTCCTTTTGTCAAATTAGTATTTTGTTCACCGATATCATGGTTTGCCTCTGTCACGCGCCGACCTGCAGGCACGTGACGTGTATCTAAACCACACTCTCGACTCTTTATTTTTTAATTATCAACAAAATATTTTAAATAATAAAATTATCAATATACTTAAAATATAGGTGTTAAATTTATAAGTATATAATAGTATCATATAACCGGTTGAGACTCCAGCTCAGCCATCCCCACTCACCGGGTCCACTCAACCCTTACGCAGCGACTCTGGTATGTACACCGACTGCTCTGTCCTGTCTGCGCTCCCAGTCTCGTCACGGTTGTTTCACCTGAAAATAAAACAATGGGAAGTAGGGGGTGAGCCGAAGCTCAGTAGGGAATACCGCATACATACACACATAATCACAGTTAAATCTCAACAACAACATATTAATTTATCAGCACTCCAATTTCATTTTCATTTTCTCTGCTTCTCGACCTTCTCGCCGGAAGCCCATTTCTCATCCTCTCCCCGACCTCGTCGTCGGAACCATTCTTCTCCACTTACCGACCTCCTCGCCGGAAGCAATCTACGAGTAAGGAAGGTAGGTTTCCCCTTCTACCCGGACTTTCCACCCTTCGCCATGTGGCCGCATAGCGAATCCTTACTCGGATTATCACCCACTGTACGTACAGGGCCAAGTTCACATCTCTGCAATCTCCACATCACAATCCCCAAAATTCTCATAATTCTCAAATATAAACAAATGTTCAATCACACGCAAGCAGTATAAAGACAACACTTTTCTCAATGAAAAGCAAAGGTTACCACATAACGGAATTATTCACGTATTCACGACAACTATTTACACTCGAACATTTATCCAAAAAGCGCAACGCCATTAAATTAACGCAAAAATCATCGCTCCGACGTAATTACGGAAATTCCCAAAATAATGCAAAAGTCATAGTATTCCCTACCTCGTGAAGCGTGCCTCACATCCCGCTCGAACCAATGTTTTCCCGTATTTTTTCCGACGTACACCATTTTGGTTCCTATACCAGTTCTACACCAAAGGCAAATACAAGTTCTCAAATATGTTCAAAATCTGCGTAAATACGTAAAATATACGATCTAGTTGAACATGTAAATTTTTTACCCGAAAAAAAATCAAACGGGTCAAATAGTACCCGAAATACCCTTATTCGGGTCACCGGAGATCCGGCGACTTTCGCCGGAAATTACCAACTGGGCTTTGTAGTACTCTTCGAGACGAACTCAACGGTGGTGGCCTTGTATCAATCGGAGATCGGAGGAGGGAGAAATCGGCTGTCGAAGCTCGCGGTGGCCGAAACTTCCGACGGCTTTTCCCGGAGATATACAGCTCCGATTAAGGTGATTCTTGAACCGATTTCATAGGTCTCGAAGAGACGAAAAGATTGGTACCGGTCTCGTCGCCTGAGGTGACCGGACGACGGAGATCGGCGCCAGCGAAGTTTGGAACGCGAAAATCGCGTTTCTCTCCTTTTTTTTCTTTTTCTTCTCTGTTTCTGTTTTTTTTTTCCTTGACTTTCTTTTCTGTTTTTTTTTATTCTTTTATTTTATGTTTCTCCTTCTCTGGAATCTTCTCAAATTTCCTTTTTATTTATTTATTTTTCCTTTATTTATTTCTTTTAATTCAATTCTCATTTAATTTGGTTTCCATAATTTTTACAATCTTTAGTAGTCATATTGTATATATATTTGTTTGTATTGATTTGGTTTAACCCGAATTTAATCTATCGGTTTCACTATCATTTCATTGTACGTGTGTCACTATCTTATTCATTATCTATATTATTCGCGAGTCGGGGTATCACAGCCTCGGTATTACTGATATCATGAGTAGAGTTTTTTTCTTTTGTAGCAGCCGTACAAAAATTATTTTTGATATTAGCATTGGACTGAACTTATTTCCAATTCTACCATGCCGAGCCTACGTGGCAATTTATATCATGTCAGACTAATTGCTGCAGACAAAACTGGAAAAGTAGTCTAACAAAAAATTTCAATTTTTCAATTTTGTTTAAGTAGAGCCGCACAGCTCTACTTAAAAAAAATGTAAGTGGAGCCGTGCGGCTCTACTCAAAGGAACGTGCATCACAAATTTAGAATCTGTAATCCCTCATGAATAGATATAGAATAAAGGGGAAAAAAATAAAAATACATTATAGCAATGCAACTCCACTCTCCCCAAGGCCATTGAAATTGTTCTCATCAATTAAATAAAACAATCTTAACTCTTGTGGAGCCGTATATAATTATATATAACATTTATTTATTTATTATTTTAATTTCCTGTCTTCTTAAACTCCAGTTTGTCATTCAAAGCCTGTCATTAACAAGTTTTGTCAAGCTTTACAAAGCTTGACAAAACTTGTCAAAGCTTGTCAAGCTTTACATGACAAAGTCTGTCATTCAAAGCCTGTCACTGACAAGCAAGCTTTGTTAGCTTTGTTGATTGGACTTGTCATGTAAGTTTTGTCATTATAATCTGATAAAAAAATAATAAACATTATAATTATTTTCAATTAAGGATTCAAAGATTGATTACTGAAGTTTAAGAAGACAGGAAATTAAAAAAATAAACAAATAAATGTTATACATAATTATATACGGCTCCACAAGAGTTAAGATTGTTTTATTTAATTGATAAGAACAATTTTAATGGCCTTGGGGAGAGTGGAGTTGTAATTGCTATAATGTATTTTTGTTTTTTTCCCCTTTATTCCATATCTATTCATGAGGGATTACACATTCAGAATTTCTGATGCACGTTCCTTTGAGTAGAGCCGCGCGGCTCTACTTAAAAAAATCAATTTTTGTCAGACTACTTTTTCAGTTTTGTCTGCAGCAACTAGTCTGACATGATATAAATTGCCACGTAGGCTCAGCATGGTAGAATCGAAAATAAGTTCAGTCCAATGCTAATATCGAAAATAATTTTTGTACGGCTGCTACAAAAGAAAAAAACTATGGTTAATATAATTATTATCCATCCATTTGCTGCATGTCACATCATATTTTGAGTGTAATTAGTGCTAATTTTATATTCTTAAATTATTACTTAATTGGGCAAATTAGATAAAAGGACATAATCATGTTTAATTTTAGAAGGAAGTCCAATTCATTTAAAAAATTAGAAATAAGAACAAAATAATTAAACTACCCAAACTATCCCTCTCATCCATTATACATGGTTTTCATCTTCGACAATCATATCTCCTCTTACTGATATCTGATCAAAGAGAGACCACTGCCGTTGAAATTGTATCGTCGAGAGGGGTCCAACGACGGTGGTCTCTTCTCAATCCGCCGCCGAAAAAGGCCGAATCGAGGCAAAACGTTTGAAACACATTTTGCCTCGATCTGGACGTTTCTGGCATCGGATGGAAGCGATACTGGTGGCGTTGGATTTGTATCGGCGAAATGATTCCAACTCCACTAGTCTTACCTCGATCCAACATCGGAAACAGCTTCACCAATGAAAAGAAATTTTGGGGCGTCATCGGAGCTTCGCGGTGGCTTTCCGACTGCTATGGACCTCTGTTCTGGCTGCCATAGGTTGGGCTTTACTCCTCTCATAGTTGCACTTCTTTTGAGACCAACGACGATCATTTTGGTGGTCGGACAAAAAAGTTAGGCTAAAAAATATGAAATTATAGTTTTAAAACTCTTTTTCTTTGTATAACGTATATTTCTCTGTAGAACCTTTATTTATCTTTAGAATCACTTTTTCTCTGTAAAATATATTTTTCTCTATGCAATAGGCCCAAAAATCGTATTCAATACTAAAACTCTATGTCCTAAAGTTCAGGCATAAAAGTCATGCTAAAAAATATGAAATCATAGTTTTCGTTCTACTGCTAGTGCATAACTTTTTTTTCCTTAATAACTTATATTTCTCTGTAGAATCTTTATTTTTCTGTAGAACTATTTTTCTTTATAGAACATATATTTCTCTATAAAATCTTTATTTATCTTTAAAATCACTTTTTCTTTATACAATAGACCCAAAGTTCGGATTCAATACTAAAGCCATATGTCCCAAGGTTCAGATATAAAAGTCCGACAAAAAAATATGAAATCACAATTTTCTTTCTACTACTAGTGCGTAACTCATTTTCTCTTTATAAATTATATTTCTCTGTAGAACTTTTATTTCTCTATAAAGCTCTTTTTCTCTGTGGAACCTATATTTCTTTGTAGAACCTTTATTTATCTTTAGAATCACTTTCTCTTCGTAAAATATCTTTTTCTCTATACAATATTTTTTTTCTTTATAACTTATATTTCTCTGTAAAATATTTATTTCTCTGTAAAACTATATTTCTTTGTAGATTCTATATTTCTTTGTATAACCTTTATTTATCTTTAGAATCACTTTCTCTTCGTAAAATATCTCTTTTCTCTATACAATAGACCCAAAGCTCGGATTCAATAATAAAATTCTATGTCCCAAGTGATGAACCCAAGGTTCCGACATAAAAGTCAGACCAACAAATATGAAATTACATTTTTCGTTCTACTGTTAGTGCATAACTTTTGTTCTCTTTATAACCTATATTTCTCTGTAGAACCTTGATTTCTCTGTACAATTTTTTTTTCTATGTAATTTTTTTCTCTATTCGACAAACCTAAAGCACAGATTCACTACTAAACCTTTATGTCCCAAGTGATAAAACTCAAGGCTCGGATTCGTTAAACCCTAATGGACTCAAGGAACGGATTCACTACTAAAATATTAAATGTCACAACTGCTAAACCCTAACATACTCGGATACCCTAAACACCGGGGTTCAAACTTCCAAAATTGGTTAGA